>CM060610.1:22660269-23860269 GCA_030578255.1 Tiaroga cobitis
CACACACACACTTACATGGCACATTGTGTTTCGGCCAAAGACCGGGGATCAATATAACCAGCCTTCACCCAAACACACTCTCACACTGAATGCTGAAGTGTCTTTTAAACAGTGCAGTGCACAATGAAGAAGCTCTTACGGTGTTTACTGCCGCGGATGAGTGTATATTTTACTCTTTTGAGGAGTGTCTTATGATTTTGACTCAAGAGAGAAGTTCAGCTTGAATGTTTTATGTGCCTTGCAGCTTTAAAAGTGTTATGCCGTTGTCAGATATCTGGTGGGCATGTGTGTGTGTGTGTGTGTGTGTGTGTGTGTGTGTGTGTGTTTGAGGACCAGTGTTTGATTTTCTGAACGGTGTGCCTATAGCAACGGTGATCTTTATGTACGCTCAGTCTATTTGCACAAGTCTGCAAGGATAAATTACATTTTATATCTATCAAATATATTTATATATGTCAATAAAAACACCATTTAAAATGATGCAAAAACACCTGCGCTCACACACACACACACACACACACACACATTAGGTCATGCTGCAGTGTCCCTTACTGCTTGGTAGCATCAAAACAAAACCTGCTTCATTACAAAACGCAACCATAACCACCTCTACACTATCCTCTAGCACACAACCACAATAAAAAAAGAACATAATGCATTTATCCCTAAAATTACCATATGAGATACAATAGTTGTATAGAAACTCCTAGACAACAACAACAAAAAAAACACACAGATATGCATACACAAACACACACATAACAGGTATGCAAGCAATTTATCTTAAAAAATGGGATCAATTGGGATTTATGCAGGTCTTGCAAATGATGCACGCGTGCGCACACAAACACACACTTATACACACAACCAGATGCACACATTGCAGTGCTGATGGGACGGGGTACAGTGCGACTGTCCTGTATAAAACTAGAAGATGAGATGGTACATATGGGCGCAACACACCAGACACACACACAGGACATTGCCACAAGCCGATGTGTGTGTTACTCACAGTTCTGAGTAGAGGATGTGCAGGTTGCCCACATTGTCAGTATAGTTTGCTGGACTGAGCCAGGGCAGAACCAACAGCAGGAGAGCCTTCATGACCCTCTCTCTCCAGGGCCCTCTGTCTTGAGTCTCTCTTTCTTTTGCTTTCTTTGTCTTTCTCTGGACTGATTGCAGTCTTCCCTATCCGTCTTCCTCCCTGCCCCTTCCTCCTCCACCTCTACTACAGTTCTGACCCCCCCACCCGCCTTTCTCTCAAGTAAAAAAGCTATTCTTCCTTTTCCTTTTCTTCCTGATTCTTTGCCTTTCCACTTTTCTGTTTTCCCTTGCCTCCCTCAGGCTTTTAGCCTGGTCATCTCAGCAGTAGAGAGATCAGCAGCAGTGGAGGGAGAGGTAAAGACTGGGAGTGCTGCCAGCGGAGGAGAGCAGAGATTGCAGGATGAAGAAAGACTCGAGAAGAAAAGGAGGCAGGAGCGGTGTCTGGAGCGGGCGCAGGTGCATGTGAGCTGAGGCAGAGAAGAAAACAGAAGAGTGAGGTAGAAGGAGAAGAGGAGTCAGAGAGCGGCGTTTGCTGGCACACCGGTCGGGTGCGATGGTTGCGTTGCGGTTTAATCTGTCCTGGGTTTCGTCCAAGTGTAAGAGGATTTACGCTCACGAGCCCACATGCTGCTGTGAATGTGAGAGAGAGAGAGCGAGTATGTGTGAGTGTGGCAACACAGCGTCTGACTTATACTGCAGCATGCTCTACAGAGAGAGAGAGAGAGAGCTGGGGCGAACCATCTGACACGAGAGAGAGGGGGAGATGCAAGCTTGGGTGGTCCATCTTTCATTGTCTGTATGCCTCAAGGGTAGAGCATGTGGCAAAGACCACCCCTTCCACAGAGCATGGGTTCATTCAGCCATGAAGGGGTGTGTGTTTATAAATATATGTACGTGTATGCAGAGAATAGACATGGATGGGTAGATGTATGTATGTATGTATGGATGGATGGACGGACGGACGAACGAATGGACTGATAGATCAATGGATGAATAGATAGAAAGAGATGGATAGACATACAGTATATATATATATAGAGGTATATAGAAAGACAGACAGATAGCTAGAGAGTCAGACATATAGCTGTACAGACAGACAGAAAGACAGATGAGCAACCACACTCCATTTATAGCTTGACTATTCTTCAATCATTCTCCAAACAATAACTCACAATGTCACATAATCAGACAAAAATGGTTAAGGCCTTATAGATCTCCAAACTTTACAGCACTTTCAATAAACGTATGATTTGGTGACAGTATAGCATGTGCTATCATCAATACTGTATGTGAGCCTAAGGACAGCCTGAGGCGCTACATACCCTCCTCTCTCCCCAGATCTGATCCAGGATTCAAGGAAAGTCTGTCCACCGCCAAATACATGCAGACACAAGCACATGCTTACGTACACTGACAAAGTGCATCTAGACCCACTTGACTGCAAACACAAAAACACAAAAGAAGCTGACACAGACCAACGAAAGATAGATAGATAGATAGACAGACAGATAGATAGATAGATAGATAGATAGATAGATACGCTTGAATATCCTTCAATCATTCTCCAAGCAAACAATAACTCACAAGGTCACACAATCAGACAAAACTAGTTATGGCTTTATAGATCAACCCAAACTTTACAGAGCTTTCAATAACTATATGATTTGGTCACAGTATAGCATGTGCTATAATCAATACTGTATGTGAGCCTAAGGACAGCCTGAGGCGCTCTTATCTCCCCAGGTCTGATCCAGGGTTCCAGGGAAGTCTGTCTACCACCAAATACTTGCAGACCAAGGAGCACACTTTACAATCACTGACAGACAAAGTGCATCTTGACTGCAAACATGAACACAGACCAACATACAGTACAAGACACAAACCTATCTTTGGTACTAAACCCCAAAACACATGCAAATAACATGCAAAGCAGTCTAAAAAACATCAAAGCGTCAACCAAGGCTGACTCAATACAACAGGTCTTCTCACCATACTGTTATAAGTCACCAGTGTGAAGGAAGGCGTACAATTTGACATCACATGACCACAAAATGCTGGGAAACAAAAAAAATCAGAAGCAGCTAATACTGAAAAAAATGCTATTGAGCTTACATGCATGGATTCAAGAGGAACTTTATACAAAATTTCTCTCTCTCTCTCCCTCTCTCTCTCTCTCTCTCTCTCTCTCTCTCTCTCTCTCTCTCTCTCTCAAAAAAAAGTAGTTACGAATAAATGGAAGGCCATTCTTACATGGAGAGAGTCTTTGGCTGGTCCTTACAAGTGCTTGTTCCTCTGAAGTCCCGTCCCATTTTGAATGATGTCCAACTTTACAGTCCTGGACCAACTAAGACCACTGGCTTCCAGAAAACATTGGATACAGAAGAGAGAAGAAGGGAGAAGAAGAGAAAGACAAAGTAAGATGAACTGACAGCCCAAGAGCCCAGTATAAAAAGAGGGAGATGTGGGAGGGGAGAAGAGGAATATTATGGAAAGAAGCAAGTGTGGGTTTTTCGGTTGACTGGAGAAAAGGGCAAGTTGATTATGTTTCCGTAAGTGGAATTTTAAATGAGAGGGAAACTTTCCATTAACAACAGTAACAAAATGCAATTAATTTCATTTGAGCCCTCAGGCTTGTGGAGCACTAATGATTCAGAAACAGTCCACAGGAACGACAGAGACTTCACCATCCTAAAAATGGCAAGAGTGAGGGAGAGATCCAATAAAAAGCCTTAGTTAGCATAACGTCCCCAAAGGCACTGAGGTGGAAGATATCTTAGTCGGTTAAACAGAGGTCACTTTGGGGTTGCTACCTCTGAGGAGCGGAGAACAAAAGAATCCTCTAACCAAATAAACAAACAAAAGCATACACACAGACGGAGATGTGCTCGACACATGTCTTCTATTGGGGCGAATCACTGACAAGAGGCTTTTATGAATGACAATGAATAAAGAGCTGCTTATGAATGCCAATGAGAAGATGAACTGTGTATTCAATACATCAGTCACTTTCAGCAAATCAGACACTTTCTTATACAGTTCAATTCCTTGAACTGTGCTTTTCCAAACCTTCAAGTTACCTTTAAATAAAGCCATCTAAAAATGAGTCCTTACTGAAAATGTCCTTTCAAATCTCAAGACTGAATGTCTGGATCAATATATAGGCTGGTCCTGGAAACTGAACAACATTCTTTTTAACCAATAGGGTTTGGTTTTGGCTTAGGCTTAAAAGATGGGGATAGGGGTTTGAACATCATATTTATCACCCTTACCACTATTTTTTATCATGATTCCAAGCATTAAGATGCGGTCACACTTACAGTTGCTTGGCGAAATTTCACGGGCGATATCTAGTCATTTCAATGGGAATCAGTGTGATGAAGAATTTTGCCAGATAAACTTCCAGTGGCTAATAATTTTCCCTTCTCAAATCTGCAGGCAGACTCGTAACTTACCAAGAAAGCAAAACAGAAGATCCACAATGGACAATTATAAAATGATCAATAAAAAGAGGCTATTTGGAAAGTTGTTATTTAAGGTTGGTTTGTTTGCTGGAAAAAATTGCTTTGAATCTTCATTTCAACGTCTTTATTCCCATATTTCATTCATATTGTATCATCTAGACCCTCTTTCTTTAACCTGTGAAATTTTGCCCGGCAATGATAAATGTGACCGCACCTTTAAGGTAGGGTTTCAGGAGTGTAGAAAGATCTGGAAATTGACAGAAACTTAGCAGCTTGGTTCATGACTATTAATGAAGTAACATTACTTAACTACTGGCCGTAATTGATTTGCTGAAAAGTAAATGGTGTTTTCCATAGTAAGGTGGCTGCTCACTGTTTGCATCAATGCAACAGTTTGGCTTCTGCTGGCTACTTCTTTCTTTTTTTTCATACTGCTACCAGGTAAAATAAAACTTTTCTCAAAAACAGTTATAATGGTTGCTACGCCCCTGGTAGTATTAGGGTGATAATTGTTTGAAAGCAAATTGCTCCAGGACCAACAAAAGATGCGGGTCCATGTCCTACTTGGCTAAATTGCATTGTGCATCTTCCAAACCTGTGTACCAACATCCTAAATTTTATTAAGAAGCTCAAATCTTGTTAAGACCACTACTAGCTCTGAGGGTGATTTCCTCACCGGCTCCTGATGTGTCCCTCCATTTCTCCCCGCGACAGCACTTCAGTGCAGTGTTCGGTAAAGGGACAGGACACCATCAGTTTATCCAGCAGCTTGTGCACCAGCAGGCTGGACTTTCGGCAGGTCTGTAGCATCAGCGGAGTGCGATCCACCGGGCAGAAGTCGCTCTCTAGTAGGAAGTTTGTCAAACACTCTTGGCAATAGGTGTGCCCACACGGGGTGTCCAGGGGCCGGATCAAAGGCTGAAGGCAGATGTGGCACATGAGGTCATCGTCCACCTCCTCTTTGTAGGTATATTCGTGGTTCTCCTCTTGTAGGTGGCGTTGTCCACAGACATGGCATAGGTCAGGAGGAGGGGAGGTGGGACTGACTCCTGTTGCACCGCAAACAGGCATCGCCACAGCACCCGCCTCTTCCTGATCACTCATTGCGTAGTGGTAGGTATGGTGTAAAAGGTTGAAGCGTTACTAATTCGTCGTAATTTTGTTGCGTCAGGTTGCGTTTTGAGCCATCCACCTGTAGGATCACATTAAAAAAAAGAAAGGAACTGTCATTTATTGCAAATAGGTGTGTCCACATGATAATCTCGTTGGCTGTGTTTGCTGGAAAGGCAGGTCGCACACACCCAAAGACACAGTTTAGCAAAAAGAGGCCAGCAAAAATATTTTTTACTTTCTGTCTGTTCCTCATCACTCTTACTCTATTTTAAATTCCCTGAGTTGGCAGAAGGATGAATATCAAACTGATCCAAATATCATTTTATATTCCACTGGCAACAGAAATATCAACATTGCACCTGAGATTCTTAATAAATCCAGTTGGAGAAGAAGAGAAAGATATAATTGAAAGTCATACAGTGGAAGTTTTTAGCATAGTCACACAGAGAACAGCCATTTTATTCAGGATGTTTCCAGAACCTTAAGTATTGACGTTTAGCAGCTGTTTCTGAACTAGAATTTTGTCCATAACAACCTCAGTAGGGCAATTATGCCTGGGTTGTATGAACCTGTCATTTAGTAGGGTTTGCGTGCGTGTGTTTGTATGTGGCACATGTTGTTCACATACAAGATTAGCTTTATTTTAAAGGGATAGTTTACCCTCAAGTGACTATTGTGTATTATTTACTCACCTTTATGTCATTCTAAACATATAACTTTTTTTTTCTCTATAAAATATGAAAGTGGACTACTGTTATGATATCTTTATGGTGTTTTATTGTACTTGTTAGTGCTTAACAGCAGTTTCTCTCTATAAACTGTCGTTTTGTGCGAAATGAATAAATGTTCCACAGGGAAAATAACTGCATACTGGTTTGGAACAACATGCTGGTGAGTAATACAATTTTAAACTTTATCTAAGAAGTCCTGTGGTCAGGAAGTCCTTGCATAAGACTGAGTGCGTCACCCCACCTGTTGTAGCACACACAATCAATTTACACGGGAGAATTTGTACGGTTACAATGGGAGTGTGATATTATTACAGCCATAAAATTTTATTCTCACCGAGTACAATCTCTCCTCTGAATACATTTCGTGTACACTTTCACAGCCTCCTACTTTCTGTGTGTTTCAATATGGCTTGTCTGATTTTGTGAAGTCAGAACCACTGCTGATTTGAAAAGGAAACCCTTGAACGACAGTGAACTGCAGGTGAATGCATGAGAATAGCTTTATTGTCTACCACCTTGTAATCTGATCTGAGCTTAACCAGAACTATATAAGGACACGCACACACTCCCACCCATAAAGGTGTGTGCCCAAGGACACATTTTTACCTAGCAACCGTTCTCCGTAAATCATCATCTCTGTAATGATCCTTCAGAGTGACGAAATGGCTTGAGTATGCTACTGCGTTGTATTAAACACACACACACACACACACACACACACAATCACTTTTACCCTGCGGCTTTTATTCAATTGGAATTTTCCATTTTCTTTTGTCTTCCCGCATTCAAAGGCACTTCTATTAAAAAAATCCATTGTCCTAAACAAACAGAATGACAGGACTTAATAGTTGCTTGTTTCATTTCACTCTCCTTTCTTCAACTCTTTCTCTCATATTTTCTCTAGGGAAGTACTATTGTTTCTCAAGTGACCTTTGATCCAGAGGAAAGCAATGGTAAGTTTAGAGAGTGTTAATGACATTCAACTGCACAATCAAACATACACAAGTTACTTTTTTTGTTTTATCTTAAATCCAGTGGGATCAGTGTTTAATGACTGAAAATGCTGAAAATATCCTTCAATAAATGGTTTTATGGAAGAATACACACAGATACACAGAATGTTCAATCATGGCGTAATGCTGTGCCTAATCAGCCATTTCTTTAAAAGCTCCAGTTAAAAATTGTCTTGTGTGTTGTGTGTCAGCATTTTTATCAGCACAGACAAACACATACTTTCCCATCACGCAAAGTGCACAATAATGCACCACTGAAGGAATTAATGCAAGCACAGAAACAAAAAAAAATATATAAAGTAGGACCTAAAAGTCTGAGACCACTGTTGTAAAAATGCTTTCATATGCCATTTTTTCCTAATAGAATCTCAGCTCTGTGATTCCACCTGTGTTTCTAACATAATAGAATGAATAAACATGCTCAACAAAGGCAGCACTCTGAGAACAGAGGCAGCAGGGTGGATCCCTCTCTCAGGCCTGCTGTGGATCTGTCTTTGACTTCACCACACTTCGTTCAGACATGTTTGAGCAGAAAATTCCACCGCATACCTGAATCTCTGGATGCTCTCATTACAGCCTGATCCCCGAATGAAGAGTTAGAACATATAAATGCTGATTGGTGTGTTTATGTTTTAGCAATAAATATTAAATGAATATAAAGAATTATATCTATATAAAATGTATACAATTTATAACGAAAAAATATTTTAAATGGATTCAATTAGAAATGGTAAAATAAGAGAGTTGGTGATGTATTTTATTTTAAATTAATTTATAAAATATAATATATTGTTTATAAAATCTATTTGATAACAGGGTTGAATGGTTACATAATAGGCCCTAACAAGGAGCCTTGAGGCTCCCCTTTAATTAAACATTAAACTGTTGAATCATATAGCTAATGAATAATGCAATAAAACCATACAATGATTAATGCAAATATAATAACTATTCAGTGGAAATTATGGATATAAATGAGCACAGCAACACACAAAAAAATAATACTCACAAGATGACAGAATTGAGTGTTCTGAGTAAGTGAGTGCGTAAAGAATTATTATATTTTTTTTAAATGGACATATCTCATAAACATTTTGGAAAAAAATCAGTCCATTTGAGAAATGAGGCTACATGTTTCTGGTATGTCGGAGAGGATCGTCAGAATGCACACCAAAGAGTCTTCCAGTGTAGCTTTGGGAGAGTTACATAAGTGTTTATATGTAAATGTATAGTTAATTATGTAATATGAAACTATATATATATTGTTTCATATTACATAATCATATATTTTGTAATTCAATAAGAAATATAGGCCTAAAAAAATTATAACTTTTTCAATAATAAAATTACACAATTACAATTCTGGATAAATTTTTTTCCATAGGAGACTACTATAATTTTGTACGGATTGATGTTTTATACTCCATATCATATCATATCATATCATATCATATCATATCATATCATATCACACCTACCATATACAGTAAAATTCAATAGAGATAGTGAGACCCCAATTTCCCATTTTCAGCTTAACACACACACACACACACACACACACACATACACACACTGACAGGTTTTCTGTTGGTTTTCCCTGGTAAACAGCTGGTGGTCAAAACTGTTGATACAAACTTGCTCTAACCAGAGAATAATGATGATCATGATCAATCTAAGTTAACAGTGTTTACACTACAAATACATGAACATCAACACCTGCACCATGCTCACACACATGCCTCCATGTGCACAAACACACACACACATTTTCACAGGCATTATGACTTCAAAGGATTCATGTTGGTTTCTACACAAAGAAAGTTTCTCCACAGTTGTGCTGAGTCAACAAGTACAAGCTTATCGAACAAAAATCAGTATCAGGTGAAAGTTACGAGCAAAATGTGCTGAGTAAATACATACTAAGCCCGGTGTAGTTCTCAAGCTTACCTGAACAGGTAATCCAACCGCTCCGGCAGAGGGAAAATGAGAAGGGGAGAGTGAATGAGAGAAAGTAAAAGAGAAAATAAAAAGACTTTGTCCCGGTGGCCACAAGTTAAAAATGTGCCTGATGCCTGGTATTAGGTGGGCTCTGGTATGCTCAGCAAGTTGTCCTGGTGGTCTTCAAGAGATTATTTCAGTCCAGGGCCCCCCGGCCATCCTATCATTCTCCGGGATGCCAACTAATGACGCACACATGCACACACCTGATACAGGAAGTGAGAGAGAAGAGGCAGAGTTAAAACGGTAGGCAGGTAAACAAGAGAACTGCCCCAACCTGCTCTGGTGAAGCTGGGAACTGGTTTACACACAAACACAAATATGCACACACACACATACACACACACACACACACACACACACACACACACACGCACACAGTATAACTGTATAACTATAATGTATAAATAAATATATTAGATTATGTGTACACTAAACAATACCAAAAAAATGGACAAGAAATACAATCTATTACAACATACAAAAAAGGTAAATGCACCCACACAAAACCGAATGCACTGGCAGTGTGTGGCAAGCTGTGACATGCCCCTGAGAAATCCTTGTACACAAACCTGAACAAAGTGCTTTAGGAACCCTAAACACTTCAATAAAGCTGCTTTTCACTATCCAGGGGCACACACCCATCCAACGACACCAGGCAGAGAAGAACGGCTTGTCTTTTCTAGTGATGTGAAGGATGTTTGTGTGCTGTGGATGGGGGTTACCTGCACAAAACCGCCTGCGCCTATAGATATTAATTTGTCTATGCTAGCTGTGGTTTTAATTTCTCAGGAAAGAGTGTGTCATAATGTGTGTGTGTGTGTGTGTGTGTACTTGTCTACCTATCTAAGTGGGGACCTTGGTGTCGTTACACACTCACCAACAGGGGACCGTGTAACGGGGATATTACACGGGTTATTTTTCTTCAGCTGCCTAAAGTTTTGATGAAAAAGTTTGGAATTCAAACTAAGAAATATTTTATCTCTAGTTTTTGTAATAATAAACAACACATAAAGAAAGGAAATCTGAGAGTTAGTAAACAAATTTTTACCATTACATGCTAAGATAACATGACAGATAAGCACATACTGTAATACAAATATGTATTCATACAAATCATACAGACACACAATACACAAGGAAATCACCTAATCACTGGGACTTTCATTTTTTTTTTTTTGTTCTTCATAAATCAAATGGATTTTGAAGTGAGTTTAGTCCAGTTTATAGAAAGGGAAAAATGGGATACATTTTTAAAAATACTACAATGGTTAATTTTTAATACTATTATAGTAAAAACTATTGTTTTTCAACCTAAAACAGTGAGTAACATTGGCATAATCAAATATTTAAGAGCCAAGGTCAAATCAATAGTTTACCTCTATAGTTTGTTGGTCAAAATTGAACATGAATAACAGATGTAAACACTGTTGCTGGTACTACCATACTGTTTTTTATTCAGGAACTTAAATAAAAATTTAAATTTGCAATTGCCAGTTTTGCATGTTATTCCACATCAAAATCATCTTGCCAGGTGTTCTTTTTTTCCAGTTTGGAATGAAGTCAATTGAGGTGGAATGTACTGCATGTTCAGATCTGCACCTGGGCCCCAGTTTTCACATTAAATATCAACAGGTCTAACAGTAAATATGCAGAATTAAAATTTTCTGAAAATATAAATGATTACAGTAGAGCAGTGAACTCTCTATATATGGGCATAACTGGTCACTAAATAAATGAATACACATAATTCCCTTTTATTCTCATTTATCTATTTTCAAATATTTTCAATCTATTTTCAACTACTCCTTTTACTAAATCAATTTCGAAATTCAGAGTTAATTCCATTTTCAATGTCAGATTAATCACCAAATTACATTTTTATTTGTACCTGGTGGGTTCCATCTAATGACCAGAGTGAAAGAAGTTCTGTATGACATGTCATTGCCAAATTTATTAAACATGAAAAGGAGGTCTGATTCCTCCAAACAGGTATATAGGCTACTGTATATCCATATCCGTAGCTGAAATGAATCAGAAAGAACCAGAGGGTGTTTTTACAACTACATGCACATGCATGTTTGAATGAGACATTTATGTTTGTGTGTCATGTTGTAAATATTTAGACAGTTACTGCTCTCCAAATCATGCGAGAGAGATCACAAGTTCAAATTCTGTAATTACCGTAAGTGTTTCGCTTTATAGCGTATTTTTTTTGTTGGAAGTTTGACACAAATTGTAAATATTACACTAAAATATGACACTAGAAAGCATTTTCTTTCATGGCGTGTCTTGATTTGAGACTTCTAGCTACACTACTGCTTTAGCATAAAATCAAGTGAAACCAGATCCTAAACCAAATCCCAAATTTCAGACTCCTGACCCAGGCCTTGAATGTAACCAGAGAAAACAGAGGAAGACTGAAGGGATGGCAAAGATTGTGGTTCCCTTTCAGTCGCTCACGTTTGACGTAGTCGGCGTGTCGACTGATTGGGATCACGCTTAGAGAGCCTGTCATCTTCGAGTACTATTAAAACGAGTCTATGTAATTGGCGTGCATGAAATGCATTACACACGCCGCCCCCGCGGCGCGGGTATAAATACGGACGTGGATGCACGCACTAGTTGTCTTTCGCTTCGGAGCCGATCGTTTGATGTCTCTGAAGAGTGCTGTTGTTTACAACGAGCGAGTGTGTCGGTGTTCTTCTGGAAAACTCTCCCAGTGCTGGTGGTTTCTACAGTGCGAGTGCAGCGGTGATCACGAGCTTTGAGCTCTCAACTACTGTTTCAACAGCAACAAATTTCTAAAGGTTTGTGTGTGTTGACGGCTGGTTAGAGGACGGAAAAGTGAGTGCTTCACTGTTTCAGTTCACTGCTCAGTGTTGTAGCGGTCATTCCCCTGTGTGCTCCAGCACTTGTGATGGGTCCTATTTCCTGAAAGAGCAACACGGGTGCGTTTGGGTCTTTTAAAAAAAAAAAAAGAAAAAAAAAAGATGTCATTCCACTTGTGCGTTTCTGGATGTGATCGTTCCCTTTTCCTCTCTGACGGTCACAATTGTTGCATCACGTGTTTGGGCTTACAGCACGGTACATGTTCCCATTGCGGGAATATGACTGTTGTGGTTGTAGCAATGTTCAGGGAAGATGGAGGCGGGAACCGGAGAACAATCAAATAAAACTTTATTTAAATGAAATAAACAAACAAAATACCTGCCAGCAGTCCCTCACGGAACTGCTGGCTACCCAAAATAAAATATAACTACCTGCCAGCAGCCCCTCACGGACGACTGCTGGCTACCAAAATAAAATACAAACAAAACACAGGCCTGTTCCTCTCTCTCTCATCCACGTCGTCGCTCCCCCTTTATGCTTCCGCTCCTCCGTGAGAGATGCGGTGTGCTCACAGGTGCTGCTCATTAGCAATCGCACCACCGGCCTCGCGACATTCTCTCACGTACCTTGGCCGTCCTGTTCGCCACATACCCCCATCGCCCCTCACAGGCTGGGGGGTACACCCGAGACTGTGCCTACCCCCTCCCCCCGGCGGCGGCGATCCCTGGGGGGTATGGACCGACGAGCCGAGGGAAACGGAGACGGAAGCATGAGGAGCGAAGGAAACGAGAGAGGGGAGAGAGGAAAAAAAAAATTGGTCCGGCTCCCACAACGCGCTGCCATCTTGTCCCTCACCAGCTGGGCGATCTCCTCCGCGGTGCCTGGCAGTGACGCTGGATAGCCCTCGGTGGACGCTTCGACGCTCCTCCGCCGTCCGATGGACGGCGACGGCTCCTCGGGTGCTTTGGGCAGACGGTAGGAGTCCCCCGCTCCCTGCTCCTCTTCTTCAACGGCGGACGGTAGCAGGCTCCGGCCCACGGCGAGCGGCGGTGACTCCTCCTCTCCCTCCCGGATGGCAGCCGCCCCTCCAATACCCAGGCGGTCGGCAGCGAGCTTGAGCGTCCCACCGGCAACTCACTCCAGCGCACCGCCTCGAGCGTCCATGGCCGCGAGTCCCCAGCTCCCTGCTCCTCCCCTACTCAGGCGGACGGCAGCAGGCTCCGGCCCACGGCGAGCGGTGGCGACTCGCGCACCATGCTCGATGGCACCGCGGATTCCCCCACAGCGGCGAGGACTCTCTGACAGCGCGTTCCTCCCTCTTCCCGGGTTTCGGCACCAGTGTAGCAATGTTCAGGGAAGAAGGAGGCGGGAACCGGAGAACAATCAAATAAAACTTTATTTAAATGAAATAAACAAACAAAATACCTGCCAGCAGTCCCTCACTGAACTGCTGGCTACCCAAAATGAAATATAACTACCTGCCAGCAGCCCCTCACGGACGACTGCTGGCTACCAAAATAAAATACAAACAAAACACAGGCCTGTTCCTCTCTCTCTCATCCAAGTCGTCGCTCCCCCTTTATGCTTCCGCTCCTCCGTGAGAGATGCGAGACCGGTGTGCTCACAGGTGCTGCTCATTAGCAATCGCACCACCGGCCTCGCGACATTCTCTCACGTCCCTCGGCCGTCCTGTTCGCCACAGTGGTGTTGAGATCGAGACTCGCCTTCGTCTGCGAAGCGCGAGTCCCCATTACCAAGCCTCACCCCCGGGTGCCGTGTGGGATGGGTGAACGGAGGATAGTGATAGAGGTCTCGCCCGGTAACCATTCCCTGTGGGCTCCTCACTCCTCCATCACACTGCAGCCGATGGAATTCCTGTTGAACGTGCTGGTCCCTCTGTAATGGACCGATCAGCCATTTCAATTAGGGTTCCCCCAGAGGATAAGATGTCGATAGCAGCATCGGAGGGTGAGCTGGCCTCTGGAGATGACGACTCGGCTGTGTTTTCTCCCTCTGGGAGTTTAACATTGCCCGAGCCAGATCCAGAAATGTCAGCTATGCTGAAACGGGCCGCCGAGGCTGCCGGGCTCGAGTGGAACCCTTCACTGTGTCCCGTTCAGTCTCGATTGGAGGATTGGTATCTCGGGGCGGGTCACGCTGGTTCTCAGCTCGCCGCGTCAGTGCCTTTCTTACCCGAAGTGCATGGAGAGCTTACCAGGTTGTGGATGGCACCTTTCTCTGCCAGAAACTGCCTGGATAGCTTTTCCCCCTCACTACCCTTGATGGAGGAGCTGTGAAGGGTTGCGAGGTTATCCCTCCAGTGGAGCGGTCTGTCGCGACACAGATGCACCTGTGTCCGGCGGCCGCTGCCTTTTGGGGGGATCCTCGTCTCCCCCCAAAGGCCTGTGAGTTCTCGTCCGTTCTGACGGGCAGAGCTTACAAAACTTGTGGGCAAGCCGCCTTCTCTTGCTCTCTTGCTCGTGTCATGGCGCTGCTACAGGTCTGTCAGGCCAGGGCACCCATGGACATGCACGAGGGTAGCCCAGACCGTGCGCTCATAGTTGAGCATCGCACTGCATCTGACCTCGCCCTCCGGGCACGAGTGTCGTGGCGTGCACGATCGGTCTGGCGGTGTCCACCTTAGTGGTCCGGGAGCGCCATCGTTGGCTCAGCCTGGTTGATATGGCGGATGCGGATAAGGTTCGGTTCCTGGTCTCCCCAATTTTCCAGGTTGGGCTGGTCGGCGACACGGCAGAGAACTACGTCCAACAGTTCTCTGCAGCCCAAGCGCAGACAGAGGCCATCCGGCACATCCTGCCCCGGCGGCCCGCTGCTGCCCGCTGCTGCCTTCACCCCGCCGCCGATGGCAGTTTCTCCGCCTGCTCGTCGCCGAGGGCGTTCCCCTGATGCCGCTCCCACTGGGCCTCCGCAGCAGCCTCCAGCCAGGCATCAGCATGGAGTCGGCCGGTGTAGGGACGCCCAGCCCGCTCCAGGCGCTGCCAAGCCAGGCGGCAAGACACAGCAAAAGCATTCCAGAGCGGGCTGCTCAGGGATGGAGGAAGATGCTCTGGAAGTTGGTCACCGATCCACTCCCTCCTCCCGGGTGAGGGTCGGGTGGAGTCTTTGTTTGTGTGTGTGTGTCTGTTCCTCCGCTGCTCCCAAAAGAAGAGGAGCAAGCGGTACCCACACTCCAAAGAAAGAGCAAATTCCTCTGTTCCTGGGTCCCAAGAGGGCGAGTCTGGCGGTGTGCGACCCTGTAAGCCTTCCACCCCTCAGCCCCCTTTTGTTCGCCAGCACGGGAGCTGGGTGCGGTTCGAGGACCCGGTCATCCGCCTTCTCACGCATCCCTGGCCGTCTCGTGGAGACAGGTAAGTGTCGTACACCACACTCAGACCCTGCTTCGGGCCGCCTCCGGGCCTTCCGAGCCGGATCGCTGTCCTCCACCTCACTGCCCCACCTCGGGTACGTCTGTGGTTCCCTAACTACCAGAAGACTTGGCTTGCAATTCATTTCGCTTGGCTTCGCCCTGGCTCAGTGCTATTCATCACACCTAGGTGTTGAGCTGAGATGCTCCTAAGATTAGTGATATTTATCACACCTACGTGTTGAGTGCTGCTCCTGTCCTGTGTGCGCACGTCGCAGTCCTACTGGGGAAGGACGCGATGTAGCCTCTTCTCCAGCCAATATGAAGACCAATTTCTATAAACCCGTACTTCATTGTACCCTAGAGATGTGGTGGGTTATGGCCATCTTGGACCTGTGTCAATTGAAACGGGCCCTTTTTCGAAAGCCTCAGTTCAATTACTACACCGAAATGTATTTTCAAATGCTCCGTTCCCAAGGTTGGCCTGCAGCGTTCGACCTGAAGGACAGCACTTCAGATCTCTATCCTTCCACTCCACAGACCATTCTGTGTTCTGGCGTCGAGGGTATGAAGTATCAGTACAAGACCTACCCTTCGAGTGCTCCATAGCCAGTTGGGTCTTCAGGTCTACTGGGAGAGAGTAATCTCGCCCACGGGCTGAGTATCTCTTTTTCAGTTCAGGAGAAGGACTCGGTCCAACACGTCTCTTCAAGAAGAGTGTGTTAGGCTAGTGCTAGAAGTGAGAAAGGGTCCCACTGAAAAAAATTTCAGAGGCTCCTGGGGCATATGGCAGACGCAGCCGCTTGGCTTCCTCCATATGAAGACCGCTTCAGCACTAGTTTTATGATCGAGTCCCGAGGTGACTGTGGACCGTGAACTCTCAGCCCATGTTCAGACCTTCAGGTCCACTAACACCGACTGAGGGGCCATGTACAAAGGGCATGCTTTAACGGAGGCCTGGGCGACCTCCGACTGCATTGGTATTCGTTACCTCGGCAGTTGGCAGTTCACCTCGCTTTGAGCCACTGCTGCTCAGCTAGCTGGTACTGGTCTGAAAAGACAACATCGCGACCGTTGCGGTAAGCTTCCCTCGCATGTCACAACTCGCCCGTCACCTCCTCCTTGGAGTCAGAAGCTTCTGAGGTTGCTTCATTCCACTATAAAATTCCTCTGGGCTGCTCAATCGTGCCGCCAACGAGCTTCACGATAGCTAAGGCCAGGGAGAGTGGAGACTCCAATCCCCTGGCGGTCCAGCTGGGCAGGGACCACTTCGGGGCCGCACAGTTACATCTGTTGCCCCTCCGGACTCGTCCCTCTGCCAGTTGTATTTCTGTCTGAGCGGACATCCCGTGGATAGACACTGGCTCTCAGCTGACCCCGGGGCCCCACAGAAATGCGTTCCCCAGTGAGCCTTCTAAGAAAGCGGCTATGCGATTCATTATCGCTTGGCGCTGCTCAAGTTCAGTGATGTTCATCTCACTCAGGTGTTGAGCAGAAATGCTCCTGAAGCTCAGTGAAATATCACATCTAGTGTTGAGCAGTGCTCCTGTCTTGTGCGTGCATGTCGCTTGCACCTACTGTGCTAAGTCAGGAGTGGAACAGGTCTTGATAGTTGCCCCTTTTTGGCCCAACCAGATCTAGTTCCCTCGACAGCCTTCCCGACTTCCCCTGAATACATTCAGGGACGGGGCATGATGGCACCCACGTTCAAAGAACTGGACGGGGAGGTTCAGGTCGCTATCACAAGGATATGTGGTATTGACCATCACCTTAGGATAAGGCATTGTGCTTCGCTAGTTAGAAGTGGAACCTATTTGTTGATCGAGTCTTCTCTCCGTGAGGAGATCCTGAGAGTGTTCGGTCATTTCAGTAATCTCTTTCCTGCAAGTTGGGTTGGAGTAGGCTGTTCCTTCACCCTCAATATGATACAAACATCATATGCAGAAGTATGGGAAGCACGTCCTGATCGTCAGGTTCCTGAGGGAGCAAGGGTCATCCCTACGTCCCTCTTTATCCTCTTTGGCCTATCTCTGGTGCTACTGCAATACAGAGACCGCCCCTGAGCCACTGCAGGCAGTGAGTTAAAAATTCAGTTTTTAAACAGTTCTCCTGCTCGCATGGTCTCCACTAGAGGGTAGGGACTTGCTCGCTTTCAGTCAACGACTTGTGCCTGGAATTCAGGCCGGCTATCTCTCACAAGCTGAGACCCCGGCCTGGATATGTGCCCAAGGTTCCTACCTCTCCCTTAAACTGGGACCAGGTGGTGAGCCTGCAAGCGCTGCCTGGAGGAGGCAGACCCAGCCCTGGCTTTCTCTGTCCGTCTGCTTCATTGCGGTTTTACATGCACAGAACGCAAGCCTTAGGACCTCAGACCAGCTCTCATCTATTAAGGAAATCAGCAGAGAGGGAAGGCTGTTTCCAAGCGAGGTTGGCCCACTGAAAGTGGCTGCCTTCATCTTGGTGAAAATCCCGAGATGCACATGTTAGTAATGTATGTCTTTTTTGTGTGTATGATGTATGACCACGTTTACGTGGTCTCGGTCTTGTCACGTCCTTGACGGTCTTTGGTCTTGGTCTCGGACCTCTCGATCTTGTCTAGGTCTCGCTGTCTCAGACCGACATAGTGGTCGGGGGATTTAGCAGTACAATACTACAATATCCACGACGATATCCGCAACGGATTGAAGCGCGCATCCGAGTGAACACAGTGCAGTGTGCGCGAGCCACACGAGATAACACTGTATCCGCGCCACTGATCGCAGCCGCAACAAGCACTTTGATCACTTGATTTAAAAAACACATATCATGTACAGTTTTTGATGTATTAATATTTAGTAAAACACATATCAGTAACATGATGGGTTTTAACTTCATTCAGGAGATTTTGGGTAACTCCACAACTGACAGATGACTTTGAGCGCACCGCCAACGCACCGTGTGTGTGTGTGTAACCATAGCAACAAAACAACCAACTTTCGGATCCTGCACTTAAGCTTATAATTTCGTTTTTAAAAATATAATTATGTATTTAAAAGTTGCAGAATGGATTCATTTGGAGACTTCGAAATCGGCAGAGATAGCCAGGCAATGCAAAACAAAATCTTACAAGTTATTGCTTAGCTTCAACAACACTAGTCTGTTTTTTGGTCTCGACTTGGTCTCGGTCTTGGTCTTGGTCTTGTCTTGGTCTCGATACCATCTGGTCTTGGTAGTGTTTTTTATTTATTTTTATTTAACCTTTATTTATCCAGGTAAACTGTTTGAGAACCACTTCTCATTTACAAACATGACCTGGCCAAGAGGCTACAGGAATAAATAAGAACATACTGTACAGCTGTACATAGTCAAACACATAACACATAGAACAAGTAACTAAATTAAAAAAAGATAGACAACAAAGGGGAAAAAGAAAAGGAATAGAGTGCTTAAATATGTGTGTATAAATATGGTTCATGATTGTCAGCAGGAACAAGAGTCAACTATGTAATTTTCGAGGTTTTGCTTAAAGGTGGAGATTGGGATCAGAGATGTAAGTTTCAGGGTATTTTGTAGTATGTTCCAGTCATGTACTGATGCAAAGTGGAAGGCATTACGTCCAAAGGTAGTAGAAGTAGGGGGGGTACTAAATTTAATCAAATTACTTGATCTTGTGTGATAGGTGTTATGAGCGGCATGAAGTAGGGATGACAAATAGAGAGGTGCCTTGCCCAGAATTGTCTTGTATATGAAAAGAAACCAATGATGGAGCCACCGGGTATAAAGGGAGAGCCAACCCACCAGTTTATACAGGTAACAGTGATGAGTGTGAAAGGGTGCATTAGTGGCAAAACGGATGGCTGAATGATAGATTGTGTCAAGTTTTTTTAGAGCTGTGTTTGGTGCCATTCTGTAGATAATATCGCCGTAATCCAAAATTGGCAGTACTGTCGTCTTAACGAGGGTGCATTTGGAAGCATGGGTAAAGGAGGCTTTATTACGGAAAAGAAAGGCTAGTCTAGCTTTGACTTTTGTTTGAAGGTTATTGATGTGTGTAATGAATGACAGGGATGAATCCAAACAGATACCTAGGTATTTATATTCTTTGACATACTCCAGAGCCATACCGTTCATGCAGGTGATTGTAGGTGGAGTCTCTGTAACCTGTTTTCGGCTAAAAAGGATACATTTTGTCTTACTGGCGTTAATACGGAGGTGGAGACTGTCAAATAACTGCTCTATGTAGATGAAGCTGAGTTTAAGACTGGAAGCCGCAGAATTGGGAGAGGAACCAACTGAGTACAAAATGGTATCATCTGCATAAAGATGAATCCGAGAGGTACCAACAGCTCTGGCTATATCATTGATGTAGATAGAAAAAAGGATTGGACCCAGGATGGAGCCTTGAGGCACACCTTTAGAGACAGTGAGTGGGTCTGACATAATGTTGTCAACCTTTAGTTGCTGGACACGGTTGGTGAGATAATTAGCAAACCAATCACAGCTAGAGGAGGACAGACCAATACTGGAGAGCTTATGTAAGAGGATCCTATGGTTGACAGAGTCAAAGGCCTTGGCGAGGTCTATAAAGGTGGCAATACAGACCTGTTTGCTGTCTAATGCTGTAAATACATCATCAAGGACCTTTGTGGTGGCTGTTATGCACCCATGTCCCGTCCGAAAACCAGATTGCATGTCAAATAATATATGATTTTTATCCAGGAAATCATTTAACTGTTTTTGTACGAGTTTCTCCAGAACTTTGGCAAGGCATGGAAGGATGGAAATTGGGCGGTAACAATTTGGGTCAGATTCAGAACCCCCTTTGAAGAGGGGGAAAATTGTGGCTGATTTCCAATCAATAGGGAACTCAGAGAACTGTAGGGACATGTTAAATAGTCTAGTGACGGGAGCAGCAATTATGCGGGATGCTGCTTTTAGGAACATGGGATCAAGACCACCAAGACCAGCAGATTTGTTTGTATTCAGCTTGGTGAGTTCATCCTGGACTTCAGAGGTGGAAAGAGGCATAAAGGAGAATCAAAGTGTCCATTGTCTTACTAGATCAAGAAAATATGATCATATAACACCGATTTTATCATCACTTCATTGGTTACCTATAAAGTTCCGTATTAATTACAAGGTATTGCTTTTGACTTATAAAGCTCTAAATGGTTTAGCTCCAGTCTATTTAACGGATCTTCTATCGCCCTACAATCCATCGCGCTCTTTAAGATCACTAAATTCGAGGCTTCTGGTCATTCCTAGGATATCCAGATCCACCAAAGGAGGCAGAGCATTTTCACATTTAGCTCCGAAGCTCTGGAATAGCCTTCCTGATATTGTTCGTTGCTCAGACTCGCTCTCACAGTTTAAAACTAGACTGAAGACGCATCTATTTAGCCAGGCATTCATATAATTTTTTTTATCTTGGAGTTACTGTAAATTCGGCCTCTAGTTCATAAACGCCAGAGGAGAACTGGCCCCCGACTGAGCCTGGGTTCTCCCAAGGTTTTTTTTTTCTCCATTGGGTCATCTGATGGTGTGTTAGGACATCTTTAGGTCACTGGATGGAGTTTTTCGGTTCCTTGCCACTGTTGCCTTTGGCTTGCTCAGTTGGGGATATTCAAATTAATTAACCAATCATACCATTGATCAGCTCTACCAAACTTGGATGTCTTTTTTTCCAGTAATAAACAAACATTGTTAAGTTGTTTTGATTGATACTGTGAAGCAGCTTTGATACAATCTGTATTGTGAAAAGCGCTATATAAATATATTTGACTTGACTTGACTTGACTTGATTTAGGATTAGGGTTTGACATTGAAACTGTATGGGTTGCATTAATAAAGTGATGGTTTAGAAGTGAGGCCATCCGAGACTTCTCAGTAATAATTATGTCATTAAATAACATAGAAACTGGTAAATGAGGGGAAATAACTTTATTTTCCATTACCTTGACTGTTTTCCAGAATGCCCTAGCATCAGTGCCACATGTGGTGAGTTTCTCTTTAAAATGCGAGATTTTGGCATTTCTGATAGTCTGTGTTGCTTTATTTCTGCATTGACGGAAGGCCAGCCAGTCAACTGGAGATTGGTTAGAGCGGGCCTTTTTCCAGAGGGCATTTTTACGATGAATAATCTCAGCCAGGTCATTGGAGAACCATGGACTATATCGATTTTTTATTCTAAATTTTTTCAGAGGGGCATGCTTACTCATAATCAGACTGAAAGTGTTTTTAAAAAAAGACCATGCCTCTTCCAGGTAAGGGAAGGAATTAATTCTATCCCAGGGCACAGCCGCAACATCTTGGAGAAAGGCTTGCATATCCAGTTTTTTCAAAGAGCGCTTGGTTACAATTACCGGGGGCCTTTTGAATGAAAGGCCATAACGTATACATGCAATAGCGCAATGATCACTTATTTGACTAAACACTCCTGTTTGATAACTAGATGGATTGTTAGTCAAAATAAGGTCAATCAGAGTGGATGATGCGGAAGATTTATGGTTAGGTCTGGTGGGCTCAGATATCATCTGAGTAACGTTTAGAGCATCAAACTGTTGCAAAACTGTATTTGGGGGATTGAACATATCCCAGTTCAGATCACCCATCAGGACAAACTCAGAGGATATATAGAGAGCTAAGAGTTGACTAAAAGCTGTAAGTGCAGAAGCTGGATTTGAAGGTGCTCTATAGCAAACAGCAACAGAGATAGAGAAAGTAGTTGAAAGCCTAAGCTTTAGTACCAGTAGTTCAAGTTGTTTAGGAACTGACTTAGAAAGAACAACAGTACATTGCAGATGATCTTTAACATACATAGCTACACCACCACCCCTGGTCACTCTATCCTGATGAAACACATTATAGCCTGGTATGCAGATGTCAAGATTAGTGTTCCCTTTTTTCAGCCAGGATTCAGAGATAGCAAGAACATCAGGATTAGCTGTGTGCACCAATGTTTTTAAAGTGTCAAAATGCTTAGAATTCAGCAGACTGCAGATATTTACATGTAGAAAACCCAATGATTTGCGGTCACAAAATTCACCAAATGACAGCTGGGCAGTAACTGAGTTAGCTGGGCCAGGATTTGGATGAACATTACCAGAGATAAATAACATGAGAATAATTAACATGCGTCTAAAAGCAACACCAGAACAAATCCATTGCTTGTCTTTTACAAAGGGCAGAGCCAGTAACAAGTTAGAGTCAAACAGTTCCTGCAGAACCATAATTGAAAAATATGGAAGGGTTCGAAATACCTGGGTGACAGAAAGTCCAACAGATTTAGTAATCCAATAGGATGTGACATCTCTTGATTGAAGAATGAAGTCTAATGTTCCCCGACAGTGAAATGCTGTGGCAAATCCTAGAGTGCGTTTACCAACAGGCCCGGGGTCCTGATACTGTTCATGCAGCAAAAGGGTGGATGACAAAATCCCGAGAACCAGTAGGATTTTTATAAAGTAAAGCATGATTCTTTAGTAGTGTAGCACAGGCTTCAATGTGTGCTGGAGACAAGCCTTGATGGAGTAGGTGGAGTAGGCCGAGATCCTCTCGAAGACAAACGGGTAGGGCTCAGACCAGGTGGAATAGGCCGAGAACCTCTCAGAATAGCTGTAGCCAGATAGCATAGGCTTTAGTGTGTGCTGGAGGCGAACAACAATGCAGCTGGAGATAGATGTTGTTATCTTGCTGTAAGTCCTGTTTCAAGAAACCGTCACAGATCTAGGCTGAAAACAAGCCACACTGCAGCAGATCCCTGGGTTGTAGTATGAAGATAGGCCTCAAACCAAATAATAGGCCAAGAGCTCACAAATATAACAGGGTAGGTTAAATGAAGGCACTGTCTGGATTATTTCAGTGGAAGGTGCTCTAAAAACCTTTAAAAAAGTTAAAAATGGACAGAGAAAGAGCAGACAGAAAGACATGCAGCCATCTTGGAAAGGGGGCGGAGACTGTGCGTGATGCATACAGCACATCTTGGTGTCTTGGTGTCTTGGTCTCGGTTTAGGCGGTCTTGACTACAAGTCTAGCACATGTCCACTTAGGTGGTGAGCTCTTCTTAAATGAGTGTGTGCTCCTGCTTAGGCGTTAACAAAGAGTGCTTCACTGACAGATATTCTAGAGTTGAGGACTGGGCGACACCTTAATCGAACCGCTGCTTCCCGTGGGCTCCCTTCACATGAAGCCAGTTTCACTATAAGCCCGGTTCGTTGTGTCGGCTTGCTGCGCCATTCCCCTCCTATGGACTGGATTCTTGCTCCAGTTGAGTTCCCCTTTTTAGCTGAACCCTGTCGAGTTCCTCCATACCCTTCGGCAACGGACATGGCGGAACGTCCGAAGCCAGGCCTATCACTCGTATGCACTGGTGGAACCTGTGTTAGGCTGGGTCCATATGCTGTGATCCCTACGGCGATCCCATATGTGTATTCTTCCACGGTACGGCTCCCTGCGGCGAGCCCGTGTCTTCCCTTGGCAGAGCCTGCTCTGCTGTCACTGTTTGGTTGAGTCTCCCCCTGTTCAGGCTGGAGCCACCCCAGTGACATTCCATATGTTGTACTGCCCGGTCATCTGCCGAGTTTATATGTGTATTCTGACAGGCTCTCTAAGCGTTGTCCCAATCAGTCGACACGTCGACTACGTCTCTGTTCCCTCCTTCAGGGAACGAGGGTTCCCTTTCGTCCTGGGAACTCCGACGTGTCGTCGGGGGAGTTCCCTGACGAATTGGGATCACGCTAGGGAGCCTATTGCCTTTGAGAGAATTAAAACGAGCCAATGGAATTGGCATGCAAAATTTGCATTCTGCAGCCCGCCTACCAGCGCGGGTATAAAAAGCGGAAGTAAATATTGCGTAATGCTTTTAGCTTCGGAGCCTCCAGTGTGTCTCTTTGAGCTGCTGTGTCCTCTGAGAAAGCTTTTTTGAGAAGAAAGAAGAACGAGCGTCTTTGGGAGAAGAGAAGAATCCTCTGCTGCTGGCGTGACGGCACTCGAGCGACCATTGCTTCCCGCGGCTGGCTTAAAAAAAAAAAAAAAAAAAAAGCTGTTTTAACGGCTGGTATTGGGTGGTGAGTGCAGCACTCGGGCTTGCAGTTTCCCCGTTTGTCTGCCGCGGTGGTCCCTCTGTGCCTCGGCACATTTAAAGAGTTTTCTTTCTTTTCTCTAAAAGAGCAACACGGGTGTTTCGCGTCCTTTTCAGGATGACGTTTCACCCGTGCGTTTCTGGATGCGGTCGATCTCTCCCTCAGGATGATGGCCACAAATACTGCCTCTCGTGCTTGGGCTTAGCGCACGCTGAGGCAGCGTTTGTGGATGAGTCATGCTCTCACTGTGGGAAAATGACTCTCGCGACGCTGCGTTCGAGACTGAGAACCCTGAAACATGGGGGAGTCCCTTCAGAAAATCCCAGATCTAGTTCGTCTGTCGATTCAGTTCGGCAGGCGGCTACTTCTGTGATTCCTGTTGGTGAGCGTATGAGGATTACTGTGAGCAATGTTTCGACTGGTGAAAGATCCTATCGGCATCCTCACACCTCTAGTAGCTCGCGGCCATCGGCGCTTCCGTTGGAGCGGCCGGAGCCCCCTCGGGCGGTTCCGGTTGTCTCCTTCGGAGCACCACCTGAGGATCAGATGTCGATCGCGGCATCGGAGGAGGAGCGGTCATCTTCTGGTGATGACTCGGCAGGACTGCCCCCTTCGGGTGTGGTGGTTCAGCCTGAGTCGGATCCAGAAATGGCTGCTATGCTCGAACGGGATGGGATGCTCGCATGAGGAGTTGAGGAAGTCTTGGCTGGCACCTTTTGCGTCCAGGCGTGGACATCCTCGCTCCTCCCTCCTCACCACCCTGGACAGTGGAGCGGCGCACGGGTACGAGGGAATCCCCCCAGTGGAGCGGTCGGTAGCGATGCTATTGTGTCCTAAGACCGCTTCCGCTTGGCGGGGTGCCCCTTCACTCCCCTCCCGCGCCTGTAGGTTTTCCTCCGGTCTGACCAAGGATGCCTACGTGGCGTGTGGAGACACCGCTTCCACCCTGCATGCCATGGCGCTTTTGCAAGTACATCAAGCAAAGGCGCTCCATGACTTGCAGGCGGGTGGTTCTGACCCGGCTCTGCTGCAGGAGCTGCGTGTGGCGACGGACTTCGCTGTTGGTCAGAATGGCAGTGGGTGCTGTCACCGAGCAGCATCGCTCCCGTTCCCCTCTTCCCAGTCTGCAGAGAGCGGCGACGCTTCCTCGGTTGCGTCGCTCCTCTCGGCGGCTGGGCCCAGAGGGGCAGAGACCAGCTCACGAGGAGGCAGGGCCTCGTACCTCGTCTCTTCCCCTCCTCTCGCCAAGGGGCAGCCCGCAGCAGAAAGCCCACGCGCTCTCTCTGCCGTCTGCCCCTCGGTGGAAGCAGGTCTCTGGCAAACTCCACGCCCAGACCCCGCTTCCAGTGGCCACATCGCCACTGCAGCCGGGTCCCTGCCTTCCACCTCGCTGCCCCTCCGCGGGTACGCCGGTGGTCCGGGTGGGCTTGTTGGCTCGGTACCTGGAAGCCTGGCTAGAGCTTCCGGGTCCGTCTCGATGGCTCATCCGCACCATCCGGTTCGGCTATGCAATTCAGTTTGCACGCCGGCCTCCCAGGTTCAGGGGCGTCCACTTCACCCGTGTGCGGTCAGTGGATGCCCCTGTCCTGCGGAAAGAGATCGATGTCCTGCTGGCGAAGGACGCGATCGAGCCAGTCCCTCCTGCCGAGATGAGGTCCGGGTTCTACAGCCCCTACTTCATTGTACCCAAGAAAGGCGGTGGGTTACGGCCAATCCTGGACCTGCGAGTTTTGAATCGGGCCCTGCACAAACTCCCGTTCAAGATGCTCACGCAGAAGCGCATTTTCGAGTGCATCCGTCCCCAGGATTGGTTTGCAGCGATCGACCTGAAGGACGCGTACTTTCACGTCTCGATTCTTCCTCGTCACAGACCGTTTCTTCGGTTTGCTTTCGAGGGTCGAGCGTATCAGTACAAAGTCCTACCCTTCGGGCTGGCCCTGTCACCCCGCGTCTTCACGAAAGTCGCGGAGGCGGCCATTGTTCCCATGAGAGAACAAGGCGTTCGCATTCTCAACTATCTCGACGACTGGCTCATTCTGGCTCACTCGCGAGATGTGTTGTGCGAGCACAGGGACATGGTGCTACGGCATCTCAGCCGGTTGGGGCTTCAGGTCAACTGGGACAAGAGCAAACTCTGCCCCGTGCAGAGGATCTCTTATCTCGGTATGGAGTTGGACTCGGTCGCCCAGACAGCGCGCCTCACGGAGGAGCGCGTCCAGTCAGTGCTCACCTGCCTCAGGTCTTTTCGAGGCAGGACAGCGGTCCCACTGAAACAATTTCAGAGGCTCCTGGGGCATATGGCAGCCGCAGCCGCAGTAACGCCGCTCGGCCTGTTACATATGAGACCGCTCCAGCATTGGCTTCACGATCGAGTCCTGAGGTGGGCGTGGCAGAGCGGCACGTTCCGGGTCAAAGTAACCCCGCACTGTCGCCAAACCTTCTCCCCGTGGTCGGATCCTGCGTTTCTACGGGCCGGAGTGCCCCTAGTCCAGGTTTCCAGGCATGCTGTGGTTTTCACAGATGCCTCTGCCATGGGGTGGGGGGCCACGTACAAAGGGCATGCAGTCTCGGGTCTGTGGACGGGGCCCCAGCTGCATTGGCATATCAACTGCCTAGAGTTGCAAGCAGTACGCTTGGCTTTGTGCCGCCTCAAGGGGCTCCTCAAAGACAAGCACGTACTGGTCCGTACGGACAGCACTGCGACCGTTGCGTACATCAACCGACAAGGTGGTCTACGCTCCCGCCGCATGTCGCGACTCGCCTCCCACCTCCTCCTATGGAGTCAGAAGCATCTGAGGTCGCTTCGCGCCACTCATGTTCCAGGGGAGCTCAACCGTGTGGCAGACGAGCTTTCACGGTTGCCTCCCCTGCCAGGAGAATGGCGACTCCATCCCCAGGCGGTTCAGCTGATCTGGAGTGTTTTCGGACTCGCACAGGTAGACCTGTTTGCCTCTCCGGACACGACCCATTGCCAGTGGTTTTACTCCCTGTCCGAGGGGACCCTCGGCACGGACGCCCTGGCTCACAGCTGGCCCCGGGACCTGCGCAAGTATGCGTTTCCCCCAGTGAGCCTTCTTGCACAGACTCTGTGCAAGGTCAGGGAGGACGAGGAGCAGGTCTTGTTAGTGGCGCCTTATTGGCCCACCAGGACTTGGTTCACGGAACTTATGCTCCTCACGACAGCCCCTCCTTGGCCGATTCCTCTGAGGAAGGACCTCCTTTCTCAGAGACGGGGCACTCTATGGCACCCGCGTCCAGACCTCTGGAAACTCCATGTCTGGTCCCTGGACGGGACGCGGAGGTTCTAGGTGGTCTACCACAGGCAGTGGTAAACACCATCACTTCTGCTAGAGCCCCCTCTACGAGGCGCCTCTATGCATTGAAGTGGAACCTATTCGTCGAATGGTGTTCCTCCCACCGGGAGGACCCCCGAACTTGCCCGATCAGAGTCGTGCTTTCCTTCCTACAAGATGGGTTGGAGCGAAGGCTGTCTCCCTCCACCCTCAAAGTGTATGTTGCCGCAATAGCCGCACATCACGATGTAGTAGAAGGTAAGTCCGTGGGGAAGCACGACCTGATCATCACATTCCTCAAGGGTGCTAGGAGGTTAAATCCACCTCGTGTTTCGCACTCTGTACCCTCTTGGGACCTAACTCTGGTACTGAGAGCTCTTCAAAGTCCTCCCTTTGAGCCTTTGCTGACAGTCGAGCTGAATATCCTGTCCATTAAGACAGCGCTCCTGTTGGCATTGGCCTCTTTTAAGAGGGTCGGGGATCTGCAAGCTTTTTCGGTCGACGAATCGTGCCTAGAGTTCGGGCCGGGCCTTTCTCGCGTTATATTGAGACCCCGGCCCGGATATGTGCCCAAGGTTCCTACCACTCCCTTCGTGGATCAGGTAGTGAACCTGCAAGCGCTGCCCCAGGAGGAGGCAGACCCAGCCCTAGCTTTTCTCTGTCCAGTCCGCGCCCTGCGGGTTTACACTGACAGAACGCAAAGCTTCAGGACCTCAGATCAGCTCTTTGTCTGTTACGGAGGCCAGCAGAAGGGGAAGGCCGTCTCCAAGCAGAGGTTAGCTCACTGGTTAGTGGATGCTATCACCCAAGCGTATGAAGCTTCGGGTGAGCCTTGTCCTCCCAGGTTGCGTGCTCACTCTACAAGAGGTGTTGCCGCCTCCTGGGCGTTGGCTCAAGGCGCCTCGCTGACAGACATTTGTAGAGCTGCGGGCTGGGCGACACCAAACACGTTCGCTAGATTCTATAGCCTACGTGTGGAACCTATTTCCTCCCGAGTACTCGCTACGGCCAGTGGTGCGAGGGAATAGGTTGTGTCGGCTTGCTACGCCACTCCGTGCCTCAGCCGGATACGTGCGTCTTTCGCTCCGTTGGCGCCATACGTTGGTTAGCCTCGTGAGTTCCTCCATCACCCCTTCGGTGCCAGGCGTGGCGGACCGCCGGCGCCAGGTCTACTACCTCTATGGGAGTTGTTGTGTAGACTGGGTGTTATGTCCAGTGGTCTCTTCGGTGACCCATTATGCCACGTGCAGTCTAGCCGTGTCTTCCCCTTGACAGACTCGTTCTGTCGTCCCTGTTGAGTACGCTCCCACTCCCCTTGGAGGGGACTACCTCAGGGACTGCCATATGTTTCACTATCCCCCTGGGCTAGTACATATGTGTATTCCAGGCCTTCTTCAGGCATCTGGCTTCCGCAGCGTTCCCTTCCCCTGTTTACGGGTTGGGCACGCTTTCCCAGTGTTATCCAATCCACTGTGTGGGTCTTGCGGAACAGCAGTGTGATTCCCTTGCTAGCTCCCGTAATTTGTGAAACTGCTTGGGTAGCTTAGCTGGGCGCTGGAAGGGGCCAGCACCATGGCGTTTTGTTAGGGATCCCAATTCGTCAGGGAACTCCCCCGACGACACGTCGGAGTTCCCAGGACGAAAGGGAACGTCTCGGTTACGTATGTAACCCTCGTTCCCTGAGTACAGGGAACGGAGACGTGTCGTCCCTTCGCCATGTTGCTGTACCTTCGCGGAGGACTGGACACTGTTCGGCTCCTCAGCGAAAAGCATTACGCAATATTTACTTCCGCTTTTTATACCCGCGCTGGTAGGCGGGCTGCGGAATGCAAATTTTGCATGCCAATTCCATTGGCTCGTTTTAATTCTCTCAAAGGCAATAGGCTCCCTAGCGTGATCCCAATTCGTCAGGGAACTCCCCCGACGACACGTCTCCGTTCCCTGTACTCAGGGAACGAGGGTTACATACGTAACCGAGACGTTACATACGTAACCGAGACGTTTTTCCACATTCACGAAATGCACTGAAATAATGAAAAGATAGCTTATTGTGATGATAAGAGCAACAGTGGAGTGTAAGAGATATTAGAACAAAGCAGGCAATCAATCAGCTCTGACAGCTGTACAGGAGCCTATAACTGACCAGATGTTTACAGAGCTGTCTGCTTTGATTAATGGGATTAGTACTTTAATCCATTTATTCTGAAATTTTAATCTGGATTATATATATATATTTTTTTTTTTCAGATAAGGCACCTTATTAATGCCATGCTCTTATGGTGATCAAGGATGCATTTATTTGATCAAATAATAAAGTAATATTGTTAAATATTACTGCAATTTAAATTAAATATTTTCTATTTAATATATTTGTAATTTATTCCTGTGATGACAACGCTGAATTCTCAGCATCATTACTCCAGTGTTCAGTGTCACATGAAAGCATTCTGATATGCCGAGGAGACAGTTCTTATTATTATTTATCAAATTTGAAAATAGTCTTGCTGTTTAATATTTTTATGGGATCCATTATGCATTTTTTCAGGATTCTTTGATTAATAGAAAGTTCAAAAGAACAGCATTTATTTTAAATGGAAATCTTTTTTAACATTATAAATGTCTTGCATCCTGTATTAATGTTTTAATTTCTCTAAAAAAAGGCTGTTTTCTTGTTTTATGGGGACTTTCCATAGTCATAATGATTTTTATACTGTACAAACTATATTCGGTCCCCTTACACTAACCCTGCCCCTAAACCTACCCATCACAGAAAACTTTCTGCATTTTTACATTTTAAAAAAACAGTGTGTGATTTATAAGCTGTTTTCCTCATGGGGACCAGAAAATACCTTTTGAAAAAAGACATTTGATTTTGTCCCCATAATGTGGGGTTTACCAGGCCACACACACACATACACAAACAAACTGCCATATGTGATTTACGGGGACTCTCCATATAGGCTTTATGATTTTCATACAAACTGTATATTCAATCTCCTCTAAACCTACCCATCACAGAAAACTTGCAGTTTTTTTGAATGACAATAAAACACTGTTTAGTATGTTTTTGAAGCCATTTGGTTTACAAGAACACAGGAAGTGTCCTCATAAACAATGTTTATGTTATAATACTCATGTCATTATACATATTTGTGTCCTCATAAACCATGCCAGACTTGACAGCACATCCAGGCCAACTTCATTTGGTATGTTGTTTTATTCCATTAAAAATGTATAAGCGCGTTTGCGTGTACAATAAAATCGGCTTTTATGGATAAATCACTGCATATTGTGTTTTAGTGGTCAACTTAATATCCACTTTCTCCAAATCAACTAAACCGTTTGGATAAGACTTCTGAGAATCAGATCATCCAGTAACTCGCAGAGCGGTGTTATTGACACCAGCTGTGCATTTGCATAGGCTACTTTTCTTTTCTGTGTATCATTATGAGCTTTTTCATCATTATAATAATGATGAAAAAGCTCATGCAGCTAAACTATTACAGTACAACACACAAACGCACACACACACACACACACACACACGCACACACGCACACACACACACACACACACACACACACACACACACACACACACACACACACACACACAAACAAACTGAGAGCTGCTATGAGAACTTAGCATGAGTCACCTTTCTTTTCTGTTTTACTCTTCTACTCATTCTATTGCTTCTGCAGTCTTACAGAAAGTAGTTTGCATACTCTTCAATTTACGTCCACTCGTTTATCTCTTGCATTATTTCTCACATTTTTCTCACTCATTCTTTAAACTTAATTTCTCCATTTTCTTCAACCCTATATCCTTATTTGTCTCAGGGCCTCAGACTAGTCTGATTCTATTACAGTACTTGGGTAAATGCTCCCCCCACCCCCATATTTATTCATATATTCACATATGCAAAAACTAAATGACATTACTGTAAAAAATAAATAGTTAAAAAGGTAAACCAACTAACTAACTATTTAGTTAGTGGGGCGGCAGTGGCTCAGTGGTTCATGTAGGTTGTCTACAAACCAGAAGGTTTTTGGTTCAATCCCCGGTTCCATCTGGCCAAATGTCGAGGTGTCTATGAGCAAGACAACTAACCTCCCGACGAGCTGGATGGCGCCTTGTATGGCTGACACCGCCGTCGGTGTATGAATGGGTGAATGTGAGTCAAACTGTAAAGCGTTTTGGTGGCCATTGGGTCTGTGAAAGCGCTAAATAAATGCAGTCCATTTATATTACTTATATTAATTAATTAATTAATTAATTAGACAGAGGCACTGAAAAAAATAAGGATGTGTAGAAGAGAGAGATAAAAAGTAAGTATCCATGTCTGAATGGGTCTGACAGAGGTCAGGCTCCAAATCTGATTCATATCAAACTCTAAATCAGTCTGGGTGCAGGCTATATCTAGTTCAGTTTCATTCTAATCCAGTTCACAAATCCCAGTGTGAGTTCGGAAGTTAAATAGCTTTCTAAAGTGTTAGCTGGCGTAGAGACAGTCTGCCCTTAGCTGCCCACCCTCCTTTCTCCCCCACTTTTTCTATTACGAAGTCTGGAACTATTTGGCTTTCCCACAAGATTCTGACACAAAAGCCTTACAAAAAGTTTCCAAACTTTTCAAGAAACACTCCCTCGCCTCCTTCCCCAGTGACTCTGGATCTGAAAGGGCAGCCATTGCGCTCTCTGCTTCATACAGCATACATATTTCATGGCTGAAATGCTAATGTCACTGTGCATATGAATATGCAAGAGGAAGAGTTCGAGAAGAAGGTCAGCGAACAGACTGTACATGGTGGTGAGATAAGCCACTCATAAAATGAAATCATTTAGCCCAAAAATAAGAATGTGTGTGTATGTTTGTGACAGTACTTCTGACAAGATTCAGTGGAGATATGGGAACCTCTCTGGTCTGACTGGGAGTATAAGTTATGCTTTGCTTGATTTGGCAAATGTGTCCCGTTTGAATCATTTAAACATAATAAGCCTTTTAACTCAGCGTAACCCAAGTCCTGCCGGGATCTTTGTCTGGGAAACATCCAAACGAGCACAACCACTTAAACAACTGTAGCTGGGTTAAATAAGGCTATCCAAGATAAAGCTAATCAAAACCATTGTAAAGAAAACATAATAATTATTTTCGAAAATGTTTTTAACTCTATTTTCATTTTAAATTTAAATAGAAAATGTACATAATTTAAAAAACAATTATATATATATATATATATATATATATATATTTTTTTTACAAATATCATTAATTACGTTTTCCGGAATTGCGCCACATGATAGGATGTTTTACAGCTTAAACTAACCTTGCCTGCAATAAGAAGGTCAAGCACTATTCAAATAATAATGAGGAGTGAATTTTTTTGTATTCTTATAATGACACCTTTTTTTTTCATTACGAAATCACAACGTAACATAACTTGATTTATTTGTTTATTAATTTTGTGTTTATTTAACAAGGACAATACAGAACATATAACATTATTGGACAGGACTGAGCAACAGACGCTCTGTGCTTCTAGCTAATTTGCAGCACTAGGCTTTAACTGAGATCCTAAGATGAATGACAAAAATATAAAAATGTATTTAAATTTAGAAATTAACAACATGTTCATTATAGATGAGGCATTCAAGTCATTGTGTGTATTGCATATTTTTATGTGTTAATAATATATTTTTTAATAAATGCAATATATACAGATAAATAATGAGCATCATGTCACCTTTCATGCCTCAAGCACAGCCAATCACAAACCACAGCCGCTTCTCACCAAACATCTTCCAGTCATATTAAAAGTCCAGAAATCAGAGGGAAGGGATAAGAGAGTCAGAGCTATTTATGAAAGTCCAGAGGAACACAGCACACCACAATCCATCAGAAGGTGCAAAGTAATTCGTTCAGTAATTCAGCAGTCCATCACCACAGCCGAGCAGCTATTACAGCTTAGAATAACCACGGTGTACCACAGGCACCTTAAGGGAATGGAACAGGTGTTAATGGGAACTCATCAAATCAATATTTCTCTCTTTTACCACTTTTCCTCCAAAATGGTGCTGGTTTGTGAACCTCAATCAGAACCAGCTTGCTGACTTGAGAGCCGTTAAATGACGTAACCGTCTACCTTATTGCAAAACTTGAATACAAATATAAACATGCCACACAATGATCTTACAATTTTTAAGAAGCTATTATGATTTGATTTAGTATTTTTATTCAGCATCACAAGTTTAAGGTAATGATCATAAAACAGAAGATATCATAAAAAAAATAGCAATTAGTAGCATATGATGCATTCACACATATGGTTATATTTAAATAAAATAACTTTAGTTTCATGAGTTCCTTTGCCCATATAATCTTTAAGCTAATAAGATTTCCCGGTAAGCGCATTTGGCTTGCTGTCCGCAGTGGAGGGGCTCGAGGAAGCCGCTTCAACTCGAGCTTAGATATACCCCTCAGTGGGACTAATGCTTGGATGATGAGTATGGTAGCAAGGTGCCTAAATTATGTTGGTGTAGTTGGGGAGGTGGATTAGATGGGTTCACTCCTCCCGAAATTACGTTGTGAACTTCACCAAATGGACGGTTCCATGTTAGTGGTTCCTTCTGACACCTGTAGATTTTAGGACACGATGCATAGTCTGTTGCAATGCAATGCAAAAAAAAAAATTTAACTTCAGAACCACATTTTCCGTGATGGAAACATGCATGATGACACCTTGTCGGTGGAAACAGCCATTTATTTCCCTCTTTGCATCTCTTCCATTAACGGTAACCCCCTTACACATGTGGGGACATGCTGATAAGTGATTTTCTCACACATTTGCTGGTGTGCGGAGGTGAAAACTGATGTAATCAGGGCAGGGAACTCTTCCAGTCCCCCTCCCAGCATCACAGAGCTAACATCCCTCAGCTGACATCAAAAGCTTCAGGCTCACATGTATGCAGACATGTGCTCTTGCACGTATCCCTCTCACCCCCACTCCCAAACATCCAGTCAGCATGCGCAGAGTTATTACTAAACTGTGAAGAAGCTTTAATTATTCTATTAGTCTGTGGAAATGTATCCATGCTTTTTATAGTGTCTCTTGCTGTTCTAGGCAGCCATATATAATGATATTAATCATGCCTCTCACTCTATAATACGGTAGTTGAGAGTTTGTAATACTCCTAATGGCAAAAATGGACTACATATATACTTGTATACAAAATAATACAGATTTAAAATACACACACTCTTATACAAACATAATGAACTTTTTATTTTTTGGCAAATGGGACGATGAGTCTGGAAGCACTGTGGACTGCTGATGGTAGTTGAAGAAATATTTAAGTGCATTTATTCCAGACACACTTCACTGAAGTAATTATTTAACATGTGACATGTGGGGAGATATTCTCTCTTTCTCTGGCCCTCGCTGCCTCTTTATGAAAGGAAAAGACTACCTTTCTCTTCTTCAATGCTGTCATTTTGCCCTTGACCCACTGATCCGTGTTTTCATACATGCCTTTGAACAGAACTATAAAATGATGGGTTTCCTGCAGTACTAATGTGCTAAATCCACTGCTCTCTGTATTTGGGAGTGTGTGTGTGTGTCTCGAGGTTTAATGAGAAGTGACAAATGAGTCAGACCGGAGGTTCACGGCTCTTTGCTCTCACCTCTTAGAGTAATGGTGTGTGGGCTTCAATCACTCAAACTGAAGGCAACACGCACACGCACACACACACACATACACACGCACGCACACAAACTGACCTGGTGCATTCTTTTGTGTAAATCCAAGCATGAGCATATTTTATATATTCTATGACCTCTCTCTCTTTTTATGCAACGATAGAGAAGCCGGAAGTCCGTTCATTTTTAATGAAAGTTATCAGGTGACGAGACACATGGCTATTAGCTATAAAGTGTAATTTACACATACAGCAACTTGCAGTGACAAACAGACCAAAGTCATTAATTTTCAATGAGAGCCAGTCAATTTAGAGTCAGTGACATCAATAACACAGCAATTGGCAATAAAGCAATGTTGAGCAGAGTTCAACTTCATGCAAATGAGTCACAACCCTGATCCACTGTGAGAAAACCCAGCTGATCAGAACATATTGAAGCAGGATTTTTATATAAAATGTTTACAATTAATCATGTGGAGTCTGTAATACATATGACAATATCATATTTTTGATGCTTTTTGTTTCATTTTAAAGTAACAATAAAGTAACACAAAAACATACAAATATGTATTTCTGATAAACACCTTCAAAAGGGTCCTATTATGCTTTTTCACTTTTTCAACTTTAGTTATTCTGTAATGTTGCTGTTTGAGCATAAAAAAGATATGCAAAGTTACAAAGCTCAAAGTCTACTCCAGAGGGAGATATTTTATTTAACAGAATTCACTTTCCAGAAACTACAACAAACGACTTGTTTGAACTACAACACTTTTTTTCTGGGCTTTGTGAATTAATAATTGTACTCATTTAAATAATCTCTGCCCATGGAATACGCAAAAAAAGGGACGAGGCCTGGTTGAGCTGCATTAGAGAAGACACTGTGTTGTGGCTATGTCAAAGAGACACTGTTTTTTCCACCCAGTTTCCAAAACTCATTTGTTTGACCTTCCTAAGGCTTACAAACTTAGAGTGAAATTGATTTTAAACACCGTTCCTGGACATTATAACCCCAACGTTTATCTGTGTGCTGCACATTTTATGGAGAACAGATTCCAGAACCTGCGAGAGTCGGCTACCATGGGTGCTTCTCAATTCTTATTTGTGCATCCTCGTTTCCTTTCCTCGCTTCCTTGAATCCGTTCCTCGTGTCTGAGCTCTACCCCTTGTAGGATGCAAGGGAAGGCTGCAAGGAAGGAAAATGAGGACGGAGGAATCGAATGAAAGGTTTTTTTCTACATTGGAATACTTGATCACTCGAGCGTCACTTCATAGCGTCATCAGCAGCGCTCAAAGGATCTGCCCTCATTTTGTATTAGTTTGGTTATTTAAGAAATTCATAATAAATAATAATAAAGCAAGATACCTTGTTGAAATGCAGTATGTGAGATGTGTGGTTTAAACTGCAGAGGTAAAGTATAAATTAAAATTATTGTGACCGACGTGAAGGGGGAGGAGAATTTATACGTGTGTGTCATGTTTAGTCAATAAAGCTCTTCCGCAAAGCATACACCTGTTCATCCTCGCTCACGACCAGTGGTGGAAAGAGTACTGAAAAAGCATACTCAAGTAAAAGTACTGTTACTTGTCAAAAAATGTAGTGAGAGTAGAGTAAAAGTACCGGTCCTAAAAACTACTCAAAGTAGGAGTAAAAAGTAGCCCTTTTAAAAGTACTCAAGAGTAGTGAGTAGTGAGTATCATGCTATGAATGTTAGTCCACCTTATACCCTGCAAATTGAAAATGTAGCTTACTCTTTTATCACAGATTCATAGAAAAAAAAGAAACAGTATTTCAATATTTCTCCAACAGTTTTATTTTTGACTGCTAGCACTAAAAATACAGTGTTTCCCCTACCATTGTTTTGGACGACCCCCGCCCCCCTAAAATGCTGACAAAATCCAGTCATAAAAAAGGAATTTATAACTCGGAATTTCACGGAATTTGTAAATTTTTTGAGGAATAAATAGAAAGCAGTTCAGTACACTTGAAATCAAATCGCGATATAGTGTGTGTGAATATTAAACCACAAAGACAATTTAAATACGAATCCTGCATGTTCTGTGTGAATGAATGGTGCAGCCGACGCGCAGTTTCATTTACCACACACACACACACACACACACACACACTGAAGCACGTGTGAGGTGTGACGCTTGCGCTGTTTTTTTTTGCCTATATGAAGACACAAATGCATGAACTTCCTCCAGGCTCAAGATCCACTCCGAAAGTCACTTCGTGAACAAAATAAATTGGCGCCAGGTGTCTCGAAGTCTGTTGATGCTGGTTTGATGCACGCGTTTTCCGCGCGCGATTTGATTTGACGGGAATCACGCATGGAGTCACATGATGACTTATTATAAAAATAAATATTAATATAAATGTAGCGACGGCAGGTTCAGGGAAAATAGCGCAGTAAAAGTACCGATACAGCACTTAAAATGTACTCAAGTAAAAGTAAAATTACACTGTTTTTAAACTACTTAAAAAAGTACAATTCCTAAAAAAAACTACTCAATTACAGTAACGAGAGTATTTGTAATTCGTTACTTTACACCACTGCTCACGACTCCTCTGGAAGCTCCTCACTCCTCGATCCTCGCCTCTTCGCGGTGCAATTAGAGAATTGAGATGTCTTTCAAGATGGATGAGCTCGATCGGTTTCCGGGTCATATGGAGGACGGAGGATCGAGGAGACGAGGAGGGATATTGAGAAGCACCCAATGCAGGCTACGCACAAAAGCTTCTCCTGAAATGGAGCAGTTCCCACTTTGTTGGGACAATATAGGATCACAACTTGTAGCCTATGTCTTATTATTATTTGTGTTTTCTATTAACAGTTCCGATTATAAATTGTATAGTTGCTGTGATGTAAACAAGGGGTAAAGCTTTGTCTCCACTCCGCTTTGTGTTGACATAGTGTTACAGTAACTGCGTTTTTAAGCTCTCGTTTGTGTAAGGCTGTTCACCGCCCCTTAAGAAAATTAACCATGGTTTTGTGATCAATTACTGTTTGTATTAGGCTACTATAGTTTTTCGACAAATATCATGATTAAATGGTGTATAACGTATCTAAAATGTATAATAAAAAATTACAAAAACAAACAAACAAACATAGGCCTACCTCTCTGAAAAGTCCTGTGAAATCCGTGCTTGAAATCCATTCTGGACAATCCTCCTGTTTGTTAGAATTCTTAAGTCTGAAATTCTGAATCAGGCTTGAATTGGTTTGAAATTGACGGCATCCTTAATATTTATATACGCATATGAAACTTGCAGTTATGGTAAGGGGCTTGACATTTCCCGAACACGCGGTGCCAATCACAACAAACTGGGCCAGCTAACCAATCACAGCACATTTTTTGGAAGGAGGGGCTTCATCGAAACAGGAACTACAGGGCACGTTCGAGCCAGATAAGGGAGATAGGTGCTGTAATAATGTAACATATGTGAAAAATAATCTGTTTTTTGAACAATCAAGCATGAAACCATAACCCCCCCCCCCCTTTATTATATAAAGCACATGGATCGCAGGTGAGTAATTAATAAGGTTTATATTCTGAGATACTATTTAGCGAATTTACCCTTATTATTAGTTATTTTATCAGAGAGGAACACATTGTATTGCTTGAGCAGAGCAGGACCTGGAGGGTGTTTCTGTAAATGATGACTGAGTCTGCTTTAAACTCTTGCGTTTCACACTCGATTATATTTGCTAGTATAGAGTCTGGTCACAGTGACACCACAACACAAAAAGACAAAAAGAGAGTGAGAGAAAAAGACAGTGAGAGAGACTGTAAACAAGACAGCTAAAGAGACGAGAGCAGAAGAAACAACGAGAGAAAAGAATCCATTTCTTATTTCAGAAGAACTGAAGACCTAATGATGATACATTCAATAACTCATTAGCAGAAGAGAGAGAGAGAGAGTAGAGGTAGAGATTTTTTATGAGTTTAACTAAATAGGAGAGAGGCGCGGGAACTAATCAATGGCTTTCTGGCTTTTTCTCTTTTTTTGGTTGGGACCTCAGCGGGACCCCATCCAGCTATGCCCAGACCGAACTATAGCCAAGTACTTATGTGACATATACATAATTCTGAGTATGACAGCATGAGTAAAGACACAAATCAAGAAAGAGACTGGAGATGGAGGTTGTGACAATGTAAAGAACGAGAGATGGTTTTACAGAGCTATAGAGAGTGAGGGAATAAAGCAAAAGTGGGAAATGGAAAGCAAACGTGAAAGATGGGTTTTCAAGATGAACGTGATGCTTGTGATGTCATGAAATGCCAAAGCCTTCAATAGGTTATGTAAATATGCTTTGTGTTTAAATAAATAAAAATGGCTTGATTTATAAACATAATTTCTACTTGCTAAATATTTTAAATATTCAATAAAGCACAAACACCACACACTAATATAGATACAAAGTAGAATGCATGCACACACAGGTATATTAAATGTGTGATCACACTTATACTGTCTATACACTAGCAGAGTAAAACGGGTTCGGCCTCCAGCAACACGGAACGCATAGAACAACCTCATCAAAGACATCCAGCCTTATGGTGAACATTGCACCCCAGGAGCCAACAGGCCTTTGCTAAAGGTTCACTTTCCCTCCGGCTGAAGTTCCTGACAGGGCAGCACTCCTGATTTGCAGTTCTGTCTATCACACCAGTGGCGTAGCCACACCTCAGATTTCTAATTGCTTAAAAAAAAAAAATTTAGGAGGCAAAATATTTTTTTAGTGATTGTAAATTAGTACACTGCGCAAACCAAAGTAATACCCACCGGATGAAGAAGGGTTTCCTCTCATTCTCCACAGTACATAAAATATTTATTTTATTTTATTTTTCGTGTTCGCATTTATGAGGAAAAAACAATGTTATGGACGTGTTTTAGTGGAAAACAAAAAAAAGCTCTGAAAGCGGCACTAAAAGATGCTTTAAAACTTTCACAGACACATCAAACAGAAAGCACAAAACCTTTCTTTAACCTGAATTTCGTTTTGTATTAATTGTATCTTAATTTTAATCAATGTTTCATCAACCAATTGCCTGGATTTAATAAATAAGAAGTAAATATAGCAGACGATATATAAGAAACGGAGGCGCCAGCGCGTGAACTGGAGCGCGTCTCATAACTGAACAGAAACTCAGCATATAAGGTAGTCTACTTGCCTCACATGTCTACTTTTAAACAGAACAATTCAAAACGAAAGAAAACAGACTACAGACTGCTCTCTGCTTATGTAATCCTTATGAAATGTGCATTTGTCTAATTCTCTCTGGCCCGTTCACCTACTGAAGATCGCGAGTCAGCATCGTCAACTTCATCTTAGCCGACAAAGAAAACACTTGTTTATTAATAAACAATTAAAATACCTCATTGCTATATTTTACATATTCATAATCATTACTTTTGCCGGTTCTTTGTGACAGCTTTTAGGTGCTTTATTGGCAGCGCCACCCTTACATGTTAGAGTCGCCACCGCATCACCAGAATAGGCATGTATAGCCTATATAAAATTCTGGCTATATATATATATATATATATATATATATATATATATATATATATATATGTTGCCCCCTCATTTAAAGACGGGACCCCCCAAAAATAAAATTCTGGCTACGCCCCTGTATCACACACTCACTTTCCCTGGAAAGCGGTGGTCTGTTTGGGTCTCTGATGGTGTTGGGCTCAGAACAGGTGGCCATCTGCGAGGGCAGTCTGGTTATCCGCGCCATCCTCTCAAAAACAGATACACCCTGTCAGCTTTCTTAGTCTGTCAAAACTCTGTCTAATAACTAACCCACTCAGCCGAATGGCCCAGAGGCTCTCTGAATATGTCATAATAGTAAAATATGCTCTTTTGAGATGCTGAAAATACTCATCACCAATAAAAGCGACAGCTTGTGCTTGAAGAAATTGACAGATCTAAAGAAACACATTGCCTGTTGGCCCAAGTGTTTATTCTCACTGATTGAAATATTTTCACGCAACACAGTCACACAAAGCTCTTAAAACACACCATTCTCAAGAAAAAAAAAAAGTATGATAGTAAATAATGTGTTAAGTCTAATCACACACAACACTGCTGTAAATCACTTGGGGGATTTTTATTTTAGCAAGATAAATAGTACACTCATCTATTTCACAATGATTTTCCCACAAGATTTCATGTGATAGTTCTTCCAAAACTGACTGTTCTGTCATTATTTGCTCACTTATGTTGTTTCAAACCTGTATGACTTTCTTTATTTCTGTGGAACATATTTTGAAGATTGTTGGTAAACAATCAGTTTTGGTTATAATTGACGTCCATTACATGGAACATTTATCAAAATAACTTCTTTTTTTATGTTCCACAGAAGAAGGAATGTCATGCAGGTTTGCAATGACATGAGACGAGGTGAGTAAAAGATTAGGATGATATGCATTTTTTTAACTATTCTTTTTAAGTTCTAAAATCCTATTCCTTATTATATTACAAAACTGCACATATTGCACATGGTAAATACCAAGTTCTGGCATGAAACTCTATGGTGCAGGCCAATGAGCTGCAGCTCAACATTCAAACAAATACTGGTAGTGTTGCTGTTAGCAGTCTGCAGCCCACTTTCAGAAACCCTCCACCTTCCCCAGCTCCACCTGTATAGATCTGCTATGGTGGTTATTTCATGTATGTTACATGTGTAGCAGCAGCAGCATGTCTTACATACTCACAGCAGCATGTGAATGTATTGGCAGTAGCAAGTCTGGGTTCTTGCTCTGCAGCAGCGTAGCAGATCTATTCTGCCAAGACCAAATACATTAACATTGCCATATCCATTACCATTACCATGCCAATCTCACCCAGAGTTGTCAGACAGAACTTCAGGTCAGTGTGTTTAGTTTATAGAAAAAAGAAAAAAGGCTTTTAATGGTAACACTTTACAAGATTGAATTCATTAAATGAAGTTCCTAAACGTAAGTTAGGGAGGAGTGAGCCAATCTAATCTTTCAATCAACAGTCTGAGTATATAAGCAGCCGCTTACCTCTCCCTAGCATCATCTTAGGTACCTCGCCCTTTTAATTATCAGGTCATACATTTAGCCACTGGGGGGGCGGGGGGGTATATCAGTTGAAGCTGCTTCATCGAGCCCCTCTCCAGTGGACAGCAAGCCAAATAAGTTTAACCTAATATCTTAAAGATTTTATGGGCAAACAAACTTGTTAACATTAGTTAATGCATTAGGTATCTGTCACAGTCCTCGTCTGCACCTGTCTGTCTTTGTCCGCACTACACTACCCAGAATCCTCCTTGTCTCCACACCTGAACTCACTCCCTCACTTATCAGTCTGGTCATTGTCATCTTCATCTTCATCCGTGTCACCTGTTTTCACCTCATTTAGTTATCTTGTTTGTTTTGCCCCAGTTGTGTCATATTTCCCTGATCTGTTTCCTTGTGTATTTTAGTCCTGTGTGTTCCTTCAGTCTTTGTCGGTCGTTGTAGTGTCAACGTTAGTGTTAATTTTCATTGCGTTCCTAAGTTCCTGAGTTTTCCTGTAATCTGAGTTTGTGAATAAACCAGATGTATTGAAATCCTGTCTCCTCGTCTTCAACCTGCAAAACTGTGACGGTATCTAACAATGAACTGCAATTTTTTTAACGCATTTATTAATCTATTTTTGTGTTTGCTTATAAATACACTGTAAAAAAAATCCTAATTTCACAGAAAATAACTGATTTTTTGACGATCATTTTCTTTCCTTTTAAATTGTTCTCAAAACACTGTAAAATTACAAATAATATCTGTAAAATAAAAATGCAGCTGTTATTTTAGGTATTGTGACATTAATGACAAATTCCAGTCATTCACATTTTTATACAGAAAATTTATTGTATTTTTCATACAGTATTTTTTCTGTTTTCTTAAATTACATAAAAATGTATGTAACATTACAAATATAATCTGTAATTAAACAGTAACAAAACAGTTAAATGAAAAAACGGTTAAATGACTGGCAGCCCAAAAACTGTAACATTAAAGTAAAACATAATAAATTAAATAAACTGAATTCTCCTGTTATTTACAGGTATTTCCTGCATTATTATGATCAAATCCATTCATTGTAAAAAAAATCATTAAAAGGGGTCAAATGATTGGCAGCTACGGCTGCCAAACAAAAAACGTAAAATTAAAGTAAAATATTCTATTTTAAATAAACCAAAAAAAAAAACACTGTTATTTCACAGGTATTTCCTGCATTATTATGATCAGATACCTTCATTGTAAAAAAATCGTAAAAAAGGGTCAAATGATTGGCAGCTACGGCTGCCAAACAAAAACCATAAAATTAAAGTAAAACATTAGTGTTTCTCTGGCTGCTTTAACTGTGTTTTTGATACACATTTGTTATGGCAATAACTGCAAGAGAAATTATCAGCTGAAGTTGGTCATTTATTGATGATGTTATTCTCATCATATGGTGACCTGATTCACTAATATGACAGTGAAATTTCTGAATATAATAGTTGAGATTACCTTATATATAGATGGACTTTAGTTTTAAACAAAGTCTATGATTAATTTCATAATTTTTCCCATGAACCTTGAAATATTGAAACATCAGTACTATAACAATCTGAAATTAAAACAATATATCTTATAAAGAAAATGTTTTTAGCTGGTTTCTTTTTTTAGGAGTATAGAGACATCAATAATCAACATATGAATCTCAACAATGGTGACAATCAACAAAGCCTTTATGTGACTTTATAGTAGTTCAGAGTTGATCACCATTGTTGTGATTCATACACTGATTCTTGATGTCTGTGTGAGTCTGTAAAATCCTGTCAAAACATTTTCTGTATAATGACTTCATAAAATCTTAAGCGCTGCATGATCTTCTATAGCAGCATTGGCATGCGAAATTAACAACTAATATTTAACGACCAGATATTACCCTCCGGGAGGAATCAATATGCATACAACTACATGATGACTATTATCACTAATAATTGACCAAGATCTTCTGATCTGAGTTTCTCTTGGATTCCTACCATAACAAATATGTATCAGAGACACACAGTTAAAGCAGCCAGAGAAAAAGTAATGTTAAAACTAAAGGGTCAAGAGCCCAACGAAAGTAAACATTAGCCGCGTTTCCACTGCTGGGCCAGGGCCGAGCCGTGCTAGTGCGTGCCAGGGCCAGTCGCGTTTCCACTGTCACTTCCGGGGTTTGATCGGGGCTTACTCAGGGCCAACGGCCAGGATTTCTGGCCCGTCGAATACCTTGGGCCAAAGCGGGCCAGCTCGGGCTAGAGGCGTGCTCAAGGTAAAAGGCGGAGTCACCGTCCCTCTGTTAGTGACAACTCGCGAGACAATCGGGACACTATTGCAGCCACGGCCGGTGAGTTAATATACATGCTATCTTCCTAACTTAAAAAATAAACAAATTCATAATATCCGCTGAAATGGGTTGGGTTGTATGTATTACGTTTGATCCAGAAAGGCGTGTTAGGGGCGGGGTTTAGGGCAGCGCTGCGGGGCTACTGGCCCGGCAGTGGAAACGCAAGCCCGGTGCTTAAGGCCCAAGGCCACTGGCTCGGCTCTGCTTGCTGTTAGCCCTGGCCCGGCCCTAGCCCGGCAGTGGAAACGCGGCTACTGATCTCCATCATGGTGACATCAAACTTTATTATTTTCAATAAAACATCAACTTCTAAACCTCTGTTAATTCTCAATAAGAATGTTAGTATTAGAGAAATAAAGTCTGGATTGTAATAAATGAGGATGCAGAGATCTGTTAGTTTAATGTTCTGTTGGGATACATTGTTTCTGTATGGTGTGTTTTATGTGTCACCATTGTGTTGAAGAGTAGAGCCTGTGCTTCAGTCCAGGTTGAGCAGAGTAACACTGATGAAATGTTGCATGTTGCTTTATTTAACTGACAGTAACTGTGTCGTTGCATATGCAGTGACGTATAGTCACAGTAAATCATGCATGTAGTTTCCTACATGTTTATTAGTAAAAAATTCAGGAAATATGTGAAATAACTGTGTTTCTGTTGAAAAGCTTAATGAAGATTTCTGCTTTTGCACTTATTTAAATTAGGATATTTTACATTCATTTCATACATTCATTCATTCATGTTTTTTGTATGGCAAAAATAGCCATTGCTGACAGTCATTGACTGTTTTTTTATGGGATTGTTTTTACAGTTAGGGTGTTTGATCGTAATAATCCAGATAATAGCTGTAAAATAACAGTGTTTTTCTGTAAAACATTTAAGAAAAATATCTGTAAAAGTTTTTTGCACTTAATTTAAATTAGGATATTTTACATTATTTTTGCGGTTTTTGTTTGGCAGCCGTAGCTGCCAGTCATTTGACCCTTTTTTTTAACAATTTTATTTTTTACAGTGTATTGTTCAATGTTGATTCTTGTTTGTTCATGATAAATAATGTTAATTTATAAAAACAGAAATGTTAAAAAATATATATATTGGTACGGTACACGTAGAACTGAACATTAATCTAGATTAATAAACACTGTAAAAGTAATGTTCATTGTTATTTCATGAAACCCATTACATTTACCAAAGTTAACATATAACAAAACTGTAAAGGGTTACCCCTACTGCAAATGGTTACCCAATATGTTCCTTTTGTGTATTCCATGGTCTACAGTATTTGGTCACCAATACGTGTGACTATTTCAGCTCCATCCATAAAATAAAATAATATCTGGATGCAAGCTTCCTATTGAATACGGAATTTTAATCACGAACCACAGAAGTGCCACACTTATAAGAGTTTTTATTTTATGTGTGTGTATTAGACTGTAAAATGACAGATTGCACACATGCATACAATAAAAAAATCTAAATCCAGCTCCATCACACCCCACACACTCAACCATCCTAAATTTAAGGCTTCAACAGAATTCAGAGTATGTGTTCAGAGTTTACAGAATATCGATATTCATAAATATTCAGGACATCTTTTCTTCTGTCTCGCGGGGACTTTTAGTCTGTCTCAGATCTCAGACGGGGATGGAAGAGAAAGAGAGAAAGAGAGAGCAGCTGGTTGATGATGAGAACATGTTCATTTTATCATTTTTTGTCAATGTGACGAGACAAAGTTTACTGATGTCAGTTGTTTACTTGCTAAAACTGCAACTTGAAACACAATCAAAAGGAAATTGTTGATATTTCTGTGGCTGATCCATAAATCATATCCACACACACACACACACACACAAAAAAAAAATAATAATAATACAGCTGATTTACATTATCATATCATATCATTAAAATTGAAAAACTGTCGCGTTTGATTTTAAAATTCGAAAGCAGAACACAATTATAATTGTTTGTATTTATTTACATAAAATTTCTGAAATAACAGATTTTTACTAAACTTTAAATACAAAAAAAATGTATAAACACAAAATGCTAATGCTTCAAGTCTATGAGGAATTTAATTGTAAAAAAAGTGTTGATATACAAACTAATCACTGGATGGAAAATGTCATTAATTACGTCTCAATGTCCCCTTGCAAAGACACTGGTACACATAGACACAGTTATGAAGTCACAGACACACATACACACACCTGATACCCTCTTTGAACACGTATGCGGTTATGACTCAGTTAACATTATAGGATTTATAGGATTTATGTGCATTTGTTTATGCACATAAGCCAATGTGTCCGGAAAAGCATTTTCAAAGGCAATAGTTTGCTTCACTTCCCAAACATAATTATGACAACACACCATTTCCATTAACCTGCTTGTACTGAGGTGTAGTGAATACATTTCAAGGGGAGAAATTTTAATGACCTCGTTTTTGGTCCAAGAGGCAGAAAAGCAATAATAACAACAATACAACTGCTCAGAACTCTATAGGGAGCAATGTAAAATATTCTCTTTTTTCTAGTTTCTTGTTCAGGTGTGTTGATATTTTTCCCGACAGCTCTACACTTGGCTAATATCTGCTTTTGCACCGCTAGCAACAGCCCGCAGAGACGATCACAGCTCAGTCTGCAGCCAAGCGCAACCACATAATAGAACAGACAGCAGGAGAAAGAGAAAACAACAGACAAGAATGCAGGAGCAGCGGTAGATAGCAGGAATGCCTCTTCGTTTCACTGCTTGTCTAAATTGAAGTATAATCTCCACAGCCTACTACAGTGTTTTAATGGGGCACATATTTTACACTGAAATAAAATAAGATAATAAGAAAATAAAACAAAAATGGAAACATACTGTATTGTTATTACCACTGTGTTCCATTAAGTTGGATATTCCTATCTGATATCTTCGATTTCCAAGCATAAAGGTGCTCCACTGCCCAATGCAATGCTAACATTAACATTATCAAAAGAGAGGATACAGTAATTTAACATGTTTTACACACCTACCTCTACTAAACATGCTGTACATATTCATGGGTGCAATGTGAGAAAGACAACATAAATATAGTTTTTTTTTTTAAGAAATTATTATTTTTTATTTATCAAGGACGCGTTAAAAAGAGTTACAGTAACTGTATTCATCAAAGAATTCTAAGTCAGCATCACCGTTTCAAAATCACAAAAATATTAAGCAAAGCAAGTGTTTTCAACATTGATAATAATGAGAAATGTTACTTGAGCAGCAAATCAGCATATTATAATTATTTCTGAATGATCAAGTGGCACTGAAGACTGGGGTAATGACTGCTGAAAATACAGCTTTGCCATCACAGGAAAAAGTAAGATTTTACAATATATTAAATCAGAAAACAGTTATTTTTAACTGTAATAATGTTGGTGAGCATAAGAGACCAAGCACGTGCAATTTTGAACTGTCAAGTACATAATACATTCGATTGTTTGTTTGGGTCCTTGACACATTTTATTTTCTTAATAATATGAATGTTTATCATTAACTACATGGCGAAATCAGAGACAGATTTCAAAGCAGTATTATATTACGGTTTTCCAAGTATAGGAAGTTGTCATTTCCGTGTTGAATGGAATGCATCATTCTGCTCAGCTATCTTCTTTATATATGACAGCTATATTGACATGATGTTGTGTAATTCAACAGCTGTGCACAAGGTCAAGTGTCACTGGTGTTGTTGTGTCAAACTCAGACTATAGATATTTTGCATGCAGATGCAACTGTGTTTGTGATCTATTGTCTGGAGACTAATCCTCCATGTTGGAGCAGGAGCCGGGGGTATTGATTTGACTGAGTGCGAATGACAGATGTGATGGGTTGCAGGCAACAGCTATTTTTTACAGTGACATTGTTACAATAAACAGCTGGTCAATAAGTCGATTGAGAGAAAGGGTATGACGTCATAGAAGCCATGTGGTCTTTCCAGCAGTTAGTCCCAAGGTGTTGTGAGACACATATCTAAGGGGTTTACAAGAGATTATCAGTTTATATGACTAAACTAAACTGAGAACTCGGTCAAAGTGTACACTGATTTCGGATTATAGACAGGGATACATACAGTGAGCTCCAAACCAAAACCAAATGTAAGCAAATTCTCATTTCTATCTTTCTTAATGAGTATATTTGTTTTGTCTTCCAATCAAACTATCAATATATATATTAAACAAAATTGTATGCAAAACATAAAAGACGTTTTAATAGTGTAAGGCGAGTGCCAGAAAGTCTGGGCAACCCTTCGAGATAACAAAAGGCTTTTCTGAGAATTAACATCTGAACCCTCCCTTGCATAATTATGTAACAGCAACATACGAGACGCTCACACCTCACACCTCACTTTAACAATCTCCCCCTTCTCCTCCTCACCTAAAGCTCACTGAAAACCCATCAAATGTTAAGTGTGTACAAAAAAGTAACTATACATGTTTGGTGTCATTTAAAGTGTCTCAGTGCGCCTGGTAAAATGGTATCATTCTCCCAACCATAATGAAAAGCTAAGTTATAAAAAAGTAGAAAAGTGATGTGTCCCTTAAAGGTGTTCCCTCCACCAGATCCTCCATTCTGTATGTAAAACAAGAACCCATTCAATTACAAATTCTGATCTCACAGTTGTGAGCCCCTCAATAGGGGACCAAAATCTAATTATAATGACAGATACCACCATTTGGTAAGAATATTGAATTATCTGGGTTTATAATGAAAACGGGTCTGTAGGTTGACTTTCCACACGATCGCTGTGTGTAGTTTTTCGTTGCCAAGTAAACATTTCTTTAATTCCTCGATTTCCGAATTGTTGTTATTATATTTGATATTTGATTTGAATTATTGTTCTATTACCTGCTCAATAAATTGTAAACATTTGATTTCATTCTGACTGACTCTAAAATTGTTCTCCCAAGTATATTAACTGGATTCATATGTTCTAATATTTGGCATCATTTCAAGTGGTAAATGGACTGCATTTATATAGCGTTTTCACAGACCCAGTGGCCACCAAAGCGCTTTACATTTTGCCTCATATTCACCAGTGTACTTGGTTTGCAGAGACAAGTTATTTCCGTTTAGGGCAGCAAATGCTGTTTGATCAACCTAAATTTGGGTGTGTCTAATTACCTCTGTTTTAATTTAATTTTACTTTAGATAAGTGAACGTGGGAAATCACGGCTTGGCCAATCCAAAGCTATTATAAGAGAAGTAACGTTGGTCAGCTTATATCTGTAATAGTGGGCATGACCTCTACTGAAGTAAACGTTTAAATTAAATTCAAGTGTATGCAATTCCATGGGGCTATATCAAAAGTATCTTTGATTGTGTAAACGTGTGACCAATCTCAGGTAGGCTATATAGCAATTACCTCTGTTTGATGACCAAAACTGGCGGAATTGCGAGCGTGAGACCCGCCGAAGACAGGACCTCTGAGTGACGTATAGCTTCCTAATCTGGGGTGCGTTTCCCGAAAGCATCGTTAGCCAACTATGGTCGCAAGTTCCGTTGTTACCAATAGAGTTCAATGGGAATTGCGTTCATAGTTGGATAAGGATCCTTTCGGGAAACGCACCCCTGAACAGGTAAAACATAATTAAAAAATAGTTCAAAAAGAATAATCAAACATTCGCTCACTTTTAATGATGCCCAGATATCATTAAAACCTTTTCATTTATGGAGTCAGGTGAAATAACGTGTTGATACATATGAGAAAATGCATTCTATTTTATCTTGTTGTGTTCCGTAAAAGGAAAGAAAAGTAACGCGCAGAAACCTTCACCAGTATTATTGGAAGACCGCCATTGGACCGATATACAGGCTTACAATAGAATAAATCTTGAATTGCTCCCACATTAAATAAATAAAAATTCATTCTTAAATACTTTAAATAATAAATGTAAATGTTAAAAATACAGAATTTTTTTCCATTGATTTTTCTGCGTACAGATGACAACGTTGTCAAAACAGATCCGCGAAAACTATTAAAAATCCTGTATTATTCATGTCAGGCCAGTAGTTGGCGATGTCACTTTGTAAAAAAAACACTATGCGCCGATAGACTAAACACATAATACTCATGCGCATGACAGCACAGTTTTCACAAATTCACGGTTTTGCAAAAACGTATTTGAAATCCGTTTTCAAAAGCTTGCGTTTATAGGCCCCCCAGAACGCAATTGCTGTGTAAATGAAAGGCCAAAACGCATAAAAAGTCTTTTGGACCTCGTATCTTTACATAAGCAGAATGTCAAAGGACACTTCTCGCCTTGAAACTACATAACTCACTAGAGCAATTAGACTGCAGGAGAACTTAAATCATCTATTGAGCAAATTTAATTCATTTCCCTTTGTCATTTTCACTGCCTCACTGATTAAAACCATTCTTCATTAGCCATATGCTAAATGAGCTTTAATTAAAGACGACAAAGGGGTGACTGCTGTCTCTGAAAGCGACACAGAGCAGCTTGCTCTTAACCCCTCTCTCTTTTTCTGACTCTCTCTCTCTCATCTTACCCTTTAAACTTTTTTTTTCTCCAGCAACAGCTTAAAGGTGCTCTAAGCGATGTCGGGTGACGTCCCTTTCTTGTTGACGTTTAAAGTATTGTCAAACAAAACGGAGGCTAGCTAGACCCTCCCTCCTCCTCATCCGCGCACTAACCCCCCAAACCCCACCCCCAAGTCCTTCTTGTCGGTTATTGGCTGGAACAGTTTGTTATGTTTCGTGGAGCGGGTTGCCGGAGTTTGTTTTTGTTGCCGTTTGTGGAGCCTGGGCTGTCTGGAGAGACCGTGCTTTTTCACAGTGTGTTCAGGGGACAGGCAGCTAGCGGATAGTGAGGACATGTTTGCTGTATGTGACAAAAAATGTTTTGGCCTAAAAAACGCTTGACATCGCTTAGAGCACCTTTAAGGAATCTGGCATATAAAAGCAAAGAGTGAATACACACAGGCAGGTGAATGCAAGAGAGGGAACGTTGTCTTACTCAGGATGAAATTGAATGCGGCAAGGGTTCAATATGCTTATTGTCATGGCAAATAAAATGCTTTCTGAATTCCAATTTCACCTTGTGCCTACAAGAAAGAGAAGGAGGGAGAGTTGGGGAGAAACAGAGAGAGATAGAGAGAAAGAGAAGGAAGGAGTGAGTGTAATCTTGAATAGGGATCTCTTTGCAGAGTTATTCCCCACTGATGTGTGATGAATGACTGTGTGGCAGATGTGAAATAGGCTCCATTAAAATGCCTCATTTCAGCAGTAAATTGTGGCGACTGTCTGAACATCACCTGAGATATCAACAGTGTTGTGCTAGTTACTAAGAAATAGTAACTACAGTTACTAGTTACTTCATTCAAAAAGTAACTCAATTACTTTGTTGATTACTTACACCAAAAAGTAATGCGTTACTGTTAAAAGTAACTTTTTAGTTACTTTTTTAAAGAAAGTTCTTAAATGTTCCCATTAATGCCCTTTAATGCGTTATGGTCTATACAAACACAAAACTGTCTTAAACAGAAAGTAATTTTTAAACACTATTTTATTTAAGTCAGACTAGCACAAACTGAATATATCAAGGATTTCTGAAATAAATAACAAAACAAGCATTTTTAAAGCTAGTGACTTGTTTGCTTTCTCAACATTGATATGTTCATGCAGCTGACAGTATACGTTTTTACCACTGTGGTTTTTACTGCATGAATTAATATTTGAGCAATACAATTGTACCTTGATCATTCTTGTTAGTTCATAGTAGGCCTACATTAACTAAGGAGATACAAATACATATAACAATGAATGATACTTCTACAACATGTATTAACCATATTTAATGCTAAAATTGTAATCTTATTGTAAAGTGTTACCATTTATATGATTCAAGCTTAAAGAAGATGGCCATATTTAAATATCTGCAAAGGCCAGAGCATTAAAATTACATAAATGTAGACCTATATTACATGTAAAGTCTTTCACTTTATTTGCTTAAATTTTAGAACACTTGATTAGACTTGATGTCGGCTGCATGAACATATCAATGTAAGCTATCAATCATGTCACTAGTTTTAAAAATACAACTTCGCCGGCTAATGAATACATAAAAGTGACCAGCTGGATATAAACTAATGCAAATAGATGGTAACAATTGCGACATAAAGCGTGTGGGTCAGGTCTGCGTGTGTTTTTGTCACATTGCTTTAATCGCTTGAGGTAAGTTAGCCGTTACTGTTATTCCTCTCAGACTCGACGGCAAGCTTCTGTTCTTTCTCTGCTGATGCAGCATCTAGTAAAAAAAATAATTACTTTATAATGATATGGCAATGTGTACTTAAGTGTTCTGTATTCATAAGTTACCGTTTCGCTGTCTGTGTTTTAAATGCGCATCAAGTGCTCAGCGCTCTCCGTGCAGCTTGTAATCTCCGTGCTCGCGCTGCCTCACGTGTACGTAAACAACTCAGCCAGTGAGTTTGTTATGTGTCCTCAGGTGTCCTCTCGCTCTGTATAATGCTAGCAGTCTCTTCAGTGCTCTCGTACTGTGTAATGACAGCGCACACTTCTCAGCCGCCCCAGCAACTAATTAATTTAAAAAAGTAACGGACAACGCGCCATATGGTAACGGTAACGGAGTTAATTTATTTAAAAAGTAATGCGTTACAGTATTAGTTACTGTCGAAAGTAACTGAGTTACAGTAACGCGTTACTAGTAACGGCTTACTGCCCAACACTGGATATCAACACATCTCTCCTGCACTGTTAGACGAAACGCATGAGGAGAACACCAACAAACAAACAGTTATGAAATCACAAGCTCATTGGACTTGATTGATTTATGAAGGAGACGATGATGGGGAGTTTTCACAGTTTGTTTTAGAACCTTGACATAGCAACATTATCTCAACCATTGGCATGAGTTTGAGACAGGGCTATCTGCTTTGCTGACCAGTGATAGAATTGGAGGAATACTCTGTAAACCTGCAGCTTTTTTTGTAGTATATGGCTCAGTAGTGTTTACATGCTTACAGATAATCTAAAATTAGACTAATTGCTCAATCGAACTGAAAAGCCTTCATGTAAACACCTCAATCGATGTGATTGAAATTGTTCCAATTAAAATAGATTTTTTAGGGACCTGAAATATTCAAAAATACCTTGCACACACGCACAGTGCTGTGATGCTTAGCCTATGTTTAGGTTACTTGTTTAAAATCTTAATGTGCTTTTTTTTTTTACTTCTTGTGTATTATGACGTATAGATAGTCAGTGGAGGAGACTGAATATTTAATAGATATTTTCTTAAAAAAAAAAATCTGGCGTATGTCAGCTTTCTTTTCGGATGTGAATTGGATTGCAAAGTTTAGGATTCACATAGGTAGAACTTTTATTATCTGAAATCGAATTGAATTCATTCGTATCTAGTGCATATAAAGTAATTCTCTTGTGAGTGTCGTGGTATATATTGTAGGTGTTCGGAATAGGCTACACATTCAAATATACTGTGTCGATGACAAATGCGAGCACCAATGAAGTTTGAGTAAACAAACAGAAGTTTTAATTCGTGTTATTTTTTTATGAATAACTTTGTGTGAATAACTTAATTTTCAGTATGTATTTTCACAGTAAGCAATCAGATGACTCCAGAAGACTTTGAATAATGATCACGAATCATATGGACTACTTTTATGGTATTTTTGGTAGCTTTATATTAGGGTTTATTAGCACATCGTTGATGAAATTTTGGATTATGGCTAAAAAGTATAATTGAGAAATGTTATTTTATATAAATAGCATAACAATGTAGGTCTGATAAAAAAAGGTAAAAGAATTAAGCTAAACTTAAAGAATTCTTCTTTTCTTCTTTTAAAAAAGGCATCACCAAAAAAAAAAAAAGAAACCAGAGCCACTGGGTTATATAATTTCTCCATGTCCTGAGGAATCTAAACTCAGTTAGACTGATTCATTAGGCTTATCTTTAGGAACCTCCACCAGTGTGCTGTAACTCAGCCAGTCATATTCTGTAATAAATACGCAGACAAGCACTCACTCATTAATGATGAATATTCAGCATGTCCTGTGTGAGCCTGTTCAGTGAGCAATTTAGAGAGCGCAGGCACTGTGGAATGCTGGGTAATTACCAGCATTGCCAAGAGACGTGCAGCTTGGGATGAGCCAGTTGCCATCAGATTCATAAACAAAACACCCACCCAATCTTCTTCTGCACACATTGACAAAAACATCAACCAGATGCATCGGAACACAGACACATACAGTCCCATGAGAGAATATCATATAGATTACAGCTTCCTCATTTATAAACACTGCTCCACCCAGAATTCCTCAGTAATGCCATTATGGACCACAGAGGTCAGAAAAGACCTTGGATTAGGGCATTTGTAGAACAAACAAGACAAACAAATGAACTAGTAGCAAGTCAAACAAAAACACATGTACTGCAGAACTATAGTGACTGTAGAAAGACAAGAATAAAGTAAGTTACAGCCTCTGAACTCCTCACATGCAAATCACTGTCGGCCTGTGGAGGAGCCTCTCTGTTGTAAGATGTGTTGCAGATTCCATTTAAGTAAGAGCTTATGAACCCCGTTTACACTACACTGTTTTCAGCTAAAAACATGGGTTTATGCATTAAACGACAACGGCATTCAGTCTGTTCAGGCACATAGTGTTTCTTTACAGAGTGACATTGCCTGGCATGTATAATACAGCGTTTTAGTTGTTATCGCGGATCCGTTTGAATGGGGATTGTTTTGACAACATTGTCTTCTGTAGCCTACGTGAAAAATGCAAAGGAAAAACTTTTCCATTTTTAGTATATCCTTGTCGTGTAAACGTACCCTAAGTGTCCAAACATTCAAAGATGGCAGCAACTGTCATTCAGATCTCCAGGTAATACAGACCTCATCGAGACAGACGACCGATCTCACAGCGATTCGTACGAATTTTACGAGGTGGCTAATTCGTATGAATTTTACGAGCTGGCTAATTCGTACGAATTCATACGACCTCACTCGTACGAAGTGATTTTTGTGATTTTAAATCGTACATGTTTTACGAGTTTCCCAATTCGTATGAATTTGTAAGGATGACCTACCCCTGACCCCACCCCTGAACCTAACCATCCCCAGCTAACAATGACCTGGCGGACCGCCAGCGTTTTTTGGGTTGCACAAAGTCAGCGGCTTGACACAGTCGGACCTCCGGCGGCACACCTTCAGCAAGCCGACCAATCTGAAAATGCGGTCGGTCTGCCAGCTTTTTTCGGGTGGCACGCTACCAGCGGTTGGCCACGGCTGGTCCTTCGTCGGCACACCGCCGGCATGCCGATTGTTGAGCGGCTATACACCTACCTAAAGGATTATTAGGAACACTATACTAATACTGTGTTTGACCCCCCATTGATTCAACAAGGTGCTGAAAGCATTCTTTAGAAATATTGGCCCATATTGATAGGATAACATCTTGCAGTTGATGGAGATTTGTGGGATGCACATCCAGGGCACGAAGCTCCCGTTCCACCACATCCCAAAGATGCTTTATTGGGTTGAGATCTGGTGACTGTGGGGGGCATTTTAGTACAGTGAACTCATTGTCATGTTCAAGAAACCAATTTGAAATGATTCGAGCTTTGTGACATGGTGCATTATCCTGCTGGAAGTAGCCATCAGAGGATGGTGGCCATAAAGGGATGGACATGGTCAGAAACAATGCTCAGATAGGCCGTGGCATTTAAACGATGCCCAATTGGCACTAAGGGGCCTAAAGTGTGCCAAGAAAACATCCCCCACACCATTACACCACCACCACCAGCCTGCACAGTGCTAACAAGGCATGATGGATCCATGTTCTCATTCTGTTTACGCCAAATTCTGACTCTACCATCTGAATGTCTCAACAGAAATCGAGACTCATCAGACCAGGCAACATTTTTCCAGTCTTCAACTGTCCAACTTTGGTGAGCTCTTGCCAATTGTAGCCTCTTTTTCCTATTTGTAGTGGAGATGAGTGGTACCCGGTGGGGTCTTCTGCTCTTGTAGCCCATCCGCCTCAAGGTTGTTAGGGTTAGGGTTAGGCAAAAGCTTTGCTGCATACCTCGGTTGTAACAAGTGGTTATTTCAGTCAAAGTTTCTCTTCTATCAGCTAGAATCAGCCGGCCCATTCTCCTCTGACCTCTAGCACCAACAAGGCATTTTCGCCCACAGGACTGCCGTATACTGGATGTTTTTTCCTTTTCACATCATTCTTTGTAAACCCTAGAAATGGTTGTGCGTGAAAATCCCAGTAACTGAGCAGATTGTGAAATACTCAGACCGGCCCGTCTGGCACCAACAACCATGCCGCGCTCAAAATTGCTTAAATCACCTTTCTATCCCATTCTGACATTCAGTTTGGAGTTCAGGAGATTGTCTTGACCAGGACCACACCCCTAAATGCATTGAAGCAACTGCCATGTGATTGGTTGATTAGATAATTGCATTAATGAGAAATTGAACAGGTGTTCCTAATAATCCTTTAGGTGAGTGTCTATATATATGTGTGTATATATATATATATATATATATATATATATATATATATATATATATATATATATATATATATATATATAAACATAACTACCGTAAATTTGTGTGTATTTGTAAATGCGGAGATGATCCTTCGGACGGCCATGGTGGAGACGACCCTTTGGACGGCCATGGAAGAGGAACAGAACCCGGCTCAGGAACAGGAACAGACACCGGCTTGGGAACAGGAACGGGAAAAGATACCGCCTCTGGAACAGGAACGGGAACAGACACCAGCTCGGGAACAGACACAGGAATGACCATCTTGTCCGGGGACACTGGCTCGGCGGCGGCCATCTTGTCCGGAGACACTGGCTCGGCGGCGGCCATTCTGTCCGGAGACACTGGCGTGGCTGATCTGGTGCGAACAGTCTCTGGCTCGGCAGACGTGATGTGAACAGTCTCTGGCTCAGCAGACGTGACGACCTCTATGTCTTGAAGGATGGTAGGCGTCTGTTTCTTCCTCCTCCTCCGCCTATGATGGCAAGACGGTGGCATCGAGCCCAAGTTACAATCTCCAGCAAGGGCATGGCGGCCATCTTGTCACGAGACACAGTCGCAGGGTCAGCCATCCCGTCAGGAGACGCTGGTGTAGACTCAGTCATCTTGTTAGGAGAGACAGGCGTGACTGGTGTATCCCACTGGCTCCGATGATGAAGGTATCTGATGAACACCCAAAAGTCCAGGATCTCCAGCCCCTTCATGTCCCACCCAGGCAATGGGTCATCAAGGTAGACATTCAAAAAATCTTTCAATGCTGCATCATTGTAGTCCATACCTCTAGATAGAGTCCGAGCCAGACAACCCACCATCTGGCCTTGCTGGCGTAGGTCCATCAAATTTTGGACTCGTCCCCTCCTCTCCTTCTCCGTGTTAGGGGGAAGGACACGAAACCCCATAATGCTGGATCTTTATAGTGACGGAGTCCTTCTGTCACGACACGCAAACAGGTAAGATCCAAGTGTATTTATTGGGTAATCCAAGTCCATACAAGGCAATCCAGAAACAAGAGTAACAGACTTCCATAAGCAGTGTGACATTCAACAAGGACTCCATGACAATGACTGAACAGACAGTGTATTGAGAATGAGGACATGCGTCACGGTAGCTTGCTGTCACGTGACGAATTGAGGCCGCCCACCATTTTGGGAGGACACGCTATTGGTTGCCAGGGGCAACAGTGTAAGAGCGATGCAGAAGCGGATACAAATTGAAACGGATATACGGATAGAAATTACGAGAAATTATATAAATAATATATATATATAAATATATATAATATTATATAATATATACATATATAAATGAATATATATAATATAGAAATTAAGAAGAAATGGAGAAGAATGCGGCAAAAGAAAAGGGTCCTTGCAGGGAGAAACTTACTATCAATGCCAAACAGAGGTATTTGGAGAAATTGGCTGATATTAAAAACGTCGACCCATACGAGCTGCCTGCAGCTGAATGGAACAGAGACCTAGACTCTTTACCACCTTGTACGTATATGGAAATAGTTAATTACTTGGTTTTTGGCATCAGTTATTACACTATGCTAGAATTCAAAAGCCTGAAATCCTTGGAAAGTTACGAGACATTCTGCTGCGGCTGGGTGCGTGACTTGGTCATCTACAACCCCCCAAACTGTGAAAACACCGTTGTACTGGCAAAGGTAAGTTGCTTCACTTTTTGTCAAGTCACTTTTATTTATATAGTGCTTAATCCGACGTCTCTTTGTCACATCGGAGACATGCTCTCCTTCATGCTTTTTCCATTTAGGGAAACAAAAAAAATTTAACAAATGGTTGCTACGGTTCCCACGACGATCGTGTGAGACACTGGAGCAGTTTTTTACACAGCAGTGTTTTCCAGGCATTCTAACACAGCGACAACCTCCTCTACTACCAATATAAACAATAAGCGTTGCTGGCGGGTGTCCTCCCAAAATGGCGGAAAGCGGTCTCCGGGGGGCGGGGCGCTGTGTCGTGACGACATCTCCTCATTCTCAATAAACACACAGATACTAACAAGGTGTGGGCAAACAGCTGCCTGCGATGATCAATGATGAGACAGACAAGGATGATGGGAAATGTAGTAAATAAGTGTAGGACACCATGGAGGAAGAGGACCTCTAGTGGTTACCAAGTGGGTTTAGACAAATCGTACGAATTCGTACGAGTGAGGTCGTACGAATCAGCCACCGTTTAATCACTTGTACGAATTCGTTCGAATTGGTTGTACGAATTAGCCACCTTTTAATCACTTGTACTAATTCGTACGATTTGGTCGTGAGATAGCGTTGGACAGACACATGTAAGACATGTTCAGTTTAAACTTTTCTCAGGTTTTTTTTTTTTTTTTCAAATGAAAGCATTGCTCCAGGACATGATCGGAGGTAGAGCAGTATCATTAGATCCCGCAGCCTTTTGGTGCATGATCAACGGCTTTTGATGCCTGCCGAGACACTTGTGTCCGACTCTCCATTCAGCACAAAAAAAGGTTCTTAACCTTCATCAAAAGGAATAATTGTCAAACTAGCATTCTGTAATTTAACCCAGAGCAGCACCACGCAGGGGACAATGCTCTGATTAAATACATTATTCATGATACACTCAAGCTAGACATACAGATGGCATGGAAGAGAGAGAGAGAGAGAGAGAGAGAGGGAGAGAGAGAGAGAGAGAGAGAGAGAGAGAGAGAGAGATAGAGAGAGAAAGAGAGAGAGAGAGAGAGAGAGAGAGAGAGAGAGAGAGAGAGAGAGAGAGAGAGAGCATTGTCAAGGTCAGTGAACGTCCTATGCCTGTTGCTTTGAGGCTCATTGCAAAAGTCTCTTTCATTGTTTAAAGTTTCTTTAAACACACCTCTGCACTGACTGGGTGGAGTGTGAGCACTTCTATAAGACAATGAGAACAGGTGTTGAGGTATTCACATGGGACAAGTCTGCATGTAGACAGCTCTCTGACTAAGGGGAAGAATTACACCATCAACAGTCATTGCACAGGTGCGATCATTTCGAGTAACGCTTGAAGACCTTTTTGATTAGTTGGCTGATGGATTCACATAACTAAACTCAGCACTTAGGCACTGTGAGATGTTCCAGCACGTTTAGGTAGGACTGGGTGATTTTAATTTTCCCCAGAAAGAGAGAATAAAATATATAAAAAAAATATACAATCAGGAGGTGATGCAGCGACTGACACAAGTTTGCCATCACAGGAATATATTACAATATATTTTAAAATTGTTGTAATTGTAATTGTGACAATATTATAAATGAAATAATAATATTTCATAATATTCTGTTTTTGACTATCAATCACAAATCAGACTTGGTGAACATAAGAATCTTCTTTCAAAAACATCCAAACTGTCCAAAACATTTGAATGGTATGGTATAATGGTAATATAATGATTATATAAAATATATTATTTATGAATGAAAATATATTATTTATTAGTTTTAATAATTATTATAATAAATCCACCCCTGTGATATTAACATGCCTGTAGTTTAAGGAACACGTCAAAAGAGCCTCTGTGACTGATGGCCACTCTAGTCTAAAGGAGGATAATAAGAACATTCAGAAGCGTTGACCTTCCTCTAAACAAGACTAATATATAGATCATAGAGCTTATATAAGCTCATCATGTATGTAAATGTATGTGTAACAAATCAAAGAAAGCTTTTGTTTAATGACCGTGGCTGTTCTTTATCAGTTACGTAAGCGTGTCTCCAAGGATAGCAAGGTATGTGCTGAATCTATATGGTTTCTATAGCATTCTAGCCCTTTAAACCCTTTATATGTCAGTTACAGAGAGGTGCTGATTAGTTATTTTATTTATTTTCCTTAAAACGATGTTGCTGCATAAATTATGCTATTTTTGTTTTGATGTTTATAGTGGGCTCTTTTATCTCTGTCAGATGGATGACTCAAAGAGAGAGAGGGAGAGAAGGAATAAGTGAGTCCCTGGGGGAGAAGGGATGTTTTTCCTTCCTTCCTCTTTCTGCCCCTCACTTACATTTTTCTTCGCTTCCCTGTTTAACTCCTTTCTTGCTCACTCCGAGGCTCGTATCACAACACACGTTAAAGCGGTGGATATTTATTTCCCCATCCAAAATAACAGGTTACAGGTCACACTGCCCCTGTAAACAATGTGGTTCTGCTTAGCAGAAAGGTATGTCAGAGAAGAGTAGGCCTATGTATAGTTTTTATGTGTAGCGTATATAAAATACAGTGAGATGCGCTATAAACATATCGATTAACACAATATTTTGCAATATTTGCCTTTCTGAACCAACATCAAATACTGGAGCATATTAATCACAGATTCTTTGAAAACAGATATCATTAAATGGACAGTTCTCCCAAAAATTCTGTCATTTACTCACCCTCAAGTTGTTCACAACCTGTGTGAATGTCTTTCTTCTGCTGAACACAAAAGAATTAAAAGAAGAATAAAAAATTAAAAAGAACATTAAAAGAATGTCGGGAACCAGTTGATTGGCCCCATTGGGTAGGTGCACAACAACGGAAATAGAATTTCCGGTTTGTCTGCGGTGGTCTGCGGTGGGCTGGATCACTTCCGGTCACTGCTTCCATCAATGGCACTCGCATTCCGACTGTTCAGCGTAGTGTAAAAAAACAAAACAAAAAAACACGAGTCTTTTTGGTATTAAAACAGGTGTTGTACCGAATTCCGACTCGCGGACAAATCACACACCCCTTCGCGTGCACGCGCCTCACATAAATACGCGCTGAAGCGAGTTTTAATGCACTTCCTTTGCCATATGCGTTTACCGATTGATTTTTCTCACAGCAAGCACCAGATCCTGCATGAAAGCTTTGTCTACACTTACATAAATTTACAGAAAGTGAACTAGTGTGGATAAAAGATGCAAACAAACAAACAAAAACGCATGGCAGATCGATTCAAACTATAAACTTCGACGGGTAAAGCTACCAAGCTACCAGCCGTCAAAACATAACTGTTAATTTCACATAATTTAACTGAACGTAACTTTTGTGTGTTAAACACGATGTGGTTCATAGGACAATATTGTATTACTCTCCCCATTGCACATGAATGTCATTAAAAATAATAACATTTAACCTTTTTCATGAAGATAGGCTTAGTTCATAAGCCTATCTTCATGCCATACGCAGGGCCGGCGATTGCTAGGCGAACTAGGCGGTTGCCTAGGGCGACAAATGTGCCGCGGGCGTGCTTTTTGGGCCGATAGGCTACATCTCATAGCCTTAATTTTTGTCTTAATGGCCCATAAAACTCGTACATCGGCAGCCCATTCGTTTTGTTTTGCTTAATTGGCGGCGCTGAGTTGCTTCCATGTAGCCAATAGCCTAGCTTACTTACAAGTATAGAAATTTGTACAAACCTAATTATGAAAGTTTCCTTTATTTTTTACTGCATTTGTTTTACAATATAGCAATATAATTGTAATTTATCTACTACAAGTTACATGGTCAGATAAAATGTATTTGTACAATGCAACTATGTAGGATGATAGAATTATCCTTGAACGTTGTTTGTAGCATTTGAATGAACAATTTATTACAGATGATCCTTCAACTTGTTGAAGTTTTGGAGTGATTATAAGAGCATTTTTGTTTAGTTTAATAATACTCATCATTTCAATTGGGGGCGGTAAAAATCAATCTCGCCTAGGGCAACCAAAGGGCTAGAGCCGGCCCTGGCCATACGTTTTGTTTGTTTGCATCTTTTATCCACACTAGTTCACTCTCTGTTAATTTATGTAAGTGTAGACAAAGCTTTCATGCAGGATCTGGTGCTTGATGTGAGAAAAATCAATCGATAAACGCATATGGATGTGAGGCGCGTGCACGCGAAGGGGCGTGTGATTTGTCCGTGAGTCGGAATTCGGTACAACACCTGCTGGTTTTAATACCAAAAAGACTCGTGTTTTTTATTTTACACTACACTGAACGGCCGGTTAAGTAAGCGAGTGCCATTGACGGAAGCAGTGACTGGAAGTGGTCCAGCCCACCGCAGACAAACCGGAAATTCTATTTCCGTTGAATGCAACTAGCGAATTGACTTCAGTAGGCCTACTCTTTTTTCTTTCTCCATAGCCTACTATGAAAGTCAATTCATTTTTGGGTGAACTATTTCTTTAAGGCTTGATGCAAGTCCCACACAGTGACAGATACAAAAACAGCCCCTCCTTTTCAGGAAATATTACTGAAACCAGAGTTTATAGAGGGTTTTCACGACTTGTCATCAATCCGGAAGTCGGCCATTTTGGAGGCACTGAACATAAACAATGCCACTGAACTGAACGGACTCGCAAATTTTGCTGATTATTGCTGCTGAAAAATGGTCTAGTTTTGGTCTGTACTAATCGGTCGCATCGGGAAAAAACATTTCGAGTTCTATAGACTGACAAAAGTTAAAGAGAAGAGTGCAAAAAACGGATGAAAGAAGGTGTTTGTGGTTGAGAGAGGCACAGCATCAGCTCATCAACCACATGTGTAAATGAAGCGTTGACTATGGCTAAAATGTTGACGTAGTTAACTATGGCTACATTTACACTGTCAGTCCAAATCCGATTAGCTTTGTATCCGATTGGAATCTGATCTAAAATGATGTCCACACTGTGTATCGCAACTGTTCAGATCCGATTTGTGTCCATGCAGCTCTTGGGTAATTTGGCACTGACATTGCGTTGATGGAGGGGTTTGCATTTGCAATACAGATGTTGTCTTATTTAAATTTTATAACATGGAAATGTGTAGCCGCTGCGCTGGACTACTGCGTATTGAGCTGCAGAACTGTAGGAGGCTGTTATACAGCTTTTTTTCCGCGCTCTTGTCTGCGCCGGTTTCAAAATATGTTTCAGAAATAATAATTTTCTGCTCGTCTGGCATGTTTCCTCTAACAACGTCTGACGTTTACATTTTATGCGGCGTGAGAGTCACATACCACCCGAAATCCGATCGTTCAGACTGACGCCTATGTCCTGATATGTGAATAGGATTTCAAACCACATATGGATGTAGCTTGAAACGGATTTCATGTGCTTTTTTGGACTGACAATCTGAACGTAGCCTATGTCGGGATAAGAAATTGAAGGAAGAATTGCAGGGCTAGAGAAGTTCGGACCTTTACCACATATTAACTTTAGTTTGTCAATTTTGCGCTCTCTCCTGCTTACTAAGTCCTTCTCTATATGATTTCGCACCTACCATGTGTTTTTTCCGTGTTTTTTTTAGTGCAACAATGTCTTCAGTAGTACATGACCAGTGCAATCCATGCTGTTGTTTACATCCGAGTGCCTCCATAATGGCCGCGCATCCGGGTTACCGCCCAGAACGTGATGTCGGTGAAAACCCTCTATATAGCTACAGTTTTGGCAAATTTTTAATATAAATTAGTTTTCAGGCTCATCAAAAATTCGCAATAGCTAACTTCTGATAATTTTACAATATATTGCATTATTGCAAAAAATTATTAAAAGTAATTCTCAATGTAGTTTGACAAGCTACATCAGCCCCGACAAAACGTTGCACAAGGTTTTTTAAACAGAAACGGTGATGCGTTGAACACACTTTTCTGATGACGGAAGAGTGGCAACTATGGCAGCTGAGAAGGCCATTCTTTGTGAAGAATTTTCGGAGCCTGATGAAGTCGGCATAAATATGTGTTTAATACTACAAAATATGCCCGATGTTACAGTTACTGCACTTGCTGCCCAGAACACAAGAGAACATCCCAATCGAAGTGAAGGGATTGCTGAAACTGAAATGGAAGCACACATCTTACCTAATTCAGACTAAAACACATCTATTTAGCCTCACATACTGACTTTATTTGTAGTTCATACTGTTTTAATACCCTGTATTTTCTTTCTCATTTTTAGGAAAAGCACTTAATTACCAGTGTTTATTTCTATACCAAATGTCATACACTTGCAATGAAGCTAAAAATATAACAACTACATCATTATGTTGATATCCTATATTTTTACAATATTACTTATGACAAACATGTCTTCTAATATCCTCAGTTTTTGCGTATACCGAGCTACATCGAACACATTTGTAAATTACTTTCCTTGAATCCATTGTGCGAGTTCACTTTAATATCGCGTGCTTTATATAGGCTACATGTTGCTGCTGATTGGACTGCAGTTCTGACACCCACCAAACAAGAGAAAACGTATCTCAAACCCCGTTGCACACCGGTGGACGCCGTTTCCAGGAAACATGACGTTCAACCCGGAAACCATAAAAACGTTGCGCACCGTTTTGAACTTGAACATGCCCCAAGTGTTGATAGATTCAAGGTATTGATAGGTTTCTAGGCCTTACCTTGTGCTGAAGTGATGGAACACAGGCAAACTTGAGGGATACCTGAGGTCCTCGTAGCACCTGTTAGCAGTTTGGCTCTGTTTTAAGGTAGGCACTTACTTTTCAGTGTGTGTTTTCACCTGAAGGATGTCATATAACGCCTAGATCAGTGGATCTGATTCTAACAAATATGAACATCTGGAAAACATTCTTAATGAAAATCAAGTAATCATATAAGTATGCATAGGATAGCAAGATAAATAAGCCTACCACCTGTAAGAAGGGAGGAGAATGCTTAACATATATTTTGAAAATTAACTTTAAAATTGACATAACCAATTGATACAACCATTGTTCTGAACCAGAACCACTGGCCTAGATGTGAGACTTGAATGTTTATGCTTTGTGTGTTTTAAGGTAGAACATTGATTTGCCTTCTTTGCTATATTATTGAATCCTCGGGTGTCTGATGATAGACAAATTGTGTTTTCTTAAATAGTTTATTCAGTATTTGTGTTGGTGCTGTTTAGTTTTGATCTTCCAGGCCATTAAATTGCTTTATTGGCAACTATTTCAAATGCTTGGTATACTACCAAGTTGGTGTGCTGATACACTGCTTCAACCTGGCACTACATTGTTAAGCAGGCCTTGCTTGTGTTTTATGTTGGTATCCTCTCATCTTGCCCTGCGTTCTCCAAGCTTTGTTTGTTTCTCTAATGTTTGCCTGCTTCTTGCTCTCTCTTACCGGATTGTATCTCTTCTGGCCTTGCCAGCTCCCTCTTTCTCAGTGTGTTTCCCATGTGATGTGTGGTAAAGGCTCTAGTATGTAGTGTAAATGTCAGGGACTGAAGGATACTGAAGAGACACCGAAAGGAACAGTGAGGGGGGAGCGAATGACATTTTGGATGCGTCCCGCGAGAGAACTCTGACGGACAGGAACATGTTCACTCAGCAACATTATGCAACACACACGCACACAGCCAAAAAAATAAATAAATAAAAATGTATTTGAGCAACAGAGGAAATAAGGTAAAAGAAGGAAGGGAAGAAATAGCTTAAAAGAAAACATTGAAAGTTAAGAGAGATAATAAGACTGAGAGATAAGAGAAAACTTATCAGGAATGTGTTAAAATGGAATAGAGGGAGAAATAAAAAAACTGAATAAACAGAGGAATACAGGAAATAAAAAAAAGGAGATGTTGTGAGAGAGAACAGACTGTTCAGAGGGATGGTGACTTATCTGATGGCAGACTTTTCCCCTGCCTGTGACTTCTTACAAAGCAAACAATTGTGTTTCAGAGTAGAGATTCATTGCTTTTGACTGTAGTGGTGCATTGATTTGATTCTGTTTTAAATTGGCATTTAAGTTGATTTTGATGATAATTTGATCAGTTTGAGAGTGATCAGTATGTGTTCTTATAATCCAAATAATGGACATTTAAGTGGATCAAATCTTTGCTTGTCTCTATTCACTTCTATTTCAATTTAATTAGTAGTCTGAGGTGTTTTTTAAGGTTGCATCTCATGCTCTTGCCCTCCATATATATATGTTTTACTTGCGTATGAAAATGTGAATGGATGTTGTCTCAAAGATAAGTGTTGTATGTAAATATGTAATGCATCAAACTTCTTACCAGCCAAGAGGGAGATCAATAATGTATCACAGTAAGCCATCTGGATGCACTGGTGTGTTAAAAATAAACCTGAGATTAGTCACATTTCACTTTGTCAGGAAAAAATGCATTTGGCAGATTTATGTATTTTGTAAAGAAAACTATCTGCATAAAAAATTATCAGTTCATGGGTTTATGTAGAAGATAGATATCTCCTATATATAGTGTTTTGAGGTTAATGAGTGCTGTCTGTACACTCTAAAAAATGCTGGGTTGTTTAAACCCATGTTTGGGTCAAAAATAGACGGCACCCAACTGTTGGTTTATATTTAGAAATACAATTTTTTTTTTAACTCAACTATTGGGTTTGTCCATATTTGACCCAAACATGGGTTGAAATAACCCAGCATTTTTTAGAGTGTACAGACTCTAAAATAAAACCCAGCAAAATAAATGATGGGAGAAACTATATCTCTCACACACATACACACTATAAAGATGGGGGGTTGTGCAAGAGGGTCTTCGTTTGACATGAAGGATTCCCCTTTATGCATGAAGTCTCTTCAAAGCTGTCAGAGAACAGGGTCAGTCTACATATGTGACCTTCGACACCAGCCTTCACCCTCATGAACCCCTCAGAGATGTGTGTGTGTGTGTGTGTGTGTGTGTGTGTGTGTGTGTGTGTGTGTATGTATGTATGTGGGATCTTACTATTTGGAAAAGTGTGAAAAGGTGTTCCTGTCTTTTCCCCCCTCTCTCATCTCTCTGATGTTGTTTGTCCAAATTCTTCTCCATTCCTGCATCTCTCCACTGACTCTTCCCCCCCTGCCACCCATGAAGCCCACCACTTGATCTTCTTTATGCTTTTCTCTAAGGAAAATTGTTTTTGAAAAGCGCTATTTTATAGCCCACAGACATAATGAAGACCTCAGTTACATTTACGTTTCACTTAAGTTTTCTCAAGCATTTCTCTGAAACTAAAATACAAGAAGCACATGGGACATTTATTGACAGTCATTAAAAATAGCTACAAAAAGAGCTGTAAATGTAGGTGGACAGCTTAGCTCAGAACATTTGGTTTTGGAAGAATTTGATGAGACATGTTTGAATCTCTGATTGCAGACATTGTTGTGAAACATTGTTGAGATTTCTTCTGAAACTTAGAGACCCATGTGAAATTACTTTTTATTTTTCAAGAGAAAAATCCAATAGTTAGGGGGCTTATGTAAAATTCTCTACTGCTCTCTATTAAATCTCATTGCTGTCTAAGGAAAAACAGTTGCGATATTAAAGGGATTTCATGATCTTTCTTTTTGATTTGTTGTCTTTACTCTTAAGAGCTTTTTAAACTCCATTCATCCTTTTTCTGAACATTTTCATTTACGGATGTCCCCTGTTTTACTTGGAATCTCCCAAGGTACAAAGACTAGCATATACCATTTCAGAATTAATTTTGATATCAGCACATGTGTTAAGGAGCAATAATTTGAACCAAGAACAGCATGCATTAGTCATGAATCTGGATTACTTTTATCTGATAATTTTATAGAAACAAAATGGCTTGTGCGACATTGAGAGAAACTCTTATCGGGTTATTTATAAAGCGCAACTACACACCAGGAAACAGATCAAGGGAGATGGTAGTTAGGTCCGCTAAAAGCTTTTTCCCATCTAGTGAACAAACATCTCTCTCTGTCCCATGTGGTGCCAGTTCCAACCTCCTATTGGCCGAATCATCTCCTGCCCGCATGCAATCTCCTTTAAAAAATGCCATATCCAGAAATTAAACCATCCGCTCTGGTCCTTATGACGTACTTCCCAGTGTCTCATGGGTTTCTAGTCTGGTTCAGATCTATGTCGCAAATACGATTGCTCACATGGTGATGTCAAAGTTGTAGATTGTGATGTTCTGGAATGAGGATGGTTTGTTGAGGGGTTTATCTGTTTCAAGCGTGTTGTTGTTTAATTTCCATCTGTTTTCTATCATTGTGAGAGGTTGGAAAAGGTAAGTGTGATGGTTAAAAAATAATTTGGTAGGCTATGCAAAAAAACAAAAACAAATCTAACAGTCCCTTTAAACGATATTCATATCAAACAGTTTAAAGTTCTAGGTTACTTTTAATCACTGAAGGCAAACAAGATAAAATATACAAAAGCTTTTTTAGAACTGCACAATGGAATTGTTAGCTTCTACTGATAATTTATTTTAAAATAATTTATTATATTCATTTATAGCCAATATATTGGCCAATGTAAGATATTCATCATATTATTATATATCTTTTAAAAATGGGTACAGCTGAGGATGTTTCTAATCCCAAAATCATATATTTGTATATTTGTATTATTATTAATACTATTATTATTTATTTTTATGTATAAATTATCAACTTGAATATATTTACCTTTTTACTTATTATTCCAATATGTTAGGGCGTTGCAATAAAACCATCTAGCTTACGGTTTTCTTATGACATTAATTGATGATAAAGGTAAACGATCATGCCATTGTTACTGGTCAACAAATAGTGAGATACAGTAGCAGATGGTGGTTTATTTAACGCCGGTAAGACATGGCACATTTGTCATTTGCTCCCTTAGTATTTAATCAAGAATCTTGATATGCCCAGCTAACTTTTTTGCTCTGATACTGAATCCAGACAGCTCATTAACAGAGCCGCCTTCTTAATATGCCAAACCACCTACTTTGGGCTCTCGGCTTCCTCTCCCTGATTATCCCCACTCCCATTGAGAGATCTTCAACCGCTCTCTCCTGCTGATCAAGGGCTTATTGTGTGCCTTGATGTTGCAACCTTTCATATGAAGGTTACGTAACAGTGCAGATGTGTGTGTTTGTGTATATGTGTGTCTCAAAACTCAAAAAGAGAAGGACATCTTTTTAGTGACAGAACTTACTTTGAAGATGTAGAAGGAACTGCGATGTTACGGATGCAGATTAGATATGCACTGATTGGATAATGAGAGAGAAGTGGCAGCAAATTTATTCTTAGCATATTGTGCACCTGTGTTGTTTCAAACTCACATAAAAGTTGGGGGGAATTGTGAAGAAGCCAATGTGAGTGGGCCTTACATTGTGAGCAAATCTTTTGCTCTCCATCCCAACACACCAAATTAGTTTGAACAAAACATAAATCAATGCGCATCAAAAAATGTAATGTTCTAATAGCATACTGACATATGTGCATCCAGGGGTGTAGCCACCATTTCAAAAGTGAGGGGGACAGAAATGTCAAGTGTAATACCAGTTCCCTTTCGTTGTCACTCCGAGTTCCGTCGGATGACGACGAATGGGGGTTTCGCTTAGAAAGCCAATCGACTTCGAGTACTACAAAACGAGCCAATGGCAAAGAAATGCCATGGGTCTGCGGAATTTGCATAGCGTAACTCCGCCTCACCTCGTGGGTATTTAAGGAGCACGCTCATAGCAAAATAGGCATGTTTTCGCTTCGGAGCCAAGAGTATCTCTTCGCTCCACAGCCATTTCTGACTTCACTCTACGAGACGAGCCACTCTCTCCGGTGTTGGTGTGACGGCGATCTGCAGAGAGTTCACATTGCCTGCTGATCTGTGCAGTGATCTGCCAATGAGTGTGTTTCTCCCTGCTCGCTTCAACATCGCGGAGTTTCTTCCTCCTCTCACAAAAGAGCTCGCACGCGGCACGTCTTTTTAAAGACGGCTCGCCTGTGCATTTCTGGTTGCGGTCGACTCATTTCCGATTTTGATGGGCACATTCTCTGCTCTGCGTGCTTGGGCTTCATCACGCTAGAGCAGCGTTTGTGGATGACTCACGTTCTCCCCGCGGGAACGTGATCATCGCGTCATTACGGTCGAGACTCAATGATCTCGTTAGAGAGAGAGTCCCCTCATCCACACCCCGATCTAACACTCTCCACGTGAGGTGCTACTTCGGCTGGTGGCCAGGGTGACCTGAGGGTGTGTGTGTGGAACAAATCCGCCGACTGTTTGTCCGTGGACCACGCCCCCCTCTTCAGTGACGCAACCCGCGAGTGTTCAGGGGATTCCCCGGGTCTATTTTCGGATGCCCCGCGGGTTTCCCTTGACGCTCCAGAATCGGATCTGTTGTCCATCGCAGCATCACAGGGTGGGCCAGAATTTTCAGGAAGTGAAGATTTGACAGTGCTGCCACTTTCGGGTGTGCATATGGCATTTGTCGAGTCAGATCCTGAGATGACGGCCATGCTTTCCCGGGCGATTGGTTTTTGGGTGTGGCCGCTGACTCCTGTCAGCGTCCACTCCAATGCCTTTTTTCCCGGATGTGCATTAGGAGATCTCGAAATCCTCGAAGACCCCCATGTCTTCCAGCGATCCCTCGTTGATCTCCTTCGCCCTTCCTTCCCGCTGCCCATGGGTACACTTGGGTCCCCCGGTTGAACGCTCTGTTGCGATGCTACTGTGTCCTCAGAGTGCTTCCTCTCGGCGCGATCCTAAGCACCCGTCCTAAGCCTGTAGTTTTTCGTCTACACTTGTGGCGAATTCCTATAGCGCTACAGGACAGGCAGCCGCCTCACTGCATGCCATGGCCATTCTGCTGGTCTACCAGACCCAGATGCTCACGGACATGCACGAGGGCGGGACTGACCCAGGGCTCTTCAATGAGCTACGCGCCGCCACTGACCTTGCTCTCCGAGCGACGAAAGTGGCCGTGCGTTCCCTGGGTCAGGTGATGTACACCATTCTGTGGCTGAACCTGTCTGATGTGCAGGATGTCGGGCGGACCCATCTGCTTGACACCCCCATATCCCAGGTCGGCCTCTTCGGCGGTGCGGTTGAGGGCTTGCCCAACAGTTCTCAACCGCCCACGAGCAGACTGAGGCTTATTCTGCCCCGACGGCCCCGCCGTCCGAGCTGATCCCTCAGTCTGCCCACCGCCGAAGGCGCCCTCCTGCGGCTCCCACCCCGCCCGTTCACCCGGGCTGGCTCTGGAAGCCGCAGGGGGACGCCACAGCCCTCTCCAGCCCCGCCCCCCGCTATACGCCGGGTTAAGCGACACTCTTGAGATGGGCTCCTCAGAGATGGGACTCAGTTCTTTCCAGGAGCTGGTAGCAGGGCCACTCCTTTCCCTGGTGGAGGGCCGGGGAAGAATCCTTATTAAAACAGAAAGAACTGACTCTCCCGTTTCTGAGCACAGAGTTCTCGGACGACACGGTGCGCCGCCCCCGGGCCGTGCACCCCTCGTCCTCCTCTGTCCCAGAGCCGGATGACAGTGCGCGCCGTCCCCGGACCGTACCACTCTCATCCTCCTCTGACGCCAGACCCCTGGCAGAGCAGACCCCCGTGGAACGTTCGTCCTTCCCTGGTCTGCTCTGTCAGGACGCGGTCCATGGCTGCACCCCCACATCGGGCCGCTATGCCGTCCACGTCTGGGTCAGCCATACCGCCTCGCTGCCTCACCGACGGGAAGTCTGTAGTTCGCATGACCCCGCTGGTTCAGTCGTTGGGAGCCTGGCTAGAGCTTCCCAACCTGTCCCGCTGGGTCGCACGAACGATCAGGCTCGGCTACGCGATTCAGTTCGCGCGGTCTCCTCCCCGCTTCAGGGGAGTCCGCTCCACTATGGTCGGTGGCAATGCCCCTATCATGAGAGCGGAGGTTGCAACCTTGCTGGCGAAGGGTGCGATCGAGACTGTCCCTCCAGCCGAAATGGAGACCGGCTTCTACAGCCCGTATTTCATTGTCCCGAAGAAAACCGGTGGGTTACGGCCAATCCTGGACCTGCGCGTTCTGAACCGCTCCCTTCACAGGCTGCCGTTCAAGATGCTCACCGCCAAACGCGTTTTCGAATGTGTGCGGCACCAGGATTGGTTTGCAGCGATCGACCTGAAGGACGCCTACTTTCATGTCTCCATCCTCCCTCGACACAGACCGTTCCTGCGGTTTGCTTTCGAGGGGCAGGCATATCAGTACGCAGTTCTCCCATTCGGGCTAGCCCTGTCTCCTCGCGTCTTTACGAAGGTCGTCGAGGCAGCCCTTGTTCCCCTCCGGGAACACGGGTTTGGCATTCTGAACTACCTCGACGACTGGCTAATCCTAGCTCACTCTCGAGATCAGCTTTGCGAACACAGGGATTTGGTGCTCCGCCATATAGCCCGTCTGGGCCTTCGGGTCAACTGGGAGAAGAGCAAACTTTGCCCCGTGCAGAGGATCTCTTTTCTCGGTATGGAGATCGACTCGGTCGCCATGTCCGCGCAGCTTACGAGCGAGCGCGCGCAGTCACTGCTGACTTGCCTGACACAGTTCGAGGGCAAGAGTGCGGTTCCACTGAAACTTTTTCAGAGGCTCCTGGGGCATATGGCATCTGCAGCCGTGGCAACGCTGCTCGGATTACTCCATATGGGACTGCTTCAGCTTTGGCTTCGCGACCGAGTCCCGAGGTGGGCATGGCAACACGGCACTCTCCGAGTACCAGTTACTCCGACCTGCCGTCAGACCTTCACCCCGTGGTCGAACCTCAGTTTTCTACGGGCCGGAGTGCCCCTGGAACGAGCTTCCCGGCATATTGTCGTAACGACAGATGCCTCTACCATGGGCTGGGGTGCCATGTGCAATGGACGTGCTGCCGCGGGCTCCTGGACAGGACCCCACCGCTTATGGCACATCAATTGCCTCGAGTTGCTGGCTGTACAGCTCGCCTTGCGCCGCTTCCGAGCCGTGCTCAGGGGTCAGCATGTACTAGTCCGTTCAGACAATACCGCGACCGTAGCGTACATCAACCGTCAAGGTGGTCTGCGCTCCCGCCGTATGTCGCAACTCGCCCGCCACCTCCTCTTATGGAGTCAGAAGCATCTGAGGTCGCTTCGTGCCATTTATATCCCCGGAGCCCTGAACTGTGCAGCCGACGAACTCTCACGGTTTCAGCCCCTCCCTGGAGAATGGCGACTCCATCCCCAGTCGGTCCAGCTGATTTGGGACCAGTTCGGGGACGCACAGATAGATCTGTTTGCCTCTCACGACTCGACCCATTGCGCCCAGTATTATTCCCTGACCGAGGGCACGCTCGGCACGGATGCTCTGGCGCACAGCTGGCCGCGGGGCCGCAAATATGCGTTTCCCCCAGTGAGCCTTCTCGCGCAGACCCTGCGCAAGGTCAGGGAGGACGAGGAGCAGGTCATTTTGGTCGCGCCGTACTGGCCCGCCAGGACCTGGTTCCCCGAACTTGTACTCCTCGCGACAGCACCTCCTTGGCCGATTCCTCTGAGGAAGGACCTCCTTTCTCAGGGACGGGGCACCCTATGGCACCCTCGTCCCGATCTTTGGAACCTCCACGTGTGGCTCCTGGACGGGACGAGGCAGGTTTGAGTACCCTACCACCAGCGGTGGTGGCTACCATCACTTCCGCTAGAGCGTCGTCCACGAGACACGTCTATGCGTTGAAGTGGAACCTCTTCGTCAACTGGTGCTCTTCTCACCGAGAAGACCCCCGGAGATGTCCGGTCAGTGTCCTGCTTTCCTTTCTTCAAGAGGCGTTGGAGCGAAGGCTGTCTCCCTCCACCCTCAAGGTCTATGTCGCCGCTATTGCCGCACATCATGACCCGATAGAAGGTAAGTCCGTGGGGAAGCATGACCTGATCATCAGGTTCCTGAGGGGAGCGAGGAGACTGAATCCTCCTCGTTCTCCTCTCGTACCCTCTTGGGACCTCGCAGTGGTCTTAACTGCCCTGCGCAGCGCTCCCTTTGAGCCTTTGCAGTCAGTTGAGCTTAACTTCCTGTCAATGATGACAGCGCTTCTGACTGCATTGGCCTCCATCAAGAGGGTAGGGGACCTGCACGCATTCTCCGTTGACGAAGCGTGCTTGGAATTCGGGCCGGGTCACTCTCACGTGATCTGAGACCCCGGCCTGGATATGTGCCCAAGGTTCCTACCACTCCCTTTCGGGACCAGGTGGTGAACCTGCAAGCGCTGCCCCCGGAGGAGGCAGACCCAGCCTTGGCACTGCTCTGTCCAGTACGTGCTCTTCGCATCTATGTAGACAGAACGCAGTGTTTCAGGACCTCAGACCAGCTCTTTGTCTGTTATGGTGGGAAGCTGAAGGGAAAGGCTCTCTCCAAACAAAGGTTGTCTCACTGGATAGTGGACGCCATTGCTTTGGCATACCAGCAGCAAGGTCGACCGTGCCCCCTTGGTGTGACCGCCCACTCCACCCGGAGTGTGGCATCCTCTTGGGCTTTAGCGCATGGCGCCTCGCTAACAGACATCTGCAGAGCTGCAGGCTGGGCGACACCTAACACATTCGCCAGATTTTACAATCTCCGAGTGGAGCCAGTCTCCTCCCATGTACTGTCTTTTTCAAGCTAACATGGGACCCGTTAGGTGTCTTCGCTTGCTCGCCATTCCACTCCACGGACTGGATACGTGCGATATTCTCCTCAGGTGAGCTTCCCCGAAAGCCCTGAGTTCCTCCAGCACTCCTGATGCTGGCGCCAGTGTCTTTTGCCTGCGCGTCGGCTAGGTGCCTCCCGTGTCCATGGTACCTCCTCTGAGCTACCCCCACATGTGTATTTCCACTGTAAGCCTCTTGGAGCATGTGTCTTTCCCTTGGCAAGCCACCTTGCCACCCCTGGGGTTGAAATATTCCACCTGCGGCTGGACACCCCAGTGATTCCCCATATGCATCCCTCGGGTCATATGTGTATTCTCTAAGTCCCCCCCTCTGGGTTGGCAGTAATTGCATATTTCCCTTAAAGACCTTGGGATATGCTCCCCAGTGTACCTTGGTATTCCTGTGCTAATAGGAGTCCTTCGTCCGTGCTATCTCACGACAGGGATCTCAGATTACGCAGGGCACTGGAAGACAGCTGAGAAGGTGGCGTGATTAGACTGGTATCCCCATTCGTCGTCATCCGACGGAACTCGGAGTGACAACGAAAGGGAACGTCTCGGTTACGGATGTAACCCTCGTTCCCTGAGTAGGGAACGGAGACGTTCCGTCTTCCTGCCACTTTCCGCTGTACCGCGGGGATCGCCTGAGCTCAGTCTTGGCTCCTCAGCGAGAAAAACATGCCTATTTTGCTATGAGCGTGCTCCTTAAATACCCACGAGGTGAGGCGGAGTTACGCTATGCAAATTCCGCAGACCCATGGCATTTCTTTGCCATTGGCTCGTTTTGTAGTACTCGAAGTCGATTGGCTTTCTAAGCGAAACCCCCATTTGTCGTCATCCGACGGAACGTCTCCGTTCCCTACTCAGGGAACGAGGGTTACATCCGTAACCGAGACGTTTTTTTTCTTCAGACTTTTGTTGAGGTTTTTGCTTAATTAGCTTAATATGCTATTTATTATTATTATTATTATTATTTTAAAGCAATAAAACAGAAAGAAAGTTGTCCAGTTCTTTATATTGCACATGCAGGGTTTTTCCTGGCTGAAAATGAGGCAGAGGTGGTAAAATCGTGATCATGTATTTTAAGATAATAAAATGTGTATTTTTCGTAGACCACCATATAGTCTGCTGTGGCACAGTATTTTTGTAGGTGGATCTCGGCACCTCTGGGGGGTCCGGGGGCATGCCACATTCCCCCCCCCCCCCCCCCCCTTTAGAAAATTTTGTACATTTTAAAGATAAATTTATTAATCTGGTGCACTTTGAGTCCCCCGAATCCACTGTTAAAAATAAATAATCCAACTGCCCAAACATATGATATTCTCTGATTTAGATATCTGATCATCGCATTACAATTATTCAAATTATCAATGTTAAGCATGCTAATATGGTTAAATATCACACTGAAGCTGATTTAAAAATAACATTTACTTAAAATTAAAGTTCTTTTTTTGGCAAAATTTACATTTTCTTACTAGCCTAAACAAAGTCTGTCTTACTAAACTAAAACTTTCCAATTGAAAACCTTCAAACTTCAAGCATTTAAAACTACTTCAAACTTTCTAGTTAGGCTTTTCAAGAGAACTTAAAGTTTGTCTACAAACTTTTTTATCTAATTGTAAAGTGTTACCAAATTATGATAAACATCATGTACACGTTACACCGCTGCCTGATTCAAGCAGAACGTGGCTGTTAATGCATGAAAATACAAATTCAGCATTAACATTTAGCATGTGTATTCTAATTTGAAGGGCTTTGATAACATATCTGTGAAAATAAAATGTATTGCGAGTAAAACAGATTGAAAATATTGCATGTTTGTTCGGGTAGTGAATTTACAACAAAACCTGTTAATTATTCAACAAGAGAAATAGGCGGAGTTATTCATCATTGTGCAACACAATTCGGATACTACATGACTGACAGTGCTTGACTTTTTCGTGAAAAAGGAGTGAAGAGTTTTTTGCCATTTTGAACTCTATGAAACTGATGGATTCGGCGCGGGTGCGCGCATGGGGGTGTCGTAGGCTAATGCACGAGTCACTGATTATGGAAACGTGAAAGTCACGTATGTAGATAGACTATCCTTGACTCATTGGATTTTAAATCTCGATGTAGGGTATACACACCCGCGAAACCTCTGCTTGTCGTAGACACACTTGCCCTATGAAAAAGTGCGGGGGACGAATTTACACCTACCCGCGTAATCTACGCCTATGTGTGCATCCACGTTCCACTCAGCGGCTGATATATTTCAGCTCCAAAAAAGAGACGTAATGCATTTTGTGAAAATGTATCTCTGATTTATTTCACAGAACAAATAGTATAGTGGAAGTGAGATCATGAAATCTATTCCGTTTATTTCAACAATCTAAACTCCTGTTTAGATTGAAGTTAGCTTGTTTGAGTGCATTATTGGAGTTCAGCAAATCTCCTCACAGATAAACAAATGCGACAATGTTGAAAGTTATCAGTGAATTCATCTGCGCAAGATTTCAATTTATATAGAATGGACATGCATACAAGCAGTAACATAGACACACAAATTCTTACTTGATACCCAGAGTGCATACACATCCAGACTGCCAGACATAATGAGTCATCTAACCTGGCCATTATTGCTCTGTTTTACCTCTATCTTGTTGCTAAGCAATGGTTCCTTCTAAATCCAGGGTTTTGGACCTTGGCATTCTCACATTTCCTTCTGTCTGGAGGATTTAGAAAACTAGTCACACATAGGCTACACAGAAATGCAAATGGAGAAGAATTAAGAATAATATAGAATTTTGTTATTTGAAAAGGCCAATTTTATATTCTGCTAGACTGAACAAAAAGTAGATTAGCATATATAGCATTCTTATAAGCCCTCAAATGTATCTTTTCTGAATGTCTCAAGAGTAGATGTCTTTCTGCATACATTAGCTTATTCATATAGACAGGAGCTGAACCCTTTTAAAGGATCATAACCGTAAGAGTCTGCAGTGTTCTTCTTATTAGTGAAATATTTGGTTACACTTTATTTTGATTGTCCACTATAGACAATAACCATGAATAACTTTGCAAGTACATGTCAGCTGAGTATTAGTAGACTGTTAGGTTAGGGTTATGTTAAGTGTTTTTTTTTTTTTAAAGAATTTAACACTTTTATTAACAAGGACACATTAAATGAATCATAAGTGACAATTACATTAACTGGCCTCGCTCCATTCCCACAGCCCTTGACCCCGCTAATAAAACAGTTATTTTAAATTGTAATACGTTTTCACTACTATTTTTCAAATTTAGCCTTGGATGGAATAAGTGACCTCTTTCCAAAAATCTTACCGACCCCAAACTTTTGAACGGTAAATGTATAGAACATTTTATATGTGTATATGCATTATATAAAACTGTACTTGCACTTGTATTACGTTTGCATGCATGTATGAGGCAACATGCTGAGACATCATGCCAGTCAACCACAGCATGGCGCAAAGTCAGGGTCAGAGTTCAGAGGCTTTCCCACATCGCAGGCAGAGTGTGTGTTTCTGCTTGCTGTCACCTCGTCAACATGCACATGACCCCTGACCTTCACAACCTTGTGCCTCATTCACACCATAAACTTTGGTGAAAGGATCAGCAGAGGCAAAGTCATATACAAGATACAGAAGGTAAACTATATAAGTAGTCTAAATGCTTTTAGATTCCTATATGAATTGACTTTACTCGCCTTTTTGACAAGGAGCTCATTGTATTTTTTCAGTCTTATGTACACTTCGTGCTCTACAGTTTTATTCAATATGATTTTAAGAAATCCTTGACACTCTTAAACTTTAAGAGTTTTTGCAGGGTTTCTTAACTCCATTATGGATGGAGATTAAATAAACACATGGTGCAAGAGGACTCATTACTCTGAGTCTGTTCTCTTTATAAAGTAGCTCAGCATTCTGGATTGTATTATTGCTAATTAGCCACTAATCACAAGTGGCAAAGGCTGAGTGATTTCAGAGCTCATCATCCTCTTCATAAGTGTTTGTGTCCTGCCCCCTCTCATTCAGAACCATTCTAAAGACCGCGGAGTGTTTCGCAATTTTACATGATTCACTGCAAAAGGGTTGTGAGCAAAGGTTTGGTGCCAAAGCTTTAGCTTTTTATGTGTCTGCATGAGTCATTCTAATTGGTGTGAGGCAGAGTGAAAGTAGCCATGTCTGAGGGTAGGCAGGGGGGCATTTAAGCTCTTGATGATTTCATAAAATCCCTGTTACTAAGGCAACTAAAGGTAGACCTCTCTGTTAAATGCATTCAATTCAGTGCAAATGTTTGACTTCAAAGGATAGTGCACCCAAGAATGACAATTCTAATTTTATTAGGTCTAGCGTTTACCTGTTTGACTTCAGTGGAATTCTAAAGGTAAAGTGTGTATACCGGTATAAAGTGGTGGCCAAAAGTATTAGAACGGTAAGATTTTTTTTTTTATGTTTTAAAAGAAGTCTCGTCTGCTCACCAAGGCTTAATTTATTTGATCCAAAATACAGCAAAAAACAGTAATATTGTGATTTTTATTTTTTTTATTACAATTTAAAATAACTGGTTTCTATTTGAATATATTTTAAAATGTAATTTATTCCTGTGATCAAAACTGAATTTTCAGCATCATTACTCCAGTCTTCGGTGTCACATGATCCTTCAGAAATCATTCTAATATGCCGATTTGCTGCTCAAGAAACATTTAATATTATTATCATTGTTGAAAGCAGTTGTGTACAGTTTCTTTTCAGGATTCTTTGATGAATAGGAAGTAAAAAAAACAGCATTTCCCTGAATTGGAACGCTTTTGTAACATAATAAATGTATATACTGTCACCTTAGAACAATTTATTGCCTCCTTGCTGAATAAAATGATTAATTTCTTTTATTTCTTTCCAAAAAAAAAAAAAAAAAACTCTTACTGACACCAATTTTTTGAACGGTGATAATGTTACAAAAGCTTTCTATTTCAGGTAAATGCTGTTCTTTTGAACTTTCTATTCATAAAATAATAATATTTTCAGCATTTATAATAATAATAAATGTTTCTTGTGATCATAATGGTTTAGCATACATTTCCATTCCACAAAAGGTTCTTTACAGTGAAAAAAGGCACTTCAGATTTTTTAAATGTTCTTCACACTAAGAAAAAAGTGTGTTTTTTTTTTTTTTAAGAACTGTTCACTGAAAGGTTCTTTGGGGAAACAAAAATGGCTCTTCTATACCATTGCTGCAAAACCCCTCTTTTGGCACCGTTATTTCTAAGTGTAAGTGAATAGAAACGAGTGACCGGTGCAACAAGAGTAAAGTGAAGTGGAAGTGTCCCATTCATTTTATGAGAAAATATAATATTTATTTGCACAATTTTGTGAAATTCTTTTAGTGTCGTACATTTTCATTCCTCTAGTATTCATTACTAGCACCTCGACTCTCGCTCTGTGTCCATTTTGATGTCAACTTCAGTGTAATATCAAGGGGCTCAGATCTATCAGGGATGTCAGTGGAGGATTCTTAGAGATGTGATTACTCCACTCTTACACATTTCCCCACAGGCTATCAATGGATGCTTCTCCATGATCTTTTCTTTTGTCTTCTTCAAAGAGCTGGGAAGGGTGGGTGCGGGAGGGCAGACAGTTCGAGAGACAAGGAACATTATGTGATGTTCCGCACCTTGGAGTGTCTAGTACTTATTCTTCTAGCTCTTGTCAGCAATCCAAACACCAGGGCAAAGATCTTGTTATAATAAAGAATTCTTTATTAAAGTTTATAGTGGTTAAAATAGATAGCTTGTGTTTGGCATTAGCTTGGTTGTTTTGAATATATATATTGGACGAATATACATTCTTCCCCAACTTATCATCACTTACTGTTTTTTGTTTTTAATGTTTAGCATGAAATCAGTCCAGTTGATAATTCCAAACATATGTTTAACATGAACTTTCTTCAAAAGTTTTTACTGAATGGTGCATATTTTTCTTGAACACAAGCTTTAATTTTTACTTAGTTCTTTGCATGAAATGTCAGGATACAAGTCTGTACACAAGTCTCACATGCAGATACTGTAGTAATTTGTAAGATTATGTAAGGTTTACACAAGCCTTTTCAATCAAAATGAAATTTCAGATTTGGTCAGTTTATTCCAAATAATGTGATTGTATGACAAGTTCGTATTCAGAATAGACTGCTAGTCTGATTAAAAAATTAATTTTAGGTCCATGTTAAAGGAAGAGTTCACTTCAAAAGGAAAATTCTGTCATATTTTTTTCACACCCTCATGTTGTTTCAAACCTGTATGAATTTCTTTCTTCTGCTGAACACAAAAGAAGATATTTTGAAGAATGTTGGTAACCATACAGATGATGGACCCCGTTGACTTCCATAGTAGGAAAAAAATACTACAGTAACGAATTCAATGGGTCCAGTTAACTGTTTGGTTACAGACATTCTTCAAAATGTCTTCTTTTGTGTTCAGCAGAAGAAAGAAATCCAAACAGGTTTGAGACAACTTGAGGGTGAGTAAATGATGACAGAATTTTCATTTTGAAGTGAACTATTCTCTCAACACAGTCCTGTCTTCTACTTCTATTCATACGGGGAAAACATGAACTTTGCACCAAAGTGCTTTTCTGTTGTTAGCTTCTTTGAAACTAGACAATTGTTTAATTTGTAGTTATTTTTTGACAGTTAGGGGTGATTGTCTGGGATAATGATCCTGAAGGAAAATTAGATCAGATTGATGATCTCTTCTCACAGCTTCTTCTTTTTTTTATGCTTGGAGCCTTCACTAATATAAGAAAAATTGTTCTGCAGACCTGCCCTTTTAAACTTGTTGAATTATGTGAACCCATTCACTTAAAAACCTACAGTATACTCATACATTTAGCCTCATTAAGCTGTCAAGTATGCAAGGTGGTTGACATAAATCATGTTTGTGTGTGAGATCACTTTGTCGTCTTCACGAACAGTCTGGGTCTGTTATCTCTGAAAGGCCCCATTGGCAGGCCTGAAGCAAGAGCATTTCCGGTTGTTCTCTGCTGACAGCAGTGAAAGGTCTGCAGGGAGCATGTTGTCATCATTCCCCATGCAACAAATACATGATCATGAAGGCACATGACAGGACAAGAGAGCATGGAGAAGTTCAAAAGTGAAAATTTCATATTGCATGTTACCAAATTGCTAATATTTATTTAGAAAATAAGACATCGTGGAGACAATTACTGATCTCTTCTGTCATCATGGGAAATGGCACTGATCAATGATTGAAATGTCAGATTAAAATGGCATTTGTGTTGTGTTGCATGAAAATATCCAATACTCACTGCGTGTGAGAGAGAAGTTAGTGTTTCAGAGTGTGCTAAATGGCTACAAGTTTAAATCACCTGTCATAATAGCTCTGTCCCAAAGCCAAGTAAGCTGTTTTGCTGTCTACTGCTTTCGAATGCATTAAACTGCATGACACACAAATCAAGGCATGGCTCAGACTTAAATTTGATATGTCAGACTTCACTTAAATATCAGATATGTTGCTAAGCTAACAGCACAGAAATACATAGACACAAATATTGTCCAGAGTTCATCGCAGAGTGGATGGCCTTCTCTGATTGTCTTGGTAATGTTGTACTTCTGTTCATAAGATTAGAGCACATTTAAATTTTTTAGGACTTGTGTAAGTTTGTCATAATTCACAATTAATTAAATTAAATTCACATTGATTTATATAGCGCTTTTCACAATACATATCGTTTCAAATCATCTTTACAGAAAATGCATGTCCACATTACAATTTAGAGTTATCTGTTATCAGAGGTGGCTGTGTCCAAGTAATGTATTTCCGAAATGTACATATAATGCAGTTAGCTAACAACAATGTATAATTTAAGGCAGAAACGATGAGTTCATTGAAGTAATTATTACAAGTTTTGGACATAATGATAACAATATATTGTAATCAACAATTAGCATTGGTGCATGTTAATTCAGAGTTAGATCATTTAAAGTCCTCGCAGGATTTGGAGTCATCTCTTCACATGTGTTGGGTCATCTGAACTCTTCATAAGAGGCTGGATCCAAACTGGGGCTGGCATATCACAAATGTAATGGTGCTTTTTATTTAAAAGAATTTAAGGGTTTAATAGTAAGAAAATAATAATAATAAAAGATTCTTATTTATTATTATTCTTTTAATAATAAAAGAAAAAGTCAAATAATTAGAATTCATTGCAAATTTATGAGTTTGAAGTATTTGCAAATAATAATTTTTTTTATTTTACTGAATGCCAGATAAACGCATATATGTTAAATTCATTCACAATAATATGCACGCATTCATTCTTAACTAATATACCGAAGATGTCCCTGTTTGTGTTTCTTGTCTCTTCACATTCACATGAATTACATTGTTTAACATTTCTGTTGTGAAACAGATATTAAGAATACAAGAATATCAAATATTCTGGGGGGCAATTTGGCAAATCTGATTATTGGTATCAATGTCTATGCTGGTAATGGCCCTGATTAACTCCATGCATGAACCCTAAGGACTGATAAACCTTGTCATATATCCCAATCTGAGGGTCAAACTGAGATTTAGCATGTGCATTTGCTTTTATATGAGTGTTTGTTTACTGATACTCTAAATGTTGTTATAACTTTAAGGCTGAGACTGCAATTGAGAGAGAATTTGGCCTGTGAATACTGTATGTACACGCAGATAAAATGACATATTAGATTCCCTTTGTGTACAGAGAGAACAGCCTGACACACTTTCAGTGACCTGCCTCTGTCATTATGAGAAAAGGAGCTTGGAATCTCCCCTCTGGCATCTGCTTTGTAAACTGCTCGAATTAAACTATTGCAGTGGGATTTGACCTCAGGGATAACTCATATAGGCTACACCGCAGTAAAATGTAACTGATCTTTGAATGATCTCTAATGACCTGTATGCACATCATACCTCATTAACTTTTTGTCTTGCATACGTATAATGCTGCATTTTCCACAGTCAGCTCTACTGTGTATCGTAAACGACTCTTTAGGGTTTTATTCATGCCCTGTTTACTATGCTAATGCAGCTAGGCTGAGATGACAGGCATAAAGCATTATAACGAATACAAGACAGGCACAAACAGCGAGTTCACTTGTTGCCATGGAATCTGCAGTAGCTTCCTGAGCCTCTGTTTCAGTCCGGTGGGTTGTGCGGGATTCAGGAATAGCACTGCGCTAAGCATGGTGAGGCTTTGTGTGGGTGATAGTTGTCTTACTTGGATAATGATGGGCTTAATTAGTGACACGCTGACTGCAAGGCACAGGCAGTCATCAAGAGAGTGCTAATTACAATCATGTAGTCTAGACACACATTCATTTATTATTATGCTGCAAACACATACATAAATGTTTCTTCAACTATTGGCACTTTTGAGCCGGCGGACTTTCAGGAAATTTACTTAAACAATCTCTCTGGTTTATTTAATTTTGCCCACGGACAATATCCCACATTATATATACAATGTTGAGAAAATCACAAGAGAAAATAGTATAGTGTAGTGTAGTGTAGTGTAGTAGTAATAGTCTCATTTCCACCACAATTAAAATGTTTTATTGTTTAATAGGACTATTTGAAGTAGGCTAAATGGTACTATTTTTTTACTGTTTTTTTTCCTTGCTAAGGCTATTTTCATAATAATTTTTAAGTATCATAATTACACACAATTAAATGTATAATTTCCCACTTTTTGCATTTACATTGATTACCTTGACGCATATAACATGTCTGCTATTTTATCTCAAGCTCTTGGTGTAAAAGTGAGGTGAAAAAGACACTACAACTGTGGGACTGTTGTTTCATTAATGTATTTTAGTGATATTTTAGTGATAACTAAGATTTGAGAAAAAAAATAATACTTTTATTCAGAAAGGATGGATTCGATGGATGAAAAGTGACAAAGACATTTATAATGTTACAAATGATTTCTGTTTCAAATAAATGCTGCTCTTTTGAACTTTCATCCATTAAATAAATCAGTCCAGAAAAAAATAAAATGCCTCACAATTTCCACCAAAATATTAAGCCACAAAAACGGTTTTCAACTTTGATAAATAATAAGATATGTTTTTCAGCATATTAGAAGGATTTCTAAAGGACCATGTGACACTTAAAGGGATAGTTCATCCAAAAATGAAAATTCTGTTTTGTTGGTGAACAGACAGTTGACGATAGCCATTGACTTATTGAAAGTCACTAGTATGGAAGTCAATGGCTACCGTCACCTGGCTGTCTGTTCACCAACATTCAACATTCGCTCACCAAAATATCTTATTTTGCGTTCATCAGAAGAAAGATTGCAGGTTTGAAACAACATGAGTGCGAGTAAATGATGACTTTTTGGGTGAACTATCCATTTAAGAACATTGAACATGGCATATTTCAAGATCAAAGGTCTAAGAACAATTATAAAACAACAAAATCTACATAATTTAAGAAGATAAAAATGGATCTTTATTCATTTATTCAGTTCAAAATTTTAAATATGATCTTCATAAAATGTAAAAAAAAAAAAAAAAAAAAAAGTAGTATAAATCTGTTAGTTTTAATGAAAATCAACCCCTGGGACATAAAAGTCCCCAGAAGAAACACCCATACAAATGAAATCCGTAACTTTGGATTAGTAACAAAAATGTTCAAGTGCAAGTGTGCCAATGTGTTCTGTAATCTTTATCAGCATTGTCATACTGTGATTTGAAATGAGTACAACAGGATTATGTGATCTCTCAGTGCATGTGTGGGTGTGTGTTGATGCACTCCAACACTGACCTCAGCTGGGTTTACTTGTGCTGGCCAGCAGGACACTGAGTCAAGAATCAAATCTCATAAGGCAATACACACAATAAATCATGATGTTAGAGGAAATTTTAGAACACTTGCAAACTGAGACGCAACATACAGACTTATGCATTGATAGTTTTTTAACCTCTTTAAGGGCACAGTGTTCCTCTCTCCGACTCTGGGACCGCCAGGATGTGTAAAAAGGGTCAGTTGCTCCAGACAGCCAACAGGATTTATGTCCTCTGTCTGGCTGTGGAGCACACACACACACACACACACACACACACACACAAACAAGCCAGCGGAAAGATAACAGAATACAAAGCACACAGTTGATGTTTGTCAGATTAAAAAGAGACTAAGTGACCTACACGTTAAATATACTCTGAATGTGAACATAAATCAACTCAATGTCTGTGTATATAGTCATTTCAGACAGGTGTTTTGTAATATTTGATATGAGAAGTGTGCTGCAGTCTAATAGTAAAGAAATGTTGCAGTACTGGGGCATTTGTCATCTCTGGTCAAGCATCACTTTCAATTGCTAGATGAAAAACAGCTGCTTATCTCCCAATAGCCAGGTGGAAGCTTCTAGTCAACCGCAGAATTCAAACATTATCGTGACTCCACTCCTGAACAACTCTGGCTCTACCTTTAGGCACTGATGCGTACCAAACTCACATGCCCTTCAGGTACTGTATGCCTTGATTGATTTGACTATTGAAACAATTAATATAAGTTTTTGCATGATAAATGGAACATACTGGACAGAACAAGCATCACATGGTTCTTGAGGCTTATTCACAACAAGTTTGAGCTTTAGCTACATAAAACATGCAACAGAATTTTCGGAATGCACCGAAAAAGTTCTGGTAAATACAGATAAGTGAAATTATTTTCATGTCATGGAACATAACCGATAAATTACATAATATATATACACTCACCTAAAGGATTATTAGGAACACCATACTAATACTGTGTTTGACCCCCTTTCGCCTTCAGAACTGCCTTAATTCTACGTGGCATTGATTCAACAAGGTGCTGAAAGCATTCTTTAGAAATGTTGGCCCATATTGATAGGATAGCATCTTGCAGTTGATGGAGATTTGTGGGATGCACATCCAGGGCATGAAGCTCCCATTCCACCACATCCCAAAGATGCACATCCCAAAGATGCACTATTGGGTTGAGATCTGGTGACTGTGAGGGCCATTTTAGTACAGTGAACTCATTGTCATGTTCAAGAAACCAATTTGAAATGATTCGAGCTTGGTGCATTATCCTGCTGGAAGTAGCCATCAGAGGATGGGTACATGGTGGCCATAAAGGGATGGACATGGTCAGAAACAATGCTCAGGTAGGCTGTGGCATTTAAACGATGCCCAATTGGCACTAAGGGGCCTAAAGTGTGCCAAGAAAACATCCCCCACACCATTACACCACCACCAGCCTGCACAGTGGTAACAAGGCATGATGGATCCATGTTCTCATTCTGTTTACGCCAAATTCTGACTCTACCATCTGAATGTCTCAACAGAAATCGAGACTCATCAGACCAGGCAACATTTTTCCAGTCTTCAACTGTCCAATTTTGGTGAGCTCTTGCAAATTGTAGCCTCTTTTTCCTATTTGTAGTGGAGATGAGTGGTACCCGGTGGGGTCTTCTGCTGTTGTAGCCCATCCGCCTCAAGGTTGTGCGTGTTGTGGCTTCACAAATGCTTTGCTGCATACCTTGGTTGTAACGAGTGGTTATTTCAGTCAAAGTTGCTCTTCTATCAGCTTGAATCAGTCGGCCCATTCTCCTCTGACTTCTAGCATCAACAAGGCATTTTCGCCCACAGGACTGCCACATACTGGATGTGTTTCCCTTTTCACACCATTCTTTGTAAACCCTAGAAATGGTTGTGCGTGAAAATCCCAGTAACTGAGCAGATTGTGAAATGCTCAGACCAGCCCGTCTGGCACCAACAACCATGCCACGCTCAAAATTGCTTAAATCACCTTTCTTTCCCATTCTGACATTCAGTTTGGAGTTCAGGAGATTGTCTTGACCAGGACTACACCCCTAAATGCATTGAAGCAACTGCCATGTGATTGGTTGATTAGATAATTGCATTAATGAGAAATTGAACAGGTGTTCTTAATAATCCTTTAGGTGAGTGTATATATGAAGAGTTCAGATGCAAAAGCCTCTAAGTGCCATCTGAAATTTTCTTCTAGAATGATCATTTTTATCAAGCTTGTATATTTAAGTTCAGTAATTTCACTTGACAATGAAAATTACCTATTAATTGTCATTTAAGTGAAATTACTGAACTTAAATATACTAGCTTGATAAAAATTATCATTCTAGAAGAAAATTTCAGATGGCACTTAGAGGCTTTTGCATCTGAACTCTTCATATATTCACATATATATATATATATATATATATATATATATATATATATATATATATATATATATATATACATACATGTATACATACATACATACATACATACACACATACACATACATACATACATATGTATATATATACACACCATACACATACACATACATACATACATATGTATATATATACATATATATGTATTACTAGATTAACTTTTAAGGTAATATAGCACCGATTTAGTGTGCATCCCTCAAATTTAAAATTTTCATATTCAAACAAGATACAGTAAATGCATCTTTAGTTTAAATAGTCTGAAACATCATATTTTGATCATCTGTACTTTTTTCTGTTCAAATGATAAAATAAAAAATATTGAATGACCTTGCTGCATAAAGTACACATATGTTATGTTTTGCCTGTAACAGCATAAATCGTCTCGGTTACGGATGTAACCCTCGTTCCCTGAGTAGGGAACGGAGACGTTCCGTCGGATGACGACGAATGGGGGTTTCGCTTAGAAAGCCTATCCGCTTCGAGTAATACAAAACGAGCCAATGGCAAAGACATGCCATGGGTCTGCAGAATTTGCATGGAGCAGCTCCGCCCCACCTCGTGGGTATAAAGGGCGGAAATTCCAGCAAAGCAGTATGTTTCCTCGCTGAGGAGCCAAGACTGAGCTCAGGCGATCCCCGCGGTACAGCGGAAAGTGGCAGGAAGACGGAACGTCTCCGTTCCCTACTCAGGGAACGAGGGTTACATCCGTAACCGAGACGTTCCCTTTCGTTGTCACTCCGAGTTCCGTCGGATGACGACGAATGGGGATACCAGTCTAATCACGCCACCTTCTCAGCTGTCTTCCAGTGCCCTGCGTAATCTGAGATCCCTGTCGTGAGATAGCACGGACGAAGGACTCCTATTAGCACAGGAATACCAAGGTACACTGGGGAGCATATCCCAAGGTCTTTAAGGGAAATATGCAATTACTGCCAACCCAGAGGGGGGGACTTAGAGAATACACATATGACCCGAGGGATGCATATGGGGAATCACTGGGGTGTCCAGCCGCAGGTGGAATATTTCAACCCCAAGGGTGGCAAGGTGGCTTGCCAAGGGAAAGACACATGCTCAAAGAGGCTTACAGTGGAAATACACATGTGGGGGTAGCTCAGAGCAGGTACCATGCACACGGGAGGCACCTAGCCGACGCGTAGGCAAAAGACACTGGCGCCAGCATCAGGGGTGCTGGAGGAGCTCAGGGCTTTCGGGGAAGCTCACCTGAGGGGAATATCGCACGTATCCAGTCCGTGGAGTGGAATGGCGAGCAAGCGAAGACACCTGAGTGGGTCCGGTACTAGCTGGTTGAAGCGAGTACATGAGAGGACACTGGCTCCACTCGGAGATTGTAGAATCTGGCGAATGTGTTGGGTGTCGCCCAGCCTGCAGCTCTGCAGATGTCTGTTAGCGAGGAGCCATGCGCTAGAGCCCATAGAGGACGCCACACTCCGGGTGGAGTGGGCAGTCACACCAAGGGGGCACGGTCGACCTTGCTGTTGGTAAGCCAAAGCAATGGCGTCCACTATCCAGTGAGACAACCTTTGCTTGGAGAGAGCCTTTCCCTTCAGTCTCCCACATTAACAGACAAAGAGCTGGTCTGAGGTCCTGAAATACTGCGTTCTGTCTACATAGATGCGGAGAGCACGTACTGGACAGAGCAGTGCCAAGGCTGGGTCTGCCTCCTCCGGGGGCAGCGCTTGCAGGTTCACCACCTGGTCCCGGAAGGGAGTGGTAGGAACCTTGGGCACATATCCAGGCCGGGGTCTCAGGGTCACGTGAGAGTAAGCCGGCCCAAATTCCAGGCACGCTTCGTCAACGGAGAATGCGTGCAGGTCCCCTACCCTCTTAATGGGGGCCAATGCAGTCAGGAGCGCTGTCTTCATTGACAGGAAGTTAAGCTCAACCGACTGCAAAGGCTCAAAGGGAGCACTCCGCAGGGCAGTTAGCACCACTGCGAGGTCCCAAGAGGGTACGAGAGGAGGGCGAGGAGGATTCAGTCTCCTCGCTCCTCTCAGTAACCTGACGATCAGGTCATGCTTCCCTACGGACTTACCTTCTATAAGGTCGTGCTGTGTGGCAATAGCGGCGACATAAACCTTGAGGGTGGAGGGAGACAGCCTTCGCTCCAACCCATCTTGAAGAAAGGAAAGCACGACACCGATCGAACATCTCCGGGGGTCTTCTTGGTGAGAAGAACACCAGTTGACGAAGAGGTTCCACTTCAACGCGTAGAGGTGTCTCGTGGACGAAGCTCTAGCGGAAGTGATGGTAGCCACCACCGCTGGTGGTAGGGTACTCAAACCTGCCTCGTCCCGTCCAGGAGCCACACGTGGAGGTTACAAAGATCGGGACGAGGGTGCCATAGGGTCCCCCGTCCCTGAGAAAGGAGGTCCTTCCTCAGAGGAATCGGCCAAGGAGGTGCTGTCGCGAGGAGTACAAGTTCGGGGAACCATGTCCTGGCGGGCCAGTACGGCGCGACCAAAATGACCTGCTCCTCGTCCTCCCTGACCTTGCGCAGGGTCTGCGCGAGAAGGCTCACTGGGGGAAACGCATATTTGCGGCCCCGCGGCCAGCTGTGCGCCAGAGCATCCGTGCCGAGCGTGCCCTCGGTCAGGGAATAATACTGGGCGCAATGGGTCGAGTCGTGAGAGGCAAACAGATCTATCTGTGCGTCCCCGAACTGGTCCCAAATCAGCTGGACCGACTGGGGATGGAGTCACCATTCTCCAGGGAGGGGCTAAAACCATGAGAGCTCGTCGGCTGCACAGTTCAGGGCTCCGGGGATATAAATGGCACGAAGCGACCTCAGATGCTTCTGACTCCATAAGAGGAGGTGGCGGGCGAGTTGCGACATACGGCGGTATTGTCTGAACGGACTAGTACGTGCTGGCCCTAGAGCACGGCTCGGAAGCGGCGTAGGGCGAGCTGTACTGCCAGCAACTCGAGGCAATTGACGTGCCATAAGCGGTGGGGTCCTGTCCAGGAGCCCGTGGCAGCACGTCCGTTGCACATGGCGCCCCAGCCCGTGGCAGAGGCATCTGTCGTTACAACAACATGCCGCGAAGCTCGTTCCAGGGGCACTCCGGCCCGTAGAAAACTGAGGTTCGACCACGGGGTGAAGGTCTGACGGCAGGTCGGAGTAACTGGTACTCGGAAGGTGCCGTGATGCCATGCCCACCTCGGGACTCGGTCACGAAGCCACAGCTGAAGCGGTCTCATATGAAGCAATCCGAGCGGTGTTGCCACGGCTGCAGATGCCATATGCCCCAGGAGCCTCTGAAAAAGTTTCAGTGGAACCGCACTCTTGCCCTTGAACTGTCTCAGGCAAGTCAGCAGTGATTGTGCGCGCTCGCTCGTAAGCTGCGCGGACATGGCGACCGAGTCGATCTCCATACCGAGAAAAGAGATCCTCTGCACGGGGCAAAGTTTGCTCTTCTCCCAGTTGACCCGAAGGCCCAGACAAGCTATATGGCGGAGTACCAAGTCCCTGTGTTCGCAAAGCTGAACTCGAGAGTGAGCTAGAATCAGCCAGTCGTCGATATAGTTCAGGATGCGAACCCCGTGTTCCCGGAGGGGAACAAGGGCTGCCTCGACGACCCTTCGTGAAGACACGAGGAGACAGGGCTAGCCCGAAAGGGAGAACTGCATACTGATATGCCTGCCCCTCGAAAGCAAACCGAAGAAACGGTCTGTGTCGAGGGAGAATGGAGACATAAAAAGTAGGCGTCCTTCAGGTCGATCGCTGCAAACCAATCCTGGTGCCGCACACATTCGAAAACGCGTTTGGCGGTGAGCATCTTGAACGGCAGCCTGTGAAGGGAGCGGTTCAGCATGCGCAGATCCAGGATTGGCCGTAACCCACCAGTTTTCTTGGGGACAATGAAGTACGGGCTGTAGAAGCCGGACCTCATTTCGGCTGGAGGGACAGTCTCAATCGCACCCTTCGCCAGCAAGGTTGCAACCTCCGCTCTCATGATAGGGGCATTGCCACCGACCATAGTGGAGCGGACTCCCCTGAAGCGGGGAGGAGACCGCGCGAACTGAATCGCGTAGCCGAGCCTGACTGTTCGATCGACCCAGCGGGACAGGTTTGGAAGCTCTTGCCAAGCTCCCAACGACTGTACCAGCGGGATCAAACGAACTACAGACTTCCCAACGGTGGTGCAGCGAGGCGGAATGACTGGCCCAGACGTGGACGGCATAGCGGCCCGGTGTGGGGGCACAGTCATTAACCGCGTCTTGACAGAGCAGACCAGGGAAGGACGAACGTTCCACGGGGGTCTGCTCTGCCAGGGGTCTGGCGTCAGAGGAGGATGAGAGTGGTACGGTCCGGAGACGGCGCGCACTGTCATCCGGCTCTGGGACAGAGGAGGACGAGGGGTGCACGGCCCGGGGGCTGCGCACCGTGTCGTCCGAGAACTCTGTGTGCTCAGAAACGGGAGAGTCAGTTCTTTCTGAATAAGGATTCTTCCCCGGCCCTCCACCAGGGAAAGGAGTGGCCCTGCTACCAGCTCCTGGAAAGAACTGAGTCCCATCTCTGAGGAGCCCATCTCAAGAGTGCCGCTTAACCCGGCGTATAGCGGGGGCCGGGGCTGGAGAGGGCTGTGGCGTCCCCCTGCGGCTTCCAGAGCCCGCCCCTGGTGAACGGGCGGGGTGGGAGCCGCAGGAGGGCGCCTTCGGCGGTGGGCAGACTGAGGGATCAGCTCGGACGGCGGGGCCGTCGGGGCAGAATAAGCCTCAGTCTGCTCGTGGGCGGTTGAGAACTGTTGGAGAAGCCCTCAACCGCACCGCCGAAGAGGCCGACCTGGGATATGGGGGTGTCAAGCAGATGGGTCCGCCCGACATCCTGCACATCGGACAGGTTCAGCCACGGAATGGTGTACATCACCTGACCCAGGGAACGTACGGCCACTTTCGTCGCTCGGAGAGCAAGGTCAGTGGCGGCGCGCAGCTCATTGAAGAGCCCTGGGTCAGTCCCGCCCTCGTGCATGTCCGTGAGCATCTGGGTCTGGTAGACCAGCAGAATGGCCATGGCATGCAGTGAGGCGGCTGCCTGTCCTGTAGCGCTATAGGAATTCGCCACAAGTGTAGACGAAAAACTACAGGCTTAGGACGGGTGCTTAGGATCGCGCCGAGAGGAAGCACTCTGAGGACACAGTAGCATCGTAACAGAGCGTTCAACCGGGGGACCCCAGTGTACCCATGGGCAGCGGCCCCGTCGAGGGAAGGAAGGGCGAAGGAGATCAACGAGGGATCGCTGGAAGACATGGGGGTCTTCGAGGATTTTGAGATCTCCTGATGCACATCCGGGAAAAAAGGTATTGGAGTGGACGCTGACAGGAGTCAGCGGCCACACCCAAAAACCAATCGCCCGGGAAAGCATGGCCGTCATCTCAGGATCTGACTCGACAAATGCCATATGCACACCCGAAAGTGGCAGCACTGTCAAATCTTCACTTCCTGAAAATTCTAGCCCACCCTGTGATGCTGCGATGGACAACAGATCCGATTCTGGAGCGTCAAGGGAAACCCGCGCGGCATCCGAAAAGAGACCCGGTGGAATCCCCTGAACACTCGCGGGTTGCGTCACTGAAGAGGGGGGCGTGGTCCACGGACAAACAGTCGGCGGATTTGTTCCACACACACAACCTCAGGTCACCCTGGCCACCAGCCGAAGTAGATCGGGGTGTGGATGAGGGGACTCTCTCTCTAACGAGATCATTGAGTCTCGACCGTAATGACGCGATGATCACGTTCCCGCGGGGAGAACGTGAGTCATCCACAAACGCTGCTCTAGCGTGATGAAGCCCAAGCACGCAGAGCAGAGAATGTGCCCATCAAAATCGGAAATGAGTCGACCGCAACCAGAAATGCACGGGCGAGCCGTCTTTAAAAAGACGTGCCGCGTGCGAGCTCTTTTGTGAGAGGAGGAAGAAACTCCGCGATGTTGAAGCGAGCAGGGAGAAACACACTCATTGGCAGATCACTGCACAGATCAGCAGGCAATGTGAACTCGCTGCAGATCGCCGTCACACCAACACCGGAGAGAGTGGCTCGTCTCGTAGAGTGAAGTCAGAAATGGCTGTGGAGTGAAGAGATACTCTTGGCTCCGATGCGAAAACATACTGCTTTGCTGGAATTTCCGTCCTTTATACCCACGAGGTGGGGCGGAGCTGCTCCATGCAAATTCTGCAGACCCATGGCATTTCGTTTTGTATTACTCGAAGCGGATAGGCTTTCTAAGCGAAACCCCCATTCGTCGTCATCCGACGGAACTCGGAGTGACAACGAAAGGGAACTGCATAACATGCTGTTGCAGTGCATTGTAGGAGTAATAAACACTAGAGAACATGCATAGCTCCTGTTTACCCCTCAGGGACACTTGAAAAAGATGTTTTTCTCTTCTAACTTTCTCTAGTTCATCCTGATTTAGAGCTGAGATGTTCAGACCGTGCAAGCTTCATAAGATGAAGATTTAATGTGTCTTTTTATAAATGTTATATATTAAAAGTTTGAGGTCTCAGATAGATTTTTAATAGCCCTGTGGTGATAAAGTGTGTTTGATTCAGGGCAGATGGAGCAGTATACATGATTGATTTAGATTCTGTGAATGGGAAAGAAAAGAGAAGAGGAATATTGGAAGAGATATGGTTGGCACTCGGGGTGAGTCTATTAAGCTCTGCTTAAGAGATGTGGAGTCGTTCATTGACGCCAGTCCAGTAATGAAGATGTGTTGTATGTGTAGTGGGATCACCCATTTAACATTATTCTGCGTGGCCCCTTTAAAAATAGCGCACGGATTGCATAAAGTGGGTGGGCACGTCAGGTAATCACGTAGCTATAAAAACACAGGTGAGAGTTAGTTTCCTCATGGCATTGTATCGATGTGACCTGTTTGTCTTGTATCTCCTTCACTCCTCGGGAAAGGTAGGTTTTGTCAAATTGGAGGCTCATAGATGGGCAGGGAATTATAAACTTAGAATATGGGTGTTCGTGGGAATTTAACTTAAGTCACATGTTTGATTAATGTGTGTGTTTGGTGTAATTTTAGATTAGTCGGGTACGTCCAGGCATTGTTAGTGAGTATGTGAGTGTCATACACGTGAAAGGTAATTTTATTTTTCCCTTACCCTGTTTGTGTAGTTAAAAATGTGAGGAGTGGGGAGGGTGAAGAAAGCAAGTGAAAATGTTTATTTGTTTTGCAGAAGTTGCCAGCTGCTGCTTTGCTGCGGCTTAAATTGTGTTTCCAGTTTGGGACGTAGGATGTTGCCTTGAAGCTCGCGATTGCATTGGACGCTCGCGATTGCATTCATTGAATGTCTTTGCTACTGCCTGTACAACGCTCACGTTGGACGCGCTAAACCCGTGGCCTTTGATTCTGGCCCCACCTTGTGTTCGATTACTTTGCAGATGTAATTTCATTTGATTTGTGAATTCGGTTTTTTGTGTCTATTCGTTTTTTGGTGTATTTTGTTTAAGTGCGTGTGTAGTGTTGGATTGAAATTGTTTTGTTTTATTTTATTTGTAGTAGGGTTTGTTTATTAACTAATTTGTTTATTTTTGCTTTGTGTTGGTTGTATTATTTCTGTCTTGCCTTACATTGATACCGCTCAATTACGGTGTGGATTAATTGTTGTTTATTTGTTTTTTTGTTTCTTTTGATTTGGTTTATTTGGTTGGTGTTGAGTGGGTTTAAATAATTATTGTATTTTTGGGTTTGGTTGGTTTGAAGTGTTTTTGATTTGTATTCATTTTTGCTTTATTAGTTGAGCGGTGAAATGTTTTATTTAAAGACATAATACCAAAGAAAGAAACCAACTTGTTTAGTTTATCCCTTTTTTTGTGTGCAATTTTCTCTTTGTTAGTGTGTATATATATTTATTTATCTTTCTGTATATTTGGCCAGTGTATGGGTGGCCGGCCCATGTGAACTGAATCAGCCCAATGGGCATCGTTTAGTCGTTCACATTGATTAAAGTGTTTTTTTATCATTGATGTTGAGCTCAAGAAGGTTTTAGTAACTAATTGATAAATAAAATTGTAGTCTGTGGTTTTGTCTCTGCTCGTCCTTTTCCTTTAGTGGAAAGCCTGATTGGGGAGGCTTGAAAATTTGGGCTCTGAGTACGGGCCTTACTAGTGTAAGTTGATTGAGTCCTACGGTCACAAGTGGCGTAGTCGGCAGGGTTGAAGTGACAAGCAGAGACTACCACAGAGAAAAAAAAAAGAAAAAAAAAAAGATTTTTTTTTATGTTTGTTTTTGTGTCATTTTGTGGTGTGTTTCCTTTACAGCAAAGCAGCAGCTGGTAAGATGCAGACAGGAGTGTGGTAGTGGAGGAAACTTGGGTTAAGTGGTAAGGTTTCTGTTTTCTTTTTTTTTTTCTTTTTTTTTTTTTCTCTTTTTTTGGCAGGGAGGGGGAGCTTGTAGATATGGAGGTTGAATTGGAGGAGTTGCGAAGACAGGTGCAGTCATTGAGGGGAGAAAATGAGCGGTTACACCAACAACAAGCAGGCCAGGCTATGGGAGCTGCGGCCCTCTCAACTGCGAATGTTCTACCTGCCCCTAGCCCCATAGTTGAACGAGTGGTTTATGTCCCTAGGGAACGGAGGGGCCGTATGTTTAGCGGTAGAGGGGAAGATAATGTGTTTGAGTGGGTGGAGGAGATACAGGCTTGCTTGCGGGTCCGACATCTGCCTTTGGTTGAACAGACCTTCTTTGTTTTTGATCATCTAGAGGGTCCTGCCAAGAATGAGATTAAGTATAGGGCAAGGGAAGATAGGGAAACACCAGAGCAGGTCTTTTCCATCTTGAAGGAACTTTATGGGTGTCCACAGTCCTATATTGCCCTGCAGCAAAGCTTCTTTTCCCGTAAACAGCTTGAGGGTGAGTCTTTGCAAGAGTATTCCCATGCCCTTTTTGCACTAATGGATAGGGTGGTACAGCAGGCCCCAGAAGGTATGACTAATTCAGCGGTTTTGCTTAGAGACCAGTTTGTAGAGCATGTGCTGGATAGTGGATTGCGGCGGGAGCTCAAACGTTTTGTTCGATTGAACCCTAACTCCACCCTCTTGGATGTTCGTAAAGAAGCCATTAGATGGGTGGATGAGGGTTTTCATTATGAGATGAGGGAGAGGAGTCATTCGGTCCCAGCTTCCTCTGCTCTTCAGTATAGAGTACAGGGACAGATAGATTCCTCTGGCACATCGGATGTTAATGTTTTAGAGCTCACGGAACTGAAGAGAATGATGAGGGCCCAGCAGGAACAACTTAATGAACTGACTCAAAGTTTACGGCAACTACAGTCTCAGAGTGTAGGAAGCCATCCTAGGCGGCTTGGCCCTATCATTTGTAGGCAATGCAATCAGCCTGGGCATATAGCTCGGAATTGTACATTAGGACAGACTCAGTTTAGAGATCAACGGGCCCGTTTGTCACATGTTAATGTATTGCCTCCTAATGGGCAGGCGGAAAACTGCAACCCTCTGAACTGATGAGCCACAGTTCAGAAGGGAAAGGGCCTGGCTCAGTGGCTCATGCCCCCACTAGTAATGGACCTTCCACTTTGTTGGGTAAGTGCCCCTCCGTCATAGTTAAGATGGGTGGGGTTAATGTTCCATGTTTATTGGATACAGGTTCCATGGTAACCACTGTCACAGAGAGCTTCTTCCTGGCACATTTTGAACCCTGGGGTAAGGAAAGGTTGAATGATTGTGGATGGTTGCAGCTTCGGGCTGCTAATGGTCTATCTATTCCTTTCGTAGGATACCTGGAGCTGGATTTTGTTATATTGGGTAGACACATTCACAATAAGGGTGTCCTTATTGTAAGGGATCCTCCTCAGGTCCTTTCAACATCAGGGTTGCCAGGTCTATTGGGGATGAATGTTATAGGTGAGTGTTTTCAGGAGCTGTTTAATCAACATGGCCCAGAGTTGTTTGATCTCCCTATAGTTAAAGAAGTTCCAGCATGGACATTGGCAATGCAGTATTGCCAGACTGGTTGCTCTCGTAGGTCTGACTTTAGCGGGGGGCCTGTACGTGTTAGGGGTAGACATGTGGTCCGCATTCAGGCCAACTCCTTGCAATTTGTCCCAGTTACTTGTGCTGCGCAGTGTGGGTTCTTGTCTATGGCTCTTTATGAGCCTTTGGATAATGGGAATCCACTTCCCTCCGGCTTGCTGGCGTCTGTATCCTTGGTCCAGGTGAAAGGCGGTATCACTAAAGTCCCTATGGTTAACATAGGTGAACTTGATGTCTTTCTGCAACCACGGCAAGTGGTGGGAACATTGTGCCAGGTCCAACCCCTGAGCTGGCCAGGAGAGATTATTGCTACTCATCCAAGTGCTGCCGATGACCAACAGGCCGTAGTTTCCTCACAAGTTGGAAGTGTTGATGGGGTAGAAGAGGTGATCCAACAGATGGATCTCTCACACCTCTCTGTAGAGGAGCAGACACAGGTGAAGGGTCTGTTGGGTAAATATAGATCTGTATTTTCAACAGATGACTCTGATTTGGGGTGTACCAACCTGATTACACATGAGATCCCACTATTGGATTCTGCTCCTATACGACAGAGGTATCGTCGCATCCCTCCTTCTGACTATGTTGCAGTTAAAGAACATGTGCAACAATTGCTTGCAAGTCAGGTGATTAGGGAAAGTAGTAGTCCCTTTGCTTCCCCCATAGTCGTGGTTAAGAAAAAAGATGGCAGAATACGATTGTGTGTCGATTACCGACAGTTAAATCAGAGGACTAGGAAGGATGCTTTCCCGTTGCCCCGCATCGAGGAGACTTTGGATGCCCTTTCTGGGGCTCAGTGGTTTTCAACTGTTGATCTAGTGAGTGGCTATAACCAGGTTCCGGTGGCAGAGCAAGACAAAGGTAAGACCGCTTTTTGCACACCCTTTGGGCTATTCGAATTTAATCGGATGCCCTTTGGGTTGTGCAATGCCCCAAGTACATTCCAGCGGTTGATGGAACGCATGTTTGGGGATCAACGATTTCAAACCTTGTTGTTGTACCTGGATGATATCATTGTCTTCTCGACTAACGTATCTCAACATCTTGTGCGATTGGAGTTGGTTTTCAGCCGTTTACAGCAGGAGGGCTTAAAGGCCAAACTGGAGAAATGCTGTTTTTTCCGTCAGGAGGTTCACTACTTGGGGCATGTTGTTTCAAAGGGAGGAGTTTCTACCGATCCCGGTAAGATTAGCACGGTGGCAGATTGGAGGCGACCTATTAACGCTGCAGAGTTACGATCTTTTTTGGGCTTTGTGAGTTACTATCGGCGTTTCGTAGAGGGGTTTGCCAAGTTGGCTGCCCCTCTGCATCGCCTGGTAGCAGAGTTGGTCGGCACAAAGAAAAAGAGGGGCTCAGGCAGACCCATAGAGAGTTGCTGGACCCCAGAGTGTGAGCAAGGGTTCCAGTCTCTCAAGGAGAAATTGGTGGCAGCTCCTGTGTTAGCCTATGCTGATTTTGCTAAGCCCTTTGTTCTTGACATTGATGCTAGCCATTTGGGACTAGGGGCGGTGCTTAGTCAGGAGCAAGGTGGGAGGTTACGGCCAGTGGCCTATGCCAGTCGAGGGCTTAGGCCTACAGAGAAGAATATGGAGAATTACAGTTCTATGAAGCTGGAGCTCCTCGCCCTTAAATGGGCGATGGCGGAAAAGTTTAGGGATTATCTCCTAGGTCATCAGTGTACGGTCTATACTGATAACAACCCACTGAGCTACCTGAATTCAGCCAAGCTGGGTGCAACTGAGCAGCGTTGGGTGTCTCAGTTGGCAATCTTTGATTTTGAAATCAAGTATCGCCCTGGTCGGGTTAATGGTAATGCCGACTCATTGTCAAGGCAGTATTCCTCTTGCATTCCGATACAGTCCTTTGGTACACCATTGCCCAAGACACTCTGCCCAGTTGACATCCGCCAGGAGGTTGAAGGTGAATTGGTAGGTGCAGAGCAGCATGCTATTGTCGCTTTCCCATCCCGTTCTAAGGAAGAGCTCCAACAGATGCAGTTGGATGATCCAACATTGAGAGGATTTCTTGCATTTTTTTCCAGAAGTAAGTACCCATCTAAGGTGGAGCGACAGTCCATGTCTAAATCTGGGCTTGAGCTCTTGAGACAATGGGGTCGATTGTTTGTTAAGGAGGAATTGCTGTACCGCCACCTCCAACTTCCTGATGGTGGGGAGGAGGTGGATCAATTGGTACTACCAGAGGTTTTATGGAATGAGGTATTTACGCAGTTACACAATGGGCATGGCCATCAAGGCAGGGAACGGACCTTTGAGTTAATTCGTAGGAGATGCTATTGGCCAAGCATGAGTGCTTATGTTAAAGAGCATTGTCAGAACTGCCAGCAGTGTACAGTTTCAAAGTCCAGTTATCCAGTAGCTCGTGCTCCCATGGGCCACTTGTTGGCATCTAAGCCCAACCAAATATTGGCCGTTGACTTCACCTTCTTAGAACCATCTAGTGATGGACGGGAAAATGTCCTAATTATGACAGATGTTTTCTCCAAATACACATTGGCTGTGCCAACTAGGGACCAGAGAGCAACCACTGTAGCCAATGTCCTGGTCCAGGAATGGTTTTATAAGTTGGGTGTGCCAGCCAGACTCCATTCCGATCAGGGTCGGAACTTTGAGGGTGCAGTGATTGCCCAATTGTGCCATCTTTATGGGATTCAGAAAACTCACACGACACCGTACCATCCTCAGGGTAACGGACAGTGTGAAAGGTTCAATCGAACACTGCACGATCTTCTTCGTTCCCTTCCACCCGAACAGAAACGTTCCTGGACTCTGCACTTGGCACACGTGGTTTTTACGTATAACACCACCTGCCATCATACCACCGGTGAATCTCCTCATTTTCTGATGTTCGGACAAACTCCCCGGTTGCCGGTGGATTTTCTGCTGGCAGGAGTGGAGGATCCAGTCGGGGGTAGTGTGGAAAACTGGGTGGCTGGGCATCGGGAGCGGCTGAGAGTAACCTATGGAAGGGTAAAAGCCCGTCTTGAAGCAGCTGCAGAACATAGGAAGAACTTGTATGATCAGACAGTAAGGGGTCAACCACTAATCGAGGGCCAGTTAGTGCATTTGCGTGAGTGTGGAGTTCGAGGTCGGAATAAGATTCAGAATCATTGGTCCGCTGCCCTGTATAAAATAGTAAGAGCTCCTCGGGAAGGTGGTCAGGTGTATAGTATCTCTTCATTGGATGAGCCCACTCGGGTAAAACATGTGCATAGGTCTCTGTTGAAGCTGGCTCCTGAAACGATACAACAGGCTTATCATATTGATCTGGGCTTACAGGGGCAAGATCTTCAGGAATGTTTGGGTGATGGGGACTCTGTGATGGTGGTTATGGAGCCTTCACCGCCTACCCCTGTAAATGGCGCCTCTGTGGAAATGGTTCCAAACGTGACATCTGAATGTACCCTCCCTTTTGTTCCTGTTTTAAGTTCACCGTCTAGTGAGGCCTCTACTGTGGGGGCACAGGCCGTACGGAGATCAACTAGGACAACGGCTGGGAAACATCCGAATCGTTATCATTTGCCCAAGACCGTAATTGGTGATGTATCTGCTAGTGTATCACTAACGGCTGAGAACCCCCTCCTGGGACAAGGAAGGGATTGTCATTTCCGCCCTTGGCTGTAGAAGGTTGAATCATTGGGACAATGATTGAAAATCCCGGGGTAGATTGTAGTGGGATCACCCATTTAACATTATTCTGCGTGGCCCCTTTAAAAATAGCGCACGGATTGCATAAAGTGGGTGGGCACGTCAGGTAATCACGTAGCTATAAAAACACAGGTGAGAGTTAGTTTCCTCATGGCATTGTATCGATGTGACCTGTTTGTCTTGTATCTCCTTCACTCCTCGGGAAAGGTAGGTTTTGTCAAATTGGAGGCTCATAGATGGGCAGGGAATTATAAACTTAGAATATGGGTGTTCGTGGGAATTTAACTTAAGTCACATGTTTGATTAATGTGTGTGTTTGGTGTAATTTTAGATTAGTCGGGTACGTCCAGGCATTGTTAGTGAGTATGTGAGTGTCATACACGTGAAAGGTAATTTTATTTTTCCCTTACCCTGTTTGTGTAGTTAAAAATGTGAGGAGTGGGGAGGGTGAAGAAAGCAAGTGAAAATGTTTATTTGTTTTGCAGAAGTTGCCAGCTGCTGCTTTGCTGCGGCTTAAATTGTGTTTCCAGTTTGGGACGTAGGATGTTGCCTTGAAGCTCGCGATTGCATTGGACGCTCGCGATTGCATTCATTGAATGTCTTTGCTACTGCCTGTACAACGCTCACGTTGGACGCGCTAAACCCGTGGCCTTTGATTCTGGCCCCACCTTGTGTTCGATTACTTTGCAGATGTAATTTCATTTGATTTGTGAATTCGGTTTTTTGTGTCTATTCGTTTTTTGGTGTATTTTGTTTAAGTGCGTGTGTAGTGTTGGATTGAAATTGTTTTGTTTTATTTTATTTGTAGTAGGGTTTGTTTATTAACTAATTTGTTTATTTTTGCTTTGTGTTGGTTGTATTATTTCTGTCTTGCCTTACATTGATACCGCTCAATTACGGTGTGGATTAATTGTTGTTTATTTGTTTTTTTGTTTCTTTTGATTTGGTTTATTTGGTTGGTGTTGAGTGGGTTTAAATAATTATTGTATTTTTGGGTTTGGTTGGTTTGAAGTGTTTTTGATTTGTATTCATTTTTGCTTTATTAGTTGAGCGGTGAAATGTTTTATTTAAAGACATAATACCAAAGAAAGAAACCAACTTGTTTAGTTTATCCCTTTTTTTGTGTGCAATTTTCTCTTTGTTAGTGTGTATATATATTTATTTATCTTTCTGTATATTTGGCCAGTGTATGGGTGGCCGGCCCATGTGAACCGACTAAACGATGCCCATTGGGCTGATTCATTCACATTGATTAAAGTGTTTTTTTATCATTGATGTTGAGCTCAAGAAGGTTTTAGTAACTAATTGATAAATAAAATTGTAGTCTGTGGTTTTGTCTCTGCTCGTCCTTTTCCTTTAGTGGAAAGCCTGATTGGGGAGGCTTGAAAATTTGGGCTCTGAGTACGGGCCTTACTAGTGTAAGTTGATTGAGTCCTACGGTCACATATGGCTCTGCATTAGTTGTCACTTATGGTGTTTAATTGTGATATAAAAATATCGTGCATACATATCTTAGCCGTGTTGGCGGGAACACATTACAAGGACGCGAGTTACGTACGCAGAATACTTTTTTCAAGTAACTATAAAGTAACACATTACTTTTAAATTTACAAGAAAATATTTGAGTAACTATAAGTAATGCAAGTTACATACTTTATGTATTTCATACTTTATAATCTCACTTTATTAACCAATGTATATGCTGCTGCTTATTCATGTTATTTTTGGTGAGAAAGGGCCTTTATTTGCCAAAAATATTACTACTTTTTTGGAGGGGTTATTTAAAAACAAACAAGCAAGCCCATCCCAGATGAGAAAACGTAACTCAAAAGTAATGTAACATTACTTTTCATAAAAAGTAACTAAGGAGCATAATTAGTTATTTTTTTAGGGAGTAATGCAATATTGTAATGCATTACTTTTAAAAGTAACTTTCCTCTACACTGTATCTTAGTAACTATTGATGGTTTTGAGTTAATACACAAATGTATGCACTTTCTAGAATATATTTCTAAAGACTGGAAATCATGAGATTAATCATGATTAATTAATCATGACACATTTTTATTGTTGTCACGTTTAAAAGTCGCTATGTATTGGAAGTATCAAGGCAAGGCAAGTTTATTTATATAGCACATTTCATACACAATGGCAATTCAAAGTGCTTTACATAGAAGAAATTAAAATAATCAAAACAAATAAGAATAATTAAAACAGTTTAGAATAAAAAATAAAATAAAGTAGTACTGGTCCACCCCTATCTGAGATGGAAGAGATTGAGCCGGTTTACGGTGCCACTGGACCTCTAGCCCAGGGACGTACTTTGCTGGGGTGGTGCTACACCAGTAATGCCCAGCGGGGCCCCCACAGAGCACGCTTCACTGTCTGCTGCCGTTACCCTTAACGACGCTCTCAGTGACTTCTTATACTCTCAGCAGTATAACTAACTTACTCCTTCACTCGCCTCATCGGAGTGAAGACTCTCCCGCTCTCCTTCAAAATTTCTTCCAGAGATTATAAAAAATAAATAAATAAAAAAAACAATAAAAAACAAAGACAAAACCAGTACAGTAAAAACAGTCGGACGAACAGTGGCACAGTGCTCATTCAGTAAATGCATAGCTAAACAGATGTGTTTTGAGTCTGGATTTGAATGTAACTACTGTAGGAGCACATCTGATCTCCTCTGGAAGCTGGTTCCAGCTGCGGCTGGCATAATAGCTAAAAGCAGACTCTCCGTGCTTAGAGTGAACCCTTGGTATTTCTAGCTGATGTCAAGTCATCTTCATTTATATAGCGCTTATAAACTAAGGTCTGACTCTAGAGACACACCAAGATTCCTGACTTGATTTTTAGTTGTTAGACCCCTAGCGTCAAGGTATGCATTCACCTTGAGAACTTCATCTTTGTTTCCAAACGCAATAACTTTAGTTTTGTCTTTGTTTAACTGAAGAAAGTTTTGGCACATCCAACTGTTTACTTCATCAATGCATTGGCACAGGGAGTCAATGGGGCTGTAGTCGTTAGGCGATAGGGCTAAGTAGACCTGTGTGTCGTCTGCATAGCTGTGGTAAGCAATTTTGTTCTTTCTTATTATTTGGCTCATTGGGAGCATATACAGGTTGAATAGGAGTGGGGCAAGAATTGAGCCTTGAGGGACTCCGCATGTCATGGATGTCCACTCAGACTTATGGTCTCCTATACTCACATAATAATCTCTCCCTTCAAAGTATGACCTGAACCATTTTAGGACCATCCCAGAAAGCCCCACCCTGTTTTCCAGCCTGTCAAGAAGTATGTTGTGATCGACAGTGTCAAATGCAGCAGTTTGGAAAACTCCCAGAGAGAAGTGAGGCATTAACCACTTCTAGGAGATCTGCTTCCAAGCTGTTTAACACACTTTTGAAAAAAGATGTGGGAAGAGCGTCAAGGGCGCAGGTTGATGTTTTAAGGTGCTGAACGGTTTCTTCCAAAATTGTGCCATCAATTTCTTCGAAAACAGACATAGTAACTACTTTCTCAGGTTGTGGTCTGATCTGCCTGACCCCAGAGCAACTCAAGGATGTGCTGATCACCTTTCTGATATTATTGATTTTCTCAGAGAAGAAAGAAGCAAACTCACTGCACTTGTTGTCTGAGAGCATTTCACTAGAAATCTGGCTTGGGGGGGTTTGTCAGTCTCTCTACAGTAGCAAAAAGAGTGCGTGTGTTTAAGTTTCTGTTTATAATATTCGAGAAGAAAGTCTGTCTAGCTTTGGCTAGTTCAATATTAAAAGCATGGATGCTGTCTTTGTAGATGTTATAATGGACTACAAATTTTGTCTTCCGCCACATGCGCTCTGCTCTTCTGCATTGTCTTTTCATATTTTGCACAGCTGTTGAGTTTCTCCAAGGTGCTTTTTGTCTACCACTATTCTTCCTGGCTTTCAGGAGCAATATCATCAATTACACTTTTAACTTTTGAGTTAAAAGAATCAAGGAGAAAATCAACAGAGTCAGCAGATATGCTTGGTTTTAAAGATATGGCCTTCATAAATAGCACACTAGTGTTCTCATTTAAGCATCTCTTCTTGACAGACACAGACCTAGCTTCAATGGCAGGAGAGATCAATATATCAATGAAAATACAGAAATGATCGGACAGTGCTACATCCTTAATAACAATCGATGAGATGTTTAAACCCTTACTGATAAGTAAATCTAGAGTGTGTCCACGATTGTGTGTGGGACCATGTACATGCTGAGTCAGATCAAAAGTTTTTAAAACAGTTTTGATTTCTTTTGCCATATTGTTTTCTGCATTATCTATGTGAATGTTAAAATCTCCGGCAATGGCAAAACAGTCAAACTCTGAGGAAATTGTTGATAGCAGTTCTGTAAAGTCCTCAGCAAAGGCTGGAGAGTATTTTGGAGGCCTGTAAATAATGATAAGTAAAATACGTGGAGCACTTTTTCACACAATACCCAGATATTCGAAAGATGAATCAGCAGATATTTTCTTTCATTTGTGACGTACATCCACATGAAACGGATTGTTGTTTATAGTTATATTTAGCGTAAAAATGTGAGCTCATTTAACATATGCATGGATTAATCATTCATAATAAAATCATCATATCCACTTATGGAGGAAAAGAGCACAAGATGACTGATCCCTCTTTCACATTCTCCACCTTGCTTGCTCTCTCTGTCTCTCTCTCTCTCTGTCTCTCTCTCTCTCTCTCTCTCTCTCTCTCTCTCTCTCTCTCTCTGTCGGAGTGGATGTTGGGAGTGAGTGCGTGTGTGAGAGACACGTGTGGGAGAGCGTTTTTTGTGTTTTTCAAGCTGATTTATTGTTTCATTTTATTTTATTTTTCTTTATTGATTTATCTTGATCTTTTTTCTTTTCTTTCTTTGTCTTTAAAACATACTGGGAGTGTGTTTCACCTTTCTTTAATTTTTTTGGGGGGGGGGTTAAGGTAGTGTAGGCTTTTTGCGGCCTCTTCGGCGTCGGTATGGCGTCTCCCAAGGGGGGGACCAGTGCGGTTTCCCTCCGGAATGGGTTTAGGTGTGTACCGGAGCCGACCGCTTCGATTGAGGATGTTTTGATTGTAGTCGGTGATCAGGTTGGTCACGAAAATATAAATTCGGCTTCGCGTATGAACAAAGCTGTTGTAGTTTTTTTGAAGACTGAACAGCTTGTTAATCAAATAATTGAGAATGGACTTTGGGTGAAGGGGATTGTTGTGGCGGCAACCCCGCTATATGCACCGGCTACAAAAGTGATCGTTTCAAACTGCCCTCCGTTTATTAAGAATGAAGCGATCGTTAAAGAATTGTCTCGTTTTGGGAAATTGGTTAGTCCAGTTAAGATGGTACCTTTGGGGTGTAAAAATCCAGCTTTAAAACATGTTCTTTCATTTAGACGACAAGTTCACATGTTTTTAAATTCGCAGGATAAAACTCTAGATGTGTCGTTTAGAGTAAATGATGGAGATAGTTCTTATGTGTTATATGCGAGCACTGAAAGCTTACAATGTTTTGAGTGTGGTGACATCGGCCATAAAAGATTCTCGTGTCCGCATAAAAATAGACCAGAGGAGACTCGGGATGCAGAAAATGAAGCTACAACTGAGAGTGAGGTTGATCAGAATCAATCAGCAATGGAGAGTCATGCTGATCAAAATCGGGAACCAGGGAAAGTTTCAGAAGGTCGAGTCGTGGATACAGCAAATGAGGTGAGTGCAAAATCTAGTAAACTTGCTGAGGTTTTGCCAGAAGAGCGGCCTTGTTGTAGTAGTGAAATAGCCTTAAAGAGGGTGATTATGGTTCAAGATGTGGTTTCTGCAGAGTTATTAATGAGTCAGGAGGATGATGATGGATATAACGATGACGATTGTTGCTCTGATATATCTGATTGCCCGAAGGTAGGTGATGGCTTGTACACTGTGGAAGAGATTAATGAGTTTCTGGATGAAACTAAAGGTAGGAAGGTGATTGTTGATGATTATTTCCCGGATGCTGATAAGTTCGTTGCTTCAGTTGTGTGGGCGCGGAAAACGTATAATCTTTCTGTTTTGTCGCAACAGAAACGCTTTCGGTTGAAGAAATATATAGCTGCGATAAGGCAAAGGAAAAGAGTAGGGAAGGAAATTGGGGGATACATTAAATAATTGTAATGGCTGTTTGTCTGTCTTTTTTTTTTCTTTTCTTTTCTGTCTTTCCTTACTTTTCTGTCTCATGGAGCCTATGCGAGTAGCTTCTTTAAACGTAAATGGCCTTAGAGATAGAAGGAAACAGGCTTTGCTGTTAGAAAGTTTAAAAATTAAAAACATTGGAGTTACTTTCCTTCAAGAAACCCATAGTGATAAAAATAACGAAGTAGAATGGGGCCTATGGTGGGAAGGAAAGTATATTCTTAGTCATGGCTCTAATGTCAGTTCGGGTGTAGCTATATGCTTTAGTCCAAGCTGTAAGGTTAAAATTATATCTGAACATGAGGTAGAGCCAGGTGGTTTACTAGTTGTAAAAGCTCAATTAAATACTTAGAATGTGATTTTTGTGAATATTTACGCAAATAATAAAGGATCTGAGAGAAGTGTTTTTTTTAAGAAAATTGAAGAAGTTTTAAAAACATTAAAATCAAATGACATTGTGATTATGGGAGGGGATTTTAATTGTACTTTAGATTTTAATATGGATAGAAATCATGAAGAAACACACCATCAGTCTTCCTCTGTTTTGGCAAATATTATCAAGAAATTCGAGTTAAATGATATGTGGAGAACTGAAAACCTCTTTTTAAAACAGTATACTTGGGTGAAGGTTTCAGAGGAAACGGTTCATGCTGCAAGATTAGACAAGTTTTATATTTCAAACAACTCAAGGAATAGAGTCTGTAATGCCAATATTATCCCTAATATCATTTCAGATCATAAAATGATTACAATAGATTGTATATTGTCAAAACAACAAAAAGTGGGTTCATATTGGCATTTTAACAAAAAAGCTGTTACAAGATGCAGTTTTTTGTACAAATTTTAATTTATTTTGGCAGACATGGTAGATGCATAAACATGACTTTAGAGATGTTATACAGTGGTGGGAAGTTGGAAAAACCCAAATTAAAGTTTTTTGCCAACAATATACTTGTTATTCCTCAAAAAGAATGGAAAATATGATTAAAGAACTTGAAAATGAGATTCTTGAAATTGAAAACAAAATGTTGGAAAGACATGAGAATCAATTACAAAATGTTATATGTGAAAAAAAACTACAGTTAGAAAACTTATTACATGAAAAAGTAAAGGGAGCTCTTGTTAGAGCTCGTTTTTCTCATATTAGAGATATTGATGGACCAACATCGTTCTTTTTTAATTTAGAACGAAAAGTGTGTCAAGAGAAACAAATGCTGTGTTTAAGGAAAGATAGTGGTGATTTATTTCATGATCTGAAATGAGTAAATTTGTTGTTGATTTTTATTCTAAGCTGTATGACATGGAAATGACGGACTTGGATAGCTAAACTGAACTTTTTGACTTAATCCCAAAACTTACACCAGAGCATAAGGAAGATTTGGATTGTATTTTAAGCTTTCAAGAAGTAACCAAAGCCGTACAAGAATTATCAATTTTTCAAACAGTTTTGGGGAATTATTGGGAAAGATTACTATGAAATGATTTTATTTTCAATACAAACTGGAGTTTTACCTACTAGTTGCAGAAGAGCAATTCTGTCTCTGTTACCAAAAAAAGGTGATCTCACTTTGCTTAAAAATTGGAGGCCTGTAGCGTTATTGACAACTGATTATAAGATTTTCTCAAAGTGTATCTCTAGTAGATTGAATGAATATATGGGCGTATTAATTCATACAGACCAGTCATATTGCATAAAAAACAGGTGCATTAGAGATAATTTATTTCTTATAAGAGACGTTATTGATTATTCAATGTCCAACAATACTGATTTAGGAATATTATCCCTAGATCAAGAAAAGGCTTTCGACAGAGTGGACCATTCTTATCTGTTTGATGTTTTAAGTGAATATGGTTTTGGGAATATTTTTATTTCATGGATTAGATTACTTTATGAAAAAGCCGAATGCATGATGAAAGTGCCTGGAGGGTTAAGCGTGCCTATTAAAGTCTGAAGGGGGAATAAGGCAGGGTTGCCCTCTTTCGGGCCAGCTCTACAGTTTAGTGATTGAACCATTACTGTGTAAATTAAGAACTTCTTTAAAAGGTTTACACATTGAAGGAACGTCTAATAAATCAACGAAACTTTCTGCTTATGCTGATGACCTCACTGTGATAATCAAGGATAAAGAAGATATACAAAGTATATTAAGTTGTATTCAGTGTTATGAAAAGGCTTCTTCATCCAAAATAAATTGGGGGAAAAGCGAAGCTCTATGGTGCGGAACCACAGGCTCTATACCAGCATTGCCTGGAAATGTTAAATGGAGTAGAGATGGTTTAAAATTTTTAGGGGTTTTTTTAGGTTCAGAATTGTATAAGACTAAAAATTGGGATGGAATAATAGAAAAGACCTGTGTACGTTTGTCCAAATGGAAATGGCTACTTCCTCGACTATCTTACAGAGGAAGAGTCTTGATCGTGAATAATCTTATTGCGTCTTCATTGTGGCATAAAATGGCCGTTTTGGACCCTCCCTGTAATCTCATCAAAGACATTCAAAGATAATTGGTTAACTTTTTTTGGTCAGGGCAGCACTGGCTGAGAGCAGCTGTCCTGTATCTACCGACCTGTGAAGGAGGACAAGGACTCATTGACATTGAATGCAGAGTTGCTGCTTTTAGACTACAGGCTGCTCAAAGACTGCTGTATAACAGGCACATCAGCTGGACAGATGTGGCCTGTGGATTGTTAAGAAAAGGAGGACAGCTGGGACTTGATCGGCACCTCTTTCTAATGGACCTTGATGGAGTGGATTTGACTGGTTTAACACCGTTTTATAAGACGATGCTTAGAGTTTGGAAAGTTTTTTCAAACTCTCGAAAACAAGGGTCTGTCATTGGTTTTTGGGGTAAAGAAGAACCCATCATTTATAACCCTGTGCTGTCTGTGAAAAGTTTAAACTCTGTTTCAATGAGAAATGCTCTTGTAAGAGCAGGTCTCACCAAGCTGTCATGTTTTCTGGAAAAGGACGGGTGGATAGCACCAGAAAGTATTGTGACAAAGATTGGTGTGAAATCCTTGCGTTTTTCTGAGAGACTTTTAACTGAAATTGTGGCTGCTGTACCTTCTGATTTTAAATGTGCCTTGGATCAAGAGTTATCTGAACAAAATGATGATGATACAGTTAAAGACTTTCCAGAACTGGAAGTAAAAGTTGGTGTTGTTTCGTGGCAGGAAGAGGAAGGAAAACTGCTCACTTTTAGTACTCCAGAACTGAAATGCTTTCGTGAGGTGGGCAAGAAATCCATGTATCATGTCTGTGTGAAAGTGATGCGTGTTCAAGAATTGAAACTGGTACGTGAGTCCAAATGGCAGGTGATATTTGGAACAGATCTCTCACCCAAACGCAGCTGGAGAACTTTATATAAGATTCCCACTGATAAAAGAACTGGCGATTTACAGTGGAGGATTATACATGGAATATTAACTACAAATAAGCATAAAGCTCACTTGAATTCCAGTGAAACTGATACTTGCCCTTTTTGTTCAGAGACTGAAACTATCTTTCATTTGTTTTCGGAGTGTAACAGATTAGAGCCACTTTTTCAGATGTTAAAAGAGTGGTGTGATATGTTGGGTCATGTTTTTAGCCAACAAGGTTTTATTTATGGTCCTAAGTATCGTTATAAATCAAGGAATGTTGATGTTTTTTTTGAATTATTTGTATGGACAAGCTAAACTAAGTATATGGTTGACAAGAAAAGCTAAGATTGAAGGAAAAGGTTCCATCAATATTGTTCTAACATATAAAGGTCTGATTTCTGCTCGTTTAACGGTTGAATTTGCTTACTACAAACTTGTTGGAAAATTGGTAACATTTGAGGAAGTTTGGTGTGTAAATGGAATGTTATGCAAGATAAGTGATGGGTGTTTAGAAAAGAAGTTGTAAAATATATTTTTTATTAATATTTATTATTTATTTATTTTTAATTTATTTTTAACTTTTTTGTGTGTGTTTAATTGTTGAATCATGTTAATCTATTTTTTAACTGGAAATTAAAGGTCTTTGTAAAGTCAAAAAGTCTCTCTCTCTCTCTCTCTCTCTCTCTCTCTCTCTCTCTGTCTGTCTGTCTGTCTGTCTGTCTTTTAGAGTGCACCATGCAAAGTTTACACCTGACAGCTAAAAGCTTGATGTCTGGTCAATAATTGATCCTATATCTGAGTGTTCCTCATGCTCTGGAGAGAAAGAAACCTTTGACCATCTCTCTCTCATCTATCTGTCCAATCCCTTCCATATCGCTCCTTTCCCACATCCCTCTTTTTCTTGACATTTCTCTCCATACCACTCTTTTTCTCCCGGTCTCATTCACTTCCTTCCCCTTCCCACACCACCTCCGTCTCCATGATGTGTAAGAAAGTGCGTCACCGATTCCAGTTTATTCCCGGCATTCCCTCAGGCGGACAATGACTCTTCAGCTGTGCTTTCATTAATGATCCATTTCTGACAAACTGTCAACAAGCACTCAAACCTGCTTACACATTCACAAGCAGACAATACTTTCATGTTCATGCCATTCCCACATAATCACACACAAAGACACTAATGTGCTTGAAGCCTGAAATCTGTTTTCTCATTTGAAGTATTAGCACACACACACTTGCATGCAATTAGGAATGCATAGCCCTCACACAGACATGAGTATTCATTACGTTCATTAAACATGACCTGTCTACAGAGACATCACACTGTGCAAGTGATTTTTTCAGTTAACATTACAGTTGTATATGTTCATGTGTTTTTTATATTTATGTTTATATATGTGTATACAATATCCCAAAAGTTCCCAAAGATTTTTAATTTCAGAGAAATTCCTATTTTAAATTAAAGCTGCAAGCAGCATTTATCGGGGTTTAAGCATTTAAGGCCTTTAAGCACATAAGCATTTAAGACGTTAAGTTTTATTTTTGACCACTGACATTATTGATGGAAAAGACCATTTACAGCCAATACAGGCAATTTACCATATAGGAAATATATGGTTTTAAAGTTTTTTAACAGTTATAGCGCCAACTATGGTCTGATCTCCATGAAACTTTGCATGCTTCTTCAGCATGTTATGACACATATGCTCATCAATTTTTGGGAAGTTCTGAGTTTTTCTTTAGGATTTATAGGCTTTTGTCCGTCTTGAGCCAAGGATCACTGCAGTGCTGTAAAAAACCCTGAGTCTAAGTCAAACGGTCTAAGAGTTATGAGCAATTTAGTACTTTTGGTTGTTGTAGTGCTACCTATGGGCCAATCAGGTTCATACTTTGATAGGATCCCCCCAAATTGAGGCCTACCATCTGGCCAGGTTTCAAGTCTCTAGCACTTACGGTTTGGTCTGCAGCTCAGTTTTACAAATCCTTACAATCACAATAGGGTTTCAGCACTTCTGTGCTTGAACCCCTAATAAGTTTCCAGCATGGTAAACTTCACAATAATAATTGGGAATGTGCTAATTAGGCTGGAGTGAGACCATAGACGTCTTTCGAGTTGTTGTAATCTTTTTTGGAGCTCTAATGATGCGTGACAGTCACACAGATCGCTGTGAACCTATCACCTGTTCCGCTTTACAGCACGACAAAAAAAACATGAATGAACTCAAGGCTCGACATTAACGCTTGTCCGGGACAAGGGGCAAGTGAAAGATCATTTTACTTGCCCAACCGGACAAGTATAGCTTACAAACATACAATGTTCTATGTACTGTACCTGATAGGACCAAATCAGCATATTAGAACGAGGATCATGTGCCACTGAAGACTGGAGTAATGGCTGCTATAAAAATTCAGCTTTTCTATCACAGGAATAAATTTGACAAATATTACTGTTTTTACTGCATTTTTTTTATCAAATAAATATAGCCTTGATGAACATCAAAGACGTCTTTCAAAAATATTAAAATACCTTACTGACCTCAAACCTTTAAACAGTAGTATATGGTTTTGAACCGTAAAATATATACCAAAATGCATGGTGCATCATCATAATTTTTTTTCTGAGTATTTTTTTCCCATATACATTTAACAGAATTTTGTTTTAGTGTATCTATCCGGGAGCCACGTGTGGTCTTTTTTTCTTACTGTTATCCTTTTTTCCCAGGTGATAGGTGTCATTTGAGCCCCCTGTGCAGGCTAATAGATGTGCCCCATGCTGACCTCATCAGGCCCTTTAACCTCTGTCTCTAAAAAGCAAATCAACAAGCTGCCAGCTCTCATTTAATGGCCAGCACTGATCTTTACATGTTTTATTTTATACAAACCCTCCCCTCACACCTTAGAGTTGTTTACCTACAAGAAAGTTCTCAATTGAACATAGAACATTTCATAGAAAGGGTTTTAAATATGAAATGCTTACAGTGTCGCTGCTGACTCACCGATGCTTACAGTGAGAGAATGTCATTTCAACCCTCAGACCCATCAATTATTTAACATATTTTATAATCTTACTTGGTACGTGGCATTTAATGTATGTGCATGCATTCCTTAATACCGTTACTGTCACAAGAACAGGGCGGAAGCAAGTGCAAGTTAACTCTTTTATTATAGTCAGAAGACACAAAGACGATCTCAAGGAATCTCAGCAGATGGTGGCGCAGGGACTCAGTGGTCAGCGTGCAGGTGAGGGTGAATCCAGTGCGGGTGATGGTGAATCCAGTGCGGGTGATGGTGAATCCAGTGCAGGTGGAACTCCAGATGAGACAGGACACGAAGACACCGAACAGGAACTCAAACTGGAACAGACTGCAACAGGGACACGAAGCACGACACAGAGGACACCAAACCAACGATCTGACAACGAGAGAAGATGAGTGTGGAGTCTTTATAGAAGATGAGTGATGAGTCTTTATAGTGAGGTGAATTGGCAGCAGCTGGCGCTGATAATGAGATCAGCCGGTGACTGATCAGCTGAACGAGCGGTAACGCCCACTCACACGCGCTCATACTCACAGAACAACAATAACACGAGACAGGAAGGAAACAGCGAATTCATGAATCGTGACAGTACCCTCTCTCCTAGGGACGCCTCCTGGCGTCCCCAGACTCCCTTACCTGTCGATTGTAATCATCAATAAGGGAGTGATCCAGAATGTCTCTAGCAGGCACCCAACTTCTCTCCTCTGGACCGTAACCTTCCCAGTCCACCAAGTACTGGAACCCGCGTCCCCTCCGCCTTGAGTCCAGAATACGATAAACCGAATATGTGGTCTCCCCGTCTACGAGTCGTGGCGGTGGGGGAACCGGGACAGGCGGATTAATACGAGAACGAAAAACTGGCTTAATTTTGGATACATGAAAAACGGGATGAATTCTCCTGTACACTGGAGGAAGATTGAGGCGGACTTCCACCGGACTAATAATTTTGGTGACAGTAAACGGGCCAATGAATTTGGGAGCAAGCTTATTCGAAACGGAACGGAGAGGAATGTTCTTGGTAGAAAGCCGCACTTTGGAACCGACGACGTATACGGGAGGCCTCCGCCGGTGGCGATCGGCTTTGGCCTTGGTGCGCGCTCCCACTTGGAGTAGAGTCTCCTGGGCTCTAGTCCAAGTGTGATGACACCTCTGGACAAAGGCGTGAGCGGAGGGAACCGCGACTTCGGGTTCCAGACTAGGAAAAATTGGTGGCTGGTACCCTATGCTACACTCAAACGGAGAGAGGCCCGTGGATGATACTGGTAATGAATTGTGGGCGTACTCCACCATTGACAGTTGTTGACTCCATGAGGAAGGATTCTTGGAAACTATACATCGCAACGTTCTCTTCAAATCCTGGTTGGCTCTCTCAGTTTGGCCATTGCTCTGGGGATGAAACCCTGAGGACAGACTAACAGTCGCACCCAGTAATCTACAAAATTCTTGCCAAAATTTGGACACAAATTGGGGACCTCTGTCGGAAACCACGTCTGTCGGGAGGCCATGTAACCGAAAGACGTGGTTAACGACTGTTACCGCTGTCTCCTTGGCTGAGGGCAATTTGGGCAAGGGAATAAAGTGGGCCGCCTTCGAAAACCGGTCCACCACGGTTAAAACTACCGTGTTACCCTGAGAGGGTGGGAGGCCGGTGACAAAATCTAGAGCGATGTGGGACCAGGGTCTCGAAGGGACCGGCAGCGGTTGAAGGAGCCCATCTGGGGGTCGATTGGAAGTCTTACCAGTGGCACAAACTGAGCAAGCCAAAACAAAACTGTGAACGTCGCGAGCCATACGTGGCCACCAAAATCGTTGCTTGACTAAAGATGTAGTGCGGCTAACTCCTGGATGACAAGCCACATTGGAACAATGCCACCATTGAACAACGTCGGACCGTAATTCTTCTGGCACAAATAAGCGGTTCAGTGGGCAACCGACCGGAGGCGTTACCCCTTGTAAGGCCGTCTTGACCTTCGATTCGACCTCCCATGTGAGTGTAGAGATAATTAGAGTCTCTGGAAAAATGCACTCGGGAGTAGACGGGCGATCGGAACGGTCAAAAATGCGCGATAAAGAATCGGGCTTGATGTTCTTGGAGCCCGGGCGGTACGAGAGAGAAAAGTCAAAACGTCCGAAAAAAAGTGCCCACCGAGCCTGCCTAGAGTTCAATCTTTTAGCAGTTCTGATATATTCCAAATTCTTATGGTCTGTCTGCCTTAGTGGCGCCATTCCTCCAATGCCAACTTGACTCCCAACAACTCTCTATTACCAATATCATAGTTACGTTCGGCAGGGGATAATCGATGAGACAAAAACGCGCATGGGTGCATCTTGTCGTCTGTGAGAGAGCGTTGGGATAGCACTGCACCTACCCCCACCTCTGACGCATCGACCTCCACCACGAACTGACGTGATGAATCAGGGGTAACCAGGATGGGGGCTGAAACAAAGCAGCCTTTCAGTTTGGCAAACGCAGCTTCCGCTGCGTCTGACCACCTGAACGCCGTTCTGGGGGAGGTCAAGGCGGTCAGAGGCGAGGCTAGTTGGCTGAAATTACGAATAAACCGCCGGTAAAAATTGGCGAACCCCAGAAACCTCTGTAGGGCCTTACGGGAATCTGGGCTTGGCCAATCCACCACAGCCTTAACCTTCTCAGGATCCATACGCATTCCCTCAGACGACACAATGTATTCAAGGAAAGGAACAGACTGTGCATGAAAAGCGCATTTCTCCGCCTTGACAAAAAGCCCATTCTCTAGCAGTCTCTGAAGCACTCGTCGAACGTGCTGCACGTGCTCCTGGAGAGAAGAAGAAAAAATCAATATATCATCCAGGTAGACATATATGAATTGGTCGACCATATCTCGCAGCACGTCATTGACGAGTGCCTGGAAGACCGCTGGGGAGTTGGACAAGCCGAAAGGCATGACCAAGTATTCAAAGTGCCCCCTGGGGGTATTAAAAGCAGTCTTCCATTCATCCCCCCTCCTGATGCGGACCAAATGATAAGCATTACGTAAATCCAATTTTGTGAAGATAGATGCTCCTTGCAACCTCTCGAAGGCTGAAGACATCAATGGCAAAGGATAAGTATTCTTTACCGTGATGTTGTTCAGCCCCCGGTAGTCAATACAAGGTCGCAAAGACCCATCCTTCTTCCCCACAAAAAAGAACCCCGCCCCCGCTGGAGAAGAGGAGGGACGGATGAACACCGCTGCTAGAGAATCAGAAATATATTTCTCCATAGCCTCCCTCTCTGGGACAGAAAGTGAATATAACTTGCCCTTAGGCGGAGACGTACCTGGCAATAACTCTATAGCACAGTCATAGGGACGATGCGGAGGGAGAGAAGCAGCACGAGACTTACTGAACACCTCCTTCAGGTCTAGGTACTCCGTGGGCACGTTTGACAAGTCCGCTGCTTCCTCCTGAAACGTACAAACAGAAACAGACGGACAAGCAGACACAAGACAGGACTCATGACATTTACTGCTCCATTCAGACACTGATCTCTGCTGCCAGTCTATCTTGGGGTTGTGTTTGATGAGCCAGGGATGACCTAAAACAATGGGTGCCAGGCGGAAGTCCAGGATATAGAAAGAGATGGTCTCAGAATGGTTGCCGGATACGCTGAGTGTGAGGGGTCCAGAGGTATAAGAGATAGTGGGGAGTGTTTGTCCGTTGAGTGCGTGCACTGCGATGGTGTGACTGAGGGGTAGAAGGGGAACCTGAATCCTGAGTGCAAAAGTGTAGTCCATGAAGTTACCTTCAGCCCCGGAGTCCAGTAGTGCTTGACAGTCGTGAGTGTGAGCTGACCATCTGAGTCTTACCGGGAGGAGCGTTGATGTTGATGAGGTCTTCTCAGCGGAGAAGTCTTACTGCCGGGCTACCCCTTTTACCGGGCAGTTGAAAGCGAAATGTCCTGCAGAGCCACAGTAAAGGCAAAGGCCCTGGGACCTCCGCCTTTCCATCTCCTCCCGGGAAAGCCGAGCTCGACCGACCTGCATGGGCTCGTGATCGTAGACGGGGCTGACCGCGTCCACCCTGTTAAGTCTCGGAGTCTCCACCGCTCCGAAACCCCGAGCAGGTCCCTTCCGACCCTCGACTCGGGAGAGTCGAGAGTCGACACGAAGTGCCAGATCGATCAACTCGTTGAGGGTGGGGGGTAAGTCCAGTGCATAAATCTCCTTCTGGACGCGGTCAGCCAGCCCATGCAGGAACATGTCCCACTGCGCCTCTTCGTTCCACTGACACTCCGCCGCCAAAGTCCGAAACTCAATAGAGTAGTCTGATACTGATCTCTCGTTTTGCTTGAGATCCGCTAGCATCCTTGCTGCCTCCTTTCCAGTGACCGAGCGGTCGAAAACTCCTTTCATGGCGGCGGCGAGTGTCTGGAACGAGGCACAGCATGGATCCTGGTTCTCCCACACCGCCGTCCCCCACAGAGCTGCCCTTCCAGTCAGGAGTGTGAGCACAAACGCCACCTTACTTCGTTCTGTGAAAAAGGTCCTGGGTTGCAAGGAGAAGTGCATAGAACAGCATGTTAGAAATGCTCTGCAAAAGTTTGGCTCACCATTATAGGCTTCAGGAACTGGCAGTCTGGGCTCTGACTGGAAGGCGCTCTCTGGTGGTATAGGAGGAGCGGGCGGCGTGGGTGGCGCAGTGGGAACCCGCAAAAGTTGGACTTGCTGGGTGAGCTCGGACACCTGTGCCACAAGAGCTTGAATAGCCCGGCCCGAATCATTCATGTTTCTCTCCTGGGTATCCATCCGTGCAATGCTGACTTTAATGAAGTCCTCCCAGGTAGTTGAAGTTTCGCTTGCTGCTTCCATGATGGTCAGATCGTTCTGTCACAAGAACAGGGCGGAAGCAAGTGCAAGTTAACTCTTTTATTATAGTCAGAAGACAAAAAGACAATCTCAAGGAATCTCAGCAGATGGTGGCGCAGGGACTCAGTGGTCAGCGTGCAGGTGAGGGTGAATCCAGTGCGGGTGATGGTGAATCCAGTGCAGGTGGAACTCCAGACAAAGCAGGACACGAAGACACCGAACAGGAACTCAAACTGGAACAGACTGCAACAGGGACACGAAGCACGACACAGAGGACACCAAACCAACGATCTGACAACGAGAGAAGATAGTGATGAGTCTTTATAGTGAGGTAAATTGGCAGCAGCTGGCGCTGATAATGAGATCAGCCGGTGACTGATCAGCTGAACGAGCGGTAACGCCCACTCACACGCGCTCATACTCACAGAACAACAATAACACGAGACATGAAGGAAACAGCGAATTCATGAATCGTGACAGTTACATCAGAAGTGAATATATGTGACTGATTACATAATGCATATAAAATTTGGCTTTCTAAAGAAGATTGCAGGTTTGATTGTTTTCTAATTGTTGCATAATCACAGCAGGGACATGAAAAACAACCACACAATAGATTGTTTTACAGTAATCAATGGCACTATGTGCGTAATCATAATGCATTAACTAAGGATTTTCTCAATCCTTTTGCACATGACCTCATCAGAGGAAGTGGAAAGAGCACCATGTACCTAAATGATCACAATGCGGGGATGACAGATATTCTGAGGTAAAACTTGTGCTAATGATACATTGTTTATTGTGAGCCCATCGGATTCATTGTTTACACTGTATTGTAAAATTGTTTAAATTCTCTTTCAGTATTTCTCTTAAGTTTTATTTTTAATTAAATGTATTAGGCATACTTGACATTTCTTTTTGGTCATGTACACACTGCAGCTAAATTCGGTTGTCAAATCACTTTTTACTGCGTAATCCTGTTCTGTACACACATAGTTAAGTAATTTACGGAAGTGAAAACCACATTCTATAACTGCATTAATTCAGGTAGTGAGAACCCCATTTACAAAACATTCTATGCAGTGTTCGGATTAGTATGGAACCAAGCTGACATTAACTAGTTGAACACGCATCAGAGATGTCTCTTTTTTTATGTGCAAGAAAAACACAGGTAAAGAGGTACAAGCTTTGACTCATTTGTGTCACCAGATCTTCGAAAAAAACAAGTTCAGGTTCACATTAGAATGATAAAAATCCATCCAGTATTTTTTTTTCATCTTCTTATATGTTTTTCCCAGTCTCAAATCGAGCTGTTCGACCGTGTGACGTCACACGGTCGGACGCCCCTCCCACGATTGTTGATTGACAGCAGCATTTCAACACATCCGCGCCCTGAGCGAGCTGACATCATAGTCCATCATTGTTGATACGCTGGAGCAGAATTTAATTTAATTTCATTTTATTTTATTGTCCACAATGTGGAAATTTGCCTTCGGTCTCATAAATACAACAATCAAACCAACAATAACAAAAACAACAAGAACAATAAGACTAACACACTAAATGCAAGACTAAAATGCAGTACAGCAGTAGCAATTACGTTACAATGCATGAACGGGACGTGGTGTTCAGCGTCCGAATTGCATTAGGAATAAAATAATTTTTAAAGATATTACGATTTGCCCTAGGTACTTTGTAACGTCTGGCAGAGGGAAGAAGTTCAAACTCCCTATTGAGTGGATGAGAGGGATCGTTTGCTATTTTAAAAGCTTTTTTCCTGAGAACTTCCTCGTACATGGAATTTAATTGTTTTTGACTTGTCCCTATAATTTTTGAGACAAGGTTTACTATTCTCTGCAACTTGCTTCTCCCTTTTACGTTTAAATTACCATACCACATCGCTGAAGACGCAGTGGCTGAGTTTTGTTTTCGAAGGGAATATTCCCCACGATCAACGTTAATGCTCTCATGTTTGCGCGAATCATTTTTCACCAGGCTGCTTTATAAACGAGGGTCAGTATAAAGCTGGTTTTGCTAAGAAGCTGCTCCTGAAAAAAGAATCGGTACCAACTATTCGTGTTCCTGCTGCATCTCCAGTGAGTGTAAAGTTTTATTAACCTTTATATTAATCTTTGCAAATCGATTCCACGCTTCACGATGAATGCAGCTAAGGTTTACACTCAGGGTACATTACGGCATGCTTTCTATGTACGACGTTCTCAATATAATTCATAATCCCGCGCTTATAAATGAACAACACGTTATAGTTATTGTGTTATTACAAACTGTGCACGTATACATCAGTTAACACATAGCGTTCGTATCTCTCTACTCTACCCTGCCAGTACTTACAAAGATAGATCAAAGTGACATTGTTAACCAACCATTCAGAAACGTCCTGTTCAAGCCTTAAAGCTGCAGTCCGTAGCTTTTTTGGGGTTAAAAATTATCCAAAATACATATTTGAGAAAATATTGAACCAGCCAGTGTTCAAAACTATCTGCTTGCCTTAGCTCGATTCAAAGCGGTAAGCTTGTAATAATGTTTTTAATTCCAGTGGTGCTGGTGAATTTCCGCGGGAGATTCGAACATGTCTTTGCGTCATTACGTCACATCTGTACACATAAAGAAGGAGTCTCGGCTAGTATAAGCTATATTGCGTTTGAGGATGTTGGAGGAGCAGATTTATAGCCTTTTCTCACAGCACTTGATATAAATTTATCAATTTGATGGCTGATCCAGAAAGGTTCAAACGACAATCACCAGTGAGAACTGGAGATTCACCCGCTGTAAAATGCAAAAGACTTCGTTCGGACTTCGGAGTGGCTACAGAAAAAAAGAGACTGCAACCGGCCCATGCGAAAACAAGGATACATATCTGAAGGACATTACATGTAGTCACGCAATGCTGACGTTGTTAACATTAACAATTTGAGAACAAAGTATAATTTGCACGGTTTTGTGTGAAATGATAGCCTAAGCGATTGTTAGATTTAATCAGCGCGATTTACTGCAATGTCAGAACCTGAACAAAAGTGGATGTTTCTTACTTGTTCAGATGACATTTTCCGGTGAAAATTATTATGTTGGTCATACTTCCAAAAAGAATAATCTGTGATTCTGAATGACAGTATCCACACCAGCGCGGTGACTGACAGCCGCACACTCTCCTCAAACATTGTGTTCATCCGCGCTGTGGCGTGTCGAGGGTGTTGAAGTACAACTCGCGTAAAGTTGATAATTCCGCGAAGATTTCGAACAGAAATGGCGACAAAGAGGAAAAACTGCGGACTGCAGCTTCAATTGTCGAACTTCTTCAGGGCGTCATCTTGTTCCGGGTCCGACTCTGATACGGTTGAAAACGATACTCGGTTACTAACGTAACCTCGGGTCTCTCTAGAGAGGGAACAAGTATTGTGTAAGTTTAGCTTACGCTACGGGAAAGATTCATCTTCTCGAGATATTGAAGCCAAAAAATTATCCTTAATTTTGTACTCATTGTCAACGCAGTGCAGCAGCTAGCAGACCTAGAGCAGGCCATCTCGCGTGCTCATTGGCTGCCCTGCGGGCAACTGCTGCAGCCTAAGAGTGAGCCCGGCGTGACGTCACGCCCAATGAAGGGCGCCCGCGCCTTCATAGTGTCACAGCCCGCCAGAATGGGCGTGGCTTAGCGTATAAAAGTAGGGGCTGTAGGCTGACTTCCCTGATTTTTCATCGACTGAAGCGAAGTCGCTCGTGGCGCGAACACGGCCGGTTACACAATACTCCTTCCCTCTCTAGAGAGAACCGAGGTTACGTTAGTAACCGAGTATCGTTCTCTTACGAGAGGTTCTCTCGTATTGCGTTAGTTTAGCTCACGCTACGGGAACACTTTGTCAACGCCGTGTGCGCCAAGCATCCACCATGAGACCCCGAACTTTCAGGGGAACCCCATAAGTGGAAAAAATAAGGTGGCCAGTCACGCGGGCCATCACTTGTACATAAGCACACACAGGGAATACAGAGCAGCGCGCCGGTCTGTATAGGCACATGGCACATACCCTACTAGTGCAGCTCAACCAGGAGAGCTGAGTCACGTGAGAGTGATCTGAGCAGGAAGATCTGGGCAGAATACACATCTCCTTCAAACTGACAAAAGTTTAGCCTGCAAGGCAGGAACTTCTAGGTTATAAAACCTGACAAAGGTAGACGGGGAGCCCCAGCCCACCGCTACACATGTCATGGATAGAAATCCCAATGGACCATGCCCACGACGAGGCCACGCCTCTCGTGGAATGAGCCCTGATGCCCAGAGGGCATTGCAGACCTTTTGACGCGTAAGCAGCTGCTATAGCGTCCACTATCCATCTAGACAGGCTCTGTTTCGAGGAGGCGAGACCCTTGGTGCGCCCACCAAACGAAACAAAAAGCTGTTCTGAACGCCTGAAGGAGGCGGAGTGCGTAATGTAAAATCTCAGCGCCCTGACAGGGCAGAGGAGATTCACATCACTTTTGCTGTCGGATGCTGGCAGAGCTGACAGCGAAATAACTTGCGCTCTGAATGGAGTGCCCATCACTTTAGGAACATAGCCATGTCTAGGTCTGAGGATGACTTTAGAGTCATTCGGCCCGAACTCAAGACACGACACACTGACAGACAGCGCGTGCAGGTCCCCCACACGTTTTACTGACGACAGTGCAGTCAGAAAGACAGTTTTCAGTGATAGATATTTCAACCCCACGGAGTCTAGTGGTTCAAATGGAAAGGCTTTCAGGGCCTCAAGGACCAATGAAAGATCCCACATAGGAACCGACGGGGGGCGCGGCGGGTTCATCCTTCTAGCTCCTCTAAGGAAGCGGATGACCAACTCATGTCTTCCCAGTGACTGGCCGTGTGTCGATTCTGCGAACGCTGCCACGGCCGCCACGTATACTTTGAGCGTGGATGGGGACCTCCCCTTATCCTACAGCTCTTGTAGGAAGGTTAGCAGATGCGCCACCCCGCATGTCCGTGGGTCCAGACCTCTGTCGGTGCACCATCCGGAGAACACCGGCCATTTAGACGCGTCGAGCCTTCTCGTGGAAGGAGCTCTAGACTGCGTGATCGTGTTCATCACTCCTTCTGGCAGGGCAACGAGTACCCGTTGATCAACCATGCGTGCAGAGACCAGCGCTCTGGATGGGGATGCGCCAGAGGAGATCTGCCCTCACCGGAACCGGCCACGGAGCTGTATGTGACAGTCGTGCTAGTTCTGGGAACCAAATCTGATTCTCCCAACGCTGGGCTATGAGGAGCACCGAGTGGCGCGTTTCCCTGATTCTCTTGATCACCTGTGGTAACAGAGAGACCGGAGGGAAAGCATATAGCGGGAGGCTGGGCCAAACCTGGGCCAGCGCGTCCTAGTCCTTTGAGAAGAACGTCGGGCATTGAGCGTTGTCTTTTGACGCAAATAGGTCGACTTCCGCTCTGCCGAATAGGCGCCACAGTTTCTGGACCGTTTGGGGGTGCAGGGACCATTCCCCTGGGGGAACATTGTCCCTGGACAGTTTGTCTGGGCCGTCGTTCAAATGGTCAGGCACATGCGCCGCCCTCAGCGAGCGCAGGTGCATCTGAGACCAAATCAGGAGGCGTTCCGTCAGGTTGCAGAGAATTCTGGATCTGACACCGCCTTGACGGTTTACATAGGATACCACAGACATGTTGTCCGAGCGGACAAGAACATGTTGGTCTTGTATGAACGGGAGGAAGCGCTTCAGCGCGTTCTCGACCGCTATCATTTCCAGACAGTTTATGTGAAAACACTTCTCTTGGTCTGACCACTGGCTGAAGACCGGGCCGACCCTCGAACAGCGCGCCCCAACCCGAGTTGGACGCGGCTGTCGAAATGACTTTCCGATAAGAGATGGTTCCCATCATCACTCCCTGCTGGTACCAGTCGGCTACTAACCAGGGCTGCAGAGCCGCTCTGCAGGTCTGAGTCACTCTGATTTTCTGGCCGCCAGAAACCCAAGCTCGGCGGGACGCGCGAGCATTCTACCAGCGTTGGAGCGGGCGCATGCGCAGTAGGCCCAGCTGAAGCACCGTTGCAGCTGATGCCATACAGCCCAACATCCTTTGAAATGTTTTCAAAGGGAGAAAGCTGCCCTTCTGGAAAGATGCGGCTAGGTGGTGAACACGGCGCGCGCGCTGTGTCGATAAACGAGCCGTCATGGTCACCGAATCCAGTTCTATTCCTAAAAAAAAGGAAATTGACTGGCTGGGCGGTAATGAGCTCTTGGTCCAGTTGACCGTGAGACCCAAGCTTTCCAGGTGACTGAGAAGCACTGTTCTGTGAGATAGCAGTTCTGTCTCTGACTGTGCCAATATCAGCCAATCGTCCAGATAGTTCATTATTCGCAGCCCCTGACTTCTCAGGGGGGCGAGCAAAAATGCAAAATTGCCTGTCCATGCACTTCGTAAATGTACCGGGTGCTAGAGACAGGCCGAACGGCAGGACGGTGTATTGATATACCTGACCTTCGAAGGCGAATCTCAAAAATTGCCTGTGACGGGTATTATCTGAATCTGAAAATAGGCATCCTTCAGATATAGAGAAATAAACCAGTCCCTGGGGCGAACGTGCGCGAGGATTTTCCTGGTCGTAAGCATTTTGAACGGTCTTTTCGCAAGCACTTTGTTCAAATGTCTCAGATCTAGGATGGTCTGAAGGCTCCGTCCTTCTTGGGTACGAGAAAATATCGGCTGTAAAAGCCTGACTCGCTCAGAGAAGGCGGTAGCTTTTCTATAGCCCCTTTGCACATAGGGCTGTCGCGGTTATGGAATTTCCCTTGCGGTAATGTTGAGTGGCTCAATATGCGGTATTACCGCCATTTATTTATTTAATTTATATGTATTTGTTGCTATATAAATAAAGTTTACGATGTGGAAAAAACGAGGACATTTTCAGTAACCAATGTAACCGAAACTAAACAGCGTCTATATGCGCATTGAAAGGCTTTCACTCAGCGCGCATATTGTTATGACAACGGACTTTGAGTGAGTCACAGGGTGAGTCATTAAACCGTTCATTCAACGAACACATTCAAAAAAGCTGATTCATTAAAAGAGATGTAATGAAACAAGGCGTTAATTATTTTTAACTTTGAGTTCCACTTTTCAAGGCTCAGTTGAGCAGCAATGCGTCGCATGGGTTACGCTGAAGCTGATGCTTCACTTAAATTAGAGACCAATATAGCATTGATTCAATACGTGACATGCTGATTTTATTTCCCCGCGGCTTCCTCGCGCTGTGGGATGCTGACCAGTGCTGCTGCTCACGCGCATTTATGGGAAATACCCGTGACGTGAACGTTAAAACGATGATACGACAAATATTTCGCTTTCCTTTGACACGGCAAACTTTTCACGACTTCAAAGACAGACGCAGGTAATCGCACGCGATCTGCCAATCTCTCTCATTCACTGTCTGTGTGAAGCTAGCCTGGGTTTCCCCATACTGCCTTACCGCAGCGCGATTCAATTCACGCTGAAAGGCAGTCTGGATACCATGGCCAGATTTTTCGCCTCATTTAGGGAGCCAATCACAGAACGGGGAGGGAGCAGCTAGACGATGACGACATCTATGCGAAAAAAAGAAAACAGTTTGTTTATATCTATTTAACATGGCTGAAGACGCGAAGCTACTCTTTGATGCAGCCTTAGAACAATGTCTAAGTAGTTTAGAATGCAAGTTAATTTTGAAAAAAGAACAGCTTTCGGCGTTAAACCATTTCTTAAACAAGAATGATGTTTTTGCCCTGCTACCAACAGGCTTTGGAAAAAGTCTGATATATCAACTAGCCCCGTTAGTGGCTAAGGCAATGGGGCTTCGCGAGACCCCAGTCGTCATAGTAGAAATACGTCATCTGGTATAATTGAAACGATTGGCTATGAGCTACGTACAGGCATATTTGATAGACATTCTTAGCACCCAATAAACTGCGACGGGCATTCTGAAACCACGCCTCAAATACGAGAAATTGCGCATGTGGTTCCCAGACCCAATTCTCAACGAGATTGAGTCTGGCGTTAGCCAGGCTAGTGTGAAGCCTCTGTAGGCTACACATCACCAAGATAAACAGTCTTTTTATCATTATGAACTTGTTAAACATTCAATACACATGCATGAAGTTCAAAACAAGAAGGGTATAGCCTTATAAAAAACGTGAATATCGCGGTTGTTGCGGTTACGTGCAATCCTCTGCGGTTGACTTCTCAGAAGCGCGGTACTACAATATTGCGGTTATCGCGACAGCCCTATTTGCACAGCAGCTTTGCTATAGAGTGCCGAAGTTACGACGTCACTCTGTAGGCCAAAACGCGGAAGTGAGTTAGCATTTTAGCACTTCCGGTTCCCTCGCTCTAAAGTCTATGGGATTTTTTAATGGGTTTTTGCTAAATCGCCTGAAATAAGGTCTGTGGTGAACAAAGCCTCTAAATATTATCACGTTTTGATCTATGACATAGAACACACAGTTATAACCTGCTTGTGTTTTTTTAAACTTTGTGTCTGCTTGTGTTTTTTAAAAACTTTATATAGGCTTCAAAATGTATAAATTGTGGATTAACTTGTGAAGATTATCTTGATAGACAAAACGTGTAAGGGTCACAACTCTTTGTTAAACGCAGATCTTATTTTTTGCGATTTTCTAAAAGTCTATGGGGAAAATGCATAGCTTTTCGATCGAGGGAACCCATGCGCCGCTAGCTTCCGAGTTGTCCTACAAAGTGACGTCATCACTTCGGCACTCTATTTCTTCGTGAAGTAGGTGTGCTACTTCCGCATTCACTATCGTCGCAGTCCGGGCTCGAAGGCGCGGGGGACGCCGAATGAATTGAAGTGTATAGCCCTGCTTTATTGTGCTCAGCACCCATTCTGAAATCCCTGGGATAGTTTCCCACGCAGCTAAGTGAGCCGCTAGGGGGGCGAATGGCCTCCGGGTTCAGATCGCCGCCATTTGCGGGCTTGTAAAACTGAACCGGAGCCGAAAACGCGGCGCGCACGCTCTCGGTTCTGGGCAATGGCTGCTCGGTGAAAGCCGAAACTGGCTGATTTATGTGAGATGTCCCAATCATAAGGGATGGGGAACATTTTATTTTCACTTTTTGACGCGCGAGCAGCGCTCTGGGCGGAAAAGCTTTCTGTAAGCGTGAGCGCAGGCACGAGACTTACAAGTGTATTTGATGCCCCGATCGTTATGGATGGGGAGAGTCTTATTAATGCCCTGCGTTTTGTGATAACACTTAAACGCGCGGGCGGCACCCAGGGGAGGTTTGTGTTAGTAAGCATGAACGCTCTCTGGCGGGCATGAGACTTAAATTCATAACCTGCTTTTTGATCGTGTAACAGAGCGGGCAGATAGTGGGCACAGACCTGTGGACACATTTCTTACATTCAACACTCGAGCGGCTTTTCTGCGCTTTATGAGAGTGTGCTCTGTGAGTGACACGAGATTTGAAGTGCTTGTGTGTAGGGGTGAACACTGGGGCGTGGGCACCTTCACTACACCTAAAACACCGACGGCGTGAGCCGGACTGGCTGTTTTACATGTGACGTCCCGGCTGCTTTTAAATGGGGAACGTTTATGAAAACTTGTAATGTGCGAGCAGCGCCGGAGGTGATGTGTCTGTTAGTAAGCGTGAGCGCTTGTGAGCGGGCACGTAACTTACATTCTTAACCTGACATGTATGAGGCTGTTCTGGCCGTGTGACAGAGCGGGCAGAAAATAGGTGTGAGCACAGAGTTGTGGGCACGTTTCCTACATCTAGCACTCGAGCGGCATTTGCCAGCTTTATGAGAGTGGGCTCTGCGGGAGACACGGGGGGTATCGTGCTTGTGTGTTAGGGTGAACACCGAGATGTGGGCACCTTTTCTACACTCAAGACACCAACGGCGTGAGCTGGATAACCAGACATTATGCTCACTTGAGATTTCTCTGGGTTGCCGCGAGAACGGCGGATGTGTGCAGGCGAGCGGGTTGCATTACCGGATCGTCGGCTGCCAAATACACCGCTGCAGTAGCCTTATCTAAGGGGACTGACAGGGCGAGACATTTCGACGCCGGCGCGCAAGCCAGTCCGGGTCATGCAGAGAGCTCGAGAGGGCTCTGCATGACGCGCGAACGGGTACGCAAGGGCGGGATAGCTCTCTTGTAACATAAAGAGAGCTAGCCGCGTGCTCGTTGGTCGAGCAGAACTGGGAACAGTGTTTGTATGAGGGCGCGCGCACTAGTAGTGGGCACGGGACCTACACAGATGATGCCCGTCCGGGTCATGCAGAGAGCTCGAGAGGGCTCTGCATAACGCGTGAAACGGGGGGCGCGAGGGCGGGGAACTCTTGTAACGTAAAGAGAGCTAGCCGAGCGGCTCTGTGGTTAAGACTTCGATTCGAGCTCGCAGGGTCGACATCGGAAGTTCCTCGCAGTGCTCGCATCCTCCATCGAGAGGGCGAGGCTGCGTGTTCCTGGCCCAGGCAAAGAGCGCAGATGGGCAGACTCCAACACTGAGGGGCTCTGCATGAGCCATAGGAAGTGCGAGACATCTTGAAAAAGACGTCTCACTGCTCCAACATGACATCATGACTTTTGCGTAAACAGACACGCCACTTTCAAGTCAAGTGGCGTGTTATCTATACGCATTTTGAGATATCCGCGTGTATGCGTGTATGTCTACGCCATTAATGTCCAAGTGATTCCGCGTATATGTACACGCCATTAAATTTCCGAGCGAAACGAAGCAAAATGTAGATCTACATCTGGGGAGCGATATTTTTTTTTCCCTAGGATGGTAGGGGAAGACTCATAAATGCTATTAACCCCAGTGACGGGTAGGTTTAGGGACGGGGTGGAGGTAGGTCATATATTTATATATACAGTAATAACGTTAAGTTAACTGCGTTCATAAACACGCTGAAAAGCGATTGTGCGTGTTGATAGCACGCCAAAAATGGAAATACGAATTGGCGTGTCATACACACGCAATTTTATGAGATCAGTCTGCTTTTAGGAAGTGTAGAACACAGAATACAGAGATAAAAGGATATGTCGCCGGATAGCGTAGATCGCACGGATGGCTGAAGGTGGCGAAGACGGCCGGCTTCCTCAGCGCTGTCCTAAGCTGGCTGTTTCGCTTGTTCGACGGCGGCGGTGGCTTCTCTCAGATCCAGCGATGCGAAGAGCTCGCTGAAGAGACGAAAAATCAGGGAAGTCAGCCTACAGCCCCTACTTTTATACGCTAAGCCACGCCCATTCTGGCAGCTGTGACGCTATGAAGGCGGGGGCGCCCTTCATTGGGCGTGACGTCACGCCGGGCTCACTGGTAGGCTGCAGCAGTTGCCCGCAGGGCAGCCAATGAGCACGCGAGATGGCCTGCTCTAGGTCTGCTAGCTGCTGCACTGCGTTGACAATGAATACAAAATTAAGGATAATTTTTTGGCTTCAATATCTCGAGAAGATGAATCTTTCCCATAGCGTAAACTAAACTTGCGCAATACGAGAGAACCTCTCGTAATAGAACTGATACGGTTGCAGATGTGTCCTCAGAGACTCCCGCTGCCATCCTTTCTCCAAAATATACCCTCAACTGTTGTATGAAAATGGCATTATATGACCCCTTTAACAATTTCAGGATACACAAACAAATAAACAAAAACAGCAAACAACAACAAGCCCATAATAAACCTAAATAAATCCAAATGCTTTATGACCAAATATCATGACCCACACGTGCCCACTTTAAAAACTCCATAAACTTAACTGCTTTATGAGTAGGGTTGGGTATCGTTTCAATTTTAACGATTCTGATTCTGCTTATCGAATCCAGTTCTTAACGATTCTTGGTTTCGATTCCAATATTTATTGGAGAGAAAAAGGAGAGCAAATACTTCTAATAAATAATAAATAAATAAAACCTACCTTTTATTGTTGTCACATTTAGGCTATTACCAGTAAAACTGTGACAATGCGTCTTAATTTACAATATGTATAACACTTTAAGGAATTAGCATGAAAAACAATTACAAAAATATTTCATTTTAACACAAAAAACAGAACATAACAAAATATGTAACAGACCTCTAATTATAGTTTACTGTAGTATATAATGTTCTGTTAGCTCTGTTTCTGATTTGCTTTAAGACAGGTGAATATCAAAGAAGGATCAAATCCATTGATATTGCTGTGAAAATGTTTTGCATAAATGAAGGTGACTGTAGCAAAAGGATGTACCCCTTCACCACAAATCTTGTCACCGCTATGTGACATTCAAACACTCTCTCCCTGCTTATCTTCCCCTTCATGGCTAAAGTGAATGAAGTCTATACAAATAAAAATTATGTTGATTACATTATTAGACCAATAGGTGGCAGCAAGTGAGTGTTAAATGTATTTTTCCCATTGAATCGTTCATTCAAAAGATTCGTTCAGAAATGGTGAATCATCCATTAACTAAAAAGTATTTATGGAGTATCAAACAAGTATTCACAAAAAAAAAACAAAAAAAATTTAATAGACTCGACTCATTAATTGTCTGATGCATTTATTCATGATCTCCATTTAAACAAAACAACACAACAAGAACAATTTTAAACAAAACTGGTTCTCATTTTATCCAGAATTATGCGGCTCTAGTTCGAAGACGAATGTCTGCTCATCTGTGTTTTGTACCTGAGTGTGAGAGACTGCTATTGCTGCTGCTAGTAGCTTTATCATGGTGTGTGGAAACCTGTGGTACGGCTGCTGAGAGATCCCACCGAATCAAATGCGGTGCGTGCATTCCTTCAAATTGACCCCGTGTTGAAGCAAATGTTTCATAATATTGGAGGTGACCGTGCATCCTTTGAAAAGCTTTTGAACGTTTGCCGCGCTCTGCCATCGTAAATATAACGTACAACTCAAACTCATGTGCGGCAGGCAGGTGACAACAGTAAACAAATGCTCACTGCCATTCACAACGCGCGTGCGCGCGAGCGAGCATCAACAAAGTAAGGAATCGATAAGAGGAATCGAAATGCGCGCGTCTTATCAAATCCCCGGTTTTTGGCATTTTGGAACCGGTTCTAAAATGGAACCGGTTCTCGATACCCAACCCTATTTATGAGCCAAGCTCAAACAAGCCAAAATGCTTATATGTGGACATGGCAACACTACAAAAGCGAAGCCTTCCATACTTGCTCAATGTACCTTATTCTGAGATGTTGAAACAGTGGTAGGCTATTTGAAATGTGATGACTTAAAGGGTTAGTTCACCCAAAAATGAAAATTAAGTCATTAATTACTCACCCCCATGCTGTACCAACCCCGTAAGGCCTTCGTTCGTCTTCGGAACACAAATGAAGATATTTATGATTAAATCTGAGAGGTTTATGACTCCTCCATAGGCTCCCTAAGGGAATGACACCGGACGGCCCAGAAAGTCATTAAAGAAAATGTTTAAATATTCCATGTCACAACAGTGGCTCAACTATAAGTTTATCAAGCGACTTCCTTGTAGGCCTGAAACGAGACTTCAAGAGATTTCCACGACGCACGTGCGAGAACTTAACTGAAGTAGTTGAAGGAGATCGCAATTCTCGCGCATGCCTCGTGGAAATCTCTTGAAGTCTCGTTTCAGGCCTACAAGGAAGAAAAGGTATAGTCGAATAAAGTAGTTATTTTTGATTGTTTTTTTTGCACAAAAAGTATTCTCGTCGCTTGATAAACTTATAGTTGAGCCACTGTTGTGACATGGAATATTTAAACATTTTCTTTAATGACTTTCTGGGCCGTCCGGTGTCATTCCCTTAGGGAGCCTATAGCAGTCATAAACCTCTCAGATTTAATCATAAATATCTTCATTTGTGTTCCGAAGACGAACAAAGGCCTTACGGGGTTGGTACAGCATGGGGGTGAGTAATTAATGACTTAATTTTCATTTTTGGGTGAACTAACCCTTTAACATATGGATATGTGAAATGGGAAAAGAATGCAGGGTCTCGACTCTCGAGAAGCATCTTCTTGCAACTTGACATGACATTTTAAAAACATGGTGCTAATGTGTGAGAGGCTGAAAAAGCAGAGAAACGCAACAGTCAAAGACGTCCGTCTAGCATGTTTACATAAGACACGATTGAAAAGCAGTGCAGTGAAACGACAAAATCCCTTTCTGTGTGAACCGACCCGAGGGAGGTTGTGTAACACTGGCGATAGATCCTTGAGTTCTCAAGCTGCCATTAGTAACTGGGAATCAATGAGCTGTGACGTAAACTTAAGTGTGTGTGTGTGTGTGCGCTTGCTTGTGTGTGCGCTTGCTTGTGTGCTTGTATGAAAGACAATAGTGCTGGTCCTTTACTGACATAGATTTTTGATAATAGCTACATAGCTATACTGTATTTAAAACCATCATAAACATTCAATCACACAGTAAAAAAAAAAACAAAAAAACAAATAGGCCTACTCCAATCTTCATATTACATTCTCTCCTTCCTAAACTGATCTCTAGTTTGTGTGATGTAACGTGTCCCTTCGTACAGATCCATAACTGCAGCCCACTGTCAAATGAATAAATAAAAACCATCCTCTCCAAACAAAGCATAAATATTCATTCATTGATGCAGCTTACATAAGACTATCTAAGCCACCCGACACTCGTAGACGCGTGTGTTGGGCGCGTGCATGCGATGAGGAGAGATGTTTGATGTCTTTGAGGCTCTCTCTCTCTCTCTCTCTCTCTCACTCTCTCAAGTGAGTCATAGAGATATTCTGCCGCAGGGCTCACTAAGGGACGGCAGGTGGCCTTAAGCACTCTCTCTCTCTCTCTCTCTCTCTCTCTCTCTCTCTCTCTCTCTCTCTCTCTCTCTCTCTCTCTCTCTCTCTCTCTCTCTCTCTCTCTCTCTCTCTCCATCAGTCCAGATGTCCTCCTGTTCACCCTTCTGGTCATCCCTCCCTTTCTTCTATTTGTCTCTGTAATCTCTGTTATTTGCGTCTGTTTCCGTAGTCTAATTCATCCTAATATTTCCAAATGCTCAAAAAGGTCAGTCACTCTAAAAGCTTTGGAGCACCAGCAACCTTGATTGTCACATTTAATAGAGCTTGTGGATGGACAATTTTCTGACATCACTTACAGACTGTAATTCGGAAGAAAAAATATAATTTTTTTTTAACTCTATTTATTTGACCACATGGAGGGTTTTATTTCGGTTTAGTGCACGGATCAGATATAACAGTACATGCAATTCATCATCATATGGGCTATATCTTATTCTCCTTGTGCTTTTTCAAGGACAGGATATATGAAAGCATTTTATTAATCCAAAAGAAAGTTTTCAGAGAAAATAAAAATCAAAAGTTTAAGGCAGTTCAACTTTAATAGTCTTTTCTTTAATCTTGCCAGCTTTTTGAATTTGCTCGTTCTGAGACAAATTAAAGAGTTCTTGACAGAGTTTAATTTCTAAAAACGTTTTAGATTAAAGAGTTCCTGGACAATAAAAGCCTCAAGAACAAATGAAGACTTACCGAACTCCTGACATTGAGAAATGTATTGCAGAGTGCTGTTTGAAATTGCAGACGGATTCTAAATGATACCTTTGCTCTTGAGTGCATGACACCGGTGAAAGGTCATTACAGTATTTTATTCTTGTTTGGATGTAGAGGTGTACGCTCCCTTCAAGCCAGCAGAAAGAGGTGAGGCAGAAGGCTTATCACAGGAAGCGCTAAATCATCTTACCGACAGAAACGGCTCTGCTGGATTTACAGAGAGTCAAATATTTACACAAGGTATGCTCTGACCCTCTGTCTTCGCTTAGTTTATTGCCTTTTTTAAAACTTTCTTAGTTTTTTCTTTCTTTTGGTGGCCTGAAACGTTTTAGATCCTTCCTGTAAGACAGGGGAAGCATTATAAACTGTTTTATTATATTTTTAGAGGAAGCCAAAATATTTATCTGAGGCTCCAGAGATATTCGAGGGGATGTCCATTCTGAAAAATGGATGACACTTTTAGGACAGTTTCCATTCAGAAAGATCTTTTTCATTTTCATCTCTTTTCTCCCCACTTTTTTTCCTTTTCATTCTCTCATTCATTGGCTTGTTTGTCTATGGAGGACATAAACATGATTGTTGTACAGGGGTTAGAGTACATGACAGGTTGAGCCATGGATCCTGTGAAGGATAAAGTCTGGTGATGTATCCCAGTCATATTCCCACTCTATTTTGTAATTAAAAACATTCTAAAAAATATTATTTCTATACAATAAAGGAAGATGAAGTTAAAGGAAGTAAATGAAGGGGGTAAACAAGCTCCAGAGGGAGAGAAACATTAGAAATGAAGGTAAAGGTGAAGAAGATAAAAATAATATAGGCTACAGTTGTAAAGAAAATTATTCTGTCAAACGTGACACTCAACAACCATAGCCAGTTTAGATATTTCATGTATTCTTCTAGCTCAAGCACACCTGGTGCAACTAATTAAGCCATTGATTAGTTGCATCAGGTGTGCTTGAGACAACACCTGTTTTGCAGATTTGTGCTGTTGTGAGGGAATCTGTTCTGGGAGTTGAATAGTTTTGAGACTGCAGAAGTCATTAAAAGTTGCATTTTCAGTTGAATTTGGGGAAATCACTTAAAACATTTGTTGTGTTGAGCTACTTCAGTTACTTTTGTTTGATTTGTTCATTTCAAACAGCTGTAAGTCTGTACATTTTGCCAAATAAACCTGAATTGCAATTGGGGTTGAATCATTTTGATTACAACTGTATATTATCAATGTTGAAAATGGTTGTGCTGCTTATTATTTTTGTGGAAACCATATGTTTTTAAGGATTCTTTGATAATTATTTTTTTTTAAACAGCATTTATTTGAAATAGAAATCTTATGTAACATTATAAGTGTTTTTACTGACTTTTTTTAAACTGGCTTTCTGGATACACGATGACTACATAAGAGGACTAAAGGAACATTGCTGAACTATCCTGTAATACAAGGAGACACATTCTCCACCCCAAAACACACACAGCCTGACATGAAATATGCATTTATAATTCCCAAAGTAGCCTATAGCAAGAAAGCCACAGAAAGCAGAGAATATCAATATATTTGTTATAGATAAATACATTGTCTTCTGTTGAGATTTATGCTGAGATACTGATTTGTTTTTGGATGACTGTGTGCAGTAAAATAATTCAAGGATGTCATTTGTGAGCCTAATGCAGAAAATGACATCAGGCAGGTAATGTCAGCCTGCTCTCATGTCTAACAATTTATGCTTGGCAGGCCAGAATCTACTCCCATGAATAATGAAACTGCGTGTTTGCATGTGTTTATTTGGTATGCTGAATAATCCTCACTATAATTAACAACTTATTTCTTCATTATATGTATATATATAATGTTCCTGTGTAAGTGCATAATTATTTTCACTATCCGTTTTCGGTAACACTTTATTTTAAGGTGCTTGTAATAAGCAGTAATTAACAGTTAATAAGACATTTATAAGACCTTATAAGATGCATATAAGATGCATATAAGCATTAACTACTTCATATAAGGGTTAATTAAAGGTCCAGGACCTGAAGAGATCAGGGAAACTACTCCCTCTTGGGAAGGTCAATTTTTAAGGGACTGGGAGTGTGTGTTACCATTTATGTTTGTTCGGCTGTTCTAAAAGTGCAATGTATTGATACTTGAGAAATGTATTATTTAATTTAATTTATTTATTAAAATTAGTCAATGCTTATATGCATCTTATATGCATCTTATAAGGTCTTATAAGTGTCTTATTAACTGTTAATTACTGCTTATTACAAGCACCTTAAAATAAAGTGTTACCCAGTTTTCTTATGTATTTTCATTTGTTTCTGCTAAGGGATTGTTTACAGATTTATATTCTATATATTTTGGGTTCTATAATAAGCACTATTTCTTCTAATTAATTCAATACATTATTATAGTTAAAGGTATTGTAGGTAGGAATTATATAAAAAAAACTTTTTTTCCAAATTTGTTTAAACTTTCTGTATTTATCAATGCATAATTAAAATGTAAGTACTCTGAAAAAGAAAGTATAAAAATCGAGTGTCTGTAGACCTCTCACGACTGTTTTAAAGACAGCTCATTATTTCCATTCACTCCACCCCCTCCCTTCTGGGCTCCTTCCAAAGCCACGCCTCCAAAACACATGAACGCGCGACTCCGACCGCTGAGCTGAAGACGCATTATTTACCTGAGACGAGCGGAGAGGAAGGAGCGCAGTGCATGTAGTGACATCATGTCAGAATCACATGTAATAAAAAAAATCTAACTTTATCATTATGAAGATAAACAAATAAGATGTATTTTAGTACTCACTATCAAGTAGCATATTGATATTGGTAAAGATTAAAATATATATTTATTGATTCGCTAACGAGCTAGTTATCTATAAGGCAAAGCTAAAAACAGGTTGCATGATACACATTTTTCCATTGCCATCATTTACACTGTGATGAAGATGAATTTCGTGTAACATTCATAACATATATGGTGTTCTGCATGTAAGAGTTTCCATAATGAAAGCATTGTTGACTCTGATGAGGACTACACTCCAGAGACAAGTACCGCATCGTCAGCTCGAGGAAAGATCCGGGGTCGAGGGATTTTTTGTTTAAAAACAAAACAAAGGCGAAAAAACCGTGCAGGTAAACTTCCAGGTGAACATGGTAAAAGAGTTAGACAGAGGGTAAATATAATTCTAAGAAAAGTTCCTGGATGCGGATCGGCCTACTATCTGTTAAACATGTATTTAGTTATCTAAAGCAAAATTATGCACAATTCAACACTATAGCTATCATCTTGAGCTAGGCATATTATTTATCATCTCTACTACGGCTCGCTAAGTAATGTTATGTTAGCTATATTAGGCAGCTACGTGTGCTAATGACACATACTTCATGAAAACATAAAGAAAAAAATATGTATGATCAAAATACAAAAAGAAAGATTTACCTGTCCAGCAGAAATATAGCCATCCAGGCGTCACTTTTCAGCCCCTTGAGGTCTCTCGGTTCTCGCCATCGCTGGAAAGCCACGCCGATTGGCATGCGTTTTATTTTGTTGTTTATCCAAAGACTTTTTGTTCATTACCTTTTCTAGTAACGTTACTGTCTTCCTTTTTTTGCCTGGTTTGCCTTCGCGAACTGCATATGTGAATTTTGATTGGTCTTTCTAATCTCTGCCATTGTTTTGGTATTCCTAGGTTCCGTGCCTCTTGAATTCCTCAAATCAAACGGATGCGCGCACAAGTGGGCAGGTCCTGTGTGGCAAAAGGGTGGTTGCCATGGTTGCGAGAGAGTGACAGTCGCCTAAGCCAATCCTTTGTTTCGTCCCGAATGTAAATAATGAGCTGTGTTTAGTGCAGATTAAACGGTCTAGTCACTCGATTTTTATACTCTTTTTATCAGAGTACTTGCATTTTAATTATGCATTGATATATACAGAAAGTTTAAACAAATTTGGAAAAAAGTTTTTATAAAATTCCTACCTACAATACCTTTAAAGATGAATGTGTGTGATTGTTTTACGTGCATGTGCGCGTCATTGCGTGCATTTGTAGAAGGAGCTCTCGCGATACGCTTCATTCACGATAAAGCAACGCTGATGAATCGCTTGGACGTGTGTTAATTAATAGGCTATATCATCCTTTACGTGTATCAAATGTACAAAATGCACACCATCATTGTTCTTATAGCTTCATAAGAAGGACGGTTCACTGTATTAATTGTTGTCCGGTGTATATGAGAGTGTTATGTATGAAAGCCCGTTTCCGCCATAGTTGAGAAAAAAAAAAAGATTATCTAAGTCATAATAATGAGAAAGTCTCTCATAATTATGACTTAGTATCTCATTATATTGAGAAAGTTTCTCATTATTATGACTTAGTATCTCATTATATTGAGAAAGTTTCTCATAATAATGAGATACTAAGTCATAATTATGAGAAACTTTCTCAATATAATGAGATACTAAGTCATAATTATGAGAAACTTTCTCAATATAATGAGATACTAAGTCATAATTATGAGAAACTTTCTCATAATAATGAGAAATTTTCTCATAATAATGACTTAACATCTCATAATAATGAGAAACTTTCTCATAATAATGACTTAACATCTCGTAATAATGAGAAACTTTCTCGTAATAATGACTTAACATCTCGTAATAATGACTTAACATCTCGTAATAATGACTTAAGTATCTCATAATAATGAGAAACTTTCTCGTAATAATGACTTAACATCTCGTAATAATGACTTAGCATCTCGTAATAATGAGAAACTTTCTCGTAATAATGACTTATTTTCTCGCACTTCTACGCATGCGCAGAGCAGCGGAGCAGAAGGAAGTGCCACGCTAGCGACATCCGCTGGTCAAAGCCGTGTAAATGCATCACAGAAACGTATCACACAAACATGGCACGCTCTGCAAAACAGTTGTTTTCATTGAAGTCAGTGTGATCTACGGAGTGCAATCTGTAGTATCATTAAATAACATCAATTAAAAATTAAAAATAAAAATGTCCATGCAGGAAAAGGTGTGAAAGTGGAATGCAGAAGCAGGACGGTTACCATGGTAACGAAGGACGCCTGGAAATTGTGTTACATGAATTTACAAAACAATCAGATTAAAGTTGGAATATTACATTTATTCGTTAAGTTTAAGTGTAACATCTTCATAAAATATATGGGTATATGTGTTAATATAACACGTACTTGCGGTAGCGTCTAGGATATTGATGTGCAGGTGGAAGATTTCAACAGGCTACAGAAATCACCTTTAAGATGTGTATGACTTTGGAGACATTTACACATAGGTGGGCAGTGGAATGGGGCAAAACGCAAGGTCTTGAAACGTGTTTTTAATACGCCGTAAAAGCAATAAAAAAGCAGCGCAGTGGATTGAAAAAGCGCGTTCTGTATGAACGGACCCTTATGCAAAAACAAAACTGTTTGAAAATATGTTTACAGATTTCCAGATGAACAGATTTGGAAAGGTGTGCTGTCTTATCATTCCTCCATCTATTTGAAACCCATGGATCACCCTTATGTGTTGCTGCTTGTGATACACAAATACAAATGAATATTACAAATGAATAAAAGACTATCTAGTATGGAAGCCCGTCTCATATACTGATAATGTATTTATGTTATTCACTGCGGAATGTGCCATGTTTGCTGTAATGCATTTACACAGCTTTGACCAGCGGATGTCGCTAGCGTGGCACTTCCCTCTGCTCCGCTGCTCTGCGCATGCGTAGAAGTGCGAGAAAATAAGTCATTACGAGAAAGTTTCTCATTATTATGAGATGTTAAGTCATTATTACGAGAAAGTTTCTCATTATTATGAGATACTAAGTCATAATTACGAGAAAGTTTCTCATTATTATGAGATGTTAAGTCATAATTACGAGAAAGTTTCTCATTATTATGAGATGTTAAGTCATTATAACGAGAAAGTTTCTCATTATTATGAGATACTTAAGTAATTATTATGAGAAAGTTTCTCATTATTATGAGATACTAAGTCCTAATTACGAGAAAGTTTCTCATTATAATGAGATACTAAGTCATTATTATGAGATACTTTCTCAATATAATGAGAAACTAAGTCATAATAATGAGAAAGTTTCTCATTATTATGACTTACAGAATTATATTTTTTTACTCAACTGTGGCGGAAACGGGCTTCCATAGTTATGTATGTCTGTAAACTCTGTTTAGTGTTAATGATCGGTTAGCAAACGTGCCGCGATTAGCGCGCGCGCACGAGTGATGCAGAGATAAAGTAGGCTACAGAGTATGTAAATTAGTGTTATTGTATGTTTCATGTTTTCCTTTATTCGTTAATTTTTTGTTATGAGTTTATTTCGTGCTGTTTCACTGATAGTGTGAGTAATGTAGGACGTCATGATGAGTCGAGTGAACTTGATCGGCTACATTGCATGATAGGAATTTGAGTGTGTACATGACCAGCATGTCATTTAAAGCTGTGTGTAAACGTATGGAACTATGCACATGTTGATGTACATAATTTGTATATCATTCGCAATAAAGCAAAAGCGCTGATGAGCATCGCTTGAACTTAATATCATCCTTTACAGGAGTTTAACATACTGGAGATTGTGAATGTACAAGTGTGGAAAAAGACTGGTTATTCTGTGAATTTTGAAGTAACGTTATTGCATTGAGAACAGAAAAACTCTGCCAGAAGAGTTCTGTCCTTCATGTTTCTCTTCCTTCATTACTCTGTCTCATTTCCAGTGTGTGTTTATCAATTTTGTTAAACTAATATTTGTCATTCGACCACGTGTACACACCCACACACATCTGGAGGCTCATTATACAGACTCAAACCTCCTCTGCTGCACCGCATGTTGTTCTAATAGTTACACAAAGATCTCTTGAAGTAAACTGTTGACAGCTATTAGTCCAGTTTATGCGGGACGTGGAGATTGTGTGTCCCAAAAGGACAGGTTAAAAGCACCATGTTCGCTCATTCACTTACTCAGTCCAGTTCAATAGTTTATTTCTATAATGCTTTTCGCAAACTATACTTTTCCAAAGCAGCTTTACAAGGGAAAAAGCCCCCTGAGAGCAAGATAGACAACTTTGGAATGGAACAATCTCTCTAAATGTTTAAATAGATGAGGAAGTAACTTTTGCGTGGAAGACACGCTTATTCATTTGCTATTTCCTAAAAAAAAATGTAGTCCATATAGTCCTTTCACACCGAACTTTTGAGAAATTATTTTACCATGCTTAGCTTTCAGTTTTAAGTTCAGAAAATGCAGTTCTGGATATCCTAAAAATGTCAACTACATTTTTTTTTTGTCTCTCTCTCTCCTCTGAATGCTGAAAGCCTCCTGTAGTTCTACCGTAGTTTCGTTAGTAATCTACTGCTGAGGTATGGAAATCAAGAGAAAGACACAGACATGTCAGAGAGACCGACCAAGACCGCAAATGAAAAGATTTTCCTTCACTTTTTTTGCTTAGTGCTTTTTTACTTAAAGGCACACTGTGGAACTTTTGGCCACTAGTGGCGCTCGACCTGTAATTTTCCCCTAGTGGCCACAACCTCCGCAGCACTGTCGCAAAAGTCAACAAACAGTTAACTGGTCAGCCTCCCGTGTCTTTAGATTATGTGTGTGCAGACAGTAGTTGACTTGTTGGTTGAAGAAAGATAATCAATTCACTATTGAACAAAATAATTATATAAATATAAGATTAATAATATAAATTATTCAAAGAAAATAAATTGAACAAAAGTACAGAGAAAACAATGTGTGATCAGGTAAGTCGCATAGACAAGGGTTGCCCAGTTCTGCTCCTGCCGATCGTCTGTCCTGCACAGTTTATCTCCAACCCTAATCAAACACACCTGACGCAAACAATTAACGTCTTCAGGATCTCTTTAAAATTAAAGTCAGGTGTGTTTGATCAGGGTTGGAGATGAAATCGCGTAGTCGAGAAATCGTGTAACAAAACTGATGTAACTCACAACATACTGCCGTTATTTGTTGGCTTCAGTTTGAAAGAACTGTTTTTCATCAGTTTGATGAAATCGTGTAGTCGGGAAATCGTTTAACAAAACTGATGTAACTCACAACATACTGCCGTTATTTGTAGGCTTCAGTTTGTTTGTCCTTTTACACACATACAAATATGAGCTGAATGCAAAAAAATAACGGCAGTATGTTGTGACTTATATCACTTATAGCATCCTACTAGCTATTAGATTGATAATTCGCTACTAGCATTCCTTGATACATGAAGTTAAATGGAGGACAAGATAGATTCCGTAACATGGCCAGACAGACAACAAATTCGAAAAAATAGAGATATTGTGCAAGCGATATATATTAAACTTACTAAGTTGGTCCAAAAGCATGACGGCCAGGTCAGCATCGGTCGGGCACCCCTCCTCCTCCTCTAGCCAGCGAGCAACATGCAGACGGCAATCAAATGCGAGTTGAGCTCTCACGTTAGAATTTGGGGAAGTGACGTATGCCGTAAACCGGTCAAACTTTGTAGTTCTTTTTGTGCTCGGGTTCCTACCCGCAACCCGAAGTTACATAGTGCTAGTAAAAGCGATACAGACACCTTCAGGCTACGGCAGACGTGTCATTCAACCTATTGTAAGTCGATGTACCATCTCAATGGGTTTTGGATATATTATAAAGGTTGAAAAGTTCCACAGTGTGCCTTTAAATGTCTGTATGTGTGGCTGAATATGAGACTTTTAGAAAGGGATTCTAGGATGTTACCTGTAAAAACAAGGAAAACAGAAGTTCATAGAATTCTACAAATTTAAGGGATGAAAGCCTTTATTTCTCATAATGTTTCTTCATATTTCGTAATTGTGAATTGTGTTTTTGCATCTCACAATCGGACTTTATATATCATAATGTGACTTTAAATCCCAATTGTGACTGTTTCACAAAGTGACTAGTATACAGAGGTGGACAGTAACAAAGCTGTAGTACTGTGCTTAAGTACACTTTTTATGAGTATGTTTTACTTTAACTTCATTACATTCGGATTGACGTCAGAAAAAAATTGTAACCACATTACAACATCTGTCCAACGTTGGAGATTATTTGACATTGGATTCTGATATCAACCTAATTTTCATTTTCAATGTTGGCTTTGGTCTTCTAAATGCAAATTTTGTCATTGAGCTCATAGATAACAACAGTAAGGCTAACATATTCATACAAAAAGCCCAAAAACTTTAAATAGGGCACTATTTGAGGGAACAGCCATTTGGGTGTACGAAACCATTGTGGACGTTATTGAGTGCACTTATTCAATCTCACATTCAATCCCACTACTGGAACTGTGTTCTAGAAATAAATTTGATCTTGATATGAGGGTAGGTAGGCAGGCATAGATTCAGAGGCATAAGGTACTGTAAGTATTACACTGCAATAATAATAAAACAATGCATTTACTTTTTACTTCTGATACTTAAATACTTTTAAAAACGAGTACTTCTGTACTTAAGTAAAAATCGGTCTTAGACCTTTACAACTTTTACTTGTAACGGAGTAATATTTGACCAGTAGTATCTGTACTTTCACTCAAGTAGGGAAGTTGTGTACTTTGTCCACCTCTGATGACTATTTGTTATTTGAAACTCAAGTCATCATCTAATCCCACGCGTCAATATGAGACGCTAACCCTACCCCAGACCTAAAACTACCCATAACGGAAGCTTCATCTAACTGACGCTAAAAACAGAAGCGTCATCTAACTGACGCTAAAGGCGTTAGATGACGCCCGAGGATGAGCGTCATCTACCTGACGCTAAAGGGTGCCATGTGTGTCGGATGTTGAAGCATGGTCAAAAGTGTGAATAAGATGACGCCTTGGGATGAGAATGCGTTGCAAATCGTTATTCATGCATATCAATATATATATATATTTTTAAATCGTAAAAAAATCTTTAATCGAGATAACTTTCCCCCCCAGTTGCAGCAAAATGTTTTCTTTTCTGATGACGTGTTTACTAGTGATCTGCTACACTTTTTTTTGTTTTGTTTTGTAATTCTAGTCCCACAATTTTTCTTGTTCGAGAAGCCGTTTCACTCGGAATTGCATCAAAATGGACTATTGCTGACTTTAACTTTTGAATGGCTGTCAATTGAGAGGAATGCCCACTATGACGGCGTAGTACAGCAGAGACCAACCAAACCATGCAGCCAAACCCTGACCCGTTGATTCATGCATGCTTTAAAACAGACCCTCCTGATGAGGGATGACCTGGCTTAGGATATCCTTTTTTTCCCCATGAAAAATGCCATGCATTCCCCAAATATCTGTTTACAACAATTTACTTTGATCTTGCTTGCACACACAAACAAATACACTCCAGCCATATCCATAATATTCTGATTTGTTTCAATTAACCAGTGTCATCTGTGCTCGTGGAAAACTCGCATAATCTAATTTGCATGACAGTGGTAGTCAGTATGTGTGTCAGAGAGAGAGAAAGCAGGTTCCTTATCTCAGTATGGACAGATATTTATTCAAGGGTTTGAAATGAGACACTGACTAACACAGACTTTTGCTGTGATCCTCTCTTATGAAAACATGAATCATCTTCCTCACCCAAATACTTTAATGACAGCTGAAGAAAGTAATAATAAGCGGATTTGTTTGTTTGTTGTTGTTGTTTTTTATCATTACAATGGATGTCAATTGGGTCCAAAACAATATAGCAAAATTTAATTTTTTTGGAATAGAATTAGAATATAATAGCGGTGTTCTTAAAACATGTCCTCAAGTCCACAATACTTTTTGGAATAGGTTTGGAAAGAACATTAATTTAATTCAAACAAAACTTAAATTTTTGGGTTCACTATACCTTTAACTTCTTTTTTTTTTTTAAATAAAAGCAAAAGCACATTGGGTTGTTATCCTGAATATCAACATTCAAATAAAGAATACTGTTTAACAGTGTGTTGACATTGATTTGGTTACGTTCATCACCATGTGTAGTGTACTGTAAGTGTGTTTTTTGTCGACAGTGAGTCTCATTGGGCCCCTGATATGGTTTATGACTTATACGCTGGTCAGTTCTGTCACTGGAGACCCATCATTCACAACACTGAACTGCTTAGACCTCACCATCTGGAGCCTGTTAAAACACACTCCACCTTTCTCTACCCATCGGTCGACCACTTCGCCTCTCTCCAACCCCTTTCATTTCTCTCTTTTACGCCATCCCATGCTGTCTTTCCATGTCCTTCTGCTGTTTGCCTTTTAGCCTGTCTGTCTCTCATACTGTGTATTTCAGCCGGACCACATGTATAAACATTCACCAGTGTCCATTATGCAAACGAAATGGCCTGAAAATGCCTGTAAGAAAGGAATAATGTAAATGTGCAAATTTAATGAAAAATCTGGCATGCAACTTTGACTAAAAAGGCACTATTTTAAGTGCATGCGCAAGTTTAATAAAGCAATAACTTGAATGGTGATTGTCTAATCAGATATACTGGGTAAATGAACCATTACCATGAAACACTGACATTTAGCCATAACCTGCATTTACAGGGACATTGCACACGATTAATCAAATAAGCATTCACTGGCTAACTGAACTTATCTGCATATTTTCCTTTAGAGAAAACTTAAACCAACCATGAACTATCCATCAAAGCGTCCACACCCCAACCCCACAGAGCCAGACTGGTTTTAACTGGTTAGTCTTCCCTAAATTAGCACTATTGTGACACCATAAATCTGAAATTACAGGCTAAATGGCCAACATTACACTTGAACATGTTAAAGTTTAATATGAGAAACTGGAGTATGAAGTAATAAATTCTTTCTGAGAGGTCCAGTTGCTCCATAACTGTGTTTTGTGGAGTCTTATGGTGAAATACTTAATAAAAACTGGAAGTGCTGAGCACAATCCCTGGGGCCAGATTTACTAACAACATCATGACAATGGTTTCCCCTCTTTCCTCCGGCTAAAACACTTCTAGTTATTTCTCAACGTTGGCAGCAGTTCCTGACCACATGGTCCTCAGCATGGTCCAGATGTAGGGTAAAGGCTCACAGTTAAGATCTCTGGAACAGACAGTGACAAACACATGTACCTAAAGATCGGTCTATGAGCTGCCATTATGCTTAGAGTATTATTCTTTCACAGGTGACTGCAAAACTACACGTTACTTATGTGTGGATGTTGGCTGTAGTGATCAGTAACCATTCAGACCTCCATGACTTCATAGCATGCTGAACTCAGTTACAGTAGATCACGCAACTGATGGTGAGAATTAGGGAGGGGGCGTCACATAAAGTTGTCAATCAGGGTGAGGGGTCAACTTTGTTACAGACAGAGAAAGGAGACGTAACAGCATGTTATTACTACTCTGCCACCTATACAAACAGATCACATAGACAGTAAACAAGCAGCATGTCAGCAAATAAACAGTGGACACAGTACAAGTGAAGGCATTTACATGTTTAATACAGTTAGTAAACGTTTAGTCTTTACAGAAAAACAAGGTTACACTTTATTTCCACTGTAGAAATTCTACTAGCAACTTTGCAACTACATACCAACTAACTCATTGGAGAATTAGTAGGTTCGGGTTAGTAGAATAAGCTGACATGTAGTTGCAGAATTATATAGTCAGTAGTATGATTTGATGTCTGTTGGGGAGCATCAGAATAAAGTATTAGCAGATATTAAGCAGAGAATCTACTAATACTCTAATGAGAGTTAGTTGACATGTAGTTGCAAAGATGTCTCAAGTGGACCGAAATAAAATGTTACCCAAAAAAGTATTTTTAATCTGTATTTTTGACTTGTTTTACAGTATAAATATCTAAACATCCTTAACCCAAGAAAAAGCTTATTTAATCTTTAAATTATTTACATTTACATTTTATTGTATTAATCCTATAAATGCATGATAGTGTTTATACTTTAAGAAATTAAAGATAAATCTTAATATTTTACGCAGTTTTCCCTCTAAATTGATCTAGTTTTAGGGATGTGTAGATATTTTTATTGGAAAGCAAGACCCATTTACAGATTAAGAAAATTACTTTTTGCATCTTAAAATATACTCTTCTGTTAAGGGGATGAGTAAGTGTGAATATGAATGTGATAAGAGTGCATGTATGGATCCTGTGCGTGTTCTTGAGTTAGCTATATGTCATCATTGTTTGCTGAAAGATTTCCCATATCTGCTTGTTCCAGAGGAATACTGTCAAGCTGACACCTCTGTTAAAGTGTTCAGTATCAGTGTGAGTGAGATACGGAGAGAGTGAGTGTTGTGTATGTATGGTTCTGTGGTGACAGATCTGCACACTGGTCATTCACCAACTGGGGTAAACACCCCATTAATCTTGGGTTGTCAGGGTAATGACCCTGATGACCTCCCAGGGCTGTTGCCGAGTTGTCCCACATGGGTGTAATTGAACATCAGCCTGCTGCTACAGGATGAGAGTTGAACTCTGGGTAAAATAGTCATTAGCCAATAAGAGCCCGAGAACATCTAGAGCAAGATGATATGAGTTCACTGACAATTACACTGTAAACCCGAATAAGTTGGCAAAACTCAAAAAAGATTTTGTACATTTTAATTGTTCTTAACTTGAAATGTTAGAGTGCACTAACTCATAGGCTACATTTAATTTAAAACTTTAATTTAATCTCAATGTGAACAATTTAATTAGTATAAACTTAGCTAGCTTTAAGAAGCTAATTTGCTAACATTTTAATCTGTTAACATGTTAACAATATGTTATAGCACTTGCTGTATGAGTGCAGCTACATAAAGGTTGTATTTGCTCTCAAATCAAGCTGCATGCACCACTTGTCACCATGATGGTAACTATCCTAAAATCAACATTAACAGAAATTCTTCTAAATTAGCATAACAAAACATAAATCACTACTAAATCTACCACTTAATATAAACATCATATTACACTTAATGTTAGCATTTACTCTCCCTTTCGAGTGCCATCGGCAAAGCATGCTGACATCCCAGCCGTCTCAGTTAAACTTAAACGTCTAAAAGTTTGTCTAAATTAAAATAAATAATTTTATAAAACTCAAACCAATGAAACAGTTCAGTTTACTTAAAATATATCAGTTCTGTGAACTTGAAAGGAAAAGAAAGTGCTAAATACTCATAAAAGTTAATTTGACTGAACTAATTAGTTTAATTTAAGTTTGTCCTACTCAAACAAATTAATTAATTTGAGCGTTAGGTTTTGCAGTGACAAGTGAAAAGGCCAGCATTGTATCTGATTATGAGACAAATGTTTGTCATTTCATAAACTGGCCATTTGCGACGCTTACCGTATATTAGTCAACTCTGTAAAGCTTAATTTTTTCAACTCCGCCATATTGCCAAACCCCGGCCCTATCTCAGCCCAAAAGACGCTGAATCGCTGGTACATGCGTTCATCACATCTCGCCTCAACTACTGTAATGTTATTTTTTTCTGGAATACCAGCACACTCTATCTCACGTTTGCAATATATTCAAAACTCTGCTGCAAGATTACTAACTTACACTAAACAATCTGCTCATATCACCCCAATTCTGTTCAAACTCCACTGGCCACCCGTGTTATCCTGAATTTAAGTCTAAACTCAAAACTCATTTGTTTCAACAGTATTATAAGTCATAACATGTTTTTTTTTTTTCACAACTCTGTATTACAGTCATAATGTTAATTTAGGTACCATTATTCTTTTGTATCTTTACTTCAACTGCCCACCTTCCATGCTGTCTGTAAATAGTGTTGTTTTTTGTTTCTGGTTTTGTTTTGTCTGTATTCCAAATGTAATGCGATATGCAACTGCAATTGCTCATTTTCTTGGACTGGGCAAATGTCTATTGTCCATTAATGTGTTAACTGATTGTTTGTTCTTTACTGTTTACTGTTATTGTGAAGCGTCCTTGAGCTTGGGAAAGGCGCTATATAAATTGAACATTATCATTATTATTTGTATTATTATTATTATTTATGTTTTCGTTGAGCTATGTGTGTTTGTGGACACACTCACACATAGCCCAGTTTTGGCTGTTCGTTTGTGTTAATACATTTATGGACCTTCAGGAATTTGTTTTAGGCTCCAAGTCTGACAGGTAACTTGTATACAAGGAATATGTTTTATCATTTAGAGAGATTTGCTGAAACGTAACCCCAGATGTTAGCTAAATCAAAACCTCCTGGAAAAACTATTTTTAAAAAAACCTTCCATACTGGCTTTGCCAAGCCGCCAACATTCAAAGTCTTGACAAATGTTGCTTTTCTATTAATATTTACAATTTAAATTTATTTTAATTCTACTTCCTTACATTTAAGTTTGAATTGCAATCGTGCATTCTGATTGCTAAACCCAAATTCAAATGGACTTGAATTTGAATTTTAAAAGGCATTTTTTGATTCAGATCTGACTGGCACACTTTAGTGTGTACAGTTTTGTTTAATCTTGTCAGGGTCAATTGCTTGAAATTATCCTCACTGATATAACTGAATGTAATGTTTTCAGACACCAACAAAATATAATCTCCTTCCTTTAAAAACCATTGTGTCTATCAAATGTCCTCACTAATGCAAAGAAACCAAAATGTGTTTGTCTGTATCCTGTGTGTATCCTTGCCTCTGTGTGGTGTAAAGGGAGGTCATACTGTAGTATTGGGGTTTAGCTTTGCTTTCTCCTCATGTCTCTCTTGTGTAATGATAAAACATCTCGGAGCTTGTCAGTTATAAACATTGACTTGAGCAGACTCTCCAGCAGCCCTCTCTGCCTCTGAGCCAGGACAGTGGACTGCCAGCACATTCATAAAAACGCTGTGTTTGGAATGCTGAACACGGAACAGGCTGCTTCCAAATGAATCGCAGAGCTTACGCATCTCTCTGAGGGATACCAATATAGCCGATAACTCAGCCTTTTCCAATCCTGCTGGGTGGTTCCACCACTTCTAGATTCTTTAGAGTCTTTTTAGGAAATAGGGATGGTTCCATCATGAAGTGTGTCGTATGCAGTTCTGACCAGCAGGATGTGGAGCGATGGGTGTTCCAGCTCAGCTGTCATGGGATGCCGTATGATTGATGGGCCAGTCCGCCTGTCTCTGTGTTTACGCTGTATTGACCTCTGACCTTTAAGGGTTAGAGTAAGGTTAGTTTGAGTACCAAGATGCTGACCATAAGATTCAACAATGTCAGAGACAACTGCCAGACCAACCAGAAAATAAAGAGATAAAGGGAGAGTGCAAAAATGAGGATGAACTAAATGAGGTGTGTGCTCTGGGAGAAAATGGATTATGTTCTGGGAGCGTAAAAAAAAAAGGGAGACAGGATCAGGAAAGGGTCCCAAGCTGGGACACAAACTCAGGTCCCTCGAAGCGCAATTGCACACGGAGTGCTGCCCACAATGCTATCAGCTCCAATGTAAATAGAAATTTGAGGGGGGAAAAATGAATGACAGATTTATTATGCATGCGGGCCTAAATAATAAATGGCTTTTAAAAATGTACACTGGAAAAAAAAAAAACTAATACATTTTATTCAGCATATGATAGGAATATGAAAGCCTTAATTTAGTATTATTTGTATAATATTATAGTATTAATAAATATAGTGAATAGCTTCTATTTTTATATTTTCAGTTTAAGTTTTAGTAATTTGGCATGTGCAGTTATTATTTTTTTATGTAGCTTTAATTTATTTTTAAGTTTTAGTAATATTACTACTTTGAACTAAACTTATTTGACTTCATTCCTTTTTTTAACGTTTTTAAGTTTTACGTTTTCATCTAATAGTATTTTATAAGATTTTTAAAATGTTTTTGAAAGAAGCCTCTCCATGGCTGCATTTATTTGATAAAAAAATACGGTTAAACTCTCATATCATACATTATTACAATTAAAAATAACTGTTTTCTATTTGAATGAACCTGAATTTTCAGCATTGTCCAGTCTTCAGCGTCACATTAAATCATTCTAATATGCTGGTTTGATGCTCAAGAAACATTTATTATCAATATTCAAAACAGTTGTGCTGCTTAAAATGATTGTGGAAACCATGATACATTTTTTTAGGATTTTCGACGTACAGAAATTGAACATCAATATTTTTTATAATAATTCTTAAATATTCATTTGAGAAATATTTAACATCAACACTGTAAAAAATGCTGGGTTGTTTCAACCCAAATTTGGGTCAAATATGGACAAATCCAGCCGTTTGTTACGCTGTAGGCAATGACGCAGAGAGTGAATCCAAATGCAAGCACTTTAATAATCCGACAAACAGGTAATCCAGGGTAAACTCGGAACAAGGTATAACAGGCAACATTAAACAACGACAGCAAACAACTGAAACACAGGGGTTTAAATACACAGACAAACAAGCTAAACAAGATAACAAGGGGGCGTGGTTAATAAGAGACACCTGGGGAGACTAATAAACCTAACGGGGACCAGCTGAACATGAAGAGACAGGGAAACACATGAAAGACAACAACAAGGAACAAAATCCAAAACCCACACCGTGACACCGTTGGGTTACATTTTTAAATTAAATTTTTAACCCAACGTTTGGGTTTGTCCTTATTTGACCCAAAATTGGGTTAAAACAACCCAGCATTTTTAGAGTGAATATAATAATAATGTATTGTCGCCATATATGCAAGAATAAAATTAGTACCTACTGACAAACTGTTTTGCTAAGTGATAATATGCCAAGCTACAAATCTGTAGTTGATTTGACAAGAATATATTGATTCAGTGAGATGTTTTGAATGACCAAATTAAAATTGATTAAAGTTGTGTTCCTGAGGACATGTATTGATTATTTTGAGAGAACGCAATCCTTTGTGTAAATGCAGCGGTGTTCTGGCAACATTTTTGCCTGTTTGGTCGTAATGTTGCAGGTTAAGCTCAGGGCAGGAAGTACTGATCATAAATCAGTGGGATATCACAGACTGGAGTCAGTTACTCTAGTTCGGGCCAGCCAACGACTCAGACCCCCCAGCATGGGCATCAGACGCAACACACGTTTCATCTCAACAAGACTGAGAAGGAGAGAATAATAAGGAAAGAGCATGAAATAAACTCACATGGTTGAATTAATTAAATCAGAACAAAGATGTGAGTCTGAAAGAGAAGGATTTACAAAGAATTGTGAGGCAACCAGATAAAAAAGGAGGAAACTAAAAAAAAAGTTTAAAAAAGGGACCTGTTACCACAACTTAAATAAATGCATGGCTGCAAGTTAAAAAATCTAATTTATTTATTTAATTAAACCTTTTAAGTTGCAAACATTATTTTGTAGAGTTCTGTTAGTAATGTTGATCTTTTTTGAAGTAGTGATTTCTACATTGGGAGGGTTGAATAAAATTCCTGAACTTTAGTTAGGAACTGTGAAAAAGTTGTTTTCGTTTGCATGTGTAAATAAATAATTCACATAATAATGCTAATGAGCAGCAAGCAAGCAGTGTGGACATTATCCTCATGTCTTGAATGTGCCAATGTGTTTATTTGTGTGAGTGAGAGAGAGCATGTTAATGAGCGGTCTTCTCTTATCTTCTCTCTTCGGTGTGTTGTTTGTAGCTGTTGTACGTCACCCATCCCTGACACTTCAGACCATCTCTCACTGTCTCTTCGTCTCCACAGCGACCAGACGGCTGTGAGGGCAGTAGATGGAGGGAGTGCAATGAGCTGTCTTTTTTCTAATGAATAGTGCTGCTATCCTGTGAGTGACCTGTCAGATGTGACAGGCGAGACGTGAGGGATTGTTCAAAGGTAAAGTTTTAAATGGCATGCAGAAATGTATCTAAGGGAGATAGACACCAGAGAGCCATGGCTATCTTGGGATAGTGGGACAGTATAAACTTATCTCTGTAATGAGAAAAGAGAAATAAAGAGGGGGTGGAATCCCAAAGGGTTTCTCTGGTCAAGAAGATAAGGGACATCAGTGTTGTTGTGCATGTGAATTTTACAGCAATGCCCAATAAGGTTTATTGCTCAGATGTTTCTCTTTCATCATGCGATTTCTAATCAGAGTTTTCAGTGATGTTTGAATTAATATAAACTTTGTCTCAGGTGTTTCTCCAAAAAATCTTGAAAAGGAATAAAAATAGACACAAATGAGATCATTTTCTTAATTTTACAGAGCTGTGAATTGGAGGTGGATGGCATAGAACATTTAATTAAAAAAAATTGAAAGAGAAGTATTTACTGGGAATGCTTACGGCTAGCAGCATGGGTAGAAAAAATGCTCACAAAAACAAATAATTAGTCAAACTGAGTAAAGATTTAAAGACAAGGGAAGCAATATGGAAGGTTGTTTCTGCCTCAGATAACAAAATAAACGGTTACACTTTATTTCGATGGTCCACTGACACTCCTAATATAACTTTGCAACTCCATGTCATTAGAGTATTAGTAGACTGTTAGGTTATGGGTTCTTATTAGAGTTAGGGTTAGTAGAATAAGTTGACATGTAGTTGCAAAGTTACTTATAGTAGAATGTCTGTTGTTGGACATTTTGATTGCTCCTGTCTGATCGCTGATCGATTGCTCCTGTCTGCCTCGCTGCCTGCTGTGTGTTTGTTTGCTTCGAGGCTGTAAGCTCCGCCTGAGCCTCGTATTTCTTTATGTTTTGAGCCATCATTTACTATCTAGTTGTTTATACTACTAAATACAGCTTACCCAACATCTCAGATTAACCTTACATCTCTAGCTTCCGTTATTGTTAACACAGCACGCTAGTAAGTTAACTCGCTAACGTTAGCCTGCTAACGCGCCACCCGTGCGCTCATTTATTTATTTATTTTCTCTCGCGCGCCCGCGCCTTTGAGTTCATAAAGTCCAGGTAAGTAAGAAATCAGTCAACAAACACGGTGAGTAATGTCGTCTTGTCCTATTATTGTCACCTGTGTCACATGTCATATGTTTAGTATAACGTAGACTCACTGTATTCCGGACACTTTGCACAGTAAAACGTCCCGTAAGATATCAATCCGCAGAAAGATAAACCTGATTGGCTCGTCTGTCTCTGGGGACATGCCTTCCACATGTTCCAAAGTTTGATTGACACATTTTGGACTAATCATTTTGGAGAAATCTTGAAAAAACTGCCGGGAGACGCAGTGTCCGGATTACCGTGAGGACTCACGGTGTTCCGGACGGCTGAAAATTTCTACTCACTGTGTTTCGGACAGTTAAGGAGTCGTCATTTCTAATATAAAACACATATACATTTTACCAACTATAAGTTGGTAAAATAATCATATTAATCTTCATAACTTTGTTGTATAAGCGTCTATACACTATTTTAATCGACGATTGCTCATGTGAGCATTATATTCTAACGTTAACGTTATATTTAAGAATTTTAAATGTTAAAAAAATTTAAATACCTTAAAAAAGTACAAATATTTGCAAATTGTAACTCATAATTATTTTATAAGACCATAAGAATGTTTTTTTTTTGTCATTTTCTGGTGGGTGAACATGTTTTAAGAGCCGTTTTCTACGGAGGTATTTTCCCCTCTTCCTTTTGTCTTGCCGGAAAACCTTCCCCCCACCATTTTCTGAACAGTCATTGGTGTACGTTAGAAACTCACGTTGATTTCTTTGAAACGACTGGCTCTGGAAACATAGGATTGGTCGGATTTGAAAGAGGAGGAGGCAAAGATGACACGGATATATATATATGCCGTGACCTGAAAGTTTTTATTTATAGAATTTGCGAGAAAAGGTCAAGTGTCCGGAATACCGTGATGTCCGGAATACAGTGAGTCTACGTTAGCCTTCTCCGATGGCAATATAGGATTTATATGTGATAAATGCAAGGAGACAGTCAGGCTGACGGTGAAGATTTCAGAACTAGAGACACGCATCCAAACTTTAATTGAGGATGGTAAGAATGCTAGATCTTAAGATAGTGTTTTGGATGCGCCTAACATAGTGAACTCTTTACATGATTCGGTTCCGGCTGAAGTAGAGCCCGTGCAGCAGGGCAGATGGGTGACCGTGAGAGATCGTTCTAGTCGCGGATTAAAGAACCACTCGTCCGTTCCTATTCCCATAACAAACCGATTTGCCCCACTCAGTGAAACACCCACTGAGAATTATGTTGATTGTGCCCTGGTAATTGGTGATTCGATCACACGGAACGTGAAAATAGAGACACTAGCCACCATAGTCACATGTTTGCCAGGAGCCAGAGTGCCTGACATCAAAGCAAATTTAAAAGTGCTGGCTAATGCTAATCGTAAATTCTCTAAGAGCATTATTCATGTCGGCACTAATGATGTTCGACTCCGCCAGTCGGAGATCACCAAAATAAATATTAAAGAGGTGTGTGAACTCGCAAGTATGATGTCAGGCACTGTAATTTGCTCTGGCCCCCTTCCTGTACACAGGAGTGATGAGATAGTTAGCCGATTGGCCTCACTGAATGGTTGGCTGTCGAAGTGGTGTCCGCAGAATAATATAAAATTCATAGACAATTGGAAAAGTTTTTGGGGCAAGCCTGATCTGTTGAAAAGAGATGGTATCCATCCCTCCTGGGCTGGTGCTGCTCTTCTCTCTAGTAATTTGGCTCATAGTCTTAGAGATAAAACATGACAATCTGGGGCTCAGGTCAGGAAGCAGACAGACTGCCTAAACCGACCGTCTGCTAGCGGCCTCACGTCACCAAGGTCAGATAAATCCCATCACATAGAGCCTCTTTCACCTAGATATCATCATATAGAGACTGTGTCTGTTCCCCGAATTTGGAAATCCAAAAAACGTCAGGTAAAAAATTTAATTGATGTTCAACAAATAAAAAACAGATATAATACAGATGAGCAAATGATAAAGCTTGGGTTGCTGAGTTTTCGATCCCTTACTTCAAAATCTCTCATAGTTAATGATATGATTTCAGATTATAATCTTGATATGCTGTGTTTGACAGAAACCTGGCTAAAACCAAACGCTTACATTATTTTAAATGAGTCAACCCCACAAGATTACAGTTATAAAAATTAACCTCGTCTGAAAGGCAAAGGGGGAGGTGTTGCTGTAATTTATAGTAATATTTTCAAAACCACTAAGAAATCTAGCTTTAAATATACTTCTTTTGAAGTATTGGTGCTTAATGTAAAAATATATAGTGTAAACGATAAATCACATTTGAGAATTATGCTGGCTACTGTATACTAGGGCTGTCACTTTTTATTCGATATTCGAATATGCATTCGAACATGACGTGAAATATCCATAATCGAACTATAAATAAACTAACCGGTTTTTAAAGTGCCATGTTTAGCGCATTTTTTACAGTCTATGATTAGACCGTTTGTTTTTCATTTTATTGTTTGCCATCTCATCCAGTAGCGGGCACTCTAAACGTATTGTAGCGTAAACTCATGACCAAATCAAGCGAATAATAGCCAACAGCCACCCTGTTTTGAAAATGGAAGATAACACACAGAACGGCCAGCCTGAGCGGACAATTTCTACCCCAACTCATCTAAAAAGTAGTGTCTGGAAATGGACAATCCGATTGATGAATCCGAACATGAACATGTTTACATGAACGATACATAAAGTAATGTGCGCGTTATATGTCACAAGATTCAAATCCGAATTGATTTTTTGACATGCGCACACTGCACGAATATGCCGCTGTTCGCGCATAACTATTCTCCTCTATTGGTTCTTTATTTGTTTTAAACAGCAGACTTGATATTTATCCGTCTCTGGTCATGATTTGGAGACGATGAGCATGATTTGCCGTGCTGCTTGCCTGCTTATATTGATCACGCAGTAAAACCCTGCGCCCAAAACCAGTCGTCCGTGGATGATAATCTGAAACAAGCGCTGGTGGGACGTTGTCCTGCTTCACTTCACAGACGCTGAGTGAAATAAGAATTTTTTAATAACGGAACACTCATTTATGACACTCTATTCAACAGGAAGAACAGCTCGCTCGGTGCGTAATACGTCATTGCACATGCGCAGTCCTTTTAGTTTCGTAGATATTCGAATATATTCGAATACATTGCTTGATATTTGATATCCGTTCGAATTTGATTTTTCTCAAAAGTGACAGCCCTACTGTATACAGGCCACCAGGGCACCATAAAGATTTTATCAAAGAATTTGCGGACTTTCTATCAGAATTAGTATTGGCTGCAGATAAAGTACTAATTGTTGGTGATTTTAATATACATGTAGATAATGAAAAAGATGCATTGGGATTGGCATTTAAAGACATTGTAAACTCAATTGGAGTTAGACAACACGTGTCAGGACCTACTCATTGTCGTAATCATACTCTAGATCTAATATTATCACATGGAATAGATGTTGATGCCGTTGAAATTCTGCAGCAGAGCGATGACATCTCAGATCATTATCTAGTCTCATGTAAATTACATTTAGCCAAGGCTGCAAAGCCGACTCCGTGTTATAAATACGTTAGACCTATAACTTCTGCCACTAAATATTGCTTTATCAATAATCTTCCTAATCAGTTTCATCATCTCAGCATCCCGGATAGCTTAGAAGAACTTGATATTGCAACAGAAACGTTTAACTCTCTCTTTTCCAGCACTTTAGACGCAGTTGCTCCGTTGCGCTTAAAGAAGATTAAAGAAAATAGTCCAACGCCGTGGTACAGCAAGCACACCCAGGCCTTTAAGAGAGCAGCCAGAAAAATGGAGCGCAACTGGAAGAAAACTAAACTAGAGGTATTTCGAATTTCGTGGAAAGAGAGCTTGATTGCTTACAGAGAGGCTTTAAAAGCTGCTAGATCTGCTTATTTTTCAAACCTATTAGAAGAAAATAAACATAATCCAAGGGATTTATTTGAAACAGTGGCTAAACTAACGAAAAAGAAAGCTTCAAGCTCAGAAGTGTCCAAGCAACACAGCAGTGATGACTTTATGAACTTCTTCACTTATAAGATTGATAATATCAGGGACAAAATTATAACTATGCAACCGTCTACAACAGTATCGCATCAGGAAGTGCATTGTAGTCTCCCTGAGGAAAAATTTGATTCATTTGTTGCTATAGGAGAGGAAGAATTCTGCAAACTCGTTAATTCATCTAAATCGACAACTTGTATGTTAGATCCTATACCGACTAAGCTACTGAAAGACATGTTTCCAGAGGTCATATATCCTCTTCTTAATATCATTAATTCATCTTTGTCTCTAGGATACGTACCAAAAAGCTTTAAACTGGCTATGATAAAACTGCTTGTTAAAAAAACCACAACTTGATCCTACAGAATTAGTCAATTACAGGCCGATCTCGAATCTGCCTTTTCTGTCAAAGATATTAGAAAAAGCAGTATCTTCACAACTATGTTCCTTTCTAGAAAGAAATGATATCTGCGAGGATTTTCAGTCCGGATTTAGACCGTACCATAGTACTGAGACCGCTCTCATTAGAGTCACAAATGATTTGCTCTTATCATCGGATCGTGGTTGTATCTCTCTATTAGTGTTACTCGATCTTAGTGCTGTATTTGACACCATTGACCACAACATTCTTTTAAATAGACTAGAAAAGTATGTTGGCATTAGTGGAATTGCATTAGCATGGTTTAAATCATACTTAACTGACCGTTATCAGTTTGTAGCAGTAAATGAAGAGATGTCTTATCGATCACAAGTTCAGTATGGCGTACCACAAGGCTCAGTACTAGGACCGCTGCTGTTCACTCTGTACATGCTACCATTAGGAGCTATCATTAGGAAACATGGAGTTAGCTTTCACTGTTATGCCGATGATACTCAGCTGTATATTTCTTCAAAACCCAACGAAACTTACCAATTCACAAAATTAACGGAATGCATAGCTGATATAAAAAATTGGATGACTAGTAATTTCCTACTACTAAATTCTGAAAAGACAGAGATTCTAATTATTGGACAAAAAACTTCCACACGCAATAACCCAGAATACTGTCTAACACTTGATGGCTGCTCTGTCAAGTCTTCGTCGTCGGTTAGGAACCTGGGTGTGCTCTTTGATACCAACCTTTCTTTTGAAAGCCACGTGTCTAGTATCTGTAAAACTGCATTTTTCCATCTTAAAAATATATCCAAAATACGCCATATGCTCTCATTGGGAAATGCGGAACAATTAGTCCATGCGTTCATGACCTCAAGGCTAGATTATTGTAATGCTCTACTGGGTGGTTGCCCTGCACGCTTAATAAATAAACTACAGCTAGTTCAAAACGCCGCAGCTCGAGTTCTTACCAGAACCAGGAAATATGACCATATTAGCCCGGTTCTGTCAACACTGCATTGGCTCCCTATTAAACATCGTATACATTTTAAAATATTGTTGATTACCTACAAATCACTAAATGGTTTAGCTCCGCAGTACTTGAGCGAGCTCTTAACGCATTGTAGTCCTTCACGTCTATTGCGATCTCAAAATTCCGTCCAGTTGATAATACCTAGAATATCTAAATCGACTGCTGGCGGTAGATCCTTTTCCTATTTAGCACCAAAACTTTGGAACAGTCTTCCTACCATTGTCCGAGAACCAGACACACTCTGTCAGTTCAAAGCTAGACTAAAAACACATCTCTTTGACCTAGCATACACATAATACATTATAGACTTCTATAATTCAATGTTAGGCTGCATAGATTAGGTCAGCCGGAACTGGGTACACTTCCCTTAAATCTTGATGTACTCGCTACATCATAAGAAGAATGGCATCTACTCTAATATTAGTGTCTTTGTTTATCCCGAGGTTTTCCCGCAGCCTGCTGGATCCAGGCCGTGTCCAGATCTGACGAAGGAGATCCGCCTGGACCCAATGACAATGCAGTGCTGAAGTGTCCACTATCCTCTCCCTATGGAGGATCCCTTTCCCACTCTACAGATAAAGCGTTGTGAATTCCGGCTCGCATACCCCGAAGTGATAAAATAAAACAAAATTCTGTATCAAAATTTATAGGCAAGAAAAGTAGTTTGTTTAGGCTGGGTTGTATGAATTACAAACCTGCGCACATATTTTAAAAGCCCATAACTATAGAATCAATTCTGAATGAGCATGTGAACGCCGTCAGCGTTAATCACAGGTTCGCGTTTAAAGTCTGATCATTTCAATGGAGGTGAATCAATCAAAGTTAACTTTAGCTGGAAGTAACATTATTCAAGAACTGCTATAAAGCCAAAACAATCTGTTACCTTAAATTATATGTTTATCTCTGTAAAGCTGCTTTGAAACAATCCATTGTTAAAAGCGCTATATAAATGAAGATGACTTGACTTGTTGTGGAGCATCAAAATAAAGTCTAATAATACTGTAATGAAAGTAAGTTTACATGTAGTTGCAAACTTAGTAGAATGTCTAAAGTGGACCATTGAAATAAAGTGTTACCAATTTAAAAGGTAGTTAAGTTTTAAAGAAAAAAGAAAATTGTCACATTGTGAGAGAGTTGAAATTAGCTTAAGTTGACAAGCTTAAGTTGCATTGATTCACTGACATTGGCCTCGTGGGAAAGGGTCCATTTAGATTCACACTTTAAGGGAAAATTCCAGTCAGAAGTGAGCATCCCTATGCCCTACTCACTCCAGTAGCCAGAACATGACCATAAATGCTTCCTTGAAGTGACTATTGCATGTTCCTTTCTCTAACAGACCTGTGGGAAGGGCCCTTCGTGAAGGGATTCATTTGTTCACTTTGTTTGGAACGCTCCAATTTCCCCTTCCCCTTCCTGAAGTGCCCTTCATGGGTGCAAAAACACAGTTTGGAAGTCGTCCAAAATCCCGCCAGAAGTAGGTGATGGGCAACTTACTCGTCTACTGTATTATCAATACTGTGAATTTGGACAGGTTTCTCTTTTCACATGTTTTCGCCTAGTATAGGCTATATGCATATTCAGATCACCTTGTTATTCTGAAGCAGAAAATGGGCTTGGCTTCCATAAATAGGCCTACTCAACAGCACAAACAGAAATTTCCATTCAACATCAGTGTACATTCACAAGCTCCCACAGAAGTCTTGTAAATACCAAAACATGAGATTTTCATTTCTGTTCTTGATGCCATCGTTTTATCTCAGCCACAGAAACACAATTAATTGCATTTGGTTGAAGGTATGTTATTGAAGTATAGGCTACTTTTGCATTTTTAGGCAGAAGTTGACGGGAGTTTTTAGGTCTAACAACAAAAAAAACACATCTGTGTGTGTAAATTAATCTACTAAACAAACGTACTTAATGGTATACTTAATAAACAATGCACCAGATTAAAGAACATCTTTGCACATCTTTAAGTCTAACAAAACATAACATGTCGATGTGCGTGTGTGCCTGTGTATTGTTAATCAGAGTCACAGTGCTGACAGAAGAATGATGCTGGTAACCCTGGAGTGCAGTTTTGATGGCTGAGAAACTGCATTTCACCCAAACCTTCTTTGGCTTTGCGTTGTGAAATTGCTCCATGCAAACCACTTTATTTAAAACACTGGCAGAGACCCATCTGTCAAGTCTTTCTTTTCCATGCCCTAGTTATTCTTTAAAAACATTAAAATGAAAATTAGTTTGAAATTAGCAGGGGGAAAATGCATCACATTGCCTAAGAAACTACTATTCAATCTAATTTAAGTCATACAATTTTATCTGCAATAGTAGCCTACAGATACTGAACAAAATATAGGTATTGGTTAAAATGTTTACTTTTTGACCTCAAAATCAGTTTTTTTCATATATTCTGCCTTTCCAGCCTTGACAATCACCATGCTGGATCGGGGAGGAAGTATGAAAATACTGAAGTGATCACATGACTCATGTATCCCTAACTGGTGGAATTGATGGTGTTACAACTCTCCCTATGTTACAACCTATCCTATTTGGGGAGAGTTCATTTGAGATGCTACGCGAAAACAAAGGTAGGCCTATGTTATAGCTATACAATGCGCATTCATTATAGGAAACTGAAAGAGGATTGTTTTTGAGGCGACAAAAGCTGCATTGTGACCGCGGCAGGTCGTCTTTGTAGGTTACATCCTCCACGGCTCATCTTTCCGACACATGAACCTCACAATAGGCCTATAAACACAACTTCGTGTGATGTTAACTATACAGATGTTGAATGGGCTAAATAGTTTTTCATTACTGTCAGTAGCCTATATCTACTTTACAATGTCATGATATTTTAATTATGTAAATTGTACAAAATGTGACTGAAAATTACAGGCTAGTAGGTTTGAGAAATCAAAATAGTGAGACAACGTAGTCTCCTGTTCAGTAAAGCTGGACTCGGTATATATGTAGTTCATTAGCCAGTAGAAGAACCTACGCTTCTCTACTTACCACTTAGCCTATACTTCATTTAATTCCAGTGTTCATTACTCATATGCACCGATAGGGGGCAGTATGTGCCACACAATGAACTACTCCAGTGGGAAGTAGATACTGCGCACTAAACTGAGTCCCTTCATTGTCATCTGTCTTTAAATTTAACTGTGAATAAAAATATAACGTATGCTATCGAGGACTATATATATAGGACCCATTCATCACATTGAATTGTTTTGTGGGGGAAAAAAACCTCTTGAGGCAATAATTAATGGACTTTAGACTTTATGAGCAGAGTGCACTATAGGCTATAATGCTTTTCTGAGTCTCTCTTTTTCTTTTCTTTCTGTTTAATTACCCTCCAACACCCCCCACGTCAGGGTCAAGAGTCTCTCCCTTTCTCTTTCTCTCTTCACCTTCTAATCCGTTCATCAATTGTAGTATTTTTTTGGCAGTCCTCTCCCAGTTTAAAGTAACGTTGCGAACTGTCTCAAAGTATGTCCGGGGCACAGCAGTCTACATTGTGTCTGGGAAGACCGCATGCGTTTGCAGTCTCATTCTCTTTTCCATAATGATCCTTCCTTTCTCTTTAATTACTTTTGCCTGAAATTATGCACATTATTGTCTCTGAGTGTGAGAACGGATAGATAAATGGGATGTGAAAGTATTTACAGTATAGTGCTGTTGTAATTAGATAACAAGCCTATAATTTTAATATAACAGAAGCCCTGAATACAGAAAACCCACAATGCTAGTCAACACACGTTATCAGTCAGTCTTGAAACATATCAAAGGGCCTGGTGTCTGCGATATGGCAACGAGTCTCTTTGGCTGTAGTGGGTTGCCATTGAATTCAAATTTGGATTTTGAGTATGATTTATTTCACAGTGCATGGGGAAAAAAGAGGGAATGGAGCCCTGGGATAAAACAGTTCAGACAATGAGACTCGCATGTTGCTTTTGTATGTGGTCTACCGCACTCTAAAAAGTTTAACCATGGTTTACTCAATTTTTTTGGTGAAACATTTTTACACTTAAAAATATTGATTTAATTTTAAAGCAGTGAAATAAATTACATACATTGTATGAACTGAGTAAATGTAAGTAAAAAAAATTAAGTAGATCTGAGTAACATTTGGTACATTAACAAATAAAATTGAGTAGAATTAATTGGGGAACAACATTTAAAAAAAAACAATATGTATGAGTAATATCAACTGTTTTTTATTTATGAGTAATATTAACTTTTTTATTTCCTTTAAACCTTTGTAAAAAATATTCCATACAACCACCGGTAACTGTTACATGACAGCCTTTATTGTCGAGTACAGTACAGCATAATGTTACAGCGAATTTTATACGGTTTTAGCATAAACAATATTGCCTACATGTAAACTCATGTAACAAACATTTTAGACGTAAAAATTAAACATTTAAACATTCAAGTAATTAAAGTTTAATCAACCGGTCTGTTATCCAATTTCCACCGGATCAGCGCTGGTTCTCGTGCCGGAGATGGACTTGCGCTCTGCGTGGAAACTTCTTGATACCACCATCCTGCGTTTCACTCAGAGCCAAAAGATGCTGCGACGCGACTCCAAAACCTGCTAATAAACAAACAGTGCACAGTTCTGAGAACATTTTATCATCCAAATTAGTTATATTCATTATCTTTAGGAATATAGTCTTGTTATAGGCGTTACAATAACGCGAAAAGACAGTCGCGACACTCGTTTGACTTAGGTGAGTCACATATGTATGTTCTTTTGCTTTAAATAAAATGATTTAAAGCACAGTAGTGATTTTATAGATAAAATAAAACATACACAAACCTGAATTTCACAGAGGAAATACACCAATTCTGCGACTCCGAGAAGAGAAAACTGTTCTGGAGACCGTCACCGGAGGAGGAGAGAATTCAAACAGCCCGCGCTCACTTAACTGTTGAGTCGTCGTCACATCAGAGGGTGGGGGAGGGGCGCATTGTTTTAATTGAGTAAACTTACTCAATTTCTTATGTAAGTGTTAAATATGAATAATTTTGATTTGAATAAAGTAATATTTGTGGTTCCTGAAACAGATCAGTTTAATTATCCATTCTCAAAATATTTTGATGGAAATGTCACAAATAGATTAAGTATATTTTAAATAAATAATTGGTTAGTCAAATACTAAATACTTTTAGTGAAAAAAACTTAAATATAACTGGAAATTTTAGACAAAATTAACTGTTGGATTTTTAGTCAATTATTTTTGTATGTTCAACTCAAACTATCAAGTAGGCTAAATGATGTTCAGAGATTTTATTAAGTTAATAAAGTCAACTATTACTGTGATATTTACTAAGCCACTGAATTATTTTTTAGAGTGCGGCATGTTTTTTTTGGTGTAGGGTGAATGGAGATTTAACGTTTGCCTGGGTGAGCGAGCAAGAGGCCATAAGACTAACCTCTCCGCCACATACCACACACACACACACACACACACACACACATGCTTCAGCAGATTATGACCGCTAATCTCACTTTATGGCACGCTGCCTCAGGCCGAAACACTCACACATTCACTTTCTCTCTGATATCTCGTTCTTCTTCTGTTGCTGCTACACACACAAACAGCTGGAGGTTGGCCAGGCATCAGATCACTGTCAGTTCAACTGAAGAGGGTAAATGAATTCAAGATGAGAATTCTGTGGGCGTAATAAGAGTGGCCGACTGGCCGTACTCGTATTGATAAAAATGGCAATTGACACTTTTGTGGTACAGTGGCTCCAAAAGTATCCAGATGCTTAAAAGTCACACTTAACTGAACTCCATTGCATAAGATAACAGAATATTTGTTGGGAAGAAATCAAACTTTTATTTGTAAAATATTTAACTAAAAATAGTTTTAGAAAGCATTGATCAAAAAAATAAATAATTCAAGTTGAATGGGACACTTTTTCCCAGTCAATGGCAACAAGTGTGTGCGTGTACTGTGTGTGTGTATATATATATATATATATATATATATATATATATATACATACATCTGATCAAACTGTACGCATTGGGTTCTTATTAGTGATACCACAAAGTGCTGATTGTCACTGTTTAGTGTTTATTCTCACAGTAATAAGAGAAGAATAAATCGTCCTAAATTGTGGACTGAGACTTTTTTCTTTTTACTGCAGGTTCTTGTTTTTTCACCTCTGAAGTGGCTTTAAAGAGGGTTTGCCTCTTGTGTCAGCCAAGTGAATCAAAATTTTTTTTTCTAACGCTCAGACACTAAAAAAGCTACAACACAAAGGCTTGAGCTTCAAGAGAATCTCAGACCACAACAAAACAGCAGTGAGTACACACACACATATATTTAAAACTTAAATGCTGACATACACATTGAGACTGCACACCCTCATCTTTACTATAGACCGACAAACTTCTAGTTCTAATGCACACATGCTAGAACTAATGATTTGGGACACATCACACAAGCCCACACACTAATTTCAAACTCACTGATCAGAAACAGTCCTTTCTCACGCAGACATATAGACGCGTGAACACACATAAACGCATATCAGGCCTCCTTCTGTATACCCTTAATGTGAATCAGCATCAAAGAATTTAACCACAAGACTGCTAGATTGAACAGTGAGAACAGATATCAAAGACATTAATCAAGAAAACTTGAATCACTTGAATGAATCATGACACAATTATTAACATTTTTACAGATGCACAATATATCGGTAGTACCATGTCAGTCGATATTGTGTAGTAAATCGTTATGTAGATATACCTTTGCTGTAATCTAACGCTATCTCTCTTTTTGGAAGATTTATTCAATGCCTTTTGTCATTATTCAGATAGTACCTTTTGAGAGAGGACAGTAAGTGAAGTTGGAGAGTCTTCTCAGTCTTCAAGGTCAGGAATGGACCTCGAGCCGGAACTCGAACTTGGGTCGCCCAAAGTGCAATTCCGCTACATATCAGAAGTTAATTTTTATAAACGGTAATGATCTCTAAATTAATGCACACTACACATGCACACTATATTGATACCATACTGTTTATTGCCTTATGTTTAATTATGCATGTTAATTTCTTATTTAGATTCTGTCATCAATTACTCACCCTCGTGTCGTTCCAAACCTGTAAGACCTTCGTTCATCTTCGGAACACAAATTAAGATATTTTTGATGAAACCCTTGAGCTTTCTGTCCCCTCCATAGACACCAATTTAATAACCATTTTCAAGGCCCAGAAAGATAGTAAAGACATCGCTAAAATAGTCCATGTGACTACAGTGAATCAACCTTAATTTTATGAAGGCTGGCTCATTATTGGCCAGCTCCTGTGTCAGCATCACATGCATGTGTTGTGTTGTGTTGCTCACGTGAACAGCGTTGGCCAACAATGAGCCGGTGTTCTGATGTATAACCTGGAAGCACTACACAGTGTTTACAACGTGAACAGCATCAGAGACTGACACGGAAGAGAAGAGATTGTTGAATAAAGCCGTTTTTTTGGGGGGTTATCCTTGTCGCTTCATAAAAGGTTGATTCACTGTAGTCACATGGACTATTTTAACAATGTCATAACTTTCTGGGCCTTGAAACTGGTTATTAAATTGTTGTCTATGGAGGGACAGAAAGCTCTCGGGTTTCATCAAAAATATCTTAATTTGTGTTCCGAAGATGAACGAAGGTCTTACAGGTTTGGACGACATGAGGGTGAGTAATTAATGACAGAAATTTCATTTTTGGGTGAACTAACCCTTTAAACTTGCTGTGATCTAACACTCACTTAAAGTTCATCTTTAAAAACACTAATAATTCAAAAGCACTGTTAAATGTAATCTTTAGCAAATCTCAAAATGACTATCCACTTTTCATACTCTACATTATAATGCTTAAATTCACTTGATTGATTTTAGTTTTTAGCATTTTGTTTTGAGGGTATTTGTTCATTTTATTTATTAATTAATACATTATTTATTTATTTATTTAGTCAAAATTGTACAGAATTGTAATATTTTCCATTTATCGATTACCGACCACAACATGAAAATAATTATGATTTCGGTCATAATTTTAGGATTGACGCACCTCTAAGTGGTGAGCCAGTCAATACCTAATTTTATACAGATTTTTTATTTTATTTTACATAAACCATATCTAAAGTAACTTTTTCACACTTCACTTTCTTGTGCCTGTAAAAATATGTCTGCACCACCACTTTTCAGCATCTTTAGTAACGCATCTCTCTTCTAAAGCAGAGCTCACTGTAAAGGCAGCCTGGGGGAGCGTTTACACAGCACTAATGTGCATGAAATAGAGGATTAGGTTTCGAGGTGGGAGGGGAACGGACATCTTAGGGCCCAGTGGCTGCTGTGCCATGTTCATGTTCCTCATGGGAAGGCTTATCCTAATCGCCCCACTGTCGCACTGGCCCCCCAGGGCCCATACACAACACCCAGGGGCCCCAAGTCTTTAATAAAACAGGGTTATGAATGTATTTGTCTTAATGCTCTACTACTGGTGGTGTGTGTGGGTGGCAGAGAGGTGGGAGAGGGTAGACAAGAGGAAAGAGAGGGGGAATGGTGCCGCCTTTGAATGGCAAAACTGTGTCCAGTTTAACGGAGCCACTTTAAGCCGATTTTTTTCGGGTCACATCGGCACCAATGAGGGATTAACTTTTTTCACATCAACGCCCGACTGAGATCTCAGCCCTGCTGCATCCTACATCTTGCTCTGAGGAGAAAGGGTCCACAGTTGCCCAATTTGTACCAGCCAGGGATAAGAAAGAATGGGCCATCCTATAAGAGACAAAAAGAAAAATTAGCTCAGTTTTACTGCTTTTTTGTTGTTGTTCAGTCCCTGGTTTTTCACACAAGGGATCAAATAGATGATGAATGCTATTGTGTCTCTGATTCTCTTCTTCTGTCCATCAAACGAAGGAGCTTGTTCTCACAGGCATCGACGTTTGAGTGCTGTCTAACAAACAGGTGGAATTAGTGAGTACGAGTGTGTTTGTATGTAATTTCAAACATATATTCAACAGTAAACAGGTGTGAGTTTGACGGTCTTTACGTGTGTCAATAACATTAATGGCTTGTCCATCATTTTCCCACAGTGACGCAGCTTCAGCCCTGAGGTGGTTCGCTCAGAATTGACAGCATTTTTATTTGTAAAACACAAGTAATCATAAAAGCCATTGTGATTGTGCAGAATCTCTGAGGCAATTCCAATTGTCGCAGATGGAGTTCTGTATGTTGGCTAGTTTTCTCCTGGCTCATTCTTACTATGTTATTATCTATTATCTTACGAGTAAACAAACTCTCTGAAAGCTGCATAATTAATGCTGGCCTTGTCAGTTCCTCTGAGCCTCTCTCTAATTTATTTTTCTAACACACTCTCATTATAAACATAAAAGACTGAATCAGAAATGTGTCGGATAGAGTACATGAACAGACTCGTATGCACAGTCATGCTGTTAAAAAAGAGGAGGAGAAATAGTCAGACTAAAATATGTTTACTCTAACTCAGCAATACAACAACAAACCTTAATGATATTTACATGCAGAAAACATGATTATTCAAACAGTATTTGCACATAAAAAGTGAGGAATGGGTGGAAATTCCAGAGTTCACTTTAAAATTGTCACACAGTTTTTTTTTATATCTTTTGCACTGAAGTAAGAGTATGTGGATCAGAGATCAAATGTTTTCGTACTATCTATTAATTTATTTAAAACAACCAAAAAAAATAAATAAATCATACATACTAGACCCTGCAGACCCTCATTACTGTGCCAAGATCAATTCGCCTCTTATCAGATAATTTGACCTTTTTAAGACAAATTAAGGTTAGTTTAATTTGTAAAATGTCATGTGGTGCAGCTCCCCTGGAAATTAATATTTATGAATTAATAATTCATGATTGTTGTATAAAAAAACAACAACAACATTTTTTTGGTTTTTAAAACCATATATGCAACCAAAATGATTTCAATGAGTACAGTACATCTCAATGAACTTTGCACATGTATAACCTACAATTTTTATGTTTTTTTTTCTTTCTTTATTGGGGACAGTCTTATAGAGTCTTAATCAACTGTAAGTGGAACAAATGTTCAGAATTAGTCACATTTATTTATTTTTCAAATGTTATGTTTTTGTGCAATATGACTTTTAGTAGAGTTCGACACGCATATATCAGGGTTCGAAATTTATCTGTGCCCTCTGGACAAAGTCATTGCAATGATTGTCAGCTGTAAAAATGGTCTAGCAGTACTTGTGCTCTTGTTTTTGGGTTAATGATGCAAGGTCATATGTGCCCCCCTGCTCTGCTGGTAACATTCATACGGCAGCAGTGACTGATCAAACCTGAACACACACAAGATGAGCAGAAACTTCCCTCCAGCATTCTAAATGTGGAGACTTTTTTATCAATAAATGTTTTTTGTTTCCTTCAATATTTTAGTGCATTCAGATATTCTGATTGAGTTGTAGCTGAACAACTGAAAGAGACAAGTAAAAAGTGAAAAATGGAATAGACAGAGAAATTCTGCAGGTGGGGGTGTGTGTGTGTTTGGTGGGGTCTCATCATATAAAATCAGACATGTCATGACCTCTGACTTTTGGGTGGCTGCAGCTGGAGTGGGCGTTGGCAACTCTAGTTCCTGCTAGTTCCTTATTTAGCTGCTCTCTGATTGGCTGATTAAGAAGGAGACTCCACAAAGTGGCAGCAAGATTAAAATCTTCTGCACATCTGGGAAGAGAAGAACATTGCAGTGTTTGTGGGAGACAGGAAGGAAGGCAGCGGCAGAAACATGTATACCAAAAAAACAAACAGAAGACATAATTCATGTCACACTAAGGGAAACTAGAAAACCACTGAGATCACCATTCACACCATAACTGCAACCAAAAATTACAGAGTGACTGACAATGGAGGGGACAAAAACAAGGACAGCAGAGAGATATGTGTTGAAAAGATGCCAGGAACATGTAATTGTCATTCAAGCTTTTTTGAAAGGATAGTTCACCCAAAAAATGAAAATTCTGTCATCCTTTACTCCCCTTCAAGTTGTTCCAAACCCGAATAAATGTCTTTGTTCTGTCAAACACAAAAGAAGATATTTTGAAGAATATGGGTAACCGAACAGTCCACTGTTCCACCATTGACTTCCATAGTAGCCCATTATTATCGTAAAATAAGGATTGGATTGGATACCTCTGAGGGGTTTATAATATGACATGACTGTTATGCTACTCATAACATTATAGCTTACCAAATAAATAAATAGATATTGTTCTAAATTAATAAATTTATTAAGTGAGAAGGAAAAGGCCTACAGAATGATACAAGGCCTGAAACAATCACAGCGAAGCAGGTAATTGGTTGTCTGGGACAACAGTTAGTTGTACAATTTTATAGCCATTATATACAAATATTTGACCACATATTTGTCTGCTTGAATCTGGTTGGTCAATGACAGAATTCTGAGAATAATGAGAATGACCAACCAGATTTAAGAAGAAATGTCACACCCATTTAAACTGAGGATATTGCCCCTCAAATGTTTGACCCAAGTGGACTTAAAAAAAAATAATTAAAAAAATATGTAATTTGTGTCATTCATGCACAAGCATGCTGTTTTTGTGCACATTTTACAAAATAATTGTTAATACAACTCCACCAATGGGTGTTAGCATTTATATGTTAGCATTATCATTGTATTTATTAATCATTTAAATATCAGCTTTAAACTCATAAGGGAAAAATTGTCTGTCTCCGGTGATCACTCAAAAAACTCGTGAACTAATGAACTTTTATTTGTTACTTCAATGTGATCATTTCTTTCCTTTCATTTTCAGGGCTGCAAGTGGAGCTGACATCTCCTGAAGAGTGATGAGGGTATGTCCACATACAGTGTTACTGGCACGAGCGAGGAGAATAGCAGCTCTCGCAAGTCCACCTGTGAGTGTTTTCTGAAGAGAGGATAGAAAATACAAGAGGAGTGGGTGGTCACCGTGCTACTCGGTTTGTGTGGGTGAGTGTGTGTGTGCGTCTCAGTGAGGCAGCTCCCATGCTTGGTAAAAATCACCTAATTTTTCACTTGAGTGGCTCTCTTTGGGCAGTTCCCCCCTTCATCGACCCCTTCAGAGTAAAATTCCTCTAGTGAGTGTGAAGACTGCACTCGCAGTGCCCCCCACTCCCCCAGCACACACCGAGGGGCATTGAAAATGCATTAACACCAAATCAATGGAAAACAGTGGAAAAAAAGCAAAAAGAGAGAGGGCGAAAAAAAATCTCCTTAGCAACATAATCTAGATGGCCTCACGAAAGGAGAGGGGAGTGTGAAAAGAAAGGGGAAAAGAGGGAAAGAGAAAGGGGAGGGGGTAGCTGAGCGTTTAGTGCAGAATAAGAGACTGAACACTGAGAGGTCTTGCACACAGACAGCGACAAAATGGAGAATTAACACAAGAGAAACTGTTCCTATTTAACACCAGGGGAAAAGCGACTATATTAACACCCTCCCATTAGGGGGTAAGGGGGGAGGAGTGGAGGTGGGGAGGACAGGATAGACCCCTGAAACTCTCTCCCAAGGGAAAAGTGAAAGTCAGCAATAATTGATCTCTTTTTTGTCTAAATAATATAAAGTGATTTTAATATACAATAATATTTTGTATCTTACTGTTCATTTTTCAGTATATAACTTTTCTTATACTGTAATAAGTTTTGTATACAAGAAACCATTCATATTATTTAATTTTTTATGTTGTGTATATATTATTATATTATATCATATCATATATTATATTGATATTTTCCCTAGTAAAAAAAAAAAACCTATACCAATATGTATTTAAAATACATTTATTTCATACTAAATATACTGCAAAGTGTACCACAAATCCATTTAACATATTTACTGACATATCACTTGAGACTTACTTATATAGATATAATTCAACTTTATTTGGAGTACTACTTTATTGCACAATGCATATTTAAAATGTGTTTTAAGACAACTATTAGTAAGGATAGTATGATCTCTGTATAATATCAGTAAATGCAAGTTATTTAAAGTGAACCTAAAGTATACTTGCAATAGTTCCACTTTAGCGTATAAGTCCACTTCAGCACTATTTCCGGATAACTAAAGTGCATTAAGTACAAAATTAGTTGATCCACCTGATATATAATATAATATAATATAATATAATATAATATAATATAATATAATATAATATAATACATTACATTTTCACATATATTTTGCCTTTTTTTGATCACTTTAAATTTCTTATATATATATATATAATAGGAATCATTCTGGGTATTAGTCACATCAGTTATAAGTCAGGAAGTTCAGTTCAGTTCAGCAAATGTCCTATAGTCAAGGCAAGTCATCTACAAATAGAGCTTTATAAAGGTTTTTCAAAGCAGCTGCACAGTGATAACAGAAAAATTATGCATTTCAGCTGTTGTTCAGCAGAAGTTAGTTCAGTGTTGCCCAAGACAGAATGCAGATCCATTATTTTGATAGGAGATTGATACAAAAATGTATATAAATATATATATACTCTGTGGAAAGAAAAGGAAGGATATACTCTGTTATTCCCAATTCAATTAGTTTGGTGGTGGACACTGGTTACCAGTCTCTATGTAAATGACCTTTAACCTCCACTACATGATCTGGTCAATGGTGGGAGGGTTAGACTTAATTAGAAGGTCATTAAAACCTGCCCCCTGCCAGCCATTAGCTTTATAACTGCCCACACACATACCCATAGCTGACCCTCGGCTGTAATGAGCCCGTTCAGGAAACTTCATCAAGAAACACGTTGGATTCTTTCTGTTTCACTGTATCTGCACAGATCAGATCCCAGATCTAATGTCAATAAGTGAAGATTAATTTGATGATATTATTTCACTTCAATCGCTTGAATCATGTTGTTAAATGATGAAGTAACATGTCATTGATTGATGAAGTGGAATCATGTGAACTGAAATGTCGAACTAGACTCATATTTTTAAAAGGGAAAAACACATATTTTCCAGCTGAGTGTTTCTCGAGCGTTCGGCCCATTATTTTCTAGGCTGCATTAAATTACTGTAGCAAAATGTGTTCCCATGCTCTCTGCCAAGCTGAAGTGAAATACAATGAAAAATAAATTTGCACGTTAAGCGTAGGTAGTGTTATAGACTGCTTTGAGAATAAGAAGCTTTGTAAACATGCACTTTTGTAGATAAAAGTTGGGCAACAAAATTTAGGTTAATGGAAAAAGTGGTGGCGTTCAGGTGAAGATTTCCTGGCGTGACTCTTGTCCAATGGAATCTGGTGCTAAGAAGGCCTATCTAAAGACTGAAAGATTAAGATAAAACAAGGGAGACTGAATGAGAAAGAGAGAATAAGTGAGAGCCGACAACTTCATCTACAGAGGCATTAACAAAGACAGTACAAAGGCGAAAGGAGAGAAAAAGCGAGAGAAAAAAGGGCCAGAGGTTAGCCAAGACAGAGAGAGATGGAAAAACAGCGAGAGAGAGACAAGGCGTAAAAGAGGGAGAAAAGAGAACGACTGATGTAGATAAACAGTGAAGAAAAGGAGAGAAAGAGAGATTAATAAAGAGGCAGAAGTGGAGAAAAATAGAAACTGAGGGAGAAAGAAGGGACTCCAGTGACTCTCTTTGTCCCAATCGCCGATTTCACACCGACACAAAGGGCTCGGTGGACGTTTCATCCTTTCATTAACGTTTCTCTGGCGTTTATTCAGCGTTAGTCTGTGACGTTATGAAGTCAGTCCCATTCAGGCCACATTATAAATCACCTCCGCCGCTGCAGAGCGTGGCCAATCGGCCAATTACGCAGTGTGGCCGCCCCTGAACATGCAGGACAATGGCATCACAAGGGCAATAAACAAGCCTCTAATAGGGCGGCGGGGAAAACGCGCCCAAAACAGGCCCCAACCGCCCGCCGCACGCACGTATTCCATCATCCCCATGCCCTCGCATTTCCTCCCGCTAACGCCAGCGCACACACACAGCTGTGGAGGGAGCGAGGAAGGGGCAGAAGGGTAGTACTGGCACACTGAGAGAAAAATGACCCAGTGATAGTGCGCCATGCAAACCCCCCCATAGCCCTTTTCAGGCTGGGAGCCAGAACAAAAGCATACTGTTGCCATACTGTGACGTTCATTCTAGCCAGTTAGCACAGCTGCAAGAGCTCACCTTGCGCTAGTGACTATTGTTGGCCTGTTTTAGAGCCTCTTCCATCCATCTTCTGGACTGGATGAGACAAATACAGACAGAGAGAGAGAGAGAGAGAGAGAGAGAGAGAGAGAGAGAGTTCGACTGAGAGAAAGTGCTCGGGTGATGCAGCTGCAAAGTGAATGAATGCGAGCGTAAAGGTGAAAAGGGGAAGACTGGAGAGACGGATAGAGAGGTGTCAATGTAACAGACCGCAGGGTGGTCCCACCCACTCACTTACAGAGCAGCTGCCTAGCAGTTAAAAAGTAACCTCAGAGATCAACCGACCAATGATATTAGCCACCTTTTCAGCAATTTTTTTAGCTATTTTAGCACCATGAAAAGCTGAAGTTGGATTTAAAGGAATAATCTGGGTGCAAAACAGCTTAAGCTCAATTGACAGAATTTTTTATATTGTTGATTACCACAACAAAAAGTCACTCGTCCCTATTTATTTATTTATTTATTTTTTGAAGCGCTGAAAATGGAAGTGAGTGGGGCCAATTTTTGGAGGATTTAAAAGCAAAATGTGATGCATCGTTTTATAAAAGCACTTAAAAGGCCGTTCACATAAAGAATGATAACTATAAAGATAACTATAGCGATAATATTAGTGTCCACACCAAATGTTAACATTGTTTATTATAAGAATGTGCTACAGTTATGTCGTCTGCCTCTTTAAATGCTCAAGCTCTTTTTAGTGATCCCAACCATGTTGTTATTGTTATAGTTGTGGTGTGGACTTCACTATTCTGGTAGAATTAGAATGATTATTAAATAATTATTGTACTTGTACAGAATTATTGGAGTATGTTTTACAAGAAACTGCTATTTCAGTCTTTTTACTTAGAAATGTCATGTTTAATTCAGTGTTTCTTGGTATTTCTTTGTAATTATTTGTGAAATTTACTAGCAATTTCTGTGTAAAAATGATATCCTAGCTTTTTTTTTCCAAAATAAATCCATTACTTTTTTTTTTTTAATCATGTACAGTTGGTTTAGTGTTTATAGTGCTTTGTTTTCATGGCTACAAAGTTGTAAGGTTTAATATAACTTTATAGAGAGCACACAGAAAAAGGTTAGTAAGTGTTTTTTTTTTTTTTTTTTTTTTACACCAAAGTCATGTTAACAGACATTATTTACATCTTGAGGCCATACACTGGAGAAAAAAAAAGAAGTTTTTCTTACTTAGAATGTTTGTCTTGTTTCCAGTCCAAATCTACAAACTCTGAAACCAAGATTGATTTGCTAGACAAGTAAAAAGACATAGGCTTAGATAGGCTATTATGGCTTGTTTTCTGAAAAAAAAAAAAAAAATTAAAAAAATTAAATTAAATGTCAAATCATGTCAAATTATAAATTAAAACAAGCAAAATGATCTGCTAATGGAGTGAGAAAAGTAATCTGGCTTCAATCCTTGCTTTTGAATTAAAATAATTGTTCTTACCCCACTGGCAAATCATTTTGCTTGCTTTAAGCAAAAACTCTTCTCCCCCCAGAAAACAATACATAATATATCTTATGCCATTTTACTTCTTTAGTAAATGCATCTTGTTTTAATAATTTTTTTATATTTAGAAACAAGACAAAACATTTTCAGTGTACTACTGAAACAGTAAGTATTTTAATATTTACTGTTTTCTCATTTCCATTGTAAATACCTTACTGTAACCCAGATTTGAGCTTTTTTTTTTTTTGTTGTTGTTGTTGTAATCAACAGTATGCCGCTAAAGCTTAACTTGTCTCGAACCTGGAATATTTCATTAAATAAGAATGAACGTGCAGAGGTGCCCGACGTTGGCCCAGCTCCAAGTGTCGAAATGAGAGACAAAGGTCACCGGCACTACAAACTATCCTCATGAACCCTCCCCATGTACCAACAACTCTCGCAGAAAAAACCCACCGTCACAAATCGGCAGTGTCCCGTCCTCTTTCGCTCATACAAACTTCATCAACGGCCTGCGTACCTCCATGAATGCTCCCTCTCTAGATGCTCTCGCTGAAGTGTCTGCAGCTGCTAAGAGAATGTTAGTGTCATCTATTGGTTGAGTGAGACTAATAGCACTTGGTACTATGACACTAAATACCCTTCGCACAATTCTAACTTATTCATTAAAAAGACCCCAGGCACGTTACTAACCGACTAAATATCTCCGCCACAATGCCACTTGCGCACAAAATTTCCACGATACAAAAACACTTGTGCACAAAATCTTTCCAATACATTTCTAAAATACCCACTCGAACAAATCACCCTGTAGGCAATACCAACCAAACAATACAACTTCATGCTCTTAGATCTCAAGGCTCCAGTCCTCTATTCTGTTCCAACATTTAACCTAGTTTTCATGCAAAACAGAGGCATTTGTTAAGATAAAGTATAGCTGACAATTGCGTAAGCGGATGAACTTAAAGGTTTAACTGATTAAAAAGCAATATAGTAAAAAAGTCATTAACAATTTAGTTTTTTTAACTATAAATAAGCGATAAAAAATTCACAATATAAATAAAATTAATAAAACTTTTATCAAAAAAATCTTTGCTTTACTCAATCTTTTAATTATTTTATGTAATTTTTAGCCAATGTATATTTCTTTGAATGATGTCCAAACGTATGTTATCGTTAACTTATATTAAAGGGGACATATCATGAAAATCTGACTTGTTCCGTGTTTAAGTGCTATAATCGGGTCCTCGGTGCATTTAGCAACCCAGAAAATGTGAAAAGTGACAACCCAGTAACTTTGTTTTGGTAAGACTTCTCTGCAAGCATGTCAAAAAATAAACGCTCCCCTTCTGACGTAGGAAGTGGATCTTATCATAATATTACCACCCCTTAAACTGCACGTTTCCAATCACGGCACCGCCATTTGGTTTTCGCAAGCGACAACAGTGTAACCAGTTCTAACGCAATGGCAAAAGTTCGAGCAGAGCATGCAAACTGTTCTGTTGTTGGCGGCACAGACGAGCACAGAACACTATTTGACAATGTCACAGCTCAGCTGTCTTAGAAAGACCTCAGGGAACTGTGTCAACTTGTGTAAAAGTTTAACATGACAGTACATGCAAGTCGATCAGATGAATCAATGTAACTCCACAACAACTACACAAATTTATCCACTAACCATTTAGAAACGTCCATGTGTGTCTAAAAGTTGCAACCTCTTCATGAGTCTCTCCTTAAGGCTGCACTCGCTACTGGTCATTTCTGAAATTTGGGATGATGGAAATTAGCCTAGTTTGTTATTGCCGGAGTATCCGAAGCTTGTGTAAAGGATCAGCCCTCTTCTGAACGGGGGCGGGGAGCAGCAGCTCATTTGCATTTAAAGGGACACACAAAAACGGAGCATTGTTGCCAACACCCAAAAACCTATTATAAATGATCTGGGGGGTATTTTGAGCTGAAATTCCACAGACACATTCTGGGGACAGCATAGATTTGTATTACATCTTGTGAAAAGGGGCATAATATGTCACCCTTAACTAATAAATAAACAAGAAAAAAAAACTAAAAATAAACCAAGCTAAAATAAGTAATTTAAATGGTACTAGTGATTGTGCACCACTGCATTATAATGTACAGTATGATACATGGATATCCTTTTTGAGATTTGCTAAAGATTATATTTATAAAATTATTGTTGTTTTTAAATATTAACTGTAAGTGAGCGTTAGATGTTGGCAAAGGTAATCTAAATGTAAAAATAGTGGAAATGAGCAGCAAGTTAAAATATCCAATATTGACCTATAAATAAAAAACTCAAATATCAACCAATAAATGATATGGTATCGGTATATTGTGCACCCCTAAACAAAACTTTAACAATCATTGTCGTCAGACCATTTGCTGATTACAGGATCAGAATCAAGTAGAAATGACCACAACTGTCTGAGTCTGTCTCTGTCTTTTTGTTTCTTTCTTTTTAACTAACCCATGTCCCATTTACAAACACATTTCAGCGGGGCAACTTGATTACCATTCAGGTGGACGTCTGGCTGCAGCTTGTACTTGTTGGAAGAGCTATTCGGAGTTGCTTAGAGAAGTGTGTGTGTGTGCGTGTGGTTGGAGGGGGTGGTGGTGCTGAGGGATCGATTTGATTCTAATCGGACCATGAAAAGAACATGATCTAACTGCTTTCAGCTGGGAGTACATTTAGGCCCTCTCCACTATTTGCTCTCCCTCTCTACTCCCCTTTTCCTTTCTTTGACGCGCTCTCTCGCTCTGTCTCTCACTCTTTGACACACAATGTCTCTGGCCGATTCAAAAAGCCTTGAATGTCTCATTAATGACTTTGTGAATACTGGGGTAGAGAGATTTGAGGATGGACGTGGGGTGGGAGGGAGAAAAAAACAGGGGTGGAAAGAAAAGGGTGGAGAAAGCGTAAAAAATTCCAGGATTGTTTAAAAGGCTTTGCCGTGGATTATCATGACAGCGTTTTAGAGGCTCAATGGGGTTGACCCCTTTGAATGCCTGTGTATTCGGCCCGATAGACACTCTTTGGCTTTAACCAGGACTCTCGCTGACTCTGAAAATGTGTCTTCTTTCTGCATTTTCCTCCTGTGTCCCGTCCCAGCATTTGTAGTCGTCTCTGTGTGTCTGTCTTTCAAATTTTATATCCCCATTTCCATCTTCCATTGTCACTCTCTCCCTTTCTCCCTGCCAGTGATATAATTCATCCATATTTCACTCCCGTTCTTCCATCCACTTGTCGTTGGGTGAAAAATATCTCCTCACTAGGTGATTTTCTCTCTCTCAGGATAAATCTGTTAAAGTTCCCTCTGCTTTTCAGCAGCTCCTGTCATCAGGATAGTTAACACAACACTGAGGGCCATAAGTCAGAAGCCAAAGGTCAAAGGTCAAGGTGGTCATGAGGCTCTCTTTTTCTGGATTTCTATTTTATTTGCCTTTTTTTCCATGAATACTTCACACATGATTATAGTCAAGACAAATGGTAAGAAGTAAATAATTTTTCATTCCCCGTGTCAAATACTATTTAAATCTCTCCACATAATACACATACTTCTAATAAATTACAGAAATAAATAGCCAGTCTGAAGGATACATAAATAAGGACATTTTATTATTATTATTACTACTACCTGATTTAGCTGTTTTTGGCTTTTTGTTTCTGTCTCCTGAAATATTCAAAGCTTGGTGGTGTAAGTTTCTTGTACTTCCACCATTAGAATGTGTTTTTTAATTGATAGAAAAAATATATATATTTATTGGAATAATAATAATATAATAAAGGAAGTTATCCTATTTCATTATTAGTTATTATTTATACCCTTATTATTATTATAATTACATGATTGTGATGTTTCTGGCTTTTTGATTGTCTCATGAAATGTAAGTTTAGAAAATACATGTATTTATTTGTTTGTTTGTTTATTTATATACATGAGTAATTGTAATATTAATAGGAAGTTGTATCTTAAATAAAATATATATCATCATATCATATATGTGTATATACATCTTATGTTAAAATGTATTTTTATTGTATTTAGTAGAAACGAATTCTATAAGAATCCTCATGGTACAAAAATGTATTTGCGCGTAATCTAATAAACAAGCCACTCTCACAGAGGATGAAACTGTGAATATGTCAGTAGACAAACGTCAAGACAAACAGAGACAGATAATAATCTGTTATAGAGACCTTAGAGCAGCATGAAAGAGATAGAGAGGAAGGGATAGAGATGGAGGAGACTTCGGCAGGTGCTGCGAACCCTTCACACATTCATCCACATCATTCTGCTTGACTTGAACTAGAGTCGCCGCAACGAGCAGGTGAGGGGATACAAATTCTAGTGGGAATGAGGGGGACTCCAGCTCTGTTGCTTGCATACAAATTTCATCCCCCCCACCCCCAAAACACTCACACATGCACACAGGCAGACACAAATGGACTAAGGCAACACAAAGACGTAGCCACACTTGAAAGTCTCTTCAGCTCTAGTTAAACAGGACAGAGTGCGAGAGAGAGGGGCACAGCACAGCCCTTTCAGATCGGCCCACTCCTCTCTGTACATGCACAACATTAAGGTCCTCTGGGCTATTTATGACACAAGGAAGCACACAACTGCCACAATTAATGAGACACGGGGAAAACACCTTATCCCAAGGTGGCTGAAACAGTGCTGGAAGCTTTGCATACAGCATTAAAAGGCTTCCTCATCCTCAAGCTCGTATTTGAGGCCCAAAAGAGTTGTGATAATTCAATTAGTCCTTTTTTTCATCCAGCTACGTGAAGTGCACCCCAGATTGTAGAGTGCTTTTCCCTACACAAATTAATTGGGCCACCACAACAATCACAACTTTTATAGTAGTATCCGGATTGTTTAGTGCTAGATGTTCTTGCGATTTTAGCGTGGCTTGAATGGATACTTGTAGCGCAGTGTGGTTGCGTGTATTGAGGTGTAGTGTGAGTGAATGTTGCAGTGAAAAAGGCAGAGTGGGAGATGAAAGTGTTTTCTAAATATTAGTCTTTTGGCAATATGTGCATTGCTTACAGTTTATACATCGATCAAAAGATTAATGGTTTATGCCTTATAGGGAAGGTAAAAGTAAACCATTAAACACTGGAATGAGGAACATCCAATCAAAATAGGGTAAATTGTAAATCCTGTACATTGAATCTTTAAAGTCGCAATGTAATGGACGTAGCGACAGATTTATTTATTTTTTGATGATTAACTGGAGGCAGATGACCAAGAGATGTAGAGAAAGGGGTGTGGTTTAAGCAGACTAAATGATTGGACAAGTCTGGCGTACATCACAGAGAGAACCGACTGCACCAACATTAAATTAAAATTAAAAATGTATCTCTTCACTGTAGCCTATAACTTGTGATGTCCCTTGATGTCTGCTGTTTTTTTGTTTTATTTTTATTAATTGTTTTTGGTTTTAGAACATTGTACAGCACATTGGTCAACTGTGGTTGTTTTTAATTGTGCTTTATAAATAAATTGAGATTGAGAAGTCGGGCATTTTACTGGAAGATCGGGTAATGACATTTTGACTTGAAATTAAAATGCTAAAAAAGGGAAACATATGCATGCATTAATCATTAACCAAACAAATAAATAACATGCCTTTAGAAAATAATTCTATCATGGCAGCTGTCTGGCTCTGAGATGGCAAATGGGAACATAATAAGCAACACATTGTTAGCTGTTTGATAACGTAGTAAAGCCAAAGGCTGATCATGTTAATTACCGTTATGTGTCTGGCGTTGTAGAGAGCGATACATAAAATGCATTACCATTCTGATAAATCAATTTGTAGACGAGCCTGTATAATTTGCTCTTCCTCTTCTGAATCGGTTTCTGGTTCAAACATATTACGGCTGAATTAAACCAGTATTTCCACTTGGCATTGCGCAGTGTTTACTACAGTAAAGTTGAGCGAGTGGATCAGGTAGTCCAAGCTGGTGTGATTGAGTGGAGGCGAGGACTAATTTACACATATACATCCATGGTTCAGATCAGTGGTCTCAAACTCGGGGCCCGGCCCCCTATTTGACATTAAAGTTTAATGTTAGTGCGGCCCGTCGTTGCGTGTGCCGCGTTTTTTTTATTTTTTTTTATCCCTTATGGGCTACCACAGATAGTCTCGTGACAGCTTACGGTGGTTTGTTGTCAATAGTTGTCATAGACAACCGCGAAGTAAACATACTGCGGCTGGAAAAAATGAGCGCGTCGCTTCAATTATGAGCGCGCTTCACGCGCGCCTACATTTGAAATAACGAACTTGAGCGCGCAAAATATGACATAATATGACATACGACATGTGAACAGGCCCAAGGCGAGCTACCAGCCTACCACCAATCAGGCCACGAGCTACTGGTAGCTCGCGAGCGACGTGTTGGGGACCCCTGATCTAAAACAATGTGAGAATAATCATTTTGAGCTTGTAATATGTGTCCAACAGGTTGAGAAGAAGGTTTGCTTTGATTTGTGCAAAGTCAGTAATTTGCCTGAGACACTACCCAGATAGCAGTTACGTTTGGGCCACATGTGGGTATTATCTGGCACATATGGCCTAGATGTGGCTTGGCTGAACAGATATGGGCCAAATTGTGGCCATATTTGTTCTGCCATAACTTTAAAATCTGCGGGAAATGCTCTTTTGGTTCACAACTCATTTTGAGGTATATGGCCCAGATAACAACGAACACATGAGAACCATATGTGGTTGAGTTATGGCACACAGTGAAAACACCGACTTGTGGTAAACATTTGGCTTATACGCGGAAAAACACAGGAATCCTGGAATCAAGTGCGGCAGACATGCGCCGTTCCACACCTCAGGTTGCTATGCATCTTCCCTCCTATTGGTGGAGAGACTATACGGCGCGAAGTTGACTGAGACGCGGGCACGGGCACATGCAGCGGGCGGCATTTCTGCTTTCCTCACGACTGTTCAGGTAAGTGATGTTTTGAGCCTTTAAAGTCATTTAAGTGAAATATGCAGCATTATGTGTCAATATTTCATGTTATTAAGCGTTTAGTTATTCGTTTAATTGAGGAAGGGGTCAAATTAGCTAATATTTTCCTCAGTTTATCAATAATGTTACTGTATAGGGGTCCTCTGGTTTGCCGTTTTAACGTTAAATTCCGATGTTATTGGTATAAATCAACAGTATGTACTCATATCGTGTCTTAATATCATTGTGAATTCAGGCGACGCGGTCTGACGTCGGTGTTAATGTTCGTCAAAAAACCTTAACGTTAGGCCCAAATAGTGTGCACAATCATTTAACTAATCATATTAATAATAATAATAAAATTTCAACAAGAATTTCTACGTTACATTTACCTGTGCATTATTGTATGTATCTTATTTAAATCTGAAATGATATTTGATCAATACTTTCCCCTCTTTAAAATTGTACTTGTTAACGTTAGTATGACGTTGTTAACGTCAGTATGCACTGTGCAACATGAACAAACAATGATCCGCTGTATTTCTATATTTCTATTAACTAATGCTATCAAAAGATTACCAAATACAGTAAAAAATCTAACGTTAGGCTTTACTCGTGGTTAGTTAATACATTAACTTTTGTTAACAAATGAAACCTTATTGTAAAGTGTTATCAATTGTAAAATAAATAAATAAATAAACTTCACTTGACTGCTTGTTCATGCCTTGCTTTTTTACCATTCTCTGCCCTTTATTTAAAATAAATAATTACGTGCCACAGTGTGATCGTGCAGAAATGTTTCCAACAATCACATTATCAATTATGTTAACATTCTCTAACCTTTCACAAATACGAACCCCAACCTGTCATAACCTGTGGGTGCTATGACTAAACTCTTATTTCATGATTTGAGTAATTTAATAGTTTTTTTTTAAATAAAATTGTATAAGCACAATATAGTTTTTTTTATCTTTGTTATTTAAATAAGCAAAGATGCAAATAATAAGCAATATGACAATTACTATAATAAGAAAGATACAAATCAAATAAACAGTGCTTCAAATTTTTCATACTTTAATGCTTCCAAAAGTTAGTGTAGCCATGATGAAACCAAGTGAACTAAACCTGTCCCTTCACTGTTATATGATGTGCTTATAATTTATATAATTTTAACTAAAAATTCTGCACTTAATTAATATCTGAAATTATGCCTGATATCACTATGTAGCCTGCCTGCTTTTAACCCTGCTACCTTTTTTTACAACACATTTTGTTTTTGTTTTTTTCTTACAGATTTATTCGGTGAGACTTTTCCCTTCAAATTATCATCATGGACATTGCAAGTAAATGTAAACCAAATAACCTTAGAAGGAGGGCTGTTAAAAGAGTTAATGAGTTATTTGACTCCCTTGGTTGCATTCAAGATAGTGAGGAGGAATTACACTCAGATCACTTATCTTCCAGGCATGCCTCAGATTCTGAGGAGCCATGTGCTGAGTCATCATCAGAGGTGGATTCTGATGATGACCAATCTGATGAGGGGAATTTAGTGAGTGATGATTTGGTTGGTTCACTGGCAGGCTGGGCTGTAAATTTTGGAATCTCTCTGATCGCTTTGTCTGCCCTTTTGACCATACTTAGGGTGCATCTCCCTTTCCTCCCTAAAGATGGTAGAACTCTGCTCAGAACAAAAACCTCTTACAAGACTCAAATGATAGCTGGTGGAGATTTTCATTACTTCGGTATACTAAATTCACTAAAGACAGCATTTGAAAACATGTGGTCCAAAGTTCCTGACCAACACATTTTTAGACTGCAGTTAAACTTCGATGGCATTCCACTGTTTAAAAGCAACTCTGTACAGTTTTGGCCAATACTTGGGATTCTTCAAGACTGTAAATTAAAGCGGCCCTTCGTAATCGGACTGTTCTGTGGTAGCTCTAAACCAAAATCTTTGAACGAATATTTGAAAGATCTTGTTAGTGAAATGAAAACACTGAGCTGTGGGTTTGGCATTAAAGGCAAATGGTTCTTTTTAAAAGTTAGTTCTGTTGTATGTGATGCACCTGCTAGGGCTTTTATCAAAGCCATCAAGAGTCACACTGGTCACTCTGCCTGTGGTAAATGTACTCAAACTGGCCTGTATCTCAAACACCGAATGACCTTTCCTGAAATGAATGCCCCACTTAGGACAGACCTCTCTTTCCGGCAGATGATAGATGAAGACCATCATGTTGCTAAGTCTCCCCTAATAGAAACAAACATTGACATGGTTGGTGGTTTTCCTCATGACTACATGCATCTTGTTTGTCTTGGGATGATGCGGAGACTTTTAGATCTTTGGTTGAGTTCAGGGCCACTCCGTGTTCGTTTACCTTCCCGGCTGAGTCAAGTCATTTCAGATTCTCTTGTAGGGTTGAGATTGTACATACCTTCTGATTTTGCACGTAAACCAAGACCACTAACACATAGACTGAGGTGGAAAGCTACAGAACTCAGGCAGTTCTTGTTATACACTGGTCCAGTGGTCCTTTGTAATGTCCTGGCCCCACCAGTGTACAGCCATTTTATGCTTTTGTCAGTTTCTGTTTATATTCTTCTCAGTCGGAAATTTTGCTGTCTGTTAAATGACTTTGCTCATACATGTCTAGTGTCTTTTGTTGAACATTTCGGCGTGTTATATGGTCAGGAATTTCTTTGTTACAACGTGCATGGATTAGTGCACCTCTGTGAGGATGTAAAGCAGCATGGTAATTTAGATGAATTTTCTGCTTTTCCTTTTGAAAATTTCTTGGGTACTCTTAAAAAGCTTGTCAGAAGACCTAGCAATCCTTTGGCCCAAGTCATTCGCAGGCTATCCGAAATTAATGCTCAGAGCAATGCACGTGATGAGACCATCAATAGGACCCTTAGACGTGAACACAACAATGGCCCTGTACCTTTGATATTTTCAAAAGCAGTTAACCAGTTTCAAGAGGCTTTCCTTGGTGGTTTAGTCATTAAAATAACTGAAGGAGACAATTGTTTGAAAATACAGAATAGTATTGCCACTGTTGTGAACATCATTTTGAGCGAAGGAAAAGTATTCATTGTGTACAAAGAGTATAAACATAGAACCTCTTTCTTTGACTATCCAATGAATTCAAGTGATTTGGGAATTTTTGTTGTGAGGGAACTCTCTGAAGACTTGCACATCTCAGAGTTTGATGGCAGTGTTGAGAAGTATGTTAGGTTACCTCTTAGAGAAAATTTTGTTGTTTTACCATTACTACATTCTGCACAAGTTCATGAAACAGAAAATTAAATATGGAATGTGTGGCGATAAACTAGTACAAAAGTCATAGTTGGTAAGTATTTATTTAATTGTTGTTTTTGTTTTAATTCATAATGTCTGCCTCCCTAATTGATAAAAACAATGTTGTTATTGCAAGATAAGGTGCTATGAAGTTGGGAGAACATTTTAAAGAGCTAAAATTAAGTTCAAGCTTTAAGGTCTTACTGTTAGGTTGGAGTGTGTGATATGTATTTTCAATAATAATATAGTAATTGTTGTTTTAGCTAACATCGCTAACATTTCATTTGTATGTGTATGTTTTCACTGTGTGACATAGCCTAATAGAATGACATCCAAATTTCAATATTATAAAAGGGAGCAAAAAATGCCCCATAGGAGATTTTGTATTTTTATTTGATATATTTAAGCATTATCAATCGAGAAAGCATATGTTTTTATGCTTTGTAGGCTATATCTTTTAGGAGTTTTTAACTCTCCTGACAGGCGGTTGTTGAAAATAAGAACGTGATCTTTAAAGAATAGTTCCCTTAAAAAAGCACATTCTGTTATGATTTACTCACTCTCAAATGGATCCAAACCTGTATGAACTTCTTTCTTCTGCTGAAGACAATAAGATATTTTGAAGAATGTCGGTCACTAAACAGTTGATGGACCCCACTGACTTCCATAGTATTTTTTTTTTCTTCTATGCAAGTCAGTGAGGTCCATCAACTGTTTAGTGACCGACATTCTTCAAAATATCTTTTTCTGTGTTCAGCAGAAGAAAGAAGTTCATACAGGTTTGGAGGTTCGAAACAACTTGAGGGTGAGTAAACGATGACAGAACTTTCATTTTGTGACTTGCCTAGTTAAATAAAGGTTTAATTGTTTTTCCTGAATATAGGCATGATTGCAAATTTAATAGAATCAATATCAAACAAAGTTATATTTTATGCACACTAAATTGTCAATTCAATTTGTATTAAGCATTTAATGAATTGGTGATAAAATATAAAGTACAGTCAGTGGTTCTTAATTGGCTTGGCCACGGGACCCCACTTTTCCTGTGATCACTAAGCCTCAACTTTTTTTCTTTAAAAAAATAAAATAAATGTGTGTGTGTATATACATGTATGTATATACACACAGACAAATGTTTTTTTGTTTTTTTTGGGGGTATGAATATCCATCCATATATATATATATATATATATAATTTTAATTTATTTTTATTATATAAATAAATGTTCTTCCTTAAAATACAGGGTGCATAAGTCTGGACACCCCTATGTTAAATTCCCATAGAGCCAGGCAGATTTTTATTTTTAAAGGCCAGTTACTTCATGGATCCAGGATACTATGCATCCTGATAAAGTTCCCTTGGCCTTTGGGGTTAAAAAAGCCCCACATCATCACACAGCCTTCACCATACCTAGAGATTGGCATGGTTCTATTTCAGTTAGCCTAATAGCTGGTTTGATTTGCATTGAGAGATGATCTTATGGAAAGTACTCCATGCCAATTTCTAGGTATACATTATTCATTTACAGAAAATTGGTGTCCTTAAAAATTGTTTTTTTCTTTCTTTTTTTAAGGCATTAAGTTCAATATCCAAAAGATGATTTTTTATTCCTCTTTTTAGTCAACTTTAGCATGGGTGTCTAAACTTATGTATATATTGTGGTGAGGGGGGCGTGGTTCAGCGAAGTCTGTAGTGGGAGAGCGGGGACGGAGCCGAGCGGTGACTAAGTGGGTCAAGTTCAAATGACAAACACCTGTCTGTGATTGCAGTAATTGGCGTGAGGAGACCACATATAAGCGGGCCGGGCTGACAGCAGTGTGAGAGAGAGACTGGGAGCTCTTGCACGAATCCTGAGAGGTGGTGTTTCTGAGTGAAAAGTGACTGCAGAAAGCTGTATCCAGCGGAAAGAGTACTACTACAACTGTATTCAGTAAGCTGTGTCCAGCGGGAAGATTACTACTACAACTGTATTCAGTAAGCTGTGTCCAGCGGGAAGAGTACTACTACAACTGTATTCAGTAAGCTGTGTCCAGCGGGAAGAGTACTACTACAACTGTATTCAGTAAGCTGTGTCCAGCGGGAAGAGTACTACTACAACTGTATTCAGTAAGCTGTGTCCAGCGGGAAGAGTACTACTACAACTGTATTCAGTAAGCTGTGTTCAGCGGGAAGATTATTATTATCGTCTGTTTCTGTTGACTTTTTGATATTCGGAGTTAACGTTATTTGAGCGCGACCCTCTGTTGAACTCAAATGAACGTGTTTTAGTATGTGAACGATATTTTCAGTTTTGAGATTTGTTCTTTTTCTTTTTTTTATTCAATAATAGGCATGTTCCATATCGTTTCTTTTTTGGAAACAAATGAGGTGGAAGTGGTGCCCAGCAGTTGGGTAGATGGTGACCAATGTGTCTGGCCACGCCTAAGAGGGGAGAGCCTCACAAAAGCTGTGAAACTTGCAATGAAACCCAAGAAAGAGTGGAAAATCTTTCAAGTAAAGCTTCTCTACACAACAGGTAGTTCTTTAATGTTTAACCCCAATAAATATATGCGATACATAATATTTAATGTCTCACTATAAGTTTTGAGCTTTATTAACAAAATGAAGGAAAACTGATTTTTATTGCAAAAGAAAAATATTTGATAGTGTTTAGAATATCTGTGGATTCTATCAACTTTTCTATTTTTATACAATGTTATAAAATGTGTAGGCCTAAATGTTTTATAAATTATGCTCATGTTTATTCTGTTTGTCCCTTTCGCACAGTAAGCCCGGTAAATTACTGTAAAATTACAAGTACAACTTTTCCACTAAACACAGAAAGGTGCTGTTCAAACACGCAATGGCGTTCTGTCTTTTTACCAGTAAGATATCATTCACACATCAGAACCAGAATACATGGTATATAAATGTCGCCTTGCTCTGTACTGCGATGCACATACGTGACTCTCCTGTTCGAACTCGTTCATCAAAATGAACGCATCTTTTTCCGAGTCATTTGGTTCATTCAACGAACCAAACAAATGAATTGACTCAGAAAAAGATTTGTTCATTTTGATGAACGAGTTTGAACAGGAGAGTCACGAACGTGCATCGCAGTACAGAGCAAGGTGACCATTTGAGCTTATAAAACTTAAACCTTTTTTTTTTTCAAATTCAATATTATTGCGATTCTCAATATATTGCGATTCATGTTCCCCATATTATTCAAAGACATCACAAAAAATGAGCAAAATAAGACTGCTCAACTCACTTTAATTAAATGTCACATTTAATTCTGTAAACATTATCTTCTACACATTAACTGAAGTGCAAAAACTTGTTCTTGAATATTCAGCAGGGTTCGTACATTTTGAAAAAACCTGGAAAAGTTATAAAATTTGAAAATTGCAAATTCCAGGGTTGGAAAAGTTTTGAAAAAATAAAAAGAACCAGAAAGTTTTTGGAAAAGTTATTGAATTTATATTTTTTAATTCATTTTTAACACAGCATAATATGTGATTAATACAAAAACTGTTTAATGAAAAAAAAAAAGGTGCGTGGTCTTAATGTCCTTATATTCGGGCGACATAACGTTCAGTTCACGTCCGATTCACTTACTTGTTGCCTGAGGCGAAGTCGGTGCTGACGGCTCTGATACTGACAGAACACCTGATCAGGTTATCAACTTATCGATCAGACGAGGCCGATCCAAATCCGATATTTTGAGTATACTATTCTGTGTTATTGTTAAATAACTGTTTTTATTGTTTGAATGCTGAATGGAGAATGACTGACAGTAATTCTCCATTCAGCATTCAAAGGGTGTGAAAGGGACAATTTAGACTATGTGGTTGTCATTTAGTCTTGCATGTGTTTTAGACAACTATGATGATGCCAGGAAAAAGCTCCCTGAAGCAGAAATCTTCTCTGACATTCAATCTGATACAGAGAGTGGGGCTAAAAAACCTAGACGAATTATGTAAGCAAACATTTATCTTTTCCAACATGAGTTCCCCTTCAGTCGCTCACGTTCGACGTGACGTCGACGTGACGACGTTAGGGGATCACTTCTGGGAGCCCTATCAACTTCGATTATCTAAGAACAAGCCAATGATCGTTGGCGTGCGTGAACGCGTCACGCGCCCCCGCCCCGCAGCGCGGGTATAAAACAGGAAGCGGGCGCGCGCACCCACCGTCTTTCATTTCGGAGCGCGAGTTTCCTATGACTCATTGTCTGAGATTCAACGCCTTTGAAGACTTCAGGAAGATCTCTCTGTTCCAGTGTTGGTGTGACGGCGCGATCAGCGGTGGCCGCGAGCAGTGCAGCTCTCAACTGCTGTTCTTCCACCACTTTTGTTTGTGTGTGTGTGTGTGTGTGTGTCCACACAGTGGCTACCCCTGGGCGCCTCAGCACTGTGAGAGTAATTTTCCTTTGTTTTTTATTTTACTAAAAGAGCAACACAAGCGGACCCTGCGTCTTTTTCAAGATGTCATTCCGCTTGTGCGTTTCTGGATGCCGTCGTTCCCTGGCGCCAGCAGATGGCCACAATAGCTGCATCTCGTGTTTGGGCATTCAGCACGCTGAGGCAGCTTTTGTGGATAGTTCATGTTCTCATTGCGGGAACATGACTATCGCAGCACTTAGATCGAGACTCGCTTACCTCAAGGGAGGTGCAGTCCCCTCGCCTATGCCCCGATCTAGTGTTTATTCTGCCCCGCAGAATAGACCTATTTCAGCGCATGACCAGGGTGATCTGAGGATTACCGTGAGGGCTTCCCCGCCGAGACAATCTCCGCGGGCCCCTCACGCCTCTCAGGTGCTGTTGCCATCGGCGCCCCTTTGTGAACGGCTCGGCCCTTCTCCGGAACGACCGGTCGTTTCCTTTGGGGCACCAGCTGACGATCAGATGTCGATCGCAGCATCGGAGGGGGAGCGGTCATCTGGAGATGACGACTCGGCTGCGCTGCCCCCTTCGGGGTGTGTAGCGTTGTCCGAGCCGGATCCAGAGTGGACCGCTATGCTTTCCCGGGCCGCCGAGAGGGTTGGGCTTGTGTGGAATCCTCCACCACGTCCCGAACCTTCTCGGCTGGACGATTGGTTTCTCGGGGCGGGCCGTGCTGGTTCTCAGTGCGCCGCCCCGGTACCTTTCTTTCCGGAAGTGCATGAGGAGCTTTCTAGGACGTGGAAGGCACCGTATAGTGCCCGAAGCCGTCCTAGTGGCTCCTCACCCCTCGCCACCCTCGACGGCGGGGCAGCTAAGGGGTATGTGGGGATCCCCCCAGTGGAGCGGGCTGTCGCGATGCAGTTGTGTCCGGCGTCCGCCTCCTCCTGGCGGGGTGACCCACGCCTCCCGTCCAAGGCCTGTAAGTTCTCGTCCGGTCTAACGGCGAGGGCTTACAAGGCCTGTGGACAGGCTGCTTCCGCTCTTCATGCCATGGCGCTCTTGCAGGTCCACCAGGCCCAGGCGCTCATGGACATGAACGAGGGTGGTCCTGACCCAGAGCTCCTCCGGGAGCTCCGTGTGGCTACCGACCTCGCCCTCCGGGCGACGAAGGAAACCGCACGTTCAGTCGGTCAGGCGATGTCCACCTTGGTGTTTTAGCCTGAAGCCTTTACTTTTCGCAAATCTTGTGAGCGCGCAAACCCAAACGTTGTGACCTCGCGCCAAATGTTTTTTTGTTTTTTTTTACCGACTACCAACAACTTTGATCGGTTAACGTTGATACGGTCAACCATCGGTCATCGGTTAACATCCCTAGTCATGCGTTGCCGAACTGAATTTTGGGTTACGTTGTGTCGCTTCACTGCCATTGCTTGCGGCAGAAGTTGAAACTTTTCCAGCGCCAATGAAGGCGTCAGCCAATCAGATCATCTTTATGCAAATATCCTAGCGCTTTGCAGTCCAGTCTGAAAGTGGTTGGCTGTTGTCACTATGACAATTGTCAACACCAAGCTTCAGACATCCATCAAGCATTGACGCCGATGCTTCACGTGAATGCAGTGTAATAGTTATTCATTCAAGAGCAGTAAGTTATTTTCTCTCTTGTTTGATTAGCTTTAATGGCACAGAGAGCAATAAGTATATTAGGAGTAGTATATTAATAAATTAATATTAGTATATTAATATTATACAACTAGTGCATTTTGCCAGTGCAAAATCAGTTTTTGTGTGTGTTTTCAGGGTTTGGTGTATTTGAGTGCTCATTGTTACAATAACATAGCAAAAGTTCAGTGACATTTTTATTTGTGGATGGTAGAAAGCAGATACTGATACTGACATAATGACATACAATAAATATGGATTCAGGCAGCAGGCTACACAGTTGTCATGTGGCGTCAGGAATGACACGAAGAGTGAATCCAATAGCAGCACTTTAATAACACAGACAGGTAATCCAGGGAAACCAGGGAAACTCAGGACAGAAAGACAGCTACAGGAAACCTAAACAATGACCGACACCCAACAACTGAAGCACAGAGGTTTAAGTAGAAAGTAGTAGGCAAACAAGCTAAACAAGATAACAAGGGGGCGTGGTTAATAAGAAACAGCTGGGGAGACTAATAAACAAAAAAAAAAACTACTAAGGACTACAAAACATGGCACAGAACAGGAAATAACAAAAGTCCAAACATAACAAGGAAAACACAAGACAGGAATCGTGACAACAGTGAACTGTAATGGCAAAAGCCAATGTCTGCTGCTTTTACCAATATATTTAATGATTTGCATTTCCAATCCAAACAATGTCAAACTTGGCACTGCACTTACTTGTGCCTGTAACAAGACACCTGTCAAGCTTGACATCCATCGGACTTATGGTTCGAGAGATATGCCAATAACACACACACACACACAGACAGACAGACAGACGTTCCTGTAATTTATAGATAGGTAGATGGTATATATTGTCATACTGCCCAGCCCTAACGTGCGGTATGGGTTGGGCAATGACAAGAATTTCCATATAACAAACCTAGAAAATGTTTTCAGATGGAGTATGTGATGGTTTATAGTTAATTTTTGAATATAAAAGCATTTTCATTTTAGGGTGGTCTATTTAAATGCCTATTTTAACCACTTACACAATGTTTTTTTTTTCTTTTTCGGAGACTACCTTTCTGGGTCTGGTTGGTGGCTTTGACCTGAAAGACACCGTGTGGAGAGTGCTGAAAGCCACTTTTACAACTGCTGTTGCACGTGTTATGAATTGGAGAGGAGTTAATGGGAAGATTGGTGTCCACAGCCTGGTCTTAAAGGAAGTTGTCATTGGTAAGAACCTTTTTTTGAATCATTTTTATTTGTATAAACGCAGAGTTTTTTTGTGATTGTTGCGGGCAAAAATCCTTGATTATGCGGCCCGTTTTCTTTAAAAATGCGATGGAATATGCGGGATATTAATGCGATGAAATTGCGGGAACTTGCAAAAACGGCGGTTTGATGAAAAAGAGAAAAAAAGTGATTCCCCCAACACCCTGTTCTCACTAGGCTACTACCTTAATGTAAAGAGTCATTTCTTATTACTTCCTTTGATAAGCAAGCATACACATCACAGACAGTGCTGGGAATATTTAATTTCTCATCTTGTTTTATTTCAGACTGTAACGAGTGGAAATAAGGTGTGGCCCCTTTAAGAGCTGACACTTATACGAGTTCGATTTGTGAGATGTCAATCGCCTCCGTGAGTCTGTCTGGCCTCTGTAATAACTTCAGCTGTGAGCTATCCCGTCGCGTAATTGCGTCACTTCATAACGTTCCCATGGAAACAGGGGGAAATGGCTGCTCTTGGGTGAAGCAAACGCAACATTTATGCTAAGATATGTGACGTTTTTGCAACGAAAATGCGAGGATTATGAAATCATGCAAACCTTGCATATTTTGCACGGAAATCGGCAATTTATGCGGCGAAAGTGCGGCGTATTGGAAAAAATGCGGCCCCCGCATGAATATGCGGACTTTGGCTGATTATGCATTGAATTCAGCGATCGCATAATCGCATTTTTCTGGAGGGACTGGTTTCTCTCACCGCACAGCATCTGAAATGAACGGTGGACGGTGATGCATTTTTCGCCGATCAATAAATGTTCCAGGTTGACCTCTCTGCAACAGATTGACTCCGGTGCAGTGTCCATGCTCCAGCAGCACCCGCGCCCACAGTCACTTCCCCCCAAACGATCCTGTACTGTAAGTGGAGCCTGAAACTGATCCTCCATGTGGTGGTCGTCAGATACTACCGGCCTGTCCCTCACGGGCTCAAATGCGTAACCCATGCCGTTAAAAGTGCTCATTTTCGTCTGTGTATAGGACCTGCAGCTGTTGTCTATGCAGCTTCGCAGGTCCTACCATGCCAGTGACGTCATCGAAATTGCCAGCGCTAACAAACGCAATTTTTGTGTTGCTTAAAAAAAGCGATATTAATTTTTTATTAAAATGTTTAGTGTAATTTACTTTTAATTGCCATAACACGTTTTCAACGTCGATTTTTTTCAGTTCAGTTCATCTTTAAGTGACTGCATTTTTTTTATTTATAAGTTGTTGTTTTTTTGCATAGTTATCTTTTTATTTATTTTAAAGCTGTAATCACAATAGTTTTGCTTGAGATTATCATACTGTCAAAGTCTCATACCAGCGCATGCCTACACCTATCTGTATTTAGTTCATTATCACTGTGTATTTAAGTTCCTCCTTGCATTTAGTACTTGGCTGTTTGTGCTTCTCTGTGTTTCTGTGTTTGAGTTTATATTGTGTTCGTAAAAACACTTCTATTTGAGTCTTTGGACTTAAACGTGACATTTGTTATCTGTGTTGGTGTGTTTTTACATTAAAGTGTGCATGTCTTTTTTAAAGCAGAATACATGCAGTGTTTAACTGGTTGCTGAAAAAGTATTCTAAAAATATATTCTATAAACAAAATTTAAATAATTTGTCTTAAGAAATTATGGTATTATTATGGCCCACATTTTGCAATTCCTTTTGAAAATATACTGGATATATATATATATACACAGTGGTCAATCAGAGGTGGTTAATAATTGGAATTAAAATATTAAAGGAAATAATTTATATTTTATGATTTTTTTTTTTTTCCCCCATTATCCTCCAGCTCTAGCTTCCAGGTCGTATTGCTGCTAACATTATTTAAATTCATCTTTATTGCAGGTGCAGTCAGGCAAAACCCCCTTACTGGAAAAGCATCAAATAAAGACATTGAATTCAACATCATTAAATGGCTGCACCTCGCTGGAGACCGAGAGGGGGGGAGAAGGGAGCGATTGAAGAAACGCGAGGCCCAACAACACATTGCCGACCCTCATTAGAGACGTCCCTGTACATTAACACACATCTCAACTTACCTTTCAAGTTTCTTTAACTTTACCAATTTCTCTTTAAAGTTCTCTGTACAAGTTACTTTTATTTATTTATTTTTCTGTTTTTTTTACTCTCAGAGTTGAACATAATGATTAATATATGCTTTAAAACATGAATTTTGGTGTAAACAAAGCATTAGTCTAAGACTCTTTGAATGTTATTTATATTATTAATATTTATTCTTAATGTTTTCAACTGAATTCCACTTAAATTATTAAGCACAACTGAGTAGCTGTTGTTAGTAGCTGTTGTCTTAAATGTTATATTTATTCTTAAAGCTGTAATTTTTTAAACATGTCAAAAGTAAATTGTTTTGAATACATTTGTTGTTGAGTGTTTCATTTACCTTTGAGTTAATAAGACTTTTACATACTGTCAGCTGCATGTGGGCCACATAAGGGCCATTAGATTTTAACAGAACTCAACCATACTAAAATTGCATATAAGGCTCACATATGGGCCACATTAAATTGTATTATTTGGCTTATGCTTGGTGGAGTTATGGCATTCCTTTGGTTCAGTTCTGGCAACGAAGAAGTGTGCCATATTTGGGCCACATAAAATTATATTTGGCTCATGCTTGGTGGACTTATGGCACTGCTTTGGTTCAGTTCTGGCAAAGGAGATGTGGGCCATATCTGGGCCGGCAAACACAAACTAATCTGGGCCACAGCTCAGCTGTTTATCTGGCCCACATCTTTGCCAAAGGAAATTTGCTGACTGGGTATACATATGTAGAAAGAATTCAATAAGACATGACTGCAAATTTTTGTATTTCAAAAGCAATAATTGTTTTTCTAAGTATAATAAAAGGAAATGTGCCTTCCAAAAAAAAAAAACATTCAATATAATATTAGTGTTTTATTAGTGTTGAAAATAAAAAGGACATGAGCAAATATAAGTATCACAAAGATGTTGTGTATAAGGAAAAGAAAAAGAACGTTTGTAAAATGAACTTCAACTGTCAGAAGGACAGCTCTTTAAGAACGAATTGGCATACTTAACATTTTTATGTGGAATACTTGATGCGGCCCAGTCTGACCCAGACTCTACCTCCAGCGGCCCCGAGTTAAGTTGAGTTTGAGACCCCTGCACTAGATGAAGCAGTTTTTATAATTTTCATGGTCGATTTACTGTTTATTGCCTTGCATTAAAATGGTAGTAAGCTGTTTTTTCCACACTAAAAATGGTAACATGCATTTGGTTGAAACACCTGACTTAAACTGATTGTGTCAAAGAAAAAACAAGTTTGGTTTGGAATTTTCCTTCACTTAAACTAGAAATATTGTGGGTTCAATACAAGTTAAGGTCAGTCAAAAGCATTTGTGGCATAATGTTGATAATATTAAAAAATAATTTCAGCTCGTCCCTTGTTTTCTTTAAATAAAAATGTTTTTATTTTCCATTTGTTTGTTTTTTTAAAAGAAGCAAATTTTTTAGGTTGCAGTCAGGCATTTACAACGGAAGTAAATGGGGCAAATCCATAAACATTAAAAACTCACTTTTTCGGTAGTATACCCACAAGACAAACAATATACAATTATGCCTATGTTGTTTTATAGGCTCCCTTAGAGTTATAAAAGGTGCTTTTGGTATAACAATCTCCAAAATTTGCATCTATTCCTATTTGTGAACCTTACCATGTGTTTTGGAAAATCAGGAACAAGAATGCTTCAAATGAATAAACCAACAGCTCTGGGATAAAATCTCTAATCTATGTGGCATTAAGATGTCTGCCTTAGAATAATTGTTTCTGTATTGAGCACACCATGCTAAAAACACAAGCACTTTAGTGACTTACCATAGATTTGGCACATTATCCTGAACAGCTCAATTCATTCCAGAACTACTTATCCTGGCTTCAAAGGGACGCCTATAGAACACACAGGTTATACTAGTGTAGGCTGATGTTTATGTAAACACGGATAACCTCAAATGACTCAATAAGCAGTACGTCCCACTGGCGCATGACAACCTTGGGAACTGAATCAGACGTACAAACAGAGCAGAACTTTGCTTGTAAAGCACCTCGCTACTGCAAAAACAGTGCAGGGGGGGTTATTAGAAAAGATGTCTGAGACATAATCTTGCATGGTGTAGTGAGAGTACAAAGAGATTTTAGGTTAATTAGGTTATCTTTTTTTTTTTTTTTTTGTTAAAGAGGTTCTCCAGCACACTCAGAAAAAAAAGGTACAGAAGCTCTCACTGGGGCGGCACCCTTTCAAAAGGTACATATTTGTACCTAAAGAGTGCACATTACCTCAAAGGTACATACTGGTATACCAAAACTGTACATATTAAATGGAACATATTATAACTGAGAGTGCATGTAAAACTTGATGCCAGTTTCCTAAGATTATTTATCATATGATTGGCAAACTTTTGTCTTAGTCAATCATTTTTTTCAGTTTAGGCAACTGCAGAGATTACATCACTTTTGTGTGCATGATGATGGTCTGAGAAAATGTAAATTTTGTGGCAAAAAAACCCCATGAAAATTTGTTTATTTTATCATTTAATATCAGTGTTGGTTTGGGTTTTGGTTCTTTTTCTGTTGTAGTCTGTAAAGACTGAAATTTGGCGAAGTGATATTTGTGCTCTCTTCTCTCAAACTAATCTCTGAAAATCATCCCCATCACTAACACGGAAAGAGAACAGATTATATCTGAAAATGGCAGCATAAACTCATTTATAACATGTGTGCCCTGTTCATCCAGAAAGGAAGTGATGGGGGAAAGAGTGTGTGGGAGAGGAAAGGGTTGACGGTAGTCATTAAAGTCAACTAGTGTTCCCTAGTAAGAGGGCAATCTTGGAAGAGTGGTGTGTATTTGTGTCACAATGTGCGGTAATGAGCCATGCTAAACATTCCTGTAATTGACAGAAAAACACCACTTTTACACTCAAGCCAATCAATAAATTGTGCATCTGCTCACAAGAGAGTGAACAGAGGAACCCCTCATCAGAATAAGGGAACACAAATGAACATCAGTGTCTGCTGAATCTGTGTTCTGCTAACTTCTTAGTTTTTTTCTGACAATAGGAGAATGACTCCTACCTTTTCGTGTGGCATTATGAGCTTACACTGTTTTGTTTTTTGCATTTTTGCATTTTTTATGTATGCATTTATGTAATGATTATTATTGAATTTATTAAAAAGTAAATCTAAACTAAAGAAAGTTGCGTTATACAGATATATTAACAGGATAAATTATTTACTCATAGGATATCATTTCCATGTGAAAGCATCAGTGTAACAGACCATGTATCCCTCAACTTAACTTAAAACTTAGGCTAAACTCCACATGACCAGAAAAGACCATGAAAAACATCATTTCATAACAATACTAATGAATGTGAGTTGCGGTAAACTGAATTGGTCATTTCATTTATTAAACTTTCAAACAGTAAACACATAATAATAAAAACTGTCAATGTCTTGTAATATTCTGATATCATTCATTTTTATAATTCCTATAATTATATTTTTTTCAGGTGCATGACAAACGGAAAACAAATTTGAGACATTTTTAATAATTGATTCTAAATTGCATCATATAAATAAATTATTTTTGACTAAGATTTATTAAGATATATAGCCTATATGAAGACACTGCATAAAAAAGGATTTCAACTACTGCTTGTACGATTTAACTGATGGAAATAACATTCTCAATGTTACAATTACATCTTAAAATCTATATCTTAGATGAGAATTCAAGTTTGTTTACATTTATATTGGAAATAAATTGGAAAAACGTGGAAAAAATATTATTTTTTATAATGTGGTCCTATTTATCTCGGACCAGTAAACGTCTAAACTACATATTTTAAAAGAGTGTCTTGAATCTAACTCTGCAGATCTCAATGCCCCTTTGAGTAAGGCCTTTATACTTATTTACCAGATTGTATTTCAGCATGTCAGGCGAAACGCAATCGGCATAAGGGCTATTTGATCCTGCGTCTCGCCTGTTGTGGTTAAGTCATGAATGTTTGTCTAGTCGTTCGGAAAGAACTGTTGGCTAATAGGAAGAGTTGTGCGGTCTAATAAGGTGATGAGAGAGAGGTTTTTTTTAATGGGGTTAGTGGAGGTTCTGTGGGTAACGTTGAGTTCAGCATCACCGAATCTGTCGGCATTTATCTTGTTTTTCTGGCCTCTCCTAATTGCGCGTTGTTTACGAGGCCTCTCTTTCAGTCTCACCCATTCTTTGTGTGTTTTTATTGAAAGATAAACTCTCTTAATAAATGTACCCCGTCGTTTAGTCGTGAAGAAAAACGTTGAGAATAAGCAACAGTTGCAGATCCCTGTAGAAATTCCTATGTGTGTGGCTCCGGCTCCTTTTCATAAAAATCGTATCCGTCATTAAGACATAAATTAGATTTTGACACACACAGGCAATTGAATTTAAGCCCCCCACTCAGCCCCCCAAACGATGAAATGAAGAGCAGGCCCTGCAGCTGCTATTCAGATGAAGGAGATAATTGGCAATGAAAAGTCACTGCGCCGCATTATGTTGTCTGCGGGATCATTGTTCATTTTCCCCTTGCTATTGAAGACTATATTGAAAACCCGAGTGTTTCTTTTCAGTTTTCAGTATTCACCGTGTGTTGCTTGGTTACTGGGAATGGGGGGAATCACCCACTGTATCAGTCGGGATGGGCCGCAGGCTGGCCCCTTGCGCCACAATGCAACTTTTGTGAGGAGGCGTTGACACAAATTAATGACACTTATGCAATACGGCAGTTATGGACCGAAGGTGAGGGATTTTGGCACAATACGCTGACAACGGTGTTCATTTTCAATACATCACATATAGATATAATTCTTGCTTTATTTATTTATTTATTTATTTATTTATTTATTTATTTATTTATTTTTTTAATATTTGTAAGCAGTTTCTCCCAATAACTGCACATTATCTCTCCTAAGAAATTGCACTGTGATCCTTGAATTGAAATCCATTTAAAATTCAAGGTATAACAGGTCTGGTTTGAGGTGTCAATGAAAACGTTTCATCTGGACCCTAATAGGCTATGGGGGGGAAAAAACGAAAAAAAAAACAACAACAACAACATTTTAATCAAAATTGATAAAACACAGTTGAGTAATGGAATATTAAAGAATTTTGGAACACAAGTTCAGCAGGGTCTGTCCTTTTCCCCCGAGTTTATTTAAATTATTTTGCCATTCGTAATGCCTCACTTTTTATAAGAACTTTTTAATTATTCATACATAACTTTTATAGCTATTAGTTCATGAGTATTTAACAAAATAAACTCCATAATTAAACTCCATAACTCCATATTTTGGACCCACAAATCCATCCACCACCTCTTATGCAAAATAATTTACAGGTAGGCCTATTACAGGTGTTTATGGTGTAATATTTTTTTTAAGAGAAATGTACATCCAATGGGGTTTATTGTTATTATTATTTTACCCTATAGGTGGCCTTTGCTTTAGCATCGAAAACATAAGGGGCAAAATCTTAGAAAATGTCAAATATAGTATAATACTCAAAAGCCAAAGGCAAAAGATTTCGTTCTTCAAATACTGATTTGACAATATAAATATCACAGATGGAGCACCTTTTAGTTTTATGAACAACATTTGTTTTTATTGTTTTGCTTTTATTTTCTTAGATGTTCTTGACAATGTCATATTGGGTAGTGCCAAACACGATGTGGTATTTATAGCGCATTCTTTACAGAAGACGGATAAAAAATGACCTGAGGACAATACGGGTAGGCCTAATGTTGATCATTTATTTTACTCAACAGACTACTTGTAATGAACACTGCAATATAAAGCCAGAACCCAGGCTTCAAATAGGCCCAACTAGCCAACACTACTAGGCTACAACTGAAAAAAAGTTAAAAATACTGATTAGCCAATCTTTACGTCATTCAGCCACTATCGTTTCTCTTTGAAAACCTTGCTAGCTACGCATTTGTTAGGCTCTCTGTCTTAACCCAGGCAGACAGAGATGTATTCCTATCACCCCGAGCAGAATGAAAGGAATCAAAGGATTTTTTTTCCTTAAATGGGCTAATTTTCCCCTTGAATTATGAAAGTAATGGCTAGGTAACACTCTGTGCACAGTACCCGACAGCTTAAGTCTTAAATCCTTCCACGTGGCCCGGCCAGTCGTAGCAATTAGAGCTCATTACAGACTCATAAAGGCCCTCATTTGTGGGATTACTTAATAGACAATGAAATTTTATCGTGAAGAATTATGGAAAGAAAAATAATAATAATATTGAAGACTGGACGGTATGATGGGCGCGCGCCGCGAATCATTCCACATGGCTTGTCATTCTTCATTCATTCTGTCTGTCTCTCCCTCTTCTCTCATACGCCGTGTTTCCACCATTACACCAATTACAGCCAGAATGACAGATGTGTTTGTTTTTTTCGCCTCTCCAATTCAGCCCATTTAATGTCATATTCTACCTCGTTTAAGAAGAGTTGCCGCTGATTTCAGCAATTAAATGCCTATAGCAAAGCAGCCAGTCTCCTCTTGGTGATATTAGCGCTAAATGCTGGTATGAAATCGTCATTACAGCGCTTGAACTTTGCCCTCAATCATCATTAGTAGACTTTCAGTTTTATCATAACATCCATAAAAGCCGGCCCGAATGAGAGCTGATTTTACTGTGTTTTGCATGTTATTGAAAAGCTCAGGTGTCAGGCCTGTAATTGAGTGTGCGCAGAGATAATTGCAGCCATCATGCACAGGCATTAGGGCTCTTATAGATTGACAGCATTGCTTTCACTGTAATCTTCAAACAAGATTTGACGAGGTTAAGTCTCTCCTGCAAGAAGTTGAAGGTAGAGTAATACCAGACCTACTACCTGTTTGGCGAGATTTAACCTCGTCAGAGCTCGCTCGCTTGCGCCACTGGCCTCCTGGCGCAGCGTCTGGGGGTAAAAGGCGTTCGCGCGCAGATGAAAGTGCAAATTTAACCCGCCGCTGACCCGCCGAGAGATCAAACCTGCTAATTATTGTCACAAGATGAGGGATTAGCACATTTCTGGAATAGCTGGCTGTTTATCCACTCCAAAAACCTCTACAATAAACGCTTTCTAATTGAATCCTAATCGCTATCAAATTGCAAATGGCCAGACTCCACTGAGAATCATAAATCTTTAATTGCCGGCCCGAGATCTTTCCAAACAGACTTAAACTGAATTTTGGAATAAAATGTAAACCAAAGTTCTAATCAGTTATAATCTTATTGGTTCGTTTATTAGATTCAAATCCCAGAAGTTCATTATTAGCCTATTGTTATTTACTACTAAACTTTCCTTTGTTAATCTCTGTTTATAATTTCTCAAATAGATACAATTAAATAAAGGATTTGTTTTGCACATTTATGTAGCCTTTGGTTTGTTTTAAAGATACAAATCCGTCAATACATCATTTATTCTATACGTTGTCTGAAGTTTAAGGTTAGGCCAAGTTAGTGATAAAACAGTAGCCATTTCAAGAGAGTTTAAGTCCATATCACAGTAGAAAAATTGTTAACTACTTATATACATGGCATTTAGATAGTTTGGCCAATGATCCCTTGTGTTATTTATTTGTATAATTTGACAACTGAGGTGTAATTCCCCATTTGGAGGAGTTTACTTATTTTAATTCGACACATACAGACAATGTATGGCTCAGCTTGTGAGGAATTTAGGCCTCTGCCTCTCTTCAACGTCATCTGTAAATCAAAATATGAATCTATTAGACCGGGAGTATAATAGAATAATTCTTGATATCTCAGTAGGCGTACTCGCCAGAGCTGTTGTGCCACCGTGTGAGCTAACAAGACTGTATGGGCAAAGATTTGATTGGAGGCTCGCCTGGGCATCACGTGTCTCGGGACACCAGAGGTACTAAAGCCCCTAGGCCGTGCAGCGCACGTGGGTGACGTAAGGGCCGGCCCTCTCCGGGGTCCCTTTTGTTGAACTACCAAACATAAGCCAGCTCCCGAGGGCTTCAGAGCAGTGTTAAGACCACTGTGTACTGCGCAAGTCCTTGGAGCAACGCCATATTTCACTGACACCATCAGCATCTCACGCAGACAGGAGCAATCATGTCGAGGTCTTTCTACGTAGACTCTTTGATTATCAAGGATCCCGCGCGCCCGGCTCTAAGAGAGCACACGGGGCAGGACTTTCTCATCCCCATTGGCATGCACTCTCCCGGCGTGATGAGCGTCACTGCGCCCGTTTGCCCGTCCCGGAAGACCGGCACCTTCTGTGTCTGTCCGCTGTGCGTAACTTCGCATATCCACTCTCCCCGCGGCGGACTCCCACTGCTGAAAGGACAGGGCTTCTCTGCCGGTGATGCGGCTTTCTGTCAGAGGGTAGCACACCAACAGAGCTCCGCGTTAGCGCACCAGGGACACGGACACGCGCCTGTCTGCACGCCCACAAGCTACAGCGTCACTGACCCTCGGAGGTATCACTGTCTGTCTCTAGGTGAGTGGGTGCGCGCGCATGCTACTACACCTGTTACCTACGCTCGACTATTTGACTAAATATATTAAATGCAAAAAGTCTTTACGCATGTTACTTTTTTGTTTTGTTTTACTTTTTATTTACTTTATCTTTGAATGAACTATCTTGATATGCAGTTTAGCAACAATTGCATCTAAAATAAACAAACTTGTGTGTTAACGGCATTTGTTTAATTATTTTGCAAAGTTACTAGGCATTGACGTGATTTTAATATGGGTGTGTGTTTTTTCCCCCCTATAGGCGCGTCTGACAACAGCCACATACAGAACGGCAAACGGATGCGCACCGCCTTCACCAGCACTCAGCTGCTTGAGTTGGAGCGCGAATTCTCATCTAACATGTACCTCTCCCGCTTACGCAGGATCGAAATAGCCACATATCTAAATCTGTCAGAGAAACAGGTGAAAATATGGTTCCAGAACCGCCGCGTTAAACACAAGAAAGAAGGCAAAGGTACGCCACGGAGCGCGCATGCAGGATGCAAATGCTCGGGCAGCCACTCACACTATCCGCGCTCTGAAGACGAAGAATCCCTGTCACCTGTGTCAGCCACAGAGGAGAAGGAAACCTCGCCGATCTAGAAGCGTCACGAACATCACAGACTTAAGTTTGGTACCTTATGACACATTAAAAAGTTTACGGATCCGTTGAAACGACTGAATTTATAGGACACTGTCTTCTGTCGTTCAATAGCCCAAAGTGTATGGAGATTTAACACTGCCAATTCCTTCCTCTTCCCTCTCAAAATATTGTTTACCCTGACAGCTCAGCTATTTGTCTTATCTGTAGACAAACTGTTAAATAATAGTTGTTGTGCACGTGATTTAAGTCAATAACATTTTTACAGTTTAAGTGAAAATGTTCTTGAAACGACCACTGGTAACCCATTCTACCATCCCTGTTCCTTTTAAGGATAAATGTTAGACAAATTAAGATTATAAAAGACTCCCTGCGTGATATTGTAATTATGCAGACTATTAATCCAATCTGTCCTAGACTACTGAGAAGCTGTGATTTTTTTCCACCTGAATTTTATCTGCCTATTAAAAAATGTGTATATTTGTATTTATTTAAATAAATCACTCCTGTAACTACACGAATCAGTTCTGAGATGTATTAATTCTCCTATTGGAAGACACCTGTTTAAATATTACAGGAATTCAAAACAACATTACATAAACCTCTTTCTACATTACATAAACCTCATTCTAATGAAATAAAAACATTACCTGCTTATTTATTTATACTTATATGCATATATTTAAATATATGGTAGATCACATTCATATTGAATTGACAATACGATCAGGATGAAAAAGTTGAGTTGGGAAAAAGCCAGAGAAAATTTGGTTTGATGCAACCCGTATCGCCTATATATGCACTCACAAAATACACTCGTTCAACCCTCATCAATTTACATTCGACATGAATAGAACTTTGAGAGACAAACATTGCAAATACGTGAAGTTCTGGATTTGTATTTCTGCCATAGTGTAAACAAGTATCAGATTTTTAGCTATGACGCTAAAAGCATTTGCAAACACTGCAAAGCCTTCCGACCCCTTTACAAAGAGAACAAGGGAAACTCTATTTAAAAGCCTCCTGAAGTAAATTAATGTATGTGAAACTCATTTGTGTCTATACATACAGTTTATGATCTGATTTTAAAATTGTATCACTTAATTATGATTTTTATTATTAGTATTATATTATTATTCTTTCTTTTCAACTGCACAGGCTCTGCACTTGGTCTTTAAGAACCATTTAAACATTATATGAGATATATTTTCACTTAATTTCCACTGTTCTTCTCATATATTCCCTCCTATAGTGCACAGGCCACAAAAGGCCTATAGCAAAGACTTTCTATCTCACGAGCCAGGTGATAGTCAATTATACGCCGACCCTATTCTGTGTGCTTTTCAAGAGACGGTTGTCCCCCTGTTAAATTAATCCGAAAGGAGTTTAATTGCAGTTTTTGTCCCACGTTGGTTGCTTATGTAGCAATTCCTTCAATACGAACGAGGGGGAAAAAGCGACGCAGAGCTGGCCAAAGGCTTTGACAGGTTAGATTGTCCTGCCAGGAACTCGCATTTAGCCGGCGGACCCCCGACGGCGGCGAGCTCAAGGCCTTTCACGAGACGTCTACAGGGTTCCTCCGCGCGCGAGAAAACGATTTAGTCACTGTTTCATTAGGCACTATTTGAACCTTTCAACTTGGGCCAAATTGAGGGGGCATTCTGAAAATTGAGGGATTACGTAGGAGGGGTGATAGGAAATTAGCGAACGCTTAATTTAACTCGTGTTCCGTCAGAGTTTGGGATACATTCCTAATTGAGAGGGGAAGCAGGTGAAATTTTGGTCCCACGCAGGTCCTTTCAGAGAGGGGATAAATGGCCTCCATTCACGTCTCGCTTCACGATCATATATTATCGAGGGAAGGCACCTAATGAATATATATTGAATTTCTTATTAATCGAATTAGACTTCACCCCTTGCAGGTGTGTGAGAGAGAAAGACCTCCCGACAAAAGAGTTTTCAGCCGTTTCAGGACTGACTCTCGTTTTTCAGACGTGACACGGTTGACCCCAGATTCGTCACTTCACTAATTTTAGATGTAACTAAGTTTTGAGTTTGGATTTTTGAGAACTTTTACTTTAGCTCATATTTAACGGATATTAAAATTAAAAATAGCCTATTAATTTATTTAGTTATTGGCAGTTACTTTGTTTTGCAAGCTGTATAAACTTGTTTTGTGCTATTTGGGATGTGAGGCAAGCTGATGAAAGCTTTCATTTGGTGTTATGGCATTTAATATCACTTGTATGTGGTGCAGTTGAGTAGCCTACCATATTTGAGAATCCGATGCTTAAATTCAAATATAAAATGTAAACAAAGTACATCTCAGCTTTTAAAAGATTACATTCTTTCGCAAAAGGGGCAATTATACGCATGACAAAGATCAATTAATAGAATCCCCTTTTAAGCGCTTGCAGCTGCGTTCGCCTTGAGAGAAGTGGGGCACTCGGGCAATGAATGCATCCAAAACTGGTTTTGTCTTCAATCGCGGCAATCGCTTCTTTAATAGTTTAAACTGCAAAGTACAATGATGAAAAACGTGGTTGATGATGTGACACTCTCGTTGAGTTTTTCAGCATCGTTTGAACTTGAGGACATCGTTTGGGCTTCTCTGAGTTACCAATTGTTTCAAAGATGTTGGAACTGCGAATTCTAGACACGTGTCCCATCAGTGCTGTCCATGGTCCAACTTAATTTAGTGGGAACTCGGTCATCACACAATATGTGCGCTTTTGTCGCGCTCTCTAGAATGGGTCCTTTCTGAGACGTGTCAACTCCCCTTTAATGCGTCCCATTGTTGCGCCTCTGAGCGTGCCCACTATTATCAAGTGTGCTTAGTGGCTTTGCTGGATTAGAATGTATAGCCGTTGTAAAAAGAGATCAGCTTTAAATGAGATAATATAGGCCTTTATATGAATATAGAATATTATTCATTACTTTGGCCAACTTATTCAGGTGGAAATACGGGATTGGCGTCATATAGATGGATGGATGGATGGATGGATGGATGGATGGATGGACGGATGGAAAGATGGATGGATGAGTCATTTAGTTTGAATCAACTGAACTGCAGTAGGCTATTCTGGATATAAGCAAGCTGTTTTGACTATGAACTGTTTATAATGGGCAGAGAGATATAAAAACCCACATGCTCTTGCTTTACAGCCATGTGGGGAACAGGTGGCATTTCCATTTCAAGATCTCAAGTACACAGTCTATTCCAGGTATGTGTTCACACGTGACGTATGTAATTTTTGGAGTAATAAAATGTTCTTAAGCTTCCTCTCTGATGTTCTTTATTTGTTGATTATATTGAAGTTGGAAAGCAGGCTTGAGGTCTTTGAGAAATAATCTGAATGAATAAAAACATCAATGCTTATCATCGTAATCAATTGTATGTTGTTCTTTAAGCAATTCACAAGTTCACACCAATCAGAGTAAAAGAGTATGCTGAGTATTTGGTATTTTGCTGTCCGAGGAGAGGGCTCCGAGCTCGGATTTTGGCCCGAACCCAGAGTACCCATCCCAGGCTGGGATAGGAATAGTTAGGATTGAGGAGATGGGGTGGTGGAGGGATGCTGGAAAACTGTTGTGGGACAGAGGTAAGTCTGATGTATATATACCTCCTGTCGCTCTAATTGAGTTGATTAGCTGAACGTGCACCTCCCGAAACTTTGCTAATAAAACATCATGTATTGTGATTCTTTGAACGTTTACATTTTAGGGATTTTTTTTTCTGCAAGGACAACAAGAGGAGCCAGACCGAATAAACAGTATAGGCCTCAGCTTCTGGAACTGGAGAAAGAGTTTCTGTTTAACAAGTTGGCCCTATAGCCTACATTTTACAGCCTTGAAGGCATTCTGGCTGTAACACTAAACCTGACTGAACAAGATTTCAAAATGTGGATTCAGCACAGGTGGATGAAGTGGAAAAAGACAATACAGAGAAACAGGTTTGATAAGTCAAGAACAAGACTGCAAGGTCAAAAATATTACATTATTTCAAAGCCGATTTTTATATTAAAAAGCATTCAAACATCAAAATTATATACCAGCATTCTCATCCCAAGGCGTCATATACTGACGCTTTTGCCAAAGCGTCTATATCCGACGTACATGGCACCCTTTAGTGTCAATATATAATATAACACGCTTCGGTTATGGGTAGGTTTATGTCTGGGGTAGTGTTAGGGTTAGACCACTAGGAGGCGCCATATATCTGCGTCTCATATTGACGCTAAAGGGTGCCATGTGCGTTGGATATAGACGCTTTGGCAAAAGCGTCAGTATATTGCGCCTTGGGATGAGAACGGGCTCTATATACTTAAAGGGTTAGTTCACCCAAAAATGAAAATTAAGTAATTAATTACCCACCCCCATGCTGTACCAACCCCGTAAGACCTTCGTTCGTCTTCGGAACACAAATGAAGATATTTTTGATTAAATGTGACAGCTGGATCACTCCTCCATAGGCTCCCTAAGGGAATGAATCCTGACGGCCCAGAAAGTCAATGAAGAAAATGTTTAAATATTCCATGTCACAACAGTGGCTCAACTATAAGTTTATCAAGCGACGAGAATACTTTTTGTGCGGAAATAAAACAAAAATAACGACTTTATTCGACTATTCCTTTTCTTCCTTGTAGGCCTGAAACGAGACTTCAAGAGATTTCCACGACGCATGCGCGAGAATTGCGATCTCCTTCAACTACTTCAGTTAAGTTCTCGCGCGTGCGCGTCTTGGAAATCTCTTGAAGTTTAATTACTTAATTTTCATTTTTGGGTGAACTAACCCTTTAACTTCATGAAACAAAGAGGCCCAATGGAAGGGAACTGTGGGGACATTTTGCATAAAGATGTGAAGTTGATGTTTCGTGACCAATTATGCTAAAGGCTAGTGGCCGTGCAATAAAAGGCTGTTGAATTTTATGGCTGTTAGCAGTTTTGTTGATTTGCTAAAATGTTATCTATGGTTATGTTGGTACATGCAGCAAATAAACTCCAAAAGAAACCACAAATTCAACTTCCTGGATAGAAAGGTTTACAAGCGTTTATTCGGTGTTAGCGCCCAGTATGGTCGGAAGTTAACGAATTTTGGTGCTTGTCCTCGGAATATCATGTTGACAATGCAAACCAAGTTTAATGCAGATTGGTCTTTGCAGACCAACAGCTATTACTCTGCAACTCTTGCCCGGCTTCCTTTTGAAACCAGCAGGATTGTAGATTTGGAATAGACCAGAGACTTTTAGGGAAGAAAATCAGAAGTCTGAAAATCTGGACAAAACGAGGGTTATTATTAGGGACCCATTTTAACAGGTCATATGCAGAATATATGGCAATATGCAGTTTCATCGCCCAATAATTCTACCATACAGATTTTAAAAAAAAAACTTGAAGCTTTGAAATTTCGGACATCCCAAACCCAAAGGAAAAGCATGTTCTTAAGGTACATTTCTTCCTGGGCTTTAAACGCCTGTGCTGACTCGGTTTTATGTGTCCAAGGTCAGCCTTTATTCATTATAAAGTATTTCCTCCGCGCAGAGCAGTACCGCCTCTGCCTCGGCCACACGCTCACACGCCCACAAATATATATCCGAAAGATATAGAAAGAAAAAAAGCTGCGAGCTTCAGCACGCTGGACAGCGCGTGTGTGAAAACAGCGCGACAGATTGAGACCGATGACAACTGACCATTCAAGGAGTGTGACTCCATATCACCAACTACTGCTCACCGGATCTGAAATCTGTTTGAACTAATGCACAGAAAACCATAAGTGACAGAATAAGAGTCCGAGTTCAGAATTCTCATTATTATTTTTTTATCATAAAAATGATCAAATTAATCTCTCTAAAGCTTACGAAACGAACTTCTTAAAAACAAATGTATGTTCTTTATAAGATATATATATATATATATATATATATATATATATATATATATATATATATATATATATATATATATATATATATATATAATTAATATATATGTATCTCAGATAGATTCTATTCAAATATAAATGCAAACAAAATCTGTGCATATTTTCACAGTTAATGAGCTATGAGAATTAATCTCAAATTTGCCTTAAGAAAAGTTGACACTGAACCGAATTGTGTCTATATTATTTGCATTTGCATTTGCTCTCTCTCTCTCTCTCTCTCTCTCTCTCTCTCTCACTCACACACACAGAGAGAGAGGGAGAGAGATGCAAACTATATGACTACAGTATGTAAAAATGTTAAACCTCAAATCTTTGCCGTTATTTCACCCTTTCTTCATAAGTAGTTATTGTGCTAATAAAGTTAAAGCCATTCGTTTTGATGTGGTTTGTTATTCGATTCAATTGTATTAGCCTACTCCCAGAGGGCTTTAATTCGCTCTCTTTCTCTCTCTCTCTCTTACTGAATTGAACTAACGACAGGAGAGAGATGGATGTAGGCTATCCCACCGATGGACATATACGCCACCATGTGGTTATATCTCTGCAGATAGACTAGGGCTAGGCTTAAAAAAACTCAAGACACCGCATTTCTTCTTTCAGAAATGAAAGATTAGAAACTCAGCTCTGCCGAAACTTCTCTCTGTATGCGCACATTTATTCATCTTGGCGTCAGACATACTGTGAGGAGGTGGACTGAATTGCTGGTGTCCCGTGGCTGAGACAGATTCTCCCTGGCGCTCACGCATTCGTCCCATACTGGACATTCTTTAAACCTAAATCGAGGATTTCCGACCAGCAGTCTCATTATCGCTGAATGGAATATTTAATGTTATCTAGGATTTTCTCCGTTGTTAAGAATGAGAACAAACAAGTCCTGTGGTATTGTCAATGTTTAGGTGTAGTTTTGGAACTCATCTTTTAAATGAAAATTACAATTTGCATTAAACATTATCATTAAATAAAAATTACAGCCCAATCGGAAAACTGGTAAAATAGCGGCAACTTTTTAGGCCACCTTTTGAGGCTGTGTTGATCATATTCAGTCATTTGGAAACTTTTCATTATCACATATAGCCTCTACATGATGTGGCATGTCTGCTTAAGCTCGTTGATTAATAGCCTACCTTTAATGCAGATATCTTAAGTAAACAATAACAAACCTGCATAGTTGCGCGTATTTGTTGACAATATTTTGCACACTTCAGTGCATTTAAACGATTCCACACCAAAGCGCCGATCAAGGTATCCCGCAAGCTATTTCAAAAGGCTTCAGTTTTAGTCCGATTAGAGTCATTTGTTTCCAGAACAAGGGACTCTGTTCTTTTGTGCGGCCGAGCGACACGAACATGTGGAAATAATTGTGCTGAGCAACTGGAGATGTGTGTTTCTCTGAGAGGGTGAGCTGCAAGGCTTCGGGCTCCTCTGGACCGGCTGCAGGAAGAACGGAGAGGGCTAGAGGGGGGCCAAGCCTACCCCGGGGCTTCACTCACCACATACCGGGTCCGGGTCAGTCATCTGCACAGAGCTGCGAACCACCGTGTGCAGGGACATGTTGAGTACCAAATCATAATGAGCCATTATCTGCAGCCTGCTATGTCTTAAAGAGAAGCTGAAGGGCAAAAAAAAAAAAAAAAAGAAGACTGGTGGCATTTTTGTTTTTAAGGGATTTTTCCACATATTTTTCAGATATGGAATACAAATGAACCCTATATAAAGTTCAAATTCCATGAGTAGTATGTCTTATATGCGGTTTATTTAAAAAAAAAGTAGGCTAATAAAGGAGAGAGAGTGAGAGACCGAGAACGACTGCTTTTGTTTCTTATGTTAGAGCGCCCCCTTGCATGCGTCAGCACGTGCCAATGACGGACCAACAATTTAGTGATTTTTCTCTGCTGAATGTCCCATTTCACAACAACACTGCACTCGTCACAAAATGAAACTATAGTATCCAAGAATATAAATCAATATAAAATGAGAATTAAAAATGACTGAATAAACTGCAAAGTTGAAAGTCGCAGAAATGACAGAACAACCGCAAATAAAAGTCAGCTTAAATCAATATGCATAAAAGAAAGTGCAAATAGCTGCAACTGCAACCACTACTGAAAAGCGCAAGCATCGGAAAGCTGAATATGAAGAATGAAGCGTGATGACAAGGTTAATCGAGTTACTGAATGTAATTGGGCATTCCCAATTCTTTGATTTCTTTTCTACCTAAGCCTCTATAAAAACACTTTTAATGGGTCACTTGACTTCATTGTCCCACCTAAAAAAGATCCCTTTATTCCAAAAGGGCCCCCTCTTAGACTTACAACAAACATATGGTCCCTTTCTTCCCTGCTCAACCTCTTTTCATGCACCTCCTTCAGAACTGCAGAGCACGGAGTAATCTGACTCCTCTTCGGAGCTGCAGTGTGAAAACACGGACTCTTATTTTGAAGGGACGCCTGGGGCAGCGGGAGAGGGGAGGGGCCGTTTCCTGAGAGTTATTTACTTTGAGCCAGATGATTAGTTCTCTGGGAAGGATGGACTGTAACATTGAATCAATTACAGGTTGCTCTTGCAGAGGCGCATTTGTGTGAGTGGCCGTGGAGCAGGACGGAGGAGCACAGCACAAGGGAGAGGATTACTACTGCTTTACAACCGAGGACCCTTGGGCTGATTAGAGTATTTTACAAGAGCTTTGCCATTCATTTTGGCTGTTCTTTTTTTATCAAAGGGAACAACCAAAAGGGATTAAAAAGGTATTGTATGTTTCAATTAGTTTAATTAGTTTCTTTTGCATTTTCTTTCATGCAAAGTTTCCACCAGACGTTCAAAAACCTTTGAGCACAATTGCACTTATTCAGAATTAGACTAATTAAAGCTGTTCTTTTATTTATTTTTTTAACAATTGCATTTTTTATTTACCTAGTTATCTCAATTTCTGAGACGACCAGTAAAAAGAAACAAAACAAAAAAAATATTTTAGCCCTATATTAACTCACTGAATTATTTTACTTTTAAATGATAAGTGGATGTTAATATTTTTTTCATAAACGGTCACAATGGACAAGTCAATCATTCGTTTTCAGCTCAGAAAAAATAAACGGATTTTTCCACTTTGATTCTGGACACCATCGAGGAGGATATATACTTGTTTCCCCCAAGGAACCGCATTATCACTCGTAAAGTCAAAGCCTGGTTGTGCTGGATCCCATTTGGAGCCACAGGCGCGCAGCTGGGGGTGTCTCAGCCCTTGGAGAGGCGCAGCACTGGCATCTAATGGCAAACCCATTTCAGACTGGATTTTGAGCCTTGTTTACCCATCAAAATTTAAATGGGATGCCCATGACCATTCTGGAATACCCTTCTTTGGATTAGTCAGTGGGATGGATATTTATTTATTGCGGAGCGATGAAGTCAAAAGTACGACTGAGGAGTTAAGAAACTTCTTTGCCGCCTTCTGAGCTGAGTTCCGCGTCGATGATGAATCTACATGAATGGGGAACTTCTCTCACATCTGGATTAACTTAATGCAATTTAGGTAGTATTTACCAAGGACCAAGGAGACCATGTTGCTTTGACTAAAATAAGGCTGTGACTGGATGAAATAAAAAAAGTTTTTTTTTCCTGTAGCGATTACAACTGCTCTATGAGACTTCACCTCACCGGGCTATCTTTAGACCGTTTTTTTTTTATTCCCATGGAAATCGTTTTTACGCGTTAAGTAACCGGGTGTTGGATGGCACCCCTTGCTCAGCTGTTGCCCGGGAGTGTCAAGCGCAGCGGATCGGGTGTGTTTGGCAGCCAGTTGCGCATCTGTGTGTGGGCGCCTGGTGATGGGGGTTAGCGGGGAAAAGTGCTTTCGGACACCGCTGGATAGATGAGCGGTACCAAAAGTGCACCCGTCTGCCATTCCAGAATTGATTCCCACGGCAATCCAATTGATTCCCAAATTGCGGCACAGAAAGGGGTCGACTAATTACAGTCTTACTCAACACCCCCGGATTCACCAAGGATAATTAGTTTGAGTGGGGCTGATATGAGCAAATGGTGTGGGCTGTAAAAAAAAAGAAGAAAAAAAGAAAAAAGAGTTTTCCCCCCTTCACTTTGAAGTAGACCTTGCGTATAATTTTTTTTCACAAAAGTTTTAACGAACTGGATATGCTTTAATCAATTATTTACCTTGATTTAGTATTATTATTATTATTATTATTATTATTATTATTTTACAGAGAACCAGTTAAATAGGTGGTGCATTTTTTTTAGGATAATTAAGTTTTGCAATAACAGAGCTGACCACTTCAGATTGAGTGACACTGGCTGTGTGCTGAAGCGCTGATGGAACCCAGGGGTCTGAGGATTAGACAGACAGAGATAAAACACGCGCGCGTGGAATGTCTGATTAGAAACTCGGCAAGACAAGCTTTTAAGACCAGTGACGGGACTTTTGAAATCACAGGAACATAAACAGAATGCAACAATTTGTGCTTCAGCACTGTAATCTTGTTTACCCACTTTAGTCTTAGCTATAGAGTTCATACGTTTGAATATAAACGTTATTTCAGATGGCCACGTTTAATTGCATATTAATTTAGATAGATAAAATCTATAGAAAAATATAGATTTTAAATAAATAAACCACTCATAACTCCCGCTCAGAGTCACATAGATAAGCAGTATAGGCTACAAAGATAAACCATTCTTAATATGATATGTGTCCATATGAGCTATTATGTCTTATATTTTAAGGTATGCGTATGGTTTAGGATTTAAAAAGTTAAAATTGTATTAATGTAAACAAAATCTTTTCGTAATTTTTGGAACCTCGTATCTGTTGATTCTACTCGCTGCGGTGGTCTGTCGGGGGAAATGTGTAGTACTGTGTCTCCACCTGCTGGTCAAAAAGCTGAAGCTGAACCGATCTATCCAAGCGCTCCCCGACAGAGTCTGGTGTCAGTTTACTGACTGAACAGCGTCCAGACTCTTAAAGACCTTTTATGTCTTGGCACTGAACCTTTCCAAAACTTTCTGCTTCCGATGATTCAGGCTACCTGAGCTAATAGAGGTTAATCTTTTACATTGGATTAACCAAGTGATCAAACCCAGAACTGAAAAAAGCATAAAACAGTTATATGTATAATTTACATATTTTCTTAAAATATTTAAAATCGTAACATCTTCCCTTTCAGCTGAGCACAATCAAGGTGACCATGGGATTCCTGGAGTCACATCTCGTTTTGGGGATTGTCTTACTAGGGGTATTTTCAGGTATGTGGAATAAAAAAACCTATATATATATATAAACCCTTTTTATATTAGTACAAAAAAAATAGCATTAATCAAAACGTATTATAGCCTATACGTTTTGATTAATGCTTTTTTATTTTATTTATTTTTCATATGCTATTTAAGCTACAGTATAGTTAATTAAATACATTAAATATTTCCAGATGTTTCAAAACCTTGGCCGGTCATTAATTCAGATAAAAAAGAATTTGTTCTGACACCTCATTCGGAGTTCAACATCACATGCTCTGGAGCAAGCAGAGTGAGATGGGCCGAGCCATTACCGGACAACAGCGAAATGCATTCCGGGTTTAATCACAGTACTTTGGTGATCACTGATGTTGAGGCATTAAACACACGTCTCTACACCTGCGAATATGTGGATCAGCCTGAAAGATACGCTGATATCTACGTTTTTGTTTCAGGTACGTTATCGTTCACGACTACTGAATAGCCTACAAATTGTTAGCACGTTATGTTTTTGTAAAAAGAACTCACCTCTTGTTCCACAGATCCTGAGGTTCCATTCGTGTCTGAACCTGTTGAGACAAATGAGATGGGCATAACTATCCCATGCCTCGCTACAAACCCACATTCTCAAGTGATTCTCAGAGACCTGCAGAGTGGGGATGAGGTTTCTCTGTTTTACGACCACAAGATCGGCTTTTTCGGCATGTTATCACCAGGTCAATACGTTTGCGAGACGAGCGTGAATGGCAGGGCAGCGAGGAGCAGCGTTTATAATGTGACAAATGACACGGGTAATTAATGCACAACAAATAATTAAACATTCAGAGTGTTTAGGTTACAACTTATTTCGATAGGCCACTTTATACATTCTAAAAAATTATATGATTAATAAGTTATGACAACATATTTTTTTTACATTGCTTTAACTCATTAGTTCAACTAGTTCAAAAAGTTTTTTAATAGGTTATATAGGCTAAGATTCAAATCATTTTTTTAAAAGTCAGTTCGATATAATTTAAGTTGAAATGACTTAAATATCTAAGTTGATTGTACTTAAAAATTTAAGGCACCAACTTTATTTTACAGTGTAACTTAGCAACTTCATGTATTTCTCTCTAATTTGCAACTATGTCAGCTAACTCTTAATTAGGGTCACTGTAATATTGCCAAGTAAGACATGCTCCTGGATCAACATTTTTTTGTTCATCCTGGAACAACATTCCTGTCTGGAAATTTAGTCTTAACCCTATCCCTACCTCTAAACCTGACCCTACCCAACTTTTCCCTAAAATCAGAGTGAAATTATGGGTTAATAACAATGATGTAGAAGCACCTAAGCCCGGTTGAAAGGGCTTAAACTATAAACTTGTCCCTCAAATCTGATTGGTTGACTGGAATGTTTTCCAGGATCAACAAAGAAGTTGATCCAGGAACATGTTGTACTTGGTGAAATCAGTTCACCCTCTGATTAGAGTATTAGTAGACTGTTAGATCAGGGTAAGTACAATAAGTTGACATATACTTGCAAAATTACTTACAGTCAGTAGAATGTCTGTTGGGGAGCATCAAAATAAAGCTTTAGCGGATATTAAGCAGACAAGTCTATACTAATACTCTAATGACTGGTCGTTGACATGTAGTTGCAAAGTTACCTATACTTAGTAGAATATCTAAAGTGGACTATTGGAATAAAGTGTTATCTTTTATAAAAATGTCTGTATAATGGGCCATAAAGTGAAACATTAGGTCATAGCTTTGACATTACATGAGTACCAAGGGAGATTACAAATTCTTGTTGACGAAGAGATGATGACATTTTGAGTTGGGGTGGGCCGCAGGTGTGAGATGCTTATACACACTTGCTTGATTTTGGATCATCACACACCTCACGTTACTCATGAAAAGAACATTTAGTGGCTGTCGAAGGCCACTGCGTAAGGAATTTGTACAGGAATAAATATAAATGATTGATAAAGTGATTGGGTGTTTCTGCATTGGTCTTGGACTAAGTTTAAGTCCTTGCATCTGTTTTCACTCACACGTTTTTATTATTAATTGAAGACTAGTAAGCAAAAATGAGTTTTATAACAGCATTGTTTATTGAATGATTCTGATTGTATTAAAGATGACGACAACGATGAACAGCATGAGAATGAGGAAGAACAGCAGGGCTTCAGCATACAGCTAAGAGCCAGTATGGAGTATGTGAAAGAGGGGGATGCTGTCAATCTCACCTGTGAGACTCCTCCTGGAAAGGCTTTCCACCAGCAGTGGCTGCATCCCCAAAAACAGGCAAGAACCTCAACCAAAAATCGTTTTTTCTCTCTCTCTCTTTCCCTCTCTGTTTTGAACTTCCCTAATACATGCAAAACTGGCTCCTCTGAAACTCTAGAACTGTAGACTTCTGATGTGATGCAGAGGTGTTTTCTGGTGTAGTATTCCTTTACTCTTTATGTTACAGTAGGAGAAAATGCAAAAATTGAATCTTAAAAAAGTGAAGGTAGAAACCTCAAAGGAAAGGAATGACACTAATTTACTGTGTACTTTGACCTATGACCTGCACGCCCTGTGAGTTCTCAGGACAGATGTGTGTTTCTTACTGGTCTTGTGTGGGAATATATCTATCTGTGGGAATGTTTGTAATATTTTTGTGTTTTTGATGATTAATGGGAGTTCCTAATCAAAATGTGTTTTAGTTAGTAATTGTGTGTGTGTGTGTGTGTGTGTGCGCGCGCGTGCGTGCGTGCGTGCGTGTGTGTGTGTGTGTGAATGATGATGAATGAAAGTTTTAGCTTTATTTGATGTCATTTTTGTTTACTTAGTTGTGAAAGTGAGTTCCAAATCAAAATTAGTTAATTAGTTAGTTAGTTAGTTAGTTAGTTTTTGTGTGTGTTTGTGGGAAAGATGTTTTTATATTTCAGTGTGATGTAGCTCACCATCCATGTTTGTTTTAAATGAGTCTGTCAGAAGCATTATCTTTAAAATAAGAGACATTGGTTTTTGAAAGCAGTGTGGAATTGTGTAGAGAAGTTCCAAGTCCTTGTCTGGTCTGGATCTGTGCTAGACTGCTGGTTCTGCTGGGGTTGTTTATGATGAGTTTGCTGCGCTTGTTTGATTGCAGCCCTTTAAAAGACTTGTGGAGAGCTGATTTATCTCCAGCAGGCTGCACTGAAATATGGGGACAGACTAGTCCTGGAAGATAATATGTGTTACAGAGGCTAAAGTGCATCTTTCCAAAGAAAAGACTGATATAAAAATGGAGTAGGTTAAATAGATTATAGAAGGAACATTTAAAAACAAAAAAAATCTGCAACTGATGTCTATCATCATTCCACATGTGCACAGTAAACACAATGTGTGTAATATTGCTCTTTATTTTCTCTCCTCGTGCTCTCACTATTCAGGCCAGAGAGGCTGTTCCGATAAAGTTAGCTTTCCCAGACAAGGTTCAGTACATCCTCAACATCCCAAAATCCTCTGTGGCAGACACTGGACGCTATGAGTGTTCTGTAACCAACCAGTTCACTGGACAAACCAAGTCCAGCAGCCTGGGGATCACAGTCCACGGTATGTACTTCCCTTTCTCACTTAGATTCTGCACACCTCTGCTTTCACCATTAAAACCAGTAAACAGAGATGGGATGAACAGATGTGGGGTTGACAGTCATCAATCTTCTTTCTTTCTTTCTTTCTTTCTTTCTTTCTTTCTTTCTTTCTTTCTTTCTTTCTTTCTTTCTTTCTTTCTTTCTTTCTTTCTTTCTTTCTTTGCGTCCTTCCTTAGAGAGCTCTTTTGTGGAAGTAATATCTAATGGTATTGGGCCAGCGGAGTTTGCGTCTCTTCTGGAGGAAAAAGAGTTCACCATTTACATTGATGCTGACCCTGAGCCAAAGGTCAGGTGGTTTAAAGATGGCCTTCAGCTGGATGACAGCTACATCTCCACCAAGACCACTCATCTGGGTGGCCTCAGGTAGAATTTCACAAAATTGCTCACAAAATGGGTTTTATGGGAACACTTTTTATTAACCTAAATAAATAAATGCTTTAAAAAGTATTTTTTTTTTATATTTAAAAATGAACATAAAATACTTATAAATAAATACTGTAGAAATGTATTTGTATACATAAAAATATATATATATATATGTATGTATATATATATATATATATATATATATATATATATATATATATATATATATATATATATATATATATATATATATATATACTATACAACTTTTATATTTAAAAACATTTACCTACATAAATAAATTGTAATTTGTTTTTACAGAATTTAATTTCAGCTTAAGGTTAATTTTTAAATATTCATGCAACTCGAAATGTTATAAATAAATTTGTATATGTACAAATTAACATTGAGTTAGATTGATAAATGCTGTAAATTTATGGTTAGTTCATAATACCTAATAAATTAACCTTTGTTAACAAAGCTTTGTCACCAGTTACATAATACCACGTCTTTTTCTTATGAAGGTATGAGAATATTCTGGTCTTCCGGCATCCCATAGAGGAAGACAGTGGCATCTATGAGGTTGTTGCGTCGACTGGCTCCAGGACTTCAAGATTTTCATTCAAACTGCTGGTTGAAGGTATGATTATATATAACAGCCGAACTATGAATGAAGTGCCTGCATTGATTCAGAAACCCAAATCTAAAGCATTGGTATGCATGAGATGTATATGAGAAAATCAAATACTTGTTCATGTCATGATCAAAGTGTTTTTTACAGCCATATACCCTGAGCTGCCACAGTCAGTGCTGGCTCCAGTGATGTGGCCCCAGAGGGAGAGCATGGAGGTGTCTCTCCACTCAACTTTCAGACTCACATGTCGAGGTCAGGCCGAGCTCACTTGGGACAGCCCTGTTTATCTTCATGATCAGACCGACTCTGAAAAGAAAGGACTCTTCATCTCTACTGTGACTGTTGGCAATGCGACAGCTGCTCACACAGGAGAATACAGCTGCAGCTATGACTTCAGCAACAACACTGAGGAGACCACCATCTACATCTATGTGCCAGGTAGCTAGTCTCCCCCCCCCCCCCCCCCTCTTATTGTACTAGCTGGATTGTTGCAGTGAAGTTGTTTGAAAAAAAAAAGTATTTACAATATGTTAGTATGAAGCCTTTTGTACATGGCGAACTGACATTGAATTTCTTCCCTTCAAACATTTTTATCCATCAACGCACACAGATCCACAAACACCGTTTGTACCATCCATGACACCTTTTGAAAACCATGTGTTGAGTCATGATGAAATGGAGATTCCCTGTCGTGTGACAGACCCCGACGCCAGCGTCTCTCTGATTCACATTGAGACCAATCAGGTTCTGCCCAGTGTCTATGACAGCAAGAGAGGTTTCGTTGGCCTCTTCAGCGCTGGCACGTATGTCTGCAGAGCCCTCATTAAAGGACAGAAGTATGACAGCATACAGTACATCGTTCATGGCTGGACAGGTCAGTTTATTTTACAGTTTAAAAAAATCGACATATTCTTAATCCAAATAATTTCAAAACAAGATTTTACTTGAGAAGAAAAATTGGAAAAGAGGAAAATTTTAATTAGTATTTTTCTAAGGTTTTTGTTTATATGTGTGTAGTGTGTATGTGTATCTTTTAGCAGTAGCAAGTCCATACTTGCAACAATAATCAATAGCAGCAGCAGCGTAGCAGATCTAGTCCTAGTAGGCTTCTACTCTGCAGAGACCAAATACATTAAAATTGCCATATTCAATGACATGCTTAAACTATTCAGAGTTGTCATGATTGGATACATATATGTATGTACATGTTTTGGTTAATTGTTTCTGCCCTTTTTCAGGAGACAATGAATTTAGTTTCTTCCCCTGCCATGCATTAAACCAACTGAATTTGACTTTATTATATTGTTTCTCAGGAGGGTCTGATTTGAGAGTCGAGCTACGAGCAGAGAAGAAGGCTCTGCTGGCGGGTGAGACAATCACTGTTGACTGTGTGGCCAGAGGCAGCATGATGTTGGAGGATCACTGGAAATACCCTGGGAAACTGGTAAGATAGCTCTAAAATAATAATAATAAAATTAAATTAAAAAAAAAATATATATATATACTTCACCTTCCCACAAATCTTGTTTAACCTAGATAAAATAATACAATTTCAAAATAAGTATATTTGTACTTACATTTTTATTCTGCCTCTGTCGTTCTCTCTCAGGCGGATCGAGGAGTAAAGACCGTGAAGGAGAGTGAGCGAGATCTTGAGATTCATTATACTCTGAGAGTGACTAATGCCTCACCGAAAGACAGCGGCGTCTACGCCTGCTCCATCACTAACATTAACAGCAACGAGAGCCAAACCAAACAGCTCACTATTACAGTCTATGGTACAGAGATCACATATACACTCACACAGACACACGCTTTAAAATACACATGATTTTCAATGTGTAAGGCTGATTCACACATATGCATACGTGACAGTGATTCATTTGCATTCCTAATCTGCCCTTATGTACAGATCATGAGTTTGTGCACATAAACCCATTGATTGGTCCGGTGGAGACTACTAGGCTGGACGAGGTGCGAGAGTTCAGGGTGGACATAGAGTCTTTACCCGCCCCTAAAGTCACATGGTTAAAGGACGGTTCCGTTCTGGGAGACGTTGCTGCAGAGATCAGCACCATCCTCCTGGAAATCAGCGATACCAGGTGACCACAACTTCCACCTCACCAACCTCATCTTAGAACTGTAGCATGCTTACATCTTCTGTATTTACAAGTGACTAAAATTGCTGTATTTATAAATTGTATTTGTGCTTAAATATTTTAAAAGTATTGATTTAAAGCTGTTGTGTGGTTTGTTCAGTTACCAGGGTGTGTTGACCCTGATCAGGGCTAAAGCAGAGGACAGTGGTAACTATACCATCAGGGCAGAAATAGGCAGCCTGACTACCAGCTACAATTTCTACCTTCAGGTTAAAGGTGGGACCTTTTTTTTCTTTCTGTATACCTACAGGTTGTTTCTGTCACTCCTACATTTACATGTGTTTGCTTTTGCCTCTGCTTGTTGGTTTATCTCGATGCACCTCTATATCTTTCTTCAGCACTCTTTACATATATTTGCTTTTGTTTTTCTTGTTGTCAACTGGAGGATCTTTGTCAAGCAATCTGTAGCTACATGTACTTACAGTACAAGTGCTGGATTTCTAATGTTCTGTATGTGTTCAAAACAGAGGTGTAGAAATTACTGAAAATAATTACACCATGTTAAAGTAAAGGGTAATGTTTAAAAATGTTACTCAAGTTTCCACATTTAATTGTACTTAATTATGTTAAAAATTAGCTTTTGAAATTGACCGATGAAATCAAGAGATCTTTGTATTAAATAAACATTTAACCACAATGCAAGGCTCAGAAATAAAGCTCAAGGATACACAAGATATTAAATGGAAACTAATGAAACCTGTTTCCTGAAATATCAAACAAATCAGTAATTCTTTGCACAGCATAATTATTTAAATAAAGTTAATAAAAGTGTATGAAGTCATAGCTTCCATGAAGTTATATTATATTTAGTTTCAAATGAAAAAAGAAGTAATACATTATTTGGATCATATACCTTGTTGGTAACACTTTACTTGAAGGGGTGTGCATAAGACTGACATGACACCTTCATAATCATGACATGACACATGTCATGAATATGAAGGAGATTTTATGCATGTTTATGACAACTGTCATTAAGTATCATTCGCTCAATTATGACATTTTTAATGCAAATATGACATTGTTTGAGATGTCTTTGTTATGACAACTTGACATAAACCAATACATCATAACCTGTCAGTGTCTTGGTAATGACAACTTGACATTACCAAGACAACATAAATTGTCATAAATATGTCATAAACATGACATAGAAGATGAAAGGGTTAGTTCACCCAAAAATGAAAATTAAGTCATTAATTACTCACCCCCATGCTGTACCAACCCCGTAAGACCTTCGTTCGTCTTCGGAACACAAATGAAGATATTTTTGATTAAATCTGAGAGGTGGATGACTGCTACATAGGCTGCCTAAGGGAATGAAACCTGACGGCCCAGAAAGTCAATGGAGAAAATGTTTAAATGTTCCATGTCACAACTGTGGCTCAACTATAAGTTTATCAAGCGACGAGAATACTTTTTGTGCGAAAAAACAAACAAAAATAACAACTTTATTCGACTATTCCTTTTCTTCCTTGTAGGCCTGAAACGAGACTTTAAGAGATTTCCACGACGCATGCGCGAGAATTGCGATCTCCTTCAACTACTTCAGTTAAGTTCTCGCGTGCGCGTCGTGGAAATCTCTTGAAGTCTCGTTTCAGGCCTACAAGGAAGAAAAGGAATAGTCGAATAAAGTCGTTATTTTTGTTTGTTTTTTCGCACAAAAAGTATTCTCGTCGCTTGATAAACTTATAGTTGAGCCACTGTTGTGACATGGAATACTTAAACATTTTCTTCATTGACTTTCTGGGCCATCAGGTGTCATTCCCTTAGGCAGCCTATGGAGGAGTGATCCAGCTGTCACATTTAATCAAAAATATCTTCATTTGTGTTCCGAAGACGAACGAAGGTCTTACGGGGTTGGTACAGCATGGGGGTGAGTAATTAATGACTTAATTTTCATTTTTGGGTGAACTAACCCTTTAACTATCTTAAGAAACAACTTAGCTTTATTGGTTAACATCACATTAAACTGCATGTGGTTGGTTTTGACATTGGCTGTCATGAGGCTATTATAACCGTGTCATGAATATTTTTCTTGACCTCAACTACAGTGTTACAAATTGAATTTGTCATTAAAATGTTAAAATGGCCTCATGACAGCCAATGTCAAAACCAACCACCTGACAGTTTAATGTAATGTTAACCCATAAAGCTAAGTGGTTTCTTAAGTTTGATAATTAATCTGCTATGTCATGTTTATGACATACTTATGACAGGTTGTGTTGTCTTAGTAATGTCAAGTTGTCATGGCAAAGACACTGCAGGTTATGATGTATTGGTTTATGTCAAGTTGTCATTACCAAGACACTGACATGTATAGGTTTATGTCAAGTTTTCATAACAAAGACATCTCAAACAATGTCATATTTGCATTCAAAATGTAATAATTGAGCGAATGACATTTAATGACAGTGGTCATGAACATGCATGAAACCTCCTTCATATTCATTAAATGTGTCATGTCATGATTATGAAGGTGTCATGTCAGTCTTATGCACACCCCTTCAAGTAAAGTGTTACCGTAACATTATAAATGTCTTTGCTGTCACTTCTGATTATTTTGATATCCTTCCTGAATAAAAGTATGAATTTATTTTTGTTGCCCAAAAAATTGTGGTGGGGCCAGTAAAAATGTTGGCAAGGAAAGTAAAAATCTGTCTCCTCTTACAGTTCCCCCTGTGATTGTGGACCTGATGGACATCCACCATGGCTCTGCTGCAGGTCAGGAAGTGGTGTGTACTGTTGGCGGCTCCCCTGTCCCTGATGTGGACTGGTATATCTGCAAAAACATTAAACAGTAAGCAGTCTTCCTTTCTTGTTTCGCTCTGTTACCCTACAGGTATTGGAATACAGGTATTTCTGTCTTCCTTAATTTGATCATCATTTCTCACTCTTTCCTTCTATAAAAGCAGTCCAAACTGGTGACATAGTCACATCCCTAGAGTTTAAAGTTAAGTCACCATAATGACATGCTGACCTCACTTTTCCTTCTTTCACCAGCTGTGCCAACGATTCCTCCCAGTGGATACCGCTTCCGATCAACTCTACGGACATCACTGTGGAACTCCAAATGGATGTGGACAACCACATTGAGAGTCACATCATTTTCCACCATCTTGAGAGCACGATTGCTGTGCGCTGTATGGCCAGAAATGACATGGGTGTTGTTTCACGGGAGGTTAAACTTGTGTCAAATGGTAAGAGGCCTGTTCTTGTCTCTACAGAGACTGCTTTTTTTATTTTAACAGCCACAAAGTTGATTTTTAAACCAATCCATTCATCTGAAGTGCTATAAATCTCTTAGTGTCACTGTTTGTCATGCATTCATAGGGTAAACAAAGTTTCAAGCTGATTTGAAACTTATTTGAATCACAGGTGTACAGTTTATTTAGGGATGAATTCCTGGGAGTAGATTTGCACTGAGGATAAGTTTTGTTTGTTGAAATGTCATTCATTGTAAGGAAACATCTCTGTTTGTGTGTGATTATCTGTTCATCATGGTGCTTTAAAGTCAGCAAATGCTACTTGTAGTAGTCCTAACATCTGTTGGCCTCATTTCGTGCCTGTCTTGTCAGGCTCCCCATGTCATTTTCCTGTGATAGATTTCTCAGGTGGACCGTCCACTGCTTTTAGAAACAAATCCATATGTGTTTACACTAGTTTCTGTTGGCAGGGGTTTCGCTTCACTAAGTTACAGCTTAAATGAATGGCTCACACTGGGCACCTTGATTAACACAGCATTCAAAAGTGATGCAGTTCAAAATATTTATACATGTATGATGATATTATTAGGTACATTATTTTAGCTTTAGCTCAAGGAAAGGCTAGTTTTGTTTTGGCAGTTTTCATAGATCAATTTTGTACCATATCCTTTCATATTTCCACCCTCCACTTCCTCATTGCTGCTGGTGTGTTCAGGTCCGCACTCAGAGCTCACTGTGGCTGCTGCTGTTCTGGTGCTGCTGGTCATTGTCGTCATCTCACTCATTGTGCTGGTCATTATCTGGAAACAGGTACTCACTCATTCATCCACTCACTCACTCATTCACATTGACTCATTCACTCACTCATTTATTTACTCAATCACTCGCCCATTTACTCATTTACTTACACTGACTCATTGACTCAACCATTCACTCACTCACCCTTTTAAATGCTTATTCATTCATTCATATTTACACTACCAATCAATAGTTTGGTGTCTGTAAAAATCTTTTTAAGAAATTACCTTTTATTCCACAAGGATGTATTACATTGATAAAATGTGACAGTAAAGACATTCATAATGTTAAAAAAGGTTTATGTTTCAAATAAAGACTGTTCTTTTGAATTTTCTATCCATCAAAGAATCCTGAACAAAAATGTATTACGGTTTACACAAAAATATTAAGCAGCACAACTGCTATCACAGGAATAAATTACTTTCTAATGTAGGTTCAATTAGAAAAGATTGTAATAATGTTTCACAATATTATGGTTTTACTGTATTTTTGATCAAATCAATTTACTGCTGGTGAGCATAAGAGCAAAAATATTAAAAATCTTACTGACCCCAAACTTTTTGAATGGTAATGTACCTATTTGCTCATTCACTCAGTCCCTTTATTTAATCACTCACACATCCATCCACTAACATACCTATTCAAATATTTACCCACTGATGCACACATTCACAAATCCCCACTCTCTTACATTCATTCTTGTAGTCACTCATGCACATTTGAGGTATGAATAGACATAATGCATCAACACAGTCATGTTAGCTTCTGTGAGGGCTGAAATGAGGTTGTAAATTGAACATATGTCACATTGTTTGTGTGTGAATGACACTTCTCACCTCTCAACCTGAGTGTGGAACAGCCTGACTGTCCTCCAGTATCTGTAAGCTCTGTTCCTGACCACATGCGAATCACTCTCTCCTTCTGCACCTGTGTTACAGAAACCACGTTATGAGATCAGATGGCGTGTGATTGAATCGGTCAGTCCGGACGGTCACGAATACATCTATGTCGATCCCATGCAGCTTCCATATGATTCCCGCTGGGAGTTCTCTCGAGATAGCCTTGTTCTGGGTGAGTCACAGTTGTAGTGAATCAGTCCACCATGATCTTGTCTTGTGGATTCAGTGTTGTTCAGCCATCTTTAAGTGACATTTTGTTGTGGTCGTGTGCTTGATGGGATTGTGGTTTTGTAATCTGACATCACAATCTACTGCACAGATTCTATTTAGGTGATTTGTGTGGTGACTGTGCAGACTGATTGAGGTTTTTGACTCAAACATCCAAAATGGTCTTGCACAGGAAACCACTGTGGTAATACTGAAAGTTACAAAAAGCGCTTTGTGTTTGCATGCTCTCTTACACTAGATAATGTTTCTGTGGCATCCACTGGTTATGCAAATGAGTTAAAAGTTTGCGTGTGTGTTGCAGGTCGTGTCCTGGGCTCAGGAGCGTTTGGGAAAGTGGTGGAGGGCACTGCTTACGGACTCAGTCGTTCTCAACCTGTGATGAAAGTGGCTGTAAAAATGCTTAAACGTAAGTTAATTGAAGTTTGACTAGTAGTTCTGATTTGCATATATAAAATGTCTGGTGGGAGAGTATTTTTTGACAAGCAGGATGATAAGCACGATGATAATGGGTGATGGCGCAGTGGATAAGACACATGCCTTTGGTGTGAGAGACCCGGGTTCGAATCCACTGTGAGACACCAATGTGTCCCTGAGCAAGACACTTAATCCCTAGTTGCTCCAGAGGCGTGCGACCTCTGACATATATAGCAATTGTAAGTCGCTTTGGATAAAAGCGTCAGCTAAATGAATAAATGTAAATGTAAACACAGCAATATCTCATTTATGAATTATGATGATTAATAATATTAAAAGCTCATTTTTGTTGGCAATATGGTAAAATAATTGATAATATGATTGCTTCCTCAGCAACAGCACGCTCCAGTGAGAAACAGGCTTTGATGTCAGAGCTGAAAATTATGACCCACCTGGGCCCTCACCTAAACATCGTCAATCTTCTGGGAGCGTGCACCAAATCAGGTGAAAATGCACAAACACACAGATAACAAAGATAAACAGACAGTCTCTAGGGTGGTGTCTTCTTGGTTTGTGGGTTTTTATTGTGTGGCGTTTTAACAGGCGAGGTTAAGTGCAATGTACTGTAGAACTTTAACCTCCTGCTTTTAGACATTTTACAAGTCTCTGATAACATTAGACCAGTTGTATTAACACTGCTCTCAATCGTTCTCTTTCTTTTTGTCCATTTCTCTTTTCAGGACCAATCTACATCATCACAGAATATTGTTTCTATGGAGACCTGGTGAATTACCTGCATAAGAACAGAGATGGTTTTCTCAGCCACCACACAGAAAAGGGCAAGAAAGATCTAGACATCTTTGGCATCAACCCAGCCGATGAGAGCAGTAGGAGGTTAGCCAACACGCATACCCACACAAAAGATGTGATTTGCTGCATAATAAAAAAATATTTTTTAGGTTAAAGTGTGAAGTTAGGAATTGTTTTTATTTAGCTCTTTAATCTGATTGAAGATTAGGGGTGTCAGGATTGCAGTCTAATATCTTTATCTTGTTAATTAGGAGTGTCGCAATATACAGGTTTTGGCGATAACCGTACTATTTCAAATGAATAGCACACGTATGATAATATGGCACATCAATTATCCAGAGCCAGTCTCTGGTTAACATCCCAACATACAGTAGGTGGCGATATTGCACCTTAACGCTGGTTGCCACCTTTCATAAAACGCAAGAACAGCGTGCAGCTGCTGCTGCCATGTAAAAGCATGTCATTGGATGTAGCATGTAGCATAGCATGTCACTCGCCAGTATGGAAGATTTTTGGATTCAGCAAAAATGACTCGTTCATCAGAAATGTTACATTAACCTGTTGACTGCTGACACCTTTGGGTGTTTTTTACAGACTAAAGACTAATTTTAAAGACTAATATGCGGTAGACTAAGACGTCCGCTGTAGACACCTATTGAAGAAGTGCATACATTTTTGGTCAAGATCTTGTATTGACAAGGCAAGTCAAGCACTCTGTAAAGTCTACTCCAGCACACCCCAAAGACTTTCAAGGAATTTAAGGTCTGGAGAGGTGCCAATTCATGTGTGAAAATGATTCTTCATTTATTAAATATTTATATTGTATTACAGCTTTTTAATGTATTAATTAAAATAAATTTATGAAAATTGAAAATAACTTAATTTTACTTTTAGTTAACAATAACAACACTGCCATGAGTAGAATATATGCAGTGCTGCCTTAATTTGTCAAAAATTAGGCATCTTTGGAGGCAGCATTATGCTCACAAGGTTTTGGAACAAAACAAAAGTGAAGTTTGTCACCTTAAAAAAAAACTGGTGGTTACTGGCCATATGTTGTAACCCACAGTGAGAAGATTGGTGATCTAATCTCTGCACATTCACTTATATTGCACATCAGATTGTTCTGCTATAAGATGATCTAATCATTCATTAGCATGGCCAACTATACAGATAGCGTGAGTGTTTTCATTTGGCTAGAGTGACCTTACACAGCATTATGTTCTCCCCAGACTTATTATTTCTGTATGTATGTGTGTGTGCAGCTACGTCATCCTGTCTTTTGAGGGGAAAGGGGATTATATGGACATGAAGCAAGCAGACACCATGCAATATGTCCCCATGCTGGAAATGAGTGAAGCTTCAAAATACTCTCCCATCCAGAGATCAGACTATGACCATCCTCCCACTTACAGACAGTTAATTGGTATGAGAACTCTTTTAAAGGAATAGTTCACCCAAAAAATGATATTCGGTCATAATTTACTAACCCTCACTCTCATGTTGTTTCAAACCAACATGACTTTCATTCCTCTGTGGAACACAAAAGCAGATATTTTGAAGACTCTCATCCAAGAACAATGAATGAGAACTGAAGCTTTCAAGCTTACAAGGCAAGCCATGTAATTCCAGAATAAAAGCTAATAATGGCTGAATACAAACAAAAGAATATGATAAAAGAATAATGAAGATTAAGTCTCATACCCACAGAGGTGTGGAAGCTTTGCCGAGGGAAAACAACAGAACACGAATGGTGCAGTTCTGCTTGCCAGGCAATAGATAATAGACTGTAAGTAGATGTTTACAGGGCAAAAAAATATTTTATTAACATATTATCAGCCTTCTCTAAAAACTCACATGACATGGTCTTAGAAAATTCTTCATAAAAATCATAGTTTTAGAGATATAATCCTCAGATTTGTGGCTTCACTTTAATTGGGGTTATACATTTGTTATACCACATCCACATAATATTTTTATACATTTAAAAAATATATTCTTAATATTTGTTATTATGTTTATGTTTGATCTTATATATCTCCATATTAATAACAGTCTGAGTAATTCTGAGTCTTGAACTGTAAACTCTTAAGTGTTGGCTTTCTAAATATATGTTAGTTATGTGTCTATTCAGAATGACCATAGAAGTATCATAAAGACTGACTTGTGTGATATTGCACTAGCTATTTGTACATACTGTATACATATGTATGACTATTGCAAGTCTTCTGAAGTCATATCCGAGCTTTGTGTGAGGAACTGGATTAGTCCAATCAACTGATTCACTGAAAAGATCTTACTCCATGAATGGTTATTGCCGAATCATTAACTCTTACCAAGCAGAGCTGAAGCACATGTCAATATTAACAGTGGAAAAACATCTTCAATTTTAGACTACAGACAAATTTACAAAGCTATTGTATGAGTCTTGTATGAGACTTTAAAAGTTTGAAAGCTCTAATTCATTGAAATTGCATTGAAAAGAGCATGAAAAACCTTTTTCTCTCTGTGTGTTGTATGGAAAAAAGAATGTCATACAGGTTTGGAACAACATGAGGGTGAATAAATAATGACAGAGTATTTATTTTTGGTTGAACTATGCCTTTAAGTATAAATCACATCTCCACCTCTTTCCTTTTCCTGTTCTGTTTTCTCATTCTTAATCCTTCTGAATTTTTTTTTTCTTTTGGCACTTTATTTTTCTGTCTATCCCTCGTTTACTGCACGTACTCCGGTTGGTTTGGCATGCTGTGGTCTGGTTTGGCTTGGCTGATTGTTGTAGGAAACACACACACATATACACCGATGTTTAGCTAGTGATAGGAGAGAGGTCCACCCATGTCACTACAGTCCGTGCACCCTGCAATTACAGATGGTAATTGTAGCGCAAACGTCTTAATGCATCCATCTGCCTGCCATTCCTCAGACTTTACACACACACAAAATCAATTTGAGCATACAGTTCTAATTTAAAATGTTTGTGTGAATAACAGACGGTGACATTGAGAACCTTCTCTCAGATGACACCAATGAAGGCCTGACGACAGTGGACCTCCTCAGCTTCACCTATCAGGTGGCTCGAGGGATGGAGTTCTTGGCCTCTAAGAATGTAAGTTAAATCCTGTTTTTGCAGGATAACTGCCTCTGTCAGTTTAGTCTGTAAACATTTGCTTCAAAACACTTTTGATCTTGCTTATGCAGTTTAGACATAACATTGAGACGTAACATTATAGTGATTCTGGATGTTGTTGCAGAGGAGGTGACTTGATGACAGGTTTCTATTTTTGAGAAAATGGTTGCTTGTGTGCACTGTGGCTGTATAGTTAAAATACGTAGGATTGAGGGTTTGCAGAACTTCCCTGGTAAACTGAAACCTCTCAGTAAAAACGATGCTGCTATCATTTCATGTTATGCTGTAGCAACTATTAATTAGACCTCTTGTTTAAAATTCGGCAACAGAGGGTTTACTAAATCTCATCTCACAAAGGTGGACTTTCTAGACCACCCTTGAAGAAAGACAGAGAGTGAGGGAGAGAGTTGAGGAAAGGAGTTAGATTAGGAAAAGGGTTGCTTAAGAATATTCTAGAGGAATCTTAGGTAACTATATATTTCTTTGTTAAACTTAGAAAATATTAGGACTGTTAAATAAAATAACAGTTCAAATAAAACCGATTTATAAAACTGCTTATAATTAAAAGACATCCTGATAAATCATTTTCAAAGAAAGAATATAATGTGTGCCATTTAAACATTTTTTTTATAAATATTTGTGTGGGACTCATGTATGTATGTGCTCCTTGGTGAGACTCTTTATCCTTTTGTGGTTTAAAAAGGTCTTAACATAATGCTAAATTATATAGAATATAATATCAGTATAGTATAAAGAGAAAAACACATTTTTGAGCCTTTTGATGGGGCTGTAAGGGTATATGACAAATGTGTAAAATACTGTTACATGGAATGGAGAGAAATGGTAAAAGATAAATAAATATATTCGACCAACTCAAATAACTATCTCAAAAAAAGATTTTTTTCTATATAATACAACCCACTAAAACTGAACTGAATCTCTCTGTACCAAACACACCCTCTTGTTTACTTCTATGTGTCCCTGTTTCACACAGTGTGTACACAGAGACTTGGCTGCACGTAATGTCCTGCTGTCTCAAGGCAAGATAGTGAAGATCTGTGACTTTGGGCTGGCCAGAGACATCATGCACGATAACAACTATGTCTCCAAAGGAAGTGTGAGTGGATGTCTTAGTCCTAATGTGGTGTTATTGATTAATCATCTTAGATTATGGATATTTTCACATTGCCCTATTTTGGCAAAAAAGAGTCTTCTAATACTTCGTATTTTTGTCTCTCACACACAGACTTTTCTTCCAGTGAAGTGGATGGCCCCTGAGAGTATTTTTGATAACCTGTACACTACACTCAGTGACGTCTGGTCTTATGGCATCTTATTATGGGAGATCTTCTCTCTTGGTATGATTAATATGACCATAGATTTATTTTTTTTTTGCATTTATTTACAAATTTTACAAATGACAAATGCACAGTATATAATGTGTTTTTGTCGTTTCTGCAGGAGGGACGCCTTATCCAGGTATGGTTGTGGATTCCAGCTTCTACAACAAGATCAAGAGTGGATACCGAATGGCGAAACCTGAGCATGCTTCCAGTGAAGTGTACGTTCCATCTCGAGGTTTGCTTTGCTGTGCTTGGCTGCGGTTGCCGCAGATATCTGACCAATGTGCTGTTGTTTGTCTATGTGCAGCTATGAGCTTATGATGAAGTGTTGGAACAGTGAACCAGAAAAGAGACCGTCTTTCCACAGCCTGAGTGATACGGTGACATCTCTGCTGCCCTCAGGATATAAGAGGGTAAGCCTGCAACATGGACACTAGATTGAGATTTATCACTCTCAAATGGTCTCAGTTTTATTTGGGATGAAATCATTTTTAGGGGAGAATATTTCTCAGTCATTTACTAAAACTATTTAATTAATTCTCTAACTAAAATATTTTTGCTATTATTATAATATAATTGAAAAAAAGATTTTAATATATTTTTATTTTAAATATATATATTTATTCTTAACTAAAATAACAATGATTTTTTTTAAAAGGGAACAGATATAAACAAAAATGGATAAAATAAAAATAAATATAAATACCTGATGTTGTGATTAATCTCTTCCAAGACATCTGAACCATGTATTTTGCCAAAAAGAACCACCAAATAAGACAAGAAGGGGGTATCTGATTGATATATACAAAAAATAACAACCATAGCCTTCTCTATGAAATGTTTAGGGTAGAGTTAATCTAACATTGACGACACCACACTAATTAATAATGTTATAAGTGATGAAATCTACCCTGAAACTAAATTAAATAGCAATTTACAATAGCCATTTCCAAACAAAAAATAAATAATGAAATAAATGCTATCTACTGTCTGTATTTATCCTCCATTAAACTATCTAAAACTAAACTAAAATTGAAAACTATAATATAGGATTTAAAAAAAAAACTATAATAATATGTCCCACCATGCCCTAATAGATGGCCCAGATAAAAGTATGGTGGAAATGGCTTCCCACTTCCTGTCGCTTAAATGCAGTGGTGTGTCAATCTGGGCTTTGAGGCCTTGGCTATGTCTATGTCATCATTGGCAAAACTGCCAGACCGCTAACAGAGATTAGCACACCAGCGCTCCAGCTGGTTAACGCCCCAGCCAGGCGAAATCCAGCAGTGCTAATGACCAGGAGCATACAGTTAGCGTCCGCCAGCTAGCCATAATTGCTCTATTAAACAGACACCACACGTGGTACTTCAAAACTCTGCTTCCCAGAGTCACATGGCCCAGGGAATAACTAGCTCCTGTTATAGCACCTTGGGCAGGGGTGTGGTGGGAAATGCGGTTCGTAAAATTGGCCTGTAAGCCCTCAAGTAACCACAGAACGCTTGCAGAAATGGGGCAGAACTTCGGGGTTGAGCAGTGTTTATGGTGGCGTTGAAGTGCTATTTACAACAACCAGAAATGATTCAATTTCTCCCTCATTTCCTCATTTTCAGTATGACGCATTAGAAGAGAGAACGGCAAGCTTAATTTGAGATTAACTACAATATTCATGTCACATAAATCCTATTCAATAAATTCTACTTGTTATTGCTGTAATACTCTTTCAGTTGTACTTTTATGTTGTATTTGTGTATTTTTTTATATTACATAATTTTAATATGATTTTTTACATATTCAAATGTTATTTATAACTTTTCTTGGTGTGCAGTGTTATGAACGCGTGAATCATGACTTCCTGAAGAGCGATCACCCCGCTGTGACTCGGATGCAGTGTATTGACAATGATGATGTGTACATGGGCGTGCTCTACAAGAACCAGGGCAAACTAAAGGACCGCGAGAGCGGCTTTGATGAACAAAGACTCAGCTCTGACAGCGGTTACATCATTCCTCTGCCGGACCTCGACCCACTGTCAGATGAAGACTACAGCAAGAGGAACCGCCACAGGTAGCCCACAAATTACATTATATTCTCACTTTGGGGTATTAGGTTAGAATGATGATTCTTAAGATTTTGGACATACACATCAGTTCAAAAGTTTGGGGTCAGTAAGATTTTTTTCCCCAAGAAATTAATACTTTTATTCACCAAGGATGCATTAAATTGCACTTTTGATCAATTTAATGCATCCTTAGTGAATAAAAGTATTAATTTATTTAAAAAAAAAAAATCTTACTGACCCCAAACATTTGAACTGTTGTGTATGTCCAAAATTAATTAAATGCTACAAAGGATATCTATTTAACATAAATGCTGTCAACTTTCTATTTCTCAAAAAAAATACCTAGAAGAAAATGTATCACCATTTTCAAAATAATATTAAGCAGCACAACTGGTTTCAACATTGATAATAATAAGAAATATTTTTTGAGCACCAAATCAGCATATTAGAATGATTTCTAAAGGGTCATATGACACCATTTTTTTATTTTTTATTTTTTTGCTATTGACAATCTCATAGCATAAATTGTTATTTTTTTCTGCATGATATATTGGCCACCATATCGGTGTTGGCCGAAATATGTTTATTTGTTATCATTATCGGTCCGATGAGAATATTTGGCCGATATCTTAAAGCCAATAAAAAAAAATATTATTTCCTTCAGCTGGGACACTTCAGATGCACACTGTTCGCCATGATGGTTTTGAATTGCTTGAATATAATTGGAATTTCTTCTTTTTTTTTTTTTGGTAAGGAAAGTTGGCCATAGGATTCATTTTAAAATTTACACTGGTTCAGACTAGTTTGATTTATGTTGAAGTGCTTGGGACATGGCTTTTAATGGTGAGACTTTTGTTTAATCAAGCTCTCAAAAATTATAGAAACATTTGGATTTACATTTATCGGCCAATATATCGGTTATCGGCTTTCAAATTGAAAGAATTATCGGTTAACGACATCGCCCAACATTTTCATATCGGTGCATCCCTACTTTTTTCTTTTCTTTTTGCATTTCAACAAAATGTCATACTTATGACATATTTAAAAACGTCCCATTACTCTGTACAATATGAATGACTGAACTGTCCTCTCTTCTTCTCTGTAGCTCTCAGACGTCGGATGAAAGCGCAATAGAGACAGGCTCTAGCAGCTCCATGACCAAGCGTGAAGGAGAGACCCTGGAGGACATCACCTTGCTGGACGAGATGTGCTTAGACTCAGGAGACCTGGTGGAGGACAGTTTCCTGTAAGAGAAAGATGCAAAGAGAGAGAGAAAGACATCTACAGACAAATTTTACTCTGATTCATTACAAGTTCATGGATCTCTCCCTGCATCCTTCAAACATATTTTCCTCACTACACTCTATTGGAGCCTTCAGAAGAAGAAAAAAAAACTTTGATGTGAATGTCATTGATGTTTTTGGATTAGACATCGCCCTCTACAGGTCTGGAGGAATGAGCTGTGCACCACAGGACTTTATGAGCGCTCTTGATGAGGCTCAGTAAGTGGTTAAGTGACACTAATGGAGCTAAGACCAATGAGTTGGGGAAGTGGAGAAGATATTTGTTTCTGTATATCATTTTTGTGTGTTTGTAATGTGTTTGTTTGTGTGTGTCAGTGAATTATGATCTGTATTTTGACGGGCATTCCGATCAGCAATATAAGCATGTAATTTAAAAGCATTTCAGTGACCTGAGTGGTTTCACAACTGCTACCTTTCAGATGAATCCATCTGAACTACTAAAAAACCACTATAAACACTTAAACCAGCATAACTGAGTCAACCTTCAACTATTTTGAATCAGGCCTGTTTTGTTTTTTTCCTCTCACTCCCACATTTTTACAGAACCTTGTGTAATTTGAGGAGCAGTAAACCAACTAAACAGCACAAACCCTGTAAAACATATAGGTTTAATGTTACTGATCATATATCGTCAATGTCTCAATAAGTGTGGCAGTTTGAATTTTATTTTTGTACTATTTGGATAGAAGGGATATATTATTTGTGAATACTGCGTTTGGAAATTATGTAGTCCTAAATGAAGAAAATGGAATTGTGTTTTGACCTGTGAGTCGCATTGTAACTTCAACCTTTATAAGTTGCTGATATGTCACTATTTATAACATCTTTATGTGTGGCAAAAGTTTTTACCAAACTGAAGCAAAGAATTTTCTGATTTTGTAACTATTATGTTAGTCTGAGGCATTACTGATATTCAAAGCTAATCTTTTAAAAAAGATGATCCAAATGAAATGGCTTATCTCAAAGAGTTTCACGGCATCTTTTTGGGCTTTTACCCTGTCTTTGAAGCTTGTATTGCATTATAGTCATGAGGAAAGACTCTGTGAATCAGTGAAATCACTTGCTTATGTTTGAAAGTCGGTACCTTTTTCAGTTTTCTCTGATCTGATCCCCCCCCCCCCCCCCCCCCCCCCCCCCAAGAGCGATTAAAAAAATCACATTGTAGATAAAATCACATAGCCAAATACTGTAGTCTTGAAGCATCTTAGAGACGCGTCATTTAGATTTTCTTTACTTTGATGTTATACATCACTGTTTGTTGTAAGTGTGTATCATTGTATAACAGGACTTCAGCATATCACTGCCTGCCCCCATCTTCTCCCTCTACTGTGGCACGTCAGGAGGAGAGATATATGTATAAAAAAAAAACTGTTGCACTTTTTAAAACTCTTCTTTTGAATATGTTATAGCATTTCATTATTCTGCTTTTTGTGTGTATGAGTGTGGGTAGACGCTGAAAATGTGTCTATGCTGAAAAAGGAAGGTAAATGATTCCTAAAGAGACAGTAGAGTGAATGTTCTTGTGCAGGAAGAGGGGAAACTAGGGAGAGGGATGAAGTATATTCTATGGTACAATATGCGTAATGCTAGGTAGTTATTCCCTTTAAAAGATGTTATTCTTTTGCTATAATATGCATTATGACCATGTACATTCAAAAGATTTATATTTCAATAAATGAGATTTAATTGACTCCTGAGCATTTCTAGCTTTAAATTGTATTGTATTTTTGAGATTTTGCTCTGATTATAAATAACTGATGCAAGAGTTTCCAACCAGAAAGATTTACACAACTAGAGTATTTGATTGATTATCTCACATAAATAAAAAATCTAATATTTGGAATATTGCTATAGCACAATAAAGCCTGGCATACATTCAGACAAGACTCACCTGTTTAAAGAATGCAGTTACTATATGTAATTTTAATTTACATCATTTGTTAAATACTGACTAGTTTTGGGTTGCATAATTGTGTAACTGTTAGTTTTTTTTTTTAACCAAGCAATAGACATTTTTAAGATTTAAAAATATATATATATATAATTAATAAAAAATAAAATAAAAAACAATAGCAATTAAATTAATAAAAAGACTATTAATTGACTATCAATAAAATAAATCTACCCTGATAAATATTCACCGGAGTAAGAAGTCTGACTGTGTGACAGTCTCCCCTACAAATTATGCTAATTTTATGTAGATTTTCATTGAAGAATGGTGTTGTAGTGATGCCATATGGCCATTAGAGTGCGCAATGACATCATCGGTGAGTGTGTGTGTGTGTGTGTGATTGTGAGAGCGTACTGTTTGTCTGTCCTTTGCCTGTTTTTTGTTTCAATATTGTTACAGCTGGAATACTTGTGGAACCGCTTTCGTCTTACCTCGTTAAACATCGAGTGAGTTTCTGGTTTTACAACAACAGGATATGCAAATATATGGATTAGGAAAGAGAACGAGAGAGAGTTTTTGATAAATATGAAATGGGTGCTGTAAAACGTTGTTTATTTAAAGGCACAATGATTTCATACATAGTCATCCCCTATTTGGGGAAAACCCCCTTTAAAGGATATCTCTGAAGAGGCCCAGGAAATGTTGCTGTATACAACCAAGATGCAGACGACATTAGAGAGTTTACAATGTTTTTATTATTATGTAAACATATTTTATTGCTTCATTATTTTGTGCAAGCATATTTTATTTCAAGTGCTTAGCCTGTGAGATGAATTATGGAAGTGTTTCAAGGTCTGGTGGAAAGTGTCCAGTGGCTGCACACTTGTAAAGGTCATAGGGAAGGACCCTTCACAGCAAGCTCTTGCACACATTTTAGACTGGAACATAAATGATGGCTGATGACGCTGGTTTCTCAAGGGCCCCGTGTGGGTGTTAAAAAAAAAACAATTTTGATTTCAGCCTTAATCACTTTTTTACATTGTGACTTGGTTCAGCACTGAAGAGGACACTGCAACTATGATCCTATTCCTAACATTTTCCTCACTTTGACTTTAGGGCTTAAATATACAGTAAATTTACTTTTAGTACTAAGGCTAGTTTAATATGTTTACCAATTCCTACCAGTTGTTTACAAACTCCTACCAATTCTGTGGAAGATTTTAGTAGCTATATACCATATTATATAGGCTACTATATATATATAGTAATACTACTAGTATAGTATATTTTACAGTATTAGTTGCTATATACCAACCAAATAACCTTAGGCCTACTCACCAAATATTTGTATGTGAACAGACATACAGATTTCACAGAAGAGAAACAAATGCAAAAATGCGATGTCCAGAATGTGGCAGACATGAAGAAGAAGAAAAGCACTAAATATCTTTTGCATGGCTCATTTATTAATTCCAATTGTTCTATTTTTTATAATTTAGCTGCATTTATTTATTTAGTTAGCCTATTTATTTAAAGCACTCATATTTTAAATGGAAAATTATTTTGAATATCAGTGCTATGTATGTTCTGAAACATCAGGAGTAAGTTACTGAAGGTTTTCTGCAGTGCAGAACAGAGTCAAAGTCACTGAAATGGTCTTTATCTGGTGTAATATGAAAATAACATTCTCCTCCTGCCTTCCAGGGAATGGGTGGTGCTTCCAGTAAACCTGTGTGTGTGTGTGTGTGTGTGTGTGTGTGTGTGTGTGTGTGTGTGTGTGTGTGTGTGTGTGTGTGTGTGTGTGTGTGTGTGTGTGTGTGTGTGTGTGTGTGTGTGTGTGTGTGTGTGTGTGTGTGTGTGTGTGTGTGTGTGTGTGTGTGTGCGCGTGTGCGCGTGTGTGCGTGCGTGCGTGTGTGTGTGTGTGTGTCTGTGTACATATGCAAATTGCAAAGTTGCATAGTATCACGATACAGTTCTATGCAAAAGAGAAGCCATGAAAGATCATGTAAACAGGACGGCAACGTGTGTGAGAGGGAGAGTGCAGAAATGAACCAGAAAGAGATGGAGATTTGTTTAATAATAAGAAAAAAAAAACATAAGAAAAAAATCATGCTTTGGTAAATCATAATAATGACAATTTGATTAGTATGACATTTTTGACAAAGTCTATAGATACTGTCTAATGTAGAGCTGAATTGAACTCTTTTAGAGCTCTATCCAGTAGAGCTGAATAATGACACCATTGTCTTTTCAGAGTTGCTATATAGCAGAATATGAATTTGTTTCATAATTGATGAAATTTGCATCATTGAACATTATTTTCCTGTTTATCAAATCTGTATTGTATAAAAGTGATGCATATAAATAAAAGTGACTTCACTTGACTTAAAGTCTTAATTATAAAACAAAAAGTTGAAACTTGGCCATAAAAAAAAACAATTGACACAAAGTCCTACTTTTGAGATAAACAATTTATTTTGTCATAAATTATTAATTCTTGTTTCACAGACAAGGCCTAAGCCTAGTCCTAGACTACAATGTGTGTTTGAGCTGTTTTAACTGAAAGCAACTTGCACTGGTATATCTTAAAAAATGTCAGTGCCATTGTTTTGTCTCAAGATGCACACCAGGGATTTTTGTTTAAGGCATGTTTAAAAAAGCTACTTACATGCCCTAATTGAACTAGAGCCTAATTGAACATTGAGTGCTTCACTGTTTCAGTTCACTGTTCAGTGTTGCCGCGGTCATTCCCCTGTGTGCTCCGGCACTGGTGATGGGTCCTATTTCCTGAAAGAACAACACGGGTGCGTTTGCGTCTTTTTCAACAAAAAAAAAGAAAAAGATGTCATTCCACCTGTGCGTTTCTGGATGCGGTCGTTCCCTTTTCCTCTCTGACGGTCACAATTGTTGCATCACGTGTTTGGGCTTACAGCACGCTGAAGCAGCTTTGTGTGCGGTACATGTTCCCATTGCGGGAATATGACTGTCGCGGAGTTGAAATCGAGACTCGCCTTCGTCCGCACTTCGTCCCACCCCTGGGTTCCGTGTGGGATGGGTGAACGGAGGATAGTGATGGAGGTCTCACCCAGTAACCATTCCCTGTGGGCTCCTCACTCCTCCATCACACTGCAGCCGATGGAATTCCTGTTGAACGTGCTGGTCCCTCTGTAATGGACCGATCAGCCGTTTCAATTGGGGTTCCCTCCAGAGGATAAGATGTCGATAGCAGCATCGGAGGGTGAGCTGGCCTCTGGAGATGACGACTCGGCTGTGTTTTCTCCCTCTGGGAGTTTAACATTGCCCGAGCCAGATCCAGAAATGTCAGCTATGCTGAAACGGGCCGCCGAGGCTGCCGGGCTCGAGTGTAATCCTCCACCGTGTCCCGTTCAGTCTCGGTTGGAGGATTGGTATCTCGGGGCGGGCCGCGCTGGTTCTCAGCTCGCCGCCCCAGTGCCTTTCTTTCCCGAAGTGCATGGAGAGCTTACCAGGCTGTGGATGGCACCTTTCTCTGCCAGAAACTGCCTGAATAGCTTTTCCCCCTCACTACCCTTGATGGAGGAGCGGTGAAGGGTTGTGAGGTTATCCTTCCAGTGGAGCGGTCTGTCGCGACACCGGTGCACCTGTGTCCGGCGGCCGCTGCCTTTTGGAGGGATCCTCGTCTCCCCCCTAAGGCCTGTGAGTTCTCGTCCGTTCCGACGGGCAGAGCTTACAAAGCCTGTGGGCAAGCCGCCACCTCTTGCGTGCCATGGCGTTGCTACAGGTCTGTCAGGCCAGGGCACCCATGGACATGCACGAGGGTAGCCCAGACCGTGCGCTCATCGGTGAGCATCGCACTGCATCCTCCACCTTAGTGGTCCAGGAGCGCCATCGTTGGCTCAGCCTGGTTGATATGGTGGATGCGGACAAGGTTCGGTTCCTGGTCTCCTCAATTTCTCAGGTCGGGCTGGTTGACGACGCGGCAGAGAACTACGTCCAACAGTTCTCTGCCGCCCAAGCCCAGACGGAGGCCATCCGGTACATCCTGCCCCGGCTGCCCGCTGCTGCCTCCACCCCACCGCCGGTGGCAGTTCCTCCGCCTGCTCGTCGCCGAGGGCGTTCCCCTGCCGCCACTTCCACTGGGCCTCTCCAGCAGCCTCCAGCCAGGCCTCAGCATCGAGCCGGCTGCAGTAGGGACGCCCAGCCCGCTCCAGGCGCTTCCAAGCCAGGTGGCAAGCCACAGCGAAAGCATTCCGGAGCGGGCCGCTCAGTGATGAAGGAGGATGCTCTGGGAGTTGGTCACCGATTCACTCCCTCCCCCCAGGAGAGGGCCGGGTGGAGTCTTTGTTTGTGTGTGTGTCTGTTCCTCCGCTGCTCCTAAAAGAAGCGGAGCAAGCTGTTCCCACATTCCAAAGAAATAGCAAATTCCTCTGTTCTTGGGTCCCAAGAGGGCGAGTCTGGCGGTGTGCGACCCTGTAACCATTACACCCCTCAGCCCCCTCTTGTTCACCAGCACGGCAACTGGGTGCGGTTCGAGGACCCGGTCATCCGCCTTCTCACGCATGCCTGTCTGTCTCGTGGAGACAGGTAAGTGTCGTGGACTACACTCAGACCCTGCTTCAGGCCGCCTCCGAGCCTTCCGAGCCGGGTCCCTGTCCTCCACCTCTCTGCCCCACCTCGGGTAAGTCTGTGGTTACCTGGCCGCTGGCACGGTGTGTGTAAGGCTGAAGATGATTCCTACCGATCCAGCTGGCCCCGAAACTACCAGCAGACTTGGCTTGCGATTCATTTAGCTTGGCTTCGCCCTGGCTCAGTGATATTCATCATACCTAGGTGTTGAGCTGAGATGCTCCTAAGATTAGTGATATTTATCACACCTACGTGTTGAGCGCTGCTCCTGTCCTGTGTGCGCACGTCGCAGTCGTACTGGCGAAGGACGCGATGTAGCCTCTCCTCCAGCTGATATGAAGACCGGTTTCTACACTGTCTCTACTACAGACAATGGAATATGCATCAAGGAGTCTCTGTGGTTTGTTTGCAGCGCCTGCTGTGACTGTACAGTCCGATTTTGGAGCGGCAGGCTCTGTTGCAGTTGCTGCAGATGTAGTATGTGCCTGGGTCTGCTTGTTCTATATCTGCTAATGCAACCCTCTGCCGTCTGTGCTTTTTCCGCTCCTCCCACTCGTACTCTCTTTTCTTCTCAGACACCTTGATGCTTGCTTTGACCGCTTGCCTCCATCTGCAGCGATCTGCAGCTTCTACTTCCCAGACTGCTGGATTGACGTTGCCTGCTTTCAAATCACGTTTACAAACGTCTTTGTAGCGAAGAACAGGCCTTCCTATAGGTCTGGAGCCCGTAGCAAGCTCGCTGTAGAGTAGATCCTTGGGTATACGACCATCCTGCATTCGACTGACGTGGCCTAGCCAGCGCAGGCGTTTCTGGGAGAGTAATGCAAACATGCTTGTTATTCCAGCCTGGGCCAGGATGTCCTTGTTTGGGACATGATCTTGCCAGGTAATGCCTAGGATTTTCCTGAGGCAGCGCAGGTGGAATGAGTTGAGTCTGCGTTCTTGCCGAGAGTACAGGGTCCATGCTTCACTACCATAGAGTAGAGTACTGAGCACGCAAGCTTGATACACCCTCATATTGGTGTGGTTTGTCAGCATGGAATTATCCCAAGCTCTCTTTGCTAGGCGGGCCATAGCTGCTGCTGCCTTCCAATCCGAGTGTTTAGTTTGGCATCCAGGGAGAGGTTGCTGGAGATGGTAGAGCCAAGGTAGGTAAAAGTTATCTACCACTTCAAGGGTGTAGTCAGCAATGGAGATATTTGGGATGCTGCTAACATCTTTGCCCATTATGTTGGTCTTTTTGAGACTGATGATGAGGCCAAAATCTCTACAGGCATCCGTAAAGTAGTTGATGAGTTGCTGTAGAGCTTCCTCAGAGTGTGCAGTCAAGGCAGCGTCATCTGCGAAAAGCATCTCCCGTATCAGAACCTTACGCACCTTGGTTTTTGCTCGGGGCCGTGCAATGTTGTACAGGTTTCTATCGGTTCGAGTGTAGATGTATATGCCTTCTTCTGGTTTGCTAAAGGCATGGGTCAGCAGCAAGGAAAAGAAGATGCCGAAGAGCGTTGGAGAGAGTACGCAGCCCTGCTTCACTCCACCTCTGATAGGGAATGGGTCCGAGGAAGAGCCATCATACTGGACGATGCCTTGCATATCATCATGAAAAGAAGTGATGATCCTCAGGAGCTTGTGGGGGCATCCTATTCTTTGCAGAAGGGTGAAGAAGCCTTTCCGGCTGACTAGATCGAATGCCTTAGTCAAATCGATAAAGGTGATGTACAATGGTCGCCTCTGCTCGCGACATTTCTTGTGTAGCTGCCTCAGTGAGAAGATCATGTCAATTGTTGATCTTCCTGCTCTGAATCCACACTGAGCTTCCGGATATACGCGTTCTGCTAGTGACTGTAACCTGTTTAGTACTACCCGGGCAAAGGCTTTTCCAACTATGCTGAGAAGGGATATTCCACGGTAGTTGTAACAGTCACTACGGTCTCCTTTATTTTTATAGAGAGTGATGATGGTGGCGTCACGCATGTCTTGGGGCACTGCTCCTTCTTCCCAGCACTGTAACAGGAGCTCATGCAAATGATGGATAAGAACGGTCTTCGTCCCAGCCTTGATGAGCTCTGGAGGAATACCATCGCTGCCTGGTGCTTTGTTACAGGCCAGAGAGTCGATGGCCTTACAAAGTTCTTCCATAGAAGGGGCAGCATCCAGTTCATCCATGACAGGCAGGAGGTTGGTGTTCTCAACTGCTGAGGTAGTGATGATGTGTTCTCTTCCATAGAGTTCCTGGTAATGTTCCACCCATCTCTCCAACTGTTTGCCCCGATCTGTTATAATGTCTCCCGATGAGGACCTTAGGGGAGCGACCTTGGTAACGCTTGGGCCGAAAGCCTTCTTCATGCCATCGTACATGGCACGGATGTTACCACAGTCGGCTGAGAGTTGGATGGACTGACAAAGATTTAACCAGTAGTCGTTTGCGCAGCGTCGAGCAATCCGTTTGGCATCATTTCTGGCTTTCCTGAGAGCCGCGAGCGTCTTTTCTGATGGCTCCCTTTTGTAGCTGATCAGAGCTGCTCTCTTGGCTGTGATGGCTGGCTCAAGTTTCAGGATTCCTGCTTCAAACCAATCCGGGTTCTGCCTCTCTTTCTTCCCAAAAATATCCATGGCAGAGTTATAGATGGCGTCACGGATATGATTCCATCTTTCTTCTGCACTGCCCGTTGGGCAGTTTCTGAGGGCCTCTGTGATGGAGACAGCGAACCGCTCACACAGATCTGGGATTTTTATTTTTGGTGTATTGATGCGTGGGCGTCCTTTCTGCTTCAATCGGTGGATCCGTTTTGGTTTAAGGCGCACCTTGCTGCAAACCAGTGAATGGTCGGTGTCACAGTGTGGTGTGCTGTATGCTGCGTGCTTGTCACATTCAGCTCTCAGCCTCTACCGCTGGCTAGCGTATGTGAAAAGGGAGCCGAGTGCGTAAGTCTCCCCTGCCAGTACATAGCCTCTCCACAGACAAGCCCTATGTAGTGCCTCCGCGTGGCGACACACGTCAACTGAGCACCTAGTGGGCTCAGGCTGAACTACAGGGGACTCGGAGGTGGTCTGCCCCCAGACATGCGGCATGCCAGGCCCACCGGTGTGTGTATAAGCCCTGATGCCCATGAACAGCCCCCCATCTATGGATCAAATAGTCACACAGCCATCAGACAATGGCTCATCGCCAGGCCCACTGGCGTGTGGATAAGCCCTGATGCCATGAACAGACCCCCAGCTATGGGTCAAATAGCTTGGCTCCACTGCCTTGTGGATATCTCCGGGAGGATTAAAGGCTAAGGAGTAAACCTGACAGAAAGTGGAGTCCCGGAGTGGAGCCCCTAAGGCGGTAAGAATGACTAATTGTCACCTTTCCGGCAACTCCTGCAGCCAAGCCAGGTGCCAAATGTCGTGCTTCGCACTCCTTTGGACTCCACTAGCGAGGCCGAGAGGGGGATTCTGTCAAATGGGCAGCCCAGGATCCCCATACACCATGCCCAGGCTATGCGTCCTGGGGAGGCCACTCCAGTATCGCTGCTTGCAGCAATAAAAACAACACAGGAGGGAGCAGTTAAGAGTGATAAGTTAAGTTTGGCGTACGCTCAGACGCTACAGGTTTTCTCCGACGGTGGGAGGGATTATCGAAATCCTACTGGTCAGCTACCGCCCGCCTCAAGCTGGGCAGCCCTCAGCCAGTATGGTGCTGACCCGCCACAGTCTGCCTGCTTCAATGGGTGCTTGGAGCTAAGGGAACAGACCGACAAGCAGACTGAAAACTTCGCACCAGGCAAAGAAAGAAAAAAACATAAACCACCAATCTTGCGACTAGCAAGCTGGAATGTCAGGACTATGTGCCCTGGCTTCTCCAAAGATCTTGATCAGGTTGATGACTCCAGAAAAACAGCAATCATCAATCGTGAGCTCTTGAGGCTGGACATTGACATTGCTGCCCTACAGGAGACCAGACTCCCTTCAAATGGCAGCATCAGGGAACAGGATTACACCTTCTTCTGGCAGGGAAAGGAACCAGACGAACCAAGTCTGCATGGTGTCGGATTTGCAGTCAGAAACTCTCTGCTATCGTCAGTTGAACCACCAGGAAAAGGTACAGCCCGTATCTTCTCCCTTCGCCTCTTAACCTCCACAGGTCCAGTAAACATCCTGAGTGTCTATGCTCCTACACTCAGCTCTCCAGCCGAGGCCAAGGATGAATTCTACGAGAAACTAGTGAACATCATTAAAGGAATTTCCCCCACCGAACAACTGTACGTGCTTGGGGAATTTAAAGCCCGGGTGGGAACTGACTGAGACTCTTGGCCCCGCAGTATTGGTCATTTTGGCGTTGGCAGAATAAATGAAAACGGACAGAGACTGCTTGAGCTATGCTCTTACCATGACCTCTGCATAACCAATACATTCTTCTCCACCAAGCCCAACCACAGGGTATCCTGGCGACACCCAAGATCCCATCACTGGCATCAGCTGGACCTCACTATCACCAGAAGAGCTTCACTGAACTACGTCCTCATTACACGCAGCTATCACAGCGCTGACTGTGACACCGACCATACCCTAGATATGTGGTGGGTTATGGCCATCTTGGACCTGTGTCAATTGAAATGGGCCCTTTTTTGAAAGCCTCCGTTCAATTACTACACAGAAATGCTTTTTTAAATGCTCCGTCCCCAAGGTTGGCCTGCAGCGTTTGACCTGAAGGACAATACTTCAGATCTCTATCCTTCCACTCCACAGTGTTCTGGCGTCAAGGGTACGAAGTATCAGTACAAGTCCTACCTTTCGAGTGCTCCATAGCCAGTTGGGTCTTCAGGTCAACTGGGAGAGAGTAATCTCGCCCACGGGCTGAGTATCTCTTTTTCAGTTCAGGAGAAGGACTCGGTCCAACACGTCTCTTGAAGAAGAGTGTGTTAGGCTAGTGCTAGAAGTGAGAAAGGGTCCCACAGAAAATTTCAGAGGCTCTTGGGGCATATGGCAGACGCAGCCACTTGGCTTTCTCGATATGAAGACCGCTTCAGCACTAGTTTTATGATCGAGTCCCGAGGTGACCGTGGCAGAACGGCACGCCCTGTGTGATAAAAGATCACCCCGGCCTGCCGCCAAACTCTCAGCCTGTGTTCAGACCTTCAGGTCCACTAACACCGACTGAGGGGCCATGTACAAAGGGCATGCTTTAACGGAGGCCTGGGCGACCTCCGACTGCATTGGTATTTGTTACCTCGAGTTCACCTCGCTTTGAGTCACCGCTGCTCAGCGAGCTGGTACTGGTCTGAAAAGACAACATCACGACCGTTGCGCTAAGCTTCCCTCGCATGTCACATCTCGCCCGTCACCTCCTCGTTGGAGTCAGAAGCTTCTGAGGTCGCTTCATTCCACTATAAAATTATTTTGGCCTTCTCAATCGTGCCGCCAACGAGCCTCACGACAGATATGGCCAGGGAGAGTGGAGACTCCAATCCCCTGGTGCTCCAGCTGGGCAGGGACCACTTTGGGGCTGCACAGTTACATCTGTTCCCCCTACGGACTCGTCCCTCTGCCAGTTGTGTTTCTGTCTGAGCGGACATCCCTTGGATAGACACTGGCTCTCAGCTGACCCCGGGCCCCCGCAGAAATGCGTTCCCCAGTGAGCCTTCTAAGAAAGTGGCTATGCGATTCATTATCATTGGCGCTGCTCAAGTTCAGTGATGTTCATCACACTCAGGTTTTGAGCAGAAATGCTCCTGAAGCTCAGTGAATTTCATCACACTCAGGTGTTGAGCAGAAATGCTCCTGAAGCTCAGTGAATTATCACATCTAGTGTTGAGCAGTGCTCCTGTCTTGTGCGTGCATGTCGCTTGCACCTATTGTGCTAAGTCAGGAGTGGAACAGGTCTTGATAGTTGCCCCTTTTTGGCCCAACCAGATCTAGTTCCCTCGCCAGCCTTCCTGACTTCCCCTGAATACATTTCAGGGATGGGGCATGATGGCACCCACGTTCAAAGAACTGGACGGGGAGGTAGTGTGGTAGTGACCATCACTTCTGCAAGCACCCCCTTAAGATAAGGCAGTTGTGCTTTGCTAGTTAGAAGTGTAACCTATTCGTTGAATGAGTCTTCTCTCCGTGAGGAGATCCTGAGAGCGTTCGGTCATTTCAGTGCTCTCTTTCCTGCAAGTTGGGTTGGAGTAGGCTGTTCCTTCACCCTCAATATGAGACTAACATCATATGAAGTATGGGAAGCACGTCCTGATTGTCAGGTTCCTGAGGGAGCAAGGGTCATCCCTGCGCTCCTCTTTATCCTCTTGGGCCTATCTCTAGTGCTACTGCAATACAGAGACCGCCCCTGAGCCACTGCAGACAGTGAGTTAAAAATTCTGTTTTTTTAACAGTTCTCCTGCTCGCATGGTCTCCACTAGAGAGTAGGGACTTGCTCGCTTTCAGTCAATGACTTGTGCCTGGAATTCAGGCCGGCTATCTCTTACGAGCTGAGACCCCGGCCTGGATATGTGCCCAAGGTTCCTACCTCTCCCTTAAACTGGGACCAGGTGGTGAGCCTGCAAGCGCTGCCTGGAGGAGGCAGACCCAGCCCTGGCTTTCTCTGTCCGTCCGCTTCTTTGCGGTTTTACGTGCACAGAACGCAAGCCTTAGGACCTCAGACCAGCTCTTATCTGTTAAGGAAATCAGCAGAGAGGAAAGGCTGTTTCCAAGCGAGGTTGGCCCACTGAAAGTGGCTGCCTTCATCTTGGTGCACATGCACATGTCCACTTAGGTGGTGAGCTCCTCTTAAATGAGTAAGTGCTCCCGCTTAGGCGTTGACACAGAGTGCTTCGCTGACAGATATTCTAGAGTTGAGGACTGGGAGACACCTTAGTCAAAGTGCTGTTTTCTCGTGGGCTCCCTTCACATGAAGCCAGTTTCACTATAAGCCCGGTTCGTTGTGTCGGCTTGCTGCGCCATTCCCTTCCTATGGACTTGATACGTGCGCAATTCTTGCTCCAGTGGAGTTCCCCTTTTTAGCCGAGCCCTGTCGAGTTCCTCCATACCCTTCTGCAATGGACATGGCGGAACGTCCGAAGCCAGGCCTATCACTCGTATGCACTGGTGGAACCTGTGTTAGGCTGGGTCCATATGCTGTGATCCCTACGGCGATCCCATATGTGGATTCTTCCACGGTACGGCTCCCTGCGGCGAGCCCGTGTCTTCCCCTGGCAGAGCCTGAACTGACCGTCTGTTTTGCCGTCACTGTTCGGTTGAGTCTCCCCCTGTTTAGGCTGGAGCCACCCCAGTGACATTCCATATGTTGTACTGCCCGGTCATCCGCCCAGTTCATATGTGTATTCTCCACATGTTACCTCCCTTCGGGTAGGATGTGGCTTCCGTAGCGTCCCTTCCTTCTATGTTCAAGGAAAGCTTTCCCAGTGATCCTGTAGGAACAGCAGTGACTTCCCTGGCCTAAGCCCTTCCCCGCAATTCCCCGGGATCTGGAGGCTTTTGTCTAGGCACTGGAAGGTGGCAGCACTAGATGGCGTTTTAATTGGGATCCCAATCAGTCGTCACGTCGACTATGTCGAACGTGAGTAACTGAAAGGGAACGTCTCAGTTACGTATGTAACCCTCGTTCCCTGAAGGAGGGAACGGAGACGTAGTCCCGTCACCACTATTGCTGGACCACTGCTGACTCCGAGTTACGCTCGGCTCCTCAGCAAAAAACAACTAGTGCGTGCATCCACTTCCGTATTTATACCCGTGCTGCGGGGCGGAGTGTGTAATGCATTTCACGCACGCCAATTACATTGGCTCGTTTTAATAGTACTCGAAGATGACAGGCTCTCTAAGCGTGATCCCAATCAGTCGACACATCGACTATGTCTCCGTTCCCTCTTTCAGGGAACGAGGGTTACATACGTAACCGAGACGTTTTACATAACATGTTTTTTTCCTCATAATTATGAGATTTGATGTCATAATTACGATTTACCAAAGCAGTCAAATTGCTTTTAGATATACCTTGTTTTCTTGTTCCGAAGGTGATTAGATGGAGGAATCAAACTTCCCTAAAATACATCAACAAATAGTAGCCTATAACAACTGTACTCAAAAAGAGTCAAATTTGCCCCACCTAGGACTATCATCTTTCATTAATGTGGGGAAGAAAATTATAGATGTGTGTATAATCTTACTGTTTTCTCACAATATGATGACAGTTAGAGAAATACTCCCAACCTAATTACTCCATCGTTCAACAATCATCCTGTATTCCCGGCTCAGACCTGCCTAAGAATGACATCATCACTGAAAATTAAGCACGGCTATTCTCTAAGCGTTGTGCTAAGTGTATAGCTCAAACAGATTGCATGAATGGGTGATCAAGTGAGTTCAACAGATCTTAACTTCACGTTTGACCTGCCATTGATGCTTTTGGGCACTAAGCTGAGCTGTCATTTATACATGAGGCATTTGCAAGTTCTGTCGTGTAAAGATTAAAAACTACAAAAGCAAACATTCTCATCTGGAACATTTTGTATCTATCGATTCAAATAGAAGAAGGCCTGCAAGTGTAAGGCATATCAAAGAGCATGCGATTTAACTCAATCTGTGGAGAGCAATGAAGTGAAATAAGATATTGGTTTGTTGTTGTGCTTTATGCGAAAGCAGCGGGGTAGAATTGGATTTATGATGTATTTGGCTGCAGATGCATGTGAAGGATAATCACATTAGTAATCTCTCAGTCTTTCAGGTGTAACTGAATCCCCGCTTTAATAGCGCTCTCATCACCTCTCATCGCTTGGCTCGGTCGAGAGAATATCGCTCAGAGAGAGTTCGGACGGGCTTTTGTGCTGTGTCGTCTTTGGACCCCGCAACCTCCCCGGAGCCCGTCTCTCGTTACCAGCCCGTCTCCATGGCCCGGTGCTCAGACCGCTCTTGTTGTTTGAACAGGGTATCGCATCTAGATTAAAACGCCATTTCTGTAAGTGATACCTTGATTGATTTATCACTCAGACAATAACAGCCGCAACAAAATACAAATTGAAAACTGACCAAAGCTGCGCGGGAAAAACAGCCATTCCCTTTACGCTGTTTTAATCTGTGTGCATAGAAATGCTTAAGTAGGCTATTTAGGCTTAAGAATTTACCATGGTAGGCCTAACTATAAGTAGGCCTACCATAATTGCATACAATTCCCTCAGGAAAAAAGTACTGTAGGCCTATAAGATGACAAAAGGGTTAAATGAATACTATATTCATGTAGTCTATTTTAGTATTTAAATGGCTCTCCAAGATATAGCCTACTTAATTTTTTGTTGTTGTTTTACCAGTTTTTTACCATATAGAACATGTCCTAAAAATAGTAGCTATTACCATGGCACCATGTTTCATGAAATATTTTGTTACTTTTTTCTTAATGTTGTTATAAAACAGTTTAACAGATTATGTTAACTGATAATGACATATTAACAGTAACTGTATAGCCTAAACTAACTGGCCTAACTGGTGTTTTTACATTTGCACTCACATACATTTAATAATGTCATTATCATTCACATATATTTTATTATATTTTCCAGTAGGCATATATACTTTTTATTCATTATTATTGGAGGTATTTGCCAGTAAATGACTTAAATGAGCCATTATGTGTCAGACTTGTTTTCACGGTATACTTTACGGCTCCTTGATACTATTAATCTATAATTGCTCAGTAAACATTTTTAAACATTTTTTTCCACACTAATCCAGCCACAATACGATGTGTTGGCAGGTAAGAAATGTTTGTCCAGTTTTCAGCAGGTTGTCATCTGGTCTTTAGACATCCTGGTTAAGTGCACAAATCAACTGCCTTAAGTACAAGTAAAACAACTTGGAGGCAGGCATTATGTACACATGCAATGAGTACAAAACACATGCACAAAAAATACCCTAGTGTTTTCTCTTTTTGTGCTGTATTTTAGCAAAAAAGTAGGTAGACAGATTAATAAATGGACTATTGGGTCTTATGATCTAAGATCAAGCTTTTCTCTATCATGTGAATATGTGCTACAGGCAAAGTTTAAGCTGAGAAACAAACATCCTTTCTCTTTCTCACACATACAGGGAGACAATAAAATAATTCACTTTTGAATCTCACAAATTTTGCAAAGGTATTTTTTATTCAAATGTATTGATATAGATACACTGACAGGCAAAGCTTAACAACATTTGGTCACTGTGACAACTTGACAACACAGTAAACAACAGTCAAATTCACTCAGCTTAATCATTCCTTTGGTTTTGTTTAATATAGAATGAAGATTGGGGACCCCCCCCCAATATAGTTACCAAAAATAGGCAAAAGAAATAAAAATTCATGTGATTTCAACATGGCCACCCACAGGAAGCTACCCACTTCATGTAAATAAAACAGCTTTTACTACTTCTGATATGACAGGCGTGAGTGTAATTGATTTAAATATATTCTTCAAAGTATTTATTTTATTATTTATCTAGGGGTAATTTATTTGTATTTTTTTAGGAAATCTAATTAAAATTACTTTTAAAATACAGTATTTCCAAAAGTGCAGTACATGGCAAAGCATCAAACCAGCCAATTATATTGAGCAAAAAGTGATCTTAACCTTTCTCAAAGTGTCCTCACAAGAACACTTTCCACACTAGAAAAACTAATAGACCTCCACCCTGGGACAGCTTTGAAGGTCAATGCATATTATCCTTCAAATATTTAATGTCAGGGGCTCAATTGTCTGCAACTAGCTGACCGCATTTGATCAGGTCATCATCTGTTCAACAGTGACATCATGAAGAACAAACTCTTTTCTTTTTGCAAAGCGCAGTAAATTGCAAGAATTCCTCATGCAAAAATCATGCCAAAGGTTATGAAGTCAAAATAGAGTTTAGTCCCTAGAAAATATAATTCAATTGTCATGTTTCCTCATTTCTTTATTTTTATTTATGTATGTCCCTTTCTGTCCCTCTCAATTTTACTCAAACATACTCACATATTGTCCCTATGTAACCTTGTCTCTTCTTTAAGCCAACTCCCACTAAAACCCATGAAAAAGCGCCTCCATGAGTCTTTTTTTTTCTTTTAAACCAGCATTATTCTCATTGTTTTAATGCTAAAAATGAAATGAGGGGGATTGTTACCCTCAACATTTGTTTTGTAGATGCCTTCATACAATTACAGAAAATACTAATCCGCACATAACAGTTATATGCAATTTAAAGGTCCCCTGACATGGGGTTATTTTATTATTTTATAATGTTTCCTGGGTTGCTCTTATAATGTTAGAATGTTTTTTAGATCAAAAATAGTCATAATTTAGAAATAAAAGGCATTTTTCCTAGCCTGATTTTAGCCTCTGATTTGAACGCTCTGTTTGAAGGGGCGTGTCTGCTGTGGGATTCAGTGGAACCGGCCACTGCTGTGATTGGCTGACATGCTTGCATATGAAATAGCTACATATTACATGTGAAACTCTCTCGAATATACTTTTACTACAGCTATTATGCGTTTTTACTATTACAGATATCGAGATTAACGAATCGTGAGAAGTTTTTAAAGTATTTAGATCGATTCCCATAAAATGTTGCCGTGATGAACATTGAGCAAGCAGATGACAGTGTGTTGATCACAAGTACGAAGCTCTTATCTATGCAATGCGGTTTCTGCAGTCTCTCTAATGTTTTAACCAATGCAAACAGATAAGAGCTTCGTAGTAGGCCTACAGTATAACATGCGTCATTGATTTTATAACGAGTTGTCCAGATAAACTCGCGCGGTGTGTAAAGATTGTTCTTTGATCGCGCTCTGCATAATTTGTTCACAATTTAAATAAGATTATTTTCATCGTAGCCTACTAAAATAAATGATGTGAAGTTGATATTTTAGTAGTCACTGGCTTGACTTACTGATGCATAAACAGTATTGAACGATTTTGAGAGAAAGATTAGGCAACTGTCTGAACTTGAACAATTAGGCTACACATCAGAAATTGTTGCGTGGTAGCTCGATCGATTTATTTTCAGACGTTCATCGGAGCTCTGTATTGGCCCAAGTTGAGGAAACAGTCGTCGATGAAATGTTTGGACCATACAAAACTTTGGGAAGTTGTGTCGGCGCATTTCCAGAGAAAATAAAATTAACCCATTGTTTCTTCAAAGCTAGGCTCGGATGAAGGAACTAAAAAATACTTTTGTGTTCATTTGTACATCCGAACACTGATCAACTGCCATGCTTCGCTCGTAGCTACTAATCTGGAAAAGGACTAATCACTTCCTTGATTTTGTTTCTATCGCCTTCCCATCCCTTTTTCTGTGCTGTACATACTGTATGAGGTCAAGGACCGAAACTAGTGACCCTCACTGACAACCAGATGTTAACAGATGGTCAGTCAGCTTCTTTTTTTTATTTAAAATTAATAAAAAGTAACAGTACAGACATTTACCATAGGTTATTTCTATTTAAAAAGAAATTATGTTATTTTAAACTGCATTATTAGCACATTAGAAAGATTTCTGAAGGATCATGTGACACTGAAGACTGGAGTAATGGCAACTTAAAATTCAGCTCATGCCATCTAATAAATTAGAAAACAGTTATATTAAGTTGTAATCATTTTTCACAGTTTTACCATCAAACACCTGTATTTTCCATCAAATAAATGCAACCCTGGTGAGCAGAATAGACTTCAAAAATCTTACTGACCAGTCCAATAAGTTAAGCATTACCATTCTTCAACAATTGTTGCATTCATAATCATGAACTAACAATTGACAATTTTCTTAGGGCATTTTTTAACTTAGAGTAAGGTTAATTTAGAAATATACGATTGCTCATTGATAATTTATGTTTTATACAGAGGTAGACAAAGTACACAACTTCCTTACTTGAGTGACTACTGGTCAAATATTACTCCGTTACAAGTAAAAGTTGTAAAGACCGATTTTTACTTAAGTAAAAGTACAGAAGAACTCGTTTTTAAAAGTACTTAAGTATCGTAAATGTCAATGCATTGTTTTATTACTGTTGCATTGTTGCATGTAATACTTACAGTACCTTATGCTTCTGAATCTATGCCTGCCTGCCTACCCTCATATCAATATTAAATTTATTTCTAGAACACAGTTCCAGTAGTGGGATTGAATGTGAGATTGAATAAGTGCACTCAATAACGTCCACAATGGTTTCGTACACCCAAATGGCTTTTCCCTCAAATAGTGCCCTATTTAAATTTTTTTGGCTTTTAGTATGAATATGTTAGCCTTACTGTTATCCATGAGCTAGTGTGCAGTAAAAACAATGACAAAATTCGCATTTAGAAGACCAAACCCAAAGTTGAAAATGAAAATCATGTTGATGTCAGAATTCAACGTCAGATTGATGTTAATCTCCAACATTGGACAGACTTTGTATTGTGGTAAAAATGAAAATCGGGTTGACGTCAGAAACCAACATCAGTCGGGTTCTGACGTCAATCTGCCTTTCATTTCCAACCAAAATGCAACCCCTGCAACCAAAATCATCCCCTGACTGAAATTACAACTTTCTACTCAAGGAACTTGACAGAAATGTAGTGGAGTAAAAAGTACAATATTTGTCTTTCACATGTAGTGAAGTTAAAGTAAAAAGTTTCCAGAAAAAATAATACTTACGCCTAAGTAAAGTACAGATACTCAAAAAGTGTAGTTAAGTACAAACTCAAGTAAATGTAATTTGTTACTGACCACCTCTGTATATACTATCTATATTTTGGAATTGACCTTAAATAAGATAAATAAATGATATTAAAGTATTTTCAGTGTAATTTCATAGCTTTTGCATTTAAAAGAAATGCAGTAATCATAGATAACAACAACAAATAATCCTTTCACATCCATCTTGCATCTGTGTGGTTTCAGGGAAAGGAGAAAGCCTCTAAATTTAGAGAGCTTGTATTCTCAGTACTACAGAGAAGACAGGCTTTTTGCTTCACAAGCCCTGCTGTGAACTAGCTGGAGTCTAGGCTTGGACTGCTCAAACACTGCTGTTTATTGTTGCATTCTGGGACGTTGACCTGAGGCCTGTGTGCGTGCGTGTGAGAATACCATGTGAGTTCTCAGATTGAAGCTGAAGGCAGAGGATGCCAGCCCTTGAGTCTTAGTGGAGGACTATACTGTAGGACTACAGTATACTGTAGGACTGTGTGTGTGTGTGTGTGTGTGTGTGTGTGTGTGCGTGCGTGTGCGCGCGTGCGTGCGTGCGTGCGTGCATGCGTGCGTGTGTGTGTGTGTGTGTGTGTGTGAACCGATTTAACGTCTTTTGTGGTCTGCATTTTGTCAATAGCCTATGTTAACTACTTGAGACAGTGACTCCTCAGTTCCTTTGATATAGTGAATCGTGGCATGGAAGCAGTAAGGGTGGCCCGAGTCATGTCCGGTTATGATGTTAATGTTTATAATATCTTAAAATATTCACACCTTATAGTCGCATTTAGCAGTTTAGGGCTGTGGAATAATATACACTCACCAGCCACTTTATCAGGTTCACCTGTTTAACTGCTCATTAACGCAAATATCTAATCAGCCAATCACATGACAGCTACTTAATGCATTTAGGCATGTAGACAATTTGCTGAATTTCAAACTGCATCAGAATGAGGAAGAAAGGTGATTTAAGTTACTTTGAACGTGGCATGGTTGTTGGTGCCAGACGGCTGGTCTGAGTATTTCAGAAACGGCTGATCTATTTGGATTCACGCACAACCATCTCTAGGGTTTATAGAGAATGGACCAAAAAAGAGAAAATATCCAGCGAGCGCCAGTTCTATGGGCAAATATGCCTTGTTGATGCCAGAGGTTAAATGAGAATGGCAGGACTGGTTTGAGCTGATAAAAAGCTAATAGTAACTCAAATAACCACTCGTTACAACCGAGGTCTGCAGAAGAGAATCTCTGAACACACAACATGTCGAACCTTGAAGCAGATGGGCTACAGCAGCAAAAACACACCGGTGACACTCCTGCCAGCTAAGGGCAGGAAACTAAGGCTAAAATTCGCACCGGCTCAACAAAACAATAGAAGATTGGAAAAACGTTGCCTGATCTGGTGAGTCTCCATTTCTGCTGCGACATTCAGATAGGGCCAGAATTTGGCGAGATGAAAGCATGGATCCATCCTGCCTCGTATCAATGCTTCAGGCTGGTGGTGGTGTAATGGTGTGGGGGATATTTTCTTGGCACACTTTGGGCCCCTTAGTAGCCTAGCAATTGAGCATTGTTTAAATGCCACGGCCTACCAGAGTTTTGTTGCTGACCATGTCCATCCCTTTATGACCACAGTGTACCCATCTTCTGATGGCTATACTTCCAGCAGGATAACGCACCATGTCACAAAGCTCAAATCATCTCAAACTGTTTTTTTGAACATGACAATGAGTTCACTAAACTCAAATGGCCTCTACAGTCACCAAATCTCAGTCCAATAAAGCACCTTTGGTGTGAAATGTGAAATTCACATTATGAATGTGCAGCTGACAAATCTGCAGTGAGGCGATCGTGTCAATATGGAGCAAAATCTCTGAAGAATGTTTCCACCATCTTGTTGAATATATGCCATGAAAAATTAAGGCAGTTCTAAAGGCAAAATGGGGTCCAACCCATAGGGTATTTATCAGTAGTATTTATATGCTTTAGTGTTGTGTTTGTATGTGGATAAAGTTGGATATACATACCCAACTTTATATATAGCTGTGTGTTAATATAGTTTACATTTTGAAACATCATGCAGTTGAGACTTGCTATTTTACTTTATTTTTTATTTTTTTTAATGTCTAAATATGTTCAAAATGTATCAAAAATATGTATTCTTTTCTGTCTTTCACATTGCTGTCTAAGCAATATTTACTCTGTATAAAGGACTGATGTTACCAATTAATATACACATTTGATGCGCCATCCCCAACATCATATGCATTTTAGTAAAATTGTAAGAAAAACTGTATCTAAAATATGAATGTCCTATTGAGAGCTCTGCCAAAAACTTTTCTGGTGAATGTTACAGCTAGAAACAAATGATTTTGCACACTATATGTTTGCAGCTGTTTAAACCGTTTAGCATTACAGACAGGCAGAACAGCTTAGAGATTCAGTACTTTCTATGCTTAGAGCAAGCAATAATGCTGCTGCAGCAATGCTAGTTCTTTAGAATCTGCCTGTGCTGAGATGAGCTTGAAATTTTGGACCTTTGAAGATTTTTTTTTTTAGATTTTTTTTTCTCTTAGCTTTTCTTTAATGTGCTTCTCATATTCCAGTTTCAAAACTTTTAGTCTGGCTTTAACTAATCAGTTCTGCTTATCTGAAACTGCCTGCCATCACTAGCCAGATATGCTCAATATTTCTAAGTTACAGAAAGAATCTCCACCCTGCAAAACAATATTTTAGATGTATTATGAAGGAAAGTGCTTTTTTATATTCTTTTCATATCCTTATTTAAATAAGGATAAAATCTGATTTGCTCATTCATTTTAGGTTTGGCCAATTTAATGTCAAAACATTTAGCGTAGACATATGAATTTGAGGAATGCGTGTCAGATTTACACATCTTGAGCATATGTAGCTTGTAGACATGTTTTTAAATGACATCCCTGTCTGACTGAAGCCAGATAAAGAAACTCAGCATGGTGTTGAGAGAATGCCATTTCTCATAAAGATCACCATGACAGTTTTACAACAGAGAAATTGTTTTCTGCGCCCCCATGTATGGGAACTGACAATTGGGAAAATGGGGGAGTTTGGTCACATTGGAAAGGAAACACAATCAAAGGAAGCAAGGATTACGCTATCACACATCAGCTCTATGTTTAAATCTGTGCTTGTGGCTAGTTTTGAGTTTTGCTAAATGCATGAATCATTGAGGGTGTTGAAAATGATCGGGCTCATCAGTCATGTGTGGAAATTTCTGGAAATACAATATCGTTCATTTATGTCATGTCACTTTTATGTACTGTTTAAGTGATGTGTGTGAAACTGATTGATTCACAGTTCACATAGTGGCTTCGGTTTTTGTTAATGATTATCTGATTAACAGTTTTTCCATTGTTTTCAGTGTGTTTTCCCCCTAATCCTCAGTCAGAGGCATGGAATCCACAGAACTGCTGTGACAGCATGGCTGAAACTCGGGATTTGAAGGAAAATCCATTTTCTTCTCTTTAATTTATTGAATAAACATGAGCTCTGTCCATCTGTTCCATGGTAATCTGAAAGTGGAGTACTGCAGAAGTCTAATTTTTTTTGTTATACATAAAAGAAAGCTAAAGCTAAATTAAATTCAATGGTGTAATTTTTTTAAATAATAAATTACTTTTTCCTATCGCAGCGTAATAAGTTGTTCAAAGGCAATCATAAGTAAGCTATTAGGCTGATTTGCATGAAAACGGTTACACTGTGGCTCTGAGGCTCTTTCAGCACATTATTCTTTTAGTTCAAGCATCCCAACCAGCCGGACACAGCAACATTAAATCTTAGTTTGTTAGGGGTGGGACTAACCTTGCATGCAATTATGCCTGCTTCCCAGCTGTTTAGTGTGTGAAATATAGTATGGAAAATGAGTAGTATGTCTAAATACACAGTATTCCTAAAACAGAAGGCAAAGTTTTTTGGCAAACCCCAAAAAATATTTGGGACACAGCTTATCTGATTTTTGACTAATGGCAGATGGTTTAGAGTTGCAAACCTGTTTGAAACAATATTTTATGTGCATGGCCATGAGTATAGGGTTTGAGTAAATGTTTAACTCTAATAATGTGGGGTGATACATACCTATCATTCTTCTTGTGCCTTTCTTTAAGTGTATAAAACAAAGCTCTTTTGACAATTCTTTGGTGACTGAAAAACACAAAGCTTATGAGGTGATTTGAAGATACAGTTCTTGCTGTTCTGTCATCATGATATGATGCACGAGCAATCATGAAAGACTGTCATCAACACCCCGGCTGATGTTCATTTAAATACAACTGTGAGTGAAGATGGAAAATCGATGCACTGATGAGCTGGAAGCTCTTAACCGATCGACCCCCAGCAGCTCTTTTCACATTTAGCCTCCCTTATTGTTTGAGACAACGTAATGGCATCATTCATCAAAGTTGGGCTTGTGATAAAACTACCACACCACCGCAGCCAATTCAGATCTGGTCGTTATTGCAGCCCTCAAAACTGTCTAGAGGTTAGATTTGTTTAACTGCAGACTAGAAAAGTAGGAAATTCATCTTTTCTTTTAGGATATTACAGTAAGTGTTGCATTGAGACAAGGCTAATTACTAAATACTCCTCAGTAACACTTTACAATAAGGTTCAGCTCGTTAACATTGATTAGTTAATGCATTAGATATAATGAACTAACAATAAATTAATGGTAGTTTCTATGTATGCTAATGTATTTTTAACAAGTCGGATAATATTGAACAAATATAAATGCAGAAATGAACATTAATAAATGATATAAAAATTGTTGTTCATGATGTCTAATGCATTTACAAATGTTAACGGAAGAAACTTCAATGTAAAGTGTTGCAACTTTTTATTTTTATTTATATGGATTATAAAAGCTGTTTGCGCCTATTTTACTTCCAAGTTTGCTTTGAATAAAAATATCTGCCAAATGTCAAAATGCACCATAAGAAAAGGAACACGATTCTGAGACCAAAGAAAAGCTCTGAAAAACTATTTTATGTTTATTTTATTTAATGGCGGGTTCCGTATCAAATTCATGAAGAACGTTAGACATGTTAGAACAGGTAAATATACCTTAAATACTTTGTTTTTTTGCAACAGGTTGTCACACCTCTGGAAAAGAAAATAATAGCTCAGAGCGTTACCCCAGTCAGACTTCTTGTTCTTTAGTGATATTTCATATGCAAAACAGCCGTCTGTGTTCACAATCGAAGGTAGTGAAGTTTGACCCCAACACAAGTGACCTAATTATGGAACTATATTGAATGTTATTGACACCTCTTCCAAATACAGATGTACTGTAAGTGCATGTGAAACTATACTTCCTCTCTCTCACGGCTGGCCTGACATGTTAACTGCCCTTATCAGGGACATGGTGGCAACTTTACAACTACCAAAATAAACACAGAACTGTATCACACAAGCTAGCAATAGATACAAAATTGGAGGAAGTGCCAAACAAATTGCATGACCAATCATTAAATAGAAATCATATTATTGTTGGGTCTCTATCTAACATAACCATTTGAAATCTACCCCAGTGTACAGGTACTGTAACTCAATTTACAATTGTAAATTCCTGATTAGATTAGTCATGAAAAACAGTGACTGGAAACTCTGTAAAGTTTGTCGTACTTTACATAGAGAGGTGTTCATTTAATAAGTTTAAGCTTAAAACAGTTGATTATAGTACTGTAGTTAAAATCTTGTTATTAAGAGTGTTCCTCTACAGAGTAGTCTGCTAAATCTTATACTCTTGTTTAAAAGTTGACACACAGAGAGAGGAGCACAAATATCTTAACCCCAATTTGGACAGAGGGTGTAAACAAAGAGGAGTCTTCATGCCATCTGCCTCGTGGACAGGAGCAGGCAGGAGGCTTGCCCAAGGGAAAATCTTCATATCACATGTGCTGGGCTAAAAGAGAAGCCCTAACCCAACAGGCCAAACCCTAACAAGCTCTGGAAGTCTGGTCTTCCATTTTAGACTGCTAGTGATAACACTAAAAAAATTGGTGCTTATACACAGCTATACCGATAAAAAGTTTGGAATAATTAAAATGTTTTAATATATATAAAAAAAAAGTTCCTCATGCTTACCAAGTCCGCGTTTGTTTGATCAAAATACAGTATAAAGCAATATTGTCAAATATAAAATATCTTTTTTTATATTAAAGTAATTTATTCTTGTGATGACAAAGCTGAATTTTCAGCATCATTACTCCAGTCTTCGGTGTCACATGGTCCTTCAGAAATCATTCTAATATGCTGATTTGCTGCTCAAGAAACATTTAATATTATTATCAATGTTGAAAACAGTTGTGCTGCTTAATATTTTTGTGGAAACTGTGATAGACTACCATTCAAAAATAAATGATAACTGCACCAAATCAGCATATTAGAATGATTTATAAAGGATCATGTCAGCTTTGCCATCACAGGAATAATTTACATTTTAAAATATATTCAAATAGAAAACATTTATTTTAATTGTAATAATATTTCACAACATTTTTTTATTTTTTTTACTGTGTTTTTGATCAAATATATGCTGCAGTCTTGGTGAGCATAAAAGACTTCTTTCAAGTGTGTAGGGCAGTCATGCTCATGAAGATCTGGGTTTAAATCCTGGGTCATTTCCCAATCCCATTGTCTCTTTTTCTCCTCCCAATTTCCTTTAAGTTCTTTACTGTCCTTTAATAATCATAATAAATAAAACGTTGTCGAAGTAGTTAATGTGTGCGTTATGGAATGTATTTATATACAGTATGAGGGATAAATGAGTGTGATCTATGATCTATCAACTGGCATGATGCACAAAGAGGCAACACACACTCTTCTTATGTGAGTTCACACACAAATCTGTTTCACAGTCATGTGTCATTTGATAGAGAGCTATTAGCCTACATAAAAATAGTTTTTCTTTCTGTGCATGGCCTGCGGACACGCATGGTGTGCGGTGGCTCCGTAAACACGTACAGAGGGGCCTCTGTCCGAGACTGCTGGGGTGTGTGAATGTATGAGGTGGAAAGACATGGGGGATTATTGCTTGCATTCAGAGAGCTCAACAACCACTTTAAATTTGGTCACATCGCATAAGGAAGCTGTCTATTCAATTTTTTATTGCTCTGCCTTGTGATGCCACTTAAATGTTGTCTTCAATGGATCATAAAGTATGGCGCCTTTTATCTTGAAACATTATCTGCAATGTATGCAAGTGGCCTGAAGATCACTATTACCTAAACAGAAAGAACACCTCCCCTGGGTTGTGCATGTTGTACTTTGAATGTCTGATTATTGTAAGTGATTGGAGGAGAGTTTGGGTGGTCGATCAATAAGTGGTGTTATGAGTGAATATTTATGGGACTTTCTGAGGAGGTTAATAGTTTGAAGTGATCTGATTTAATTTAGATGGATATCATGTTCCACTTGAGGCTAACCGCCTGACCCCATTTATAAGCTATGCGTGAGAGAGAGAGACCTCTATTGAAACTATGATAAGAGGTGGATTTCATTTCATAAAATATGGTTAATATTATACATACAGCTAGAATTAATATTATAAAAACAAATAATTGTTTAGCATGCTGTACATTAATACTTTATTGAGAATGTAGGATGTCAATTGTTAATACAGTAATAAGCCACGAGAGTTTGTGTGTTACAGCGATTGCAAGAAAAGGATAAAATCACATAACGCATAGACTTGAGTAAATTATTTAAAAAAATGGTGGGAACTATGTTGAGTCTGAATCCGACTCCGAGTTCACCTGGTTGAATCCCAGTCGAGTCCAAGTCCTTTTTGGACAATTGAGTTTGAGTGTGAGACGTTTATTAATGTCTTGTCATCTTAATTTTATGTTGTTATATATTGTCAGAGTCTAATACAAATCCATCCGAGTGTGTCCGAGTTCATTCTTAATTGCAGTCCGAGTCCAAGTCAAAGAAGGCTACCACAAATCTAGTGGGAACAATATTATTATTATTAAATGCACCAATGTTCAAAGGACTATGTTGAATTATGAATATATATAGGCTATAAATATGTTTATAATTTTTTATATACCGTAGATTTTTTGTGGTTGACAAGCAATGTAGCGAGTAGCAATTAAAAGGGCATTAAGGGTTAGTTCACCCCAAAATTAAAAAAATGTCATCGATTACTCACCCTCATATCGTTCCAGAGAAAATGAGAATAAACCTCATTGGTTCTTGTGGGAGAATGAACCTCATTGGTTCTTGCGGAAGCTCAACACGAGAAGGAACCTCGTTGGTTCTTGAGGAAGCTCAAATGCTGCGTAATATACAAGAATTAACCTCATTGGTTCTTGCAGAAGCTCAAACGTGTTGCGTAACATGAGAATGAACCTCATTGGTTCTTGCACGTCAAGCAAACATATTGTGTGAGATGTGTGAGTTGATGAATGTTTGTAAATAAAAGCCTAAATTAAATCTGTTCATCAAAAAGCAAGTGTGTCTCTTCAGAAAATTTGGACTAAACCACTCAATTCATATGGATTAGTTTTACGATCTCTTTATGAGCTTATTAAACTATCAAAGTGGTAGTTGCGTGGACTTTCATTGGAAGAACAGAAACATCTAACTACCTATTGTTGATAATCAAAAAAAACTTGAAATAGCCGAGAGAGATGGAGAGGAAGATAAATACTGTATGCACTTTTTAACTGCACCTCTTCGCCGACTTCTCACATATCTTGTAGGTCAAAAGAAATTGTGTTTGCAACAAATACAGAGACTCATCTGACTTTTGAAACAGGTGCACTTTAACTTTGCTGTAGGCTATGTTAGTTTCTTTCAAATTGATGTGTGCTCTTGAACAACATTTTAAGATAGATAACCTGAGAGTAAACCTGAAGCTGCCGATAGAGTTGTTGTTTTTTTTTTCTCAGCTGAAATGAAGCTGATCAGTGATTGCCTTTGAGGCAATGATTTGAAGAACATTCTTGTCCTTCTATTAAACACCTTTACCACTTTGATGAAAGTAAACTCAATTAGAACAAAACAACAACAACAAAAAAACAATCGGAACTGAAGTGAGAAATTTTTTCAAAGGGATATTTAATCCAAAAATGAAAATTATGTAATCATAATATTCATCCTCATGTGTTTAAAAATGTGCAAGACTGTATTTATAGTATGTGCAACCTGCTCTTTTCCATACAATGAAAGTGAATGGTGACCACGGCATGTCAATTTTGAGTCATTAATGACTTAACTTTTGGTTTGGTTTCACACCACTTTCTACATTTTTATGATGCTTTTTTGTATTGCGGTCTACTTTCGTTAAATGGAAGTTTATTTCCTTTTGTGTTCCTTAAAGCTAGCAGACATCAATTCAGAATGCAAAGCATTTCCCAATAAACGATAACATTCTATGGGAAAATATAACTACAGGCAAATCCATACTCCTATCACATGTTTACCTTAACTACCCTTCAACCCCCGGACTAGTTTTTCTGTCAGGCTTTGTCTTATAGTTCAACACGGCAGTCATAAGCAAATACAGCCGCTGTGTTCATGGGAATTAGATGAATCAGGGAGCCCAGGAGTTTGAAGTCATCTCATGAGGTTTGACAAGCATGACCAGGCACAAGCCATGGGCCCCTTGGACACCAGCAGATCCTGAAAGATATGTTGTATTAATAAAGCCTGCAGCATCTAACCCACTTTTTTATGGTCCGGTTTTAGTTTAGATACCATTCAGTTAAACCTTTAAAACAAGTAACAGCATGACCACGTGAATTCTCCAAAATGACTGCTTTGCTTAATGTTTGCTTCGTTTGACACTGCAGTACACCTTAATTGGAACATTATCTGATTTTCCTGAAAACATGGAGCAAAATTAAATGGCTGCATGTGAAGCATAAAGGATGAATATGAAGAAATTGCAGAGAGAAATTGCAGAGAGAAATTGCAGAGAGATATTTGTGGGCTCATTTTGCAGTCCTGGGGCCCACCCGGTGCAATGTAGTGTTTTTGCAAGATTCAGCCTGACGCAGTTATCATTTTTAATGTCCTGCGCCACGTTGTTTAAATAGCAAATCCATTTGTGTCCAGGCAACGGAAATAGACTGCGCCATTGACCAACTCAAACCTGGTCTAAAGTCAATGGCGCAGTATTTTTATAATACACTACGTATACACTCACAGGGACACGCAGCATCACACAAACATGCCAAATATTAAAAATAAAAGGATTACCATGTAAAAGATTATTATTGTGTACATAAAGATATGGTGGAATCCGGCTTGTCCCGTAGATGGTCTGCTTGTGGGCTTTAACCTTGCGCACGAGCAGATCCGTTTGCTTTTTTGATACGCGTTCGGTCTTTCTGCTTGCCAAATCCGTCATGTATATAGTAATCCGCCATGGGGGAAGCGCAACTGGCTTTTAAAGGGAATGGGAAATTACACTCTGATTGGCTTTTTACACGTTACGCCCAAAACACACCCATTACACATTTATAGAATAGGCACTACTCTTTTAGACCATGCGCTGGGCGCACCAACCATTTTTCCCATCGTTAAACTAGCAAAAGTGGATTCGGACACGCCCTAACTGCACTTGCGCCGTGCGCTTTAGACCATGAGCTTAGATCGTTAAAATATGGCCCCTGAAGTTTATTTATTTTACTCTTCTACCAAGATGAGCTTAAAATGGCTAGCAAAATTTAAATAATTGGAAATTACAATTCATCAGAATCAGTGTTTCTTTCTCTCTTGTTTTACAGTATAGATTATTCTGAAAAGGAAAATGAAAGGATGGCAGAGGAGTATGTGTTGAAAAGAGAGCACATTAATATTCTGACCTGACCTGAGACTGACCTATTTTCCAAATGCACTTTATAAAAAAAAACCCCAAAAAAACAGAATAGCAGTTTGATTAAAAGATAAGCAAATGTAGGGGAGAGGGGGAGATCAGTAAGACAATTATTTACATTTGTACACATAGCCTTGGATTCATTTGATTTTTTTTTTTATGAGAGGAAGATATTTCGATATTAGATAGAAGATATTATAGGAAGAGAGGTAAATATTTTAGTTTCGATAAAGTACGGTTTAGTATAGAGTAACGATATACATATACCCACAGTCCATAGTTTTAAAAAAAATTTCATGTGACTTGTTTTTAGGTTTTAATCTGTTGTTATTGCAATTTCACTAAAATTCAAGAATTATTCAAAGTCAATACATTTTACTTCCCTAAAGGTTTTATTTGCCTTGTTGAACTTGTTCAGCAGTTTTATTTCAGATTCAATATTGATTCTAAAAGAAAACAACGAATGTGTTTATCTCAGAGGCTGGAATGATGACAAATCACAAGATATATGGAAGAATGGGAATACAGCAAAGACAACAATTTTTTTTAATTAATAACGACTAGAGAGTCATGGAGAAATAGGGGTAGCCTAAATGGGGTGAAAGGGAGGTCAGGGGTGTCACGGTGATCACAATGTCTTGGGTCGCAAGTTTGGCTTTATTAGAGCATCTAAAGCAAGATGAGCAGTAATAAAAGCATAAGATCAATGATGGCATTTTAGAAACTAACACAAATTTTGTTCACAATGATGGATCTCCCATCAGAAGAGCAGATTAATAGAGATATAGAGCTTGTCACAGACATGAATGACAAACAAACGCATAAAACAATGCTATCGTCATATTCACTCATTCAGTTTATGCCTCATTTCTTCATTTCTCTTTATTTTTAGGGCAAAATGAAAGTAGCAAGAGAGGACTGCAGAGATGAGACTCATCTTGATGGTTCCAACATTTATAAATACAGCAATATGTTTGTCACATAGTGGCAACTGAAATAAATCAACATGTTTTATGAAAAAGAATGTACAACAGACATATGCAACCTCTCTAAATTAGTCACCTATCACTTCATGCTGTAAACAATAATGGCTTGCCTGAGATAAGATAATGTGTCATTTTGTTTTGTAAAATAATTGTTAAGCAACCATTTTTTTCAGCTGATAAACATTTAACTGATGGATTTTTCTGGTCTGATAACATTCCATCCTGGTCTGTAACAATTTAAATGTTTTCTTTTGTGTTATGAATTTATCTTGCCAGATCAGCCTTATCAGTCACAGAGGAGCTTTTATTGAATTTGAAGGAGGCCTGATGAATTAATTAGATAACCCCTTTCGATAGTTATCTTGTTTGTTATAGACAATTCAGAGGTTCTTCTGACAAGCCACGTGTCACCCTGTGGCACTATAACCTCTTTTGTGCGTCTCAGGTATGACTAGTGCTATTAGCTACTGTTGATGTTACCTCCCTGTCCCCGCCCATGTTCGCTCGTCGTTCCGCATGACCCGCGCGCAGAGTACAAGGTAGAAAACAACGCTGGCCCTTTAAGACAGGAGTGATCGCTCGGCTGGCGACCGTTCCGCGGTATTATCGAGCTACCAACACACATGAGATAGATGGAATTATAACAATGGAATATCACTGCGTTCTGTTTACTGTTTTGTTGCAGTTAATCATCCAACCAGGTAGGATGAGTTTTTATCATTTATTGGTCCTGTATGATCTCACGTTGCTTTCCAAGTTTAGAGGAAATATTCCAGAAAGTTGTTCATTGAAGACTAGGGATGTATTGCACTTGCTGTAGCTAGATGTGAGGTAGCCTTGTTGAATTATTCTTTATGGCTATAATTCAAAACAAAACGGATATGCTACCATTCAGAGAATAATGTATGGACCTGTTGCTTTTTACTTTTAACTAATCTATTCTAGATATACGTAGTTTCTTTATAGAATCACAATTTTGGCTGTTATCACTAGACGACCCCATGTGTGCTCTCTTATTTTCCCTCATGATGAAAATCACTGTCCATAAGGAGCTTTCGCACCTCGGGCACCTTCTGTCAGTGCAGAATTCCTCTCTCTAGTTGAAAACTGAACATTAAACATTCGAGTGCACGAGAACTCCCACTGATATCCTCACGAATCGTATCCTCTTCACTTGCCGTGTGGAGGCTCTACATACCATCAATTTAAGGGGTTACGGGATCATTGAAATAAGATAGGCTACTGATCCGGGGAGCTGCAGGTGAGAATGTAAAGTAAAGCCGATCCTCGCGCGCTGCTCTCAATTATTTATCACTCAGGCTCGCGCGTGCCCGTCTTCGCGTCAAGTGTAGGAATACGATGCTTGTTTCAGGTAGCCTATAATTATAGCGAGCGATGTGAAGGAAAGAGTGTTAACGCTGAACAAAATTGCACTTTGATATTATTAACTTTATATAGTTCAGATAGCCTATAGATGCCTACAGCTGGGTAGAACCTGGGGGGCTTGACTCCGCTAAGCAAGCCTTAACCCACCCACCCCCCGAATATGAAACATAACACATTAGCCTGCAACTTTTTCATAACCAAAAAGCGGCAAACTTCATCTGAGGAGGTAGCCATAGCAACAGTGGCAGCTCGAGCATGTTACTTTAGGATCAGTAAAATTAAACAAGTCGTGGTGTTTTTTTTTGTTTTTTTAAATACTTCATTAGAGATTCGGCACGGTTATGTTTAAGACGTCTTCATAATTGTGTCGCCAAACGTCGCGCGCTCAACATATTGAGCCCCAAGCTATTGCATAGATATGACGGTACTGAAATGACTACGGTTCATTAGTACAGTTTTCAAAAGGTGCCTTAATATGGGTTTTCATTTGCAGTTAATTTTTATCTTATCCTACCAGCATGGATAGCTGTTATAGGCTATGTAAATGATCGTGAATTCCAATAGCCAGAGAAGTTGTTTTCATGCTGCAGCTTAACTTTTTCTTTGCCTGCGCATGCTGCACCTCATGGTCGTATCAGATGGTCTTTTGTGGTCCTCAGAAAGAAAAAGATGAGGGGCGAGTCATTAGCTGGACTGCATCTGTTAACTGACCATGCGCATCACGTGTTCAAACTTTTATCCTTAAAACTCGTGCATGATAAAATAAACCGCTTGTTGTCCTTTCAGCTGCTGTAATAAATATGTTTTTATGTGACAAATTTAAGTTTCCAAAAAAGGAACATATAGGCCGGCTTTCCTTTTTTATTTTTGGGGGGAAAAAAATGTATGTTATATATTTATATACATTTATATATGTTATAAATGTTATGTTCACTAATTTGAATTCCACTATGTGTTACTGTGTATGGAGAAACCCGGTTATGTAAACCCAGGTTTAAAGTGAGCGTGGACAATTACTGAACACATGCGGTTAACTTTTTCTGTGGTTTTGGCATGAATCTGAAGATCAACTTTGCAACGCCTGAGGGCTTCAGCGCTCAAGTGACTATTTTGCATCGGGTTCCTTCAAACAAATATCGATACGGGCTTTCACATAGCCTAATAACAGCCATGAGAAAATCATTTACACGGAAATATCAATAGGCTAGTTAACAGTAGAGTGCTCTGATATAGGCATGGGCCTACGCTATTTGAATGAAATATAGAAATTACGCCAGAAGTCATGGTGGGTGTCTGAATGGAGGTGGTCGTGCTATGTTCGGGCGAGTGCCCCTTGTGGCTGACGGTGGTATCGTAAGTTACGAAACTACAGACAGATACAAATTTGAGTACTTTTATCTAATTTAAACATTGAAAAATAAATTGGTGTGATTTACTTTGAAACAATTAGATTTTTAAATAGAACAACTAAAATAGTATTTTCTTGTAAAACATACTCCATACATAAATCTTTATTTTACAGTGTACAATTTCTTAAAAATGTATACAAATATATAGGCCTATATATATATATATATATATATATATATATATATATATATATATATATATATATATATATATATATATATATATATATATATATATATATATATATATATATATATTTAATAATAAAAGTGAGAACAGAGAACATGCACAGAGATTTATGGTCAACGTGATTTCACCAAGTACATCATGTTCCTGGATCAACATCTTTGCTGATCCCGGAACAACTTTAAATCAACCAATCAGATTTGAGGGACAGTTTACAGTTCATGTGAAGTTTAGTTAGACTTACAACCACAGGGTTAGGTGCCTCTACATCAGTGTTATTCACCTATCATTTTCCTCTGATTTTAGTGATAATATATAGGCTATAAGTGTGTCTGTATGTGCTTATATTAAAATATATAAATAACAAATACTTAATAATACAATTAATAAAAATAAAGGGAGCAAGAGTAAGCAGTGAGCAAAGGGCAAAAGTGCAAGCAAACATCTGTTTGGCAGGTAAAGGATTGCATGGATACTCAAAGATTATGTTGTAATAATAATGTGTACTCTCGGCAGTGGCGGCCTTAAGCATCTGGGGGCCCGTTTCAATAACTAATATGGGGCCCCTACCCACATAAAACAAACATAAAAGAGCAGAAAAAGCAAGGATTCCTGTTGGTTTGCATCAATGGTATAGTATTTTATTACGTGCACTTTCAGCTTCATGAACAGGCAGCTCAACATAGAAATAATTCAACCTTATTTGATTAAAACTATATACAATTATAAAGCATTTTACGTTGGAATAAGCCTCGCCCTTTCACGCAGAGTAACTTAACTTTTGGTAGGCTGAATAAAGCTTTTCTATTGTTGTCCGCTATCTTTCGTTTTTCAGCACCACTGGCATATGTACGTTTCATTTCCTCTTAAAATTCTTTTTCTGCTCAAAATAACATTTTAACCTAACAGCAAAAAAGGCAAAGGTATAAATACATAAATTATCTATATTATACTTCAGATCGCTTAAGCCGTTCGCGGGGGTGTTAAACTTCGGACCGCAAGTTCTACCAATCAGAGACGTCAGTGTTTTGCAAATAACAAGGTTGATTTCGTAGCTTGTGGCTTTTATAGGAGCAGAAACTTTCGTTTCACAACCTCGTAGCTCGTGGCTGAAAATCAATATCCTACGGAGAAATTTAATGGGATTTTGCTGGTCTGTTGGGACCCCCCTTGGAGGGCGGGGCCTGTTTCAATTGAAACGGGTGAAACATAGGTAAGGCCGCCCCTGACTCTCGGTTCCTGGAAACTGGTGAAGACTTTGTTTTAAACCGTCATTGCTTTCTGTAGTTTTGATAGAAATAGGCAAATTAAGGCAATCACGATTGCCTTTAATTTAACTTGGAGAGGTGGGAGCAACTTAAATGTGAAGGGAAATTATTTAAAAAGGGAAAATGTGTCAATGGTAATGTCTTCAAAATGTTTCCAAATAAGCAAATGTGACATATTTGCATCTACTTCTTTCTTTCTTGTTTATAAGGACCTTTTTTTTTCTTTTTCTTCTTCTGAGAACATGAGGGACAGGGGGTTGGGGGGTATGCAAGGGCTTCCATAGTTGCTTCAGGCTAAAATGAGATAACATGATAAAAACGTAAACTGTGGTTTAGCCTGATGAGTAGCTTGCCCTGATGCAAACTGTCACTCTATGCCACGAAAACGGCATCTGCAAAGTCAGGTGTGTTTTCCAGAGAAAACCCTAACAGAACAACTGTTAATGTTGACTTGTTTTCTCCAGTGAACACTGTCAACATCAAAATGACAAATAAGAATTACTGCATGAAAGAAAAGCCTTAAACAATAACAAGACCAATTGGTCACGCACACACATAGCACTTAACCGTTTCTCTGGTAAATATTTAAACCATGCAAAGAGAGCTTTAAAGGTGCCATTTTGACACCATTATGAGTTTTTTTAAAAGAGGTGATGTAAAGGAACTGAATTTTCACTCAAGCTAATGATGCCTGATAAAGAAGATAGGATGCGAGATTATTAATGTTTGGACCTGGATGCATATTCAAAATGGAACCCCATTCTATTTTCTACTGCCTTTTTTCCAAAAATGTTTGCTTTTCTCCAATTTCCAATTTTCCAAACCTCGCAATATCTCACTCTCAGAAAAATATATTTTACTGCCATGCTACATAGGGTTTTTCGGTTTGATTATTTTCCTCTTTTACATTCCTTAGTTTTTTCCCCTTTTCTTCGCATATTTTCACCATTCTCCCTGTCATATGGGGAGGGGGAGGATAATGACTCTTTTGTTGGTTTAAAACACTAATCTGTTGCTTTTAAGCCTTGTAGCTGTATAAGGCAACTCAGCACTTTGAATGGAGAATGATGCTGTACCAACCAAGAATTAGCACAGCAATATTTTTTCCCCCTTGTAGACTTTTGTAGAATATTCTAATGTCAAATTACCATTTCTAGAGAAATTAGAATGAGAGGAACTCGGAAGACATACATTTTTGGATTGTTAAGTTGTGAAACTGTCTATTTCACACCATTAACTGTCATTTATGCAACTTACTTGAGAGGGATTTGATTTGTATGAGTGTATAAATGTGTATGTGCTTGGTATATTCTGTTTATCAATGTAGCTGTTTTTTTTTATTTTGCAAAATCAATAGGCCTACCATAGTATACTGGCGAGTCAAATGCATTTGACAAAATACAACGAAGTCTGCAGAGCTTCATAACTTGTCATGTTAACTTTAGAAATAATCTATCCTCTTGCAAGTTTATTAAATGTTAAACTTCTTTATCTTCCAGCTGTGTGCCATGTTCACATTCTTGTTTCCTCTCAGGCAGGTGCAGGCCCATGATCACCCCCGACGGACCCTGGCTCACAGTACCACTGAACGGCGACTTCAGCTTGCGCTGCCAGAGCAACAGTTCAGTGCGCTGGATGCGAGAAGACCGTCCCACGCGAACCCTGAAGGAGGAACAAAGGCAGGGTCAACTAACAGTTCTTAAAATGAGCAAAGCAGGCCCTCAACACATGGGCAAATATTCATGCCGTGAGGAGACTGGTGAAAAGAGCTCCATCTATGTGTATGTAAAAGGTAGGTCAGACTTTTGCATTTGAGAGTATCTTAATTGGGTGTAGTAAATTGTCTTGGCTGAGTGACATGTCTGTAGGGCAGTATTTAAAGTATTATTGAGGAACCATCCTTTATGTTTGTACCTTGTCTTGTTATACTTTCGTGTGAGTGCAGCTACTGTATTTTATGTGTGTACGCGCCTGTTGGCAACAGTGTGACTAGATACTGTATAGTAGACAAACTGTATCTGTGTCTGCAACGTTACGCTATGTGTTTGCATGATCTTGTAGTACTTTCTAACACTTTTTGTGCTTCATCTTTGTCTTTCTCTCTCGCTCTCCCTCTCTTTCTATGAACACACACTCCAGCATCTCTTATCTTCCTGTGTGGTTCCATATTGTGCCAAAAACACACTTTAGATGCCCTAAATACCCGAAATCAACTCTGCATGGCCTGCATTTCCACATCTATGTCATGTGTTGTTTCATGCATGTTCTTATAATCCCATATAATAGAATCTTCAAATTGATCCCTGGAAGTGGACAGTTTTACATGATTTTACATATGTTAACACTGCAGATGTGGGTTACTTTTATTTGTTTATTAGGTATGATGGAGGGTGGTTTTCACTTTCACTCTATTTGTGACACTCTTTCTCTTTCTCTGAGCTGCAATGTCATGATCTAAGCCCCATTGGTTGTGTTTCATTGGTTTTTGATTTAGCATTCCTCTCAGCAGATCCTGAAAATCCCTTCAGGAGGAGCATCGTGTTTGACATTGTTGCGGGAGAAGGAGAGACTGCCACGATCCCATGCTTGGCCACAGACCCAAATATGACGGAGTTGCACCTGCAGAAATGTGACGGACAGCCCCTTCCCAACAGCCTGCGATATTCATCCAGCATTGAGACAGGCGTGGTGTTGGAAGATGTTAGGAAGGACTTTGAGGGATGTTATGTCTGCGTCGGGACTCTAGAAGGCGCCACGGTTAAATCCGGACAATATCTACTTAATGTCCGACTTGGTGAGAAAAAAGAGAGGCATTTATACATATTAGGGCTGTCAATTTAGAGTTATTTTCTTGAAAAATAATGAATAAAAAAACACAATGCAAATTTATTTAAGCTTGAAGTTCCATCTTCCCTAGAATAGGCAGCAGAGAATGAGTTCATTCATCCATTCATGGATATGCTCCTGCGTTCAAAGAGGATGGTATACGCACATTACCATTCAAAGTTTGGCATCAATGTGAATTTTTTAAAGAAATTAATATTGTACTATTATTCAGCAAGGATGCATTAAATGAATCAGAAGAGACAGTAAAGACATTTATTAGAATATTATTTCTAATAAACTCTGTTCATTGAACTTTCTATTCATCAAAGAATCCTAACAAATGGATCCCAGTTTCCACAAAAATGTTTTCAACATTGATAATAATAAGAAATGTTTCTTGAGCAGCAAATCATCATATTAGAATGATTTCTGAAGGATCATGTGACACTGAAGACACTGGAAGTTTTAAATTATAATAATAGTTTATAATATTGCTATTTTTACTTTGTTTTTGATCAAATAAATGCAGTCTTGGTAAGCATAAGAGACCTCTTACAAAAACATTGAAACATCTTACCAACCCCAAACGTTTGAATGGTAGTTTATAAACTGATTGATTAATTAATCACCATATCATATAATTAGTTTGATTAAAAATGTAATTGATTGCCAGTCCAAATACAATAACAATTGGACACAGACAGACACCAGACATATGCATGTCACCCCAGTATACTTGTTCTTCCTTTCCCACATATTCCTGCTGCTTAGATACAATGCATCATACTTCTTTGCTTTTAGTTCCAGGTGCGCCTCCTCTGATCACACTGGCTCAGCCTCAAAGAGTGCTGCTCACCCAGGGGGAAAAGCTCTCCCTATCCTGCTCCACCTCAAATGTCAACAGCGACATCACAATCAAGTGGAAGGCTCCACGCGGAGTGGTAAGACAAAAACTAACCAGCTCTCACCTATTTACCTGAGCACACCGTGACACTCTTCATGACCACAACACACATATACAGTACATACTGCAGGCTTTATTATTGTAAACACATCAACCGCTTTAAATCAATCAAGTAAAACCAATGTTTACGAAAGCATACTTATAGAAAAGCATACAGTAGGTATGGGTGCACGTCCCAGTTAACCTACTTAATGTGCTAATGTGTTTGTAGTCTGAGTATGAGAATTTATATGTTTATATATGTATGTTTGTTCTTGATATTATGCCCAGAGGCAAATTGGACCTTGAATGTTGTTTAAAGCCTTGTTTAAAAGTTTTGAGAACATTTTGAAGAGATGGATAGATGGATGGATGGACAGGTCCTCAGTCTAGCATTGAGACTAAACTGGTATCAGAGACTGATATTTGAGAGATGAACACGCTTTGTTTCATATAAAGGTTATAAAAACAGCCACACCTACACATATAGACAACCACAAGCACTTTACCCAAGACAAGGTCTATGCCCCATCTCTCCAGAGTTGCCCAATCAGCTTTGTGTCTGTTTTCTTTCTGCATGTGCCAAGCAACCGTCAGTGCAGCTGACCTCGCGTCTCCTGACTGAGCCTATTTCTCACGTGAGGACCGCCATCCTCAGCCTGGGGTCTGTGACGATGCAGGATGCAGGGAGTTACAACTGTGAGGCCATGAACGAAAGAGGGACCAGTGCAAAGCCGGTCTGGGTCGACATCTATGGTAGGTCTCTGTTGTTTCAAACATCATTTTCAATTTTAAAAACTATGGGTTGCACAGTATTTTAAGGTCCTTGTTACAGTGCAACTACGTATTTGAAGTACTGAGTAATATTAATGAACAACATGTGCTTACTATGTAATTAGAGTTAGCGTTTGAATTAGGTTATTTGCATGTAGTTATGCATAATTTACTGTTATTACTAAGTACATGTAACACTTCTAACAAGGACACAGTGTCACATAAATTGTTATCAAACAATCATGAGACTTTTTTATTAAGACTGTTTCAAAGGATAAAATTATGTTTTATGTGTTTGTGTGTGTAGATAAAGGCTTTATTAACCTAACAAGTGTGAATAACAGCACTAAGAGAGTGCGCACTGGAGAAAGTCTGTCCCTGCGTGTGGTAATGGACGCTTACCCGAAACCTCATGCGTTTTCCTGGAGCTACAGTGGTGTAAAACTAACCAATACTACTGATCATGTCATTACCAGTCGGTCACATGGGAATAGGTATGATTTTGTAAATCAAAAAATGTTTTTTTTACTCCTAACATTTCTTGTTTTTCATATGTAGCATTTGCTAAGGATGTGCATCATTTGGTACCATTTCAGTTATCAGGACAATATTAGTTTTTTATTATTATTGGAAATATTCGTTGATATTGTGCATTTAATTGTGGTGTGTTTTTAAATTTAGATCACCTTTGCCATCATGTATTGCTCAGTTATAATGAATTTTTAAAAACACTAATAATTTAAAAGCATCTTTAGCATCTTAATATCATTTTTTTTATACTGTGCTTTATAATGTTGTGAAGCCTACATTCACTTGTGACATTTAAAGTGATTGGTTTTTGTTTTTTTATAGGTTAACATAGGTTCCATAACATGAAAATAAATATGGGCTCATCAGTGTCGACCAGAATTTTAATACCAGTGCATCCCACATATTGTGCAAAATCCACATGTTATTCAATTAATTCAATGAACTTAAAGATAAGTAATTCATGTTTTTTTTTCCTCTTTATTCAACAGTTACACCAGCGAGCTGAAACTAGTGCGTCTCAAGGTGTCAGAAAGCGGCGTTTACACCTTTTCATGCTCAAACCGAGACGTAACTGTCCATCAAACGTTCGAAGTCCATGTCATAAGTGAGTGAAAAAAATAAATGCTAATGGCAAATATTTGCTTTCCACTTGCCAGAAAAGAATATAAAACGTATGTGATTATGACTTTTTGTGTGTATTCTTGTTCAGTAGTAATCAGTCATATTTCTTGGGCATTGTGCTGGATAAAAGAACTTAATTGTCTATGTAAGACCCTGGCTTAAAACCCACTTACAATAGTAGAGGCCATGTAAGAACAGATATGATAGACTGGCCTTCAAGACTGCAAATAAGACCTTTTATCATTATCATTTATACTCAATCATTTTCTTTTCAATTAGAATTATTGATCACCCATTATAAATGGATATAATTTTTCCTCAAACAGGTCTCCCATTCAACCCACATTTTAAACAATGAAATATTTAATATCTGGCATTTTAGGTCAATTAATCAATATTTTAGAAAGTGATCGCAAATGAGACACCTGTACAAACATCCATCCCACGAACCAGAATTGTAAAACTGACCCTGAATTAATCTTTTACTGTTAGGTAAACCACAGATTGTGTCCTATGAGGGGCCGATTGATGGACAGGTGCGCTGTGCTGCAGAGGGTTACCCCACTCCTCAGATCAAGTGGTATTACTGTGACCAACCCCATTCTAGGTACGTGGCTTTCTACAGTTTTGTTAGTTTCGAATACACCCACAATTTTGGAAAAGTTCCTACAATGGGCTTCCAAAGTTGGTTTCCAAAATTAGTGGTACCTCCCTTGAGCAGTGTGAACATATTAGCTTCTCCAGACCAAGGGTACATTGTGATACAGCGTGGATTAGCCACCTACCGTTAACTTGATGTTTGATGATTGGACAACAAAGCTTTAGCCTATTATTGATGGGGATAAGCAATTTGACTCTGTCATGATTGTGACTTCACAAAAGCGATTGGTTGCTATCAGTCATGTGACAACACCTGACAGACAGCATGGGAACAACCCTTTCCCATGGGGCTGTTTATTCTCAGATACTAACAGTGTTGACAGAACACCTTAGCACAGACTTAAATCACAAGCTTATCCAATCAATTCCTCATGGTGATCAAATCCGATCAAGATAAGATGACCTGCTTCAAATTGAGCATACTGTATAAGAGCATACTGCAGTGCAATTTGTCTTTTGATCTTGTTTATGTGATGCTTGCTTTATCTGTCACCGGTTTGGTGGTTTTCTCAGCATTCCAGTGTTGAGAAACATGATGAGAGGTTTCCACCATGCTAAACAAAGTAATTAAGTAGTCTCTCGAGGGGCCTTTGTTCTAGACTGGCCGCTGGGTCAAAACTGAAGCGTGGTGTCGCACGCCTCTCCACATTTGTAAGTTGATGGGCGTTCCTCAAATTTACCACTATGGGTGTGGTTTTGACCCAGCGGCCAGTCTAGAACAAAGGCCCCTCGAGAGACTACTTCTATTGGATAGACGAGTCGCGTTTGACGGATTTATTTGCATAAAGATGGGCATCAGCCAGCTTTTTGACGCACAGCATTTTTCCAAATGAAGCGCCGCCTTCCCGGGATGCTTTGCGGGCGCGTTAAAGTCGTGTGACGTCACTCGAGGGGCCTTTGTTCTAGACTGGCCGCTGGGTCAAAGCTGAACGCGTGACGTCACCCATGGGAATAAAGTGGAGTGCGGCGCGACTGAAGTGTCGCACGGACAAGTGGATCAGTACCGTGAGACATACAAGAACTCAACTTATTTTTTAATATATTATTAGAGCTTAAAAAGTTATGTCTCTTGATATGCAATGGTGTTTAACATTTGATCTTAAGATCTACATGAAATGTAAATTGACCATACATGCTCCTGGTGTTATTGTGAACAATTCATGGGTGCATTTTACTCCAAAGAAAAATGTTAGGCATCGGAATATTTCATCAAAATATAAAATGGGTTTAAAGCAGGGTTAAAAATTTAAAGCAGGGTTATTATCGTTAAGGGGGAAAAAAAACAAACAAAAAAACATTTTTGTTAATTGAAATAAAGTTGTATTTAACTAAAATATAAATATTACATGAAAAATTCAAACAAACATATTCTGCAACTAACTGAAATAAGTTGACTCATTAAATTTACTAATTGGATATAATTAAAAACTAAAATTGAAATAAAAACTCAAGAAATCCTAAAGTAATATTTAAATATAAATAAAAACTAATACAAATGACAAATTTACCAAAACAAATTAACTAAAAACTGAAAATGAAAACCTAAATATACAAATAAAATCTACTTCATAATGTTAATAAAAACTATAGTTGTATATAAATAATACTAAAATAACACTGCTTTAAAGGCTATGAAAAAAAGTAGGCCTACTGAATATTATCCTGAATAATAGGTTTATGAGCTTTTTTTAATTACATTTTTAACATATTTAGGACTGTGCACGAAATACCTTTTTTAGTAGTATTATTTTCAATGGTTCCTTTTATGCAGTGTTTCTGGGAAACAGTTCTACGAAGTAATTACATGTTCTGGAGAAGTGCAAGATCAAGAATTTACGACTGTGTTGCATGCTTCCTCAGGTGCTCTAATTTGCTGAATGCTACTCAGGAGGAGGAGGATGTTGTCACTGTAACCATGACAAGTCCTCCCTTTGGGAAAGGCGCAGTGGAGAGCCGTCTAAACATAACCAAGAACAATTATGCCACCCTTGAATGTGTGGCATCTGCCAATGGGGAAATCGTGTACACTCTGTTTTCCATCAGCGGTGAGCAAATAACTTCCCAAATCACACACACACACATACACACCCCAGTACATCCCACTTCGGACATTGACTGAAGACTCTTGTTTGTAATTGCTAAGTCTCAGCCTCAGTCGACTCCGCCTACAGTCTGTTTGCTGACCCTCTGATCCACACTACTCTCAAAACTAGAAAGCGCTTTCATTATCGGCAGGATATAATCTGGTTGGCTGATTTATGCAACTTCTGAGAGTTAGGACACATTGCGGGTGTTTTTTTATTTACCTGAATATATCTGAGATTTGATTTTATGAATTCAGACACTGCTTCTTTGTTGGACCTTTGCATATCGTACTCGGTTACTATCGTAACCTCGGTTCCCTGAGAGTAGGGAAGCTATACGCAGTGGGGTAGCGTGGCCGGGGGAAACTCCTTTTCCTCAAAATTCTGAAGCTTAAAATGTAAAACGTATTTTGCAGCTGCACAGCTAGCACAGTGAGTGTCTGGCTCACTCATTGGCTGTGCATCGGCAACTGCACATCCAATGGCGCGGGAGCCTCCAACGTGTGAGCCAATGAGCTAGCATTACGACATACACGTCAGAGCCCGCCAAAGGGGGCGTGGTCAGAGACCATAAAAGCCCCCGAAATAGCCATTATAGCAGGTTACATCGACTGAAGCAACATACTGCCATGCTACTCAGTGCGGCCGGCTACGCAATACTCGTTCCCTACTCTCAGGGAACCGAGGTTACGATAGTAACCGAGTACATTCCCTTTCGAGAACGGTCACTTCGCATTGCATAGCTATATGCATAGCTATATTCCTTCAGAACCAGTCAGAAACCAATAAATATTAAGAAGACCGGACACTGTCGGGCCTCATAATATACACATATATACATCTAATGCCCATACATCCATATTCAACCCAATAACTTAAGACCAGACACCGGAGTTGAAAGCACTTTAGGTACATAGCCGTGTCTGGGTTTGAGAACGACCTTCGAGTTGCCGACACCAAACTCCAAACAAGAGGGGCTCACAGAGAGTGCCTACAAATCTCCCACTCGCTTGATAGATGCCAGTGCCAGCCGGAGAACAGTCTTTAGTGAGAGTAGTTTGAGATCAACCGACTGGAGCGGTTCAAATGGTGGGCCCTTCAGGGCCCGAAGGACCGTGGAGAGGTCCCAAGACAGAACAGACGGAGGTCTGGATGGGGTTCAACCTCCTGGCTCCTTTAAGAAACCGTACCACCAAGTAATTTCTTCCTAGCGATCGCCCAGCCACTGGAGCATGATAAGCTGCGATAGCCGCCACGTACACTTTGAGCGTAGACGGGGTCCTACCCGCATCTAGCAGCTCCAGTAGGAAGGAGAGCACCACTGGTACCTTGCATGACATGGGTTCAAAACGTTTGTCCAGACACCAGATGGAAAACACTGACCATTTAGAAGCATACAAGCGCCTTCGGCCCTGGCCTCATTGATCGTGCTTTGGACCTTTTCAGGAATTCCACACAGTCACACAACAGAAAGAATGTTGAATCTCACAAACATTCAGTGTTAGGAAGGCTACTTTGGAAATGTAATTGCTTACTGTTATAATTTACCCATTATAAATGTGGTTTGGATTACTTTATTTGGATTACTTTATCAATGTAAAGCAATTTCCTTTTAATTTGATTAGTAGCTAATTGAATTACACATTTGACCTCAGTAATACAACTAAATACAATTACATTCATTTTGTAATTTAATAACATAATTTCATTACACGTAACTAGTCACTCCTCAACCCTGCATTCATTTGTTTTTAATATATATATATATATATATATATATATATATATATATATATATATATATATATATATATAACAAATGTCCACCCTAAATTGTTTTGTTTTTTCTAAAGATTTACTAAAGTAATTCTGGGAAATGGGGTCATGTTCATGGGGGAAAACATTTGCTGTTAATGTAATCTGTACAAGTAGTTCAAAATAATATCATTTATAGAATATGTAATGCAATCATATCTGACATATACTGTAAAGCTTCATTGTTAAACAAGTGTTAAAATATGAGTTACTTAAGTCACTTAAAATATGTATATGAATTTCTTTGAATTTTTATTGAATTGCAATTCTGCTTCCTTTAATTGAAATTCGAATTGTAATTCTAGATCCTGTTTTTGACATCAATTCAAATTCAATTCAAATTCAAGAATTGAATTGGAATTCAGGAGTAATTCTCAATTCAATTCTGAATTGTGCACAAGCCTGGCGTCCATGCACTTCGTGAACATACGGGGTGCAAGAGACAGGCCGAAGGGTAGAACTGTGTACTGATAAACCTGACCCTTGAAGGCGAATTTCAAGAATGGCCTGTGACGGGGGGCTATCTGAATGTGAAAGTAAGCGTCTTTCAGATCCACAGTAAAAAACCAATCGCCCGGACGAACTTGCGCGAGTTTTGTTTTAGTCAACATTTCGAATGGCCGTCTCTTTTCGGAACTATAAAATAACGGCTGTAAAACCCCGAATGCTGCAGCGTGGGGGGGAATAGGCTCTATCGCCCCTTTTGCTAACAGAATTCTGAACTATAAAATAACGGTTGTAAAACCCCGAATGCTGCAGCGTGGGGGGAATAGGCTCTAACGCCCCTTTTGCTAACAGATTGTGTATTCCGGAGCGAAGCACGTGACCCACGTTGCCTCTCACCGAAGTCTCTACAACCGCCTGAAACTTTGGGGGTCTGCGAGCAAATTGGAGCGAGTAGCCTCGCTTTATTGTGTTTATAACCCAGCTCGACACACCGGGGATGGCTTGCCAGGCCAGGGCTCGTGTGGCTAGGGTTTGACACATGTTTTGGGACGGGCCGCCTAACACAGGTGGACCTGATACCCTTATATTGTGATTTGTGCTACTGAGTGTTGGACTGACTATAAAGCCTGTCACCTGGGGTAAAGTCAGTGAAGCAACTGAGAGGGGGCCACCTAATTAAGGGGGACCGTGAACCCGTGTGTTGTGTGTTTGAAACATACACTTTTTGTGCTTTATTTGGGTCGCTGTGAAAACGGCGTTTGTTTGTAAAGGTGCGCGCAGTGTAGCGGGCCTGTTTACAGCAGTAAAATCTCCAGCCGCCTGAACTAAACAGGGAGCTGCGAGAAGTGTTCTGGGCCTTTTTGAGGGTGGTCCGACTAGCGCGAGACACGAGCCCTCCCTTTTTCCCACGGATGCTAGGAGGTAGCCGGAGGCCTGGGATCCGACTTGCCGCTGGAACGAGAGCCCTGGCGCCGGGGCAGCGGGTAGCATTTAGCCGGTCTAACCTGACGGCGGGCATCAGCCACAGGACGGGGCTGAGAGGCCTGCTTGGCTGGTTTCGCTGGCTGAGGAGAGGGCATGGATTTCGGCCTGCTTGAGGCCGAGCTAGAGCGCTTAGGCAAGAAGTGTCGCATTGCCTGGGATGACTTCTGAGCCTCGGTGAATCTCTCCGAAAAGCCCTTCACCGTCGGGCCGATTAGGCCGGAACTGGAGATAGGGGCGTATAGGAACACCGTTCTGTCCGCGTCCTTAATGTCCGTGAGCGTGAGCCACAGGTGGCGCTCGAACATGACCATGTTAGCCATGCTCCTCCCGATGGCCTATGCAGTAGCTTTGGTAGCCCGCAAAGCTAGGTCCGTGGCGCTCCGTAAGTCACGGAAAGACTCGGGTTCCGGGCCAGTCTTGTCCCTGGATTGGAGGAGCTTGGCCTGGTAAACCTGCAACACCACCATAGTGTGCAGGGCCGAAGCAGCTTGACCGGAGGCGGCAAAGGCACGTCCAGCGAGAGCTGAAGTGTTTCGACACGGCTTAACAGACATACACGCATACAGGTCACACATACACGCATACTGTCCCAGTGTGGCCTGTATAGGTTATACTTATTTGTCACAGGTCTGGGTGTGTGTCTTTGCTTTGGTGTGCTAGTAGTAAACTATTCTGTTGATTTTGTTGACCTGTTTGTTTTTGGGTTGTCTTCCATCGTTGACTCTGAAGGTGTGTCTCGGTTCTCTCCCTCGTTAAGTAGTCATTGCACTGGCCAGGGAGGCAGTCTGTCCCACTGTCCCACGGTATATTTCTAATGTGCTTGAAAAGAAAACAATCCTGCAAACTTGAAGTATTATACATGAATAAGTGTTATAACTATAAATATAACGATAAAGAAATAGTTCTAAAAATCTTTTTCAATATTAAAGAATAGCAGAGATCACACCACAGCTATAACGATAACAGCACATAGAAATTGATATCGTTGGAATCACTTTCAGAACGATTTTATCCAGCTGATGAATGATAAAAACATTGAGAGCCAATCAAAATCCTGAGCTCGAGCATTTAAATTGACAGACAAGAACGTGCTAAACATAAACAGAATGATATCGTTCGCTGGTGTAGACACTAATAAAGTTATCGTTCTCTGTGTGAACCGGCCTTTAGAAGAAGATAAATGACCACACATTTTATTTTTATTTTTTTATTTGATTTGTTCATTTATGCATGTTCTATCATTTTGCAGTGAGGTATGAATACTTATATTTTAATCATTTTGTGCTTTTATTTTATTTTATTTGTTTTAATGTATGCCCTCATGTACACTATTGTTCAAAAGTTTGGGGTAAGATTTTGATTATGCTCACCAAATCTGCATTTATTTGATCAAATAAAAAAGAATAAAAACAGGTGTATTGTGAAATACTTTTACAATTTAAAATAACTGTTTTCTATTTTGATATAATTTTAGTATGTAATTAATTTATTCATAACAATGATGAATTTTCCACTTCATTACTCCAGTCTTCAGTGTCACCTGATCCTTCAGAAATCATACTAATATGCTGATTTGGAGCTCAAGAAACATTTCTTATTTTTTAGCAATGATGAAAACAGTTGTGCTGCTTAATATTTGTATTAATATATATTATATATATTTGTATTATATAATATTTGTATTAATATCTCATTATATTCTTACCTAAAACTTTTGAATGTTATGTGTACATGATCTGTTCTGCTCATTAAAAGGAAATACTACTGAATATTTCATAATGGCAGTGTACACCTACAATGAAGATGAAGAACCTCGACCTTCAGTCATCATCTGAAGGTCATCTTATACTTCTGCACATCATAGAAATCCAGGAAGTGGAATGAGACTCAGAGACCTCGACCCAGGTGCTTCTGGTTTCCCAGGAATGGTTAAACCACCAAACGAGAGGAAACGCTCATCTCCTCACGTTCACTCCAGCTGTGCTTTGTCTGCTGGCTGCATCTTTTTAAAGGAAATCTAAACCAGCTGCCAACTCGCAGATCACCACTCCTGCTCCAGCTCAACCTGTGTAGGCAGACTTTCTGGATAAGAGATATGCAGACTATTATATAAACAGAGGTGCTGAGTTTTATCCCTAATCTTGTTTCTTTTGTAAACCTAGCATCACCAACTGTTGGGGATTATCTCAAGGGTTTTGGGGGGTTACGTTTTGGTTTGTTGCAAAACACCAAGTTTTTCCACCCCAGTTAGTGAAGGTAATATTTTTAAAGACAGAATGGTTCACAAAAGGTCATCCACATCCAGCTTAGTTTGTATCTGGTACAATTATTTTTTTATCCTTTCTTTGGTGGAAGTAGTTGACTACATTGCCTGTTTGTGCATTTTCTCAACTAAATGAGCTGTTTTTACAAAAACCCTAGTTGAACGTTGACCTTTTTGTAGAGTCCATCAGGAGTTGGACCGGAGATTTTGAGGTTTGAGAGCATGAATTGAGTCCAGATGCCTCGGGAAAGCCTGTTAGGTGATATGAGAACTGGTTTAGACTCTCAAGGTTTAGGCTGCAGCACATCCAGGAATACCAGTGGGACAATGAGCCTTAGGCTAAACTGTTCGACCTCAACTGAATGAGATGCAAAAAAAAGTGTTTTGTTATGGTGCATGTTGGTTTGTGGGAGGGCTTGATGGTGTGATTGTATGCAGTGGGATGATAGATGGATGGAAGTGGAAGGATGGAGGGTGAGAGAGAGATAGAGAGAGGGAGCAGAAGAGGACTGTAAAAGCCAGTGGCAGGTTTACATGGGATTACTTCCTGCAGAGTCTGCATTCTTTGACTTGAAATGGAGAGAAAGCTTCTTATAGCTTAAGAGCTTACTACACCGCTCAGAACAACGCAGAAAAACAATAACACAACACACATGAACACATACACACACATGAACACATACACACACATTACAAAAAAAACCACACAGCTGTAGTTTCAAAATGTGAAAGAAAATTGAGTAAAAAAAATCTCCAGTAAAGAGTTTTACCTCAATTCATTAGTGAGTATTATTCACACCTCATTAAATGCAAGCACTTAGGACATAATTCCACTGTGAGGTACTTATTCATTATTTTTGATGGGTCTTTAATGTTAATGTATTGTTCTACAGGTATTCCAACAGTGTAAATACTGTGGTTGTGTTTCAACGTCAGTACTTAGTGCATTAATATTTTTTTATTTCCATTAATCCTCTGGCTCAAGTCCCAAGACAAGCATCAGATCTACTGTGTTTTTGTTGTTGTTGTGCTAACAGAATTGATCCTCAGGGATGAGCTTTGTGTGTTGATTATCCGTCGATGCCTGTAACAGATTGCTTTCTTTACGCAAACACACTGTCTAGAGCAGTGATTCCCAACGGGTTCCAATCTGACAAAATCACAATAAAAACATTCAAGTTATGTGTAAAATAACAAAATTACACTTAATACATTTAAAAAAAACATGATTACATTAATAATGTATTACATTATTAATGTGATTAATATTAATTCAGATAATTTTAATAATATTTAATAACACTAAATTATATCCAATATGAGTTAAAAGTAGGGATGCACAATATATTGGCAACATATTGGTTATTATCAGTATTGCACAATCTTTAATTGTTTCTAGTATGTTATGTTTATATCATATCAGCCATAATTTTAAATATTGGTGCATCCCTATAGTTAAAAGGAACACATTTGTGTTTTGCTGTTGATGGAGTACATATGTTTCTAATGGCCGCTGAATGCTTTAATCTTCACAGAGAACACTGTTCCTCATGAACTCTTCACACCGTTGCTTATCGGTTGTGTTGCCGCAGCCGCTATCCTTGTTCTCATCCTTATCGTGCTGTCCTACAAATACATGCAGGTAAAGTGTCATTCATTACATATAGCTTGTCTTCCAACACATGAAGTTTATGCATGCTGACTCACTGAGGTGTTTTACTTTTCACCCTATTATAGTAATAAATATTGTAACCTATTGTTATTCTATAGCGTAACTTGTTTTTGGTTATTTGATATTAAGCTTGATCCTCAAATTCAACGCAATTTACCTGTCACTCCTGGCAGCCCTCTCCCACTTCAGGGAAACTCTGAAACAATAAACACTCAAATAAAAAAAATGATTTACTTAGCATGTCATAAGACCTGATGCTTCACCGTGCAGTTTCACACTGTTGCACAGGGGAGCAATCGGCTATATATGGACACACACATGCACACCAAATTACTGTTCACATTTGTGTTTGAACAATTTATGTGCATTTACACTAAACTTTTATTAGTGGACTCTGTTTACTTTTGTCTATCAGAGCACCTTTTTACACTTGCAATAACTGGATCTAAAAGGTTGTTTTATGCTTGTCTGGCAACGTCGCTCATTGTTTATGTCTCCCCCCATCCCTCTTTCTTTCTCTCTCTCCCTCGCTCATTTCTGTCTCCAACAGAAACCTAAATACCAAATACAGTGGAAGGTCATAGAAGGTATTCATGGAAATAGCTACGTGTACATTGACCCTACCCAGCTTCCATACGACCACCTGTGGGAGTTTCCCCGAGATAAGCTGCGTTTTGGTGAGTGAAGTTCCTGAATCGGTCTGCTTTGACTTGTTGGGCAATTCCAAACTTGTTGGGCAATTCCATATTCCAAATCATCTTTCCACTTTTTTTTCCAGTTTCTTTTGTTTATACGTTATGTTTGGAAATGTTTACGTGGTTCACCAAAAAGCATAAAAACCTGTTGAATTTGACAAAACATGCTCCTTTTCATTGACTGTTCCATGGTTTATTGACACTGATAGCTAGCGCCTTGTGACATACATCATATCTTCCCCATGAAGGAATAGCCGTATCCGTCAACAAACAGGATCCAACAGGATCTAGCATATTACGCTTCCCCACAAGCCACACCTCCTTGATTCAAAAACAAGTTGATGTTCCAGCTGAAAACTGGCTTTGGACCAGTTTCCAGGCTGATCCATTGATTGTAAACAACTTTATCAGAGAAAAGTGAAATTGATCCGTTCATGCTGTATCAATTATCTGAATCAGTTTTGCTTCCCTGCATCCCCAGGAAAAACTCTAGGATCTGGAGCATTTGGGAAGGTGGTGGAGGCCACTGCTTATGGGATGTCCAAAGCAGATACTGTGATGACCGTAGCTGTGAAGATGCTCAAACGTGAGTGAAAAGCAACAGAGACCATGTTCATAATCTTGAAATACGAGAAGCACAGTAACACCAAGGCGTGTTTAACCAGCATGTTTATTTAAGCAAATAAGGCAGTGTGTAATGACACACCAGAAAGTATACAAACATGCATGATTTGAAGAAAGGAGGTTAAACATTTCCAGTAAGCTACAATATCTGGTTCCCTGAACATACTGGGAATAATGTTGGTTTATGGTTTTAAACAATAAAACATAAAAAGAATGTTCTCAGAACAATAACCAAAAGGGAACCATACACTAACAATAGAGGAACGTTCTCTCTGTGTATTTTGATGTATTACTTTAAAGAAATTGTGATGTTTTTTGTTGTTTTATTAATGCTTTTATTTGTCTTGGTCTTTTTTCCCACAGCAAGTGCCCATGCCACTGAGAAAGAGGCTCTGATGTCTGAGCTAAAGGTGCTTAGTTATCTTGGCAACCATATTAACATTGTCAACCTGTTAGGGGCCTGCACTGTAGGAGGTGAGAGGCTAAGGCTAGATATTATTTTTCCAGGTTTGTGTGTATAGTGTTGTTCTTCATTACTGAACTGGTCTGTTGCACAGGTCCAACGCTAGTTATAACGGAGTACTGCTGTTTTGGTGACCTGTTGAACTTCCTGCGCAGAAGGAGAGAATCCTTCTACTTCTCTACACTGGGAGAAGACTCTTACTATAGAAACATCATGCTGCAGCCAGAACCAAAGTAAGTATGATCAATGCAACTGGTAGTTACCTGTAGTTATGAAAGTCATGATCAATGCAACTGTGAAAGTGTGAAGTGCTTTTGGGTTCACTAAAAAGAGTTAATGTTTGATCACAGTGAGAGCAGGAATGGATACATGACCATGAAGCCCTCTGTATTGGCAATTCTGTCCTCAGAAAACAGAAGATCACTTAATAAAGGTTGGATCAATGTCTTGTGTCTTATCTTTTCTTTCCTGTTTTCTTGTCATCTCTTTTCATGTCATCTAATCTCTACTTGTCTCATTTCATCGTGTCCTATGTCTTCTCTTCTCTTGTCTTGCCTTTTCTTTTTCTTTCCTCTTGTTTTTTCTCTCTGGTCTCATCTCTTTTTGTCCCAGACTCTCATCTTGTCTTGACCCTTATGTCTCATCTATTCTCCTTCCTTTCTCTTTTCTTTTCTGTTATCTTCTTTTCTTCTTGTCTTTTCTGATCTGTTCTTTTATCTTATCTCATCCCCTTTTCTAGTCTTCTCTCCTTTTCTCGTCTCATCTCCCCTTCTGTCTCTCTTCTTATGTCTTCTCTTTTCTTATCTTCTTCGTCTCTTATTTTTTTCTCTCATCTTGTTATGTCCTTCTTTTCAGTTCTTTCAGTCTTCTCATCTCTTCTCATGTCATCTCATCTCTTGGTCTTGTGCCTTCTGATCTCATTTCATCTCTTCTTGTCTCAACTCCTCTTGCCTCGTGCCTTCTCTTCTTGCCCTGTCTCCTCTCATGTCATCTCATCTCTTTTCTTGTCTCATTTCATCTGGTTTTGTCTTGTGCCTTGTCTTCTATTCTTGTCTGTTCTCGTCTTGTCTCACCTTGTACCTTCTTTTCTCGTCTCAGCTCTTTTGTCTCATCTTATCTTGTGCCTTCTTGTCTATTCTTAACAGAATTTGTCACCCCTTTAGGTGATTCATACAGCGATACGGATGCCGTCAGTGAGATTCTGCAGGAAGATGGCTTGACTCTGGACACTGAGGATCTTCTTAGCTTCTCCTACCAAGTAGCCAAAGGGATGGATTTTCTGGCATCCAAGAACGTAAGTGTTTTTTTTGTTTTTTTTTGCATCCGTTCTTTCTGACGGATGGTGAGTTTTATATTCCGAGTGTTTGCAGTAATCCCATACTGCAGATCTTCTCTCTTTTCCTCTACAATGCCAGTGGCTCACATTCCATTACCTCTGCCGAGTCCTAGATCGGGTTACACAAAGTCATGCACAAATGCACACAAGTTGTCAAGCACATGCACACACTCATTCACAGAGGGTCATGCCGAGAAATATCACATTTCACCTCCTGGTCAGTAGGTCCAGTTTTCAATTTAGTGGAAGGAAACAAAATTAGTCCTGCTGTTAAGTGGGCATGTGAGTTTTCTGTCAGTGAATTCATTTCAGCACCTCAACGCTAACTTAGAATAATGGTATGTTCAACACTTTTTTGCTAATGAGGTTTTGAATATTGGCACTGTTATTGTAAATATGTGACAGTCCTGACATATGAAAGCAATATTAAGCAAAACCTTTACAAGGGAAGCCAGTCCACTTGATGGTCATTTTGTTAGTGCCTCCAGGACACTAAATTCTATGTAGGTAACAGGCATACAAGTACAGCTTCTATCTACTTGAATTGCGAAAGGCAGAAATCACAAAAACTGTTTGTCAAGGTTACGTTTCAATAACATATTTCAAATTAGCAATTAAATCTGACCATAGTTGTATCGTAACATTTGCTTCTTTTGCTCAAATCACGATAAAAAACAAGACATCCATTAATACGGCCAGTTTCTCCCATTAACTTTTCTACAGTATAAGTGGTCCGTGTCCATCCCTTGTACTGTCTCTGCTTTTAATACATAATATATGATGGCAAGTATTTCTTCATGTGTGTTTATTGTATGTGTGTTTGTGCAGTGTATTCACAGAGACCTGGCAGCCAGAAACATTCTCCTCACCCAAGGCCGAGTGGCCAAGATCTGTGACTTTGGACTAGCCCGAGACATCACTACTGACTCAAACTATGTTGTCAAGGGCAATGTGAGTATAAACTGTCATTACATGTGACATATAAACAACTTTAACCTTAGCTTATTTTATTTGTAGATTTTCCCACTAGGTTTTGCATGTCACGCTGTACACTAATTATCGGATTAAGTGAATAGTCAAGCACAGATCATAGTTTTCTTACGTGATGCTTGCCATTTAGGAACCAGAGCTTAACTATACATAATCATGAAAAGCTGTGGAAAAAAGAATGTGTAATCCATAAATAAGACACTTGTACACTTCCTTACAATTGGAGGCTTTTACTTTGCTTGGATGCACTGCTAATGGCTGTCATCCAACAGTGTCAAACCCCTCTTCCTAAATCTATTATGTGGGTGTTTTATCCGAGCTTACTGTTTGGAAATCCCTGCTAAAGCAAAATGACAATGTTTAGTTTAAAATACAAGAGCTTGTATTCATGTTGATGTCTTACAATGGCAATAGATTGATGCAAAAGAAGCCGGGAACAGGGTAATTTCTGCAATTTTAAAACAGTTGATTTATTTTCCAGAATTTGCATAAAGCAGAATGCTAATGTTGCTATTATATTCTACTTCTCCATTTGCATCCTGGATTCATGGGCTAAAAGAAGCCGAAAGCAACAAACAGTCAAGCAAACTTGGACTACTGTGTTGAAAGTCTTTGAGTCCGTATTATTTTTGTATATTTATTCTGCAACCAAGTCAGGTATTGTCAATCTACCGCTTGCTAACTAGAACAAAACTGTATGATTGAGGTTTCCAAGCACAGCTTTTGATTGTAAATTGTTTCAGTGGTAGTCACAGACTGAATCCTTCAAGTAATGTGTGGTGTACTGCATGCCTTCATGCTCTACCTATGTTGTTAAGGAAGGAATGATTTAATGAGGATATTCTCTGCACAGGCCCGTCTTCCAGTGAAGTGGATGTCCCCCGAGAGCATCTTTGAGTGTGTGTACACCTTTGAGAGTGATGTTTGGTCTTATGGCATCCTGCTGTGGGAGATCTTCTCCCTCGGTAAGTTAAACTTATCTCATAATTATTTTGACTTGGCATGATATACTGCCTTTAATCCAAATATCGATAATGTGCGTCTTTAGGGAGTAGTCCTTACCCGGGCATGCCTGTGGACTCCAAATTCTATAAGATGATCAAGGAAGGATACCGAATGGAGTCGCCAGAGTTTTCCCCGAGTGAAATGTAAGACTGAGCTTTAATTAGTTGAAATATATTTATGCAGTTACGATATTGGCAGCATTTTCACACTAAAACAATGTTCCAAGGTTATTTTCGTAAACGAAAACTGAAACTAAGACATTTTCGTAAACTGAAATAAAATAGAAATTTCAACTTAAATGAAAAACTAAAATGAAACGAAACTAACAACAATTACTGAAAACTAACTGAAATAAAATAATAATTAGCAAAAATAAATAATTGTTTTCGTAATTAATAAGCTCTCATCCTGTACCGGAAAATCACGTTTTTCCCTTGGACTTTATTTTTCAATTTAAATTATGTTTTATTAACAAAGTTCGGGAGGAGCACGTTCAGATAATTAAACCTAATTAAACACCTGTGGAGCGCATTCAGATAATCAAAGCTAATTAAATATGGGTGGAGCACAATCAGTTAATCAACCCAATCAACGAATTAAGAGGTATATAATATCCAGCAGACTTACCTCCGTTCGTCGACAGTTTAACAGCATCCCTCCACCACCCCATCTCCTCACTTCTAGTTCTAACTACTCTTACAACAACTGGGGGGACTACTCTGGGTTCGGGCAAAAAATTCCGAGTTCGGAACGCCAAATACGCATAATCTTTACTCCATTTAATTTGATGTGTGAACTCATGAAACATGCTCTAGTCTAGACGGACATGTACGTTGCACTCGCGTCTCTCGTTTTTCAAAGCAAAAACGCTATCTGTGTGATCTTCCAGCACCAAAGAATGGCCATAAAGTATTTCCTTCATGCCTAGACCATATGCAAATACAGCTGTACCTTAATTCCAGGTTATATAACCATCGCATGTGAAACTTAATAATAAACAAAAAAACACACATATTAGACAGCATACCAAACTGAGCAGAAAACGGAAAAAACAAATAGCATATCTAGCCCACAAATAGACTTACATTTTCAGAGTAGAAGTAAACTAAATTTCTGGTCTGAATAGAACATATGAGCATGGGTATAACTATGAGTATATGATATTAAAATATACAATAGACAAAAAGCATAAATGGATCAATACCAGAAAAATATTTGAAAGGATTAATCATAGAAATAACCATAAAATAATAATACATTTTTCTTTCTTATACACCAGGTTTAACAAGATTTCATCCATAATATGAATGAGTATGAATGAATAATTTTTACTTTTAAATGTTTGCTTTTGTTTGGTTCTTTGTTCAATCTCAAGCAATTATTTTATTTTTATTATTAAGAGGTTTGCACAAGAGTTAACTGTAAACTGCAAACATTAAACTTTGCTGAAATTAAATGTCTTTAACGGGAAGTGTTCTGTTTACTCTGCTAAACTATAATTACTAAAACTGAAACTAAATATATAAAAACTAAATAGAAATGTGTTCACAAAATAAAAACTAAACTGAAACTAACAAAACCATTAAACAAACTTATTAAAACTAGACTGGAATTTATATGAAATTTGAAAATAATATTAAAATAAAAATGAAGTTAAAAATGCAAAACTATTATAACCTTGCAATGTTCCCAATAAAACCAGCGCCGCTTGTGTTGTTGTTTCAGGTACGAGATCATGCACTCATGCTGGGACGCCGACCCCTTCAAGAGACCCTCATTTACCAAGATAGTGGAGAAAATCGAACAGCAAATCTCAGACAGCACCAAACATGTATGTCTCTTATTTTTTCCCTTTTTAGAACACAAAACATTGTAATCATGCATGGATTTTTTTTTTTTATCTATTTTTTTTTTTTTTAAGTATATTGGAAATGCAGTTTATGCAATGATTTGAAACATGATAAACATGTTTTTAATTCAGGAATTTGGTCTTTTGGAGGGTGGAGCATAAAGCCGAAAAAGAAAGAGATACAAGTGTCCTGATATACTAATGAAGAAATTAAAAGAATGCAATCTTTATTAATTGTGTTATAATTTTGTAAAACAAAACAAAACAAAAAAACACATGAAGCATATAAAAAGGATATCATAGAGACGACTGTCAAAGTGTCAAGATATCAGAAATAATTTGATCTTTTAATGATAAGGCAAGGTTAGTTCAGGTTGTGAAATGCCATGGTGTGCGACTCCTCAACAACATTAAAGGTACAATAGGGGATCTGGGAAATGCTAACTTTAGCCTGCTAGCATACGATCGCACCCTCCCTGCAAATCGCAGTCCAAAGCCACACCTCAGCCAAAACACATGAACGCATACAGACCAGAAGCGAGTTGACCTGAGACAACGTTATTGGATTGTATCATGTATCATTCACTTGTGAGAAAACTTTACAGTACAGTGAGTAACAGTACTACTATAACGGACGTAAAAAACTATTTGCCTGCCATTCTCTGATGATGTCTGTGCCTGTTATTCACGCAGAAATCATACGTCATCAGCGTCATTGCATGCAAAAACACGTTGAATGACGGAGCACATGCTATCGTTTAATTCGTACCGAATGCAATGATCAAACGAACATTTTATGGTCCTAAGCCTTCCACAGACGATATATATTTCTAAAAATACATTTAGAACTCTTAACATAGTGATTGCTATCAGTATATGAGGAGACTTTCAACCAGCATAACAAAAAAAAAATTCTGTAGAGAATCACCTATTGCACCTTTAATAAATAATTCATGATATTTGTATACTTTTTACCTTGAAAATATATTTAAAAGCTGTTTTGAAAATTAGTCACATGTATTCATGGTGTAAAGAAAATGTTCCTATTTTTTCTCACTTTATACCACATGACATTTTCATTTCTACAAAAAAACATATTAAACCAATGTGAATACGAAGAGTACATGTCTCAGAACTTGACAGTAGATTTTTTTTTTTAAATGTCCTTTTGTTTATGGTTGACACCACATCTCCTTTCTCTTCTTCAGATTTACTTAAACTTCAGCTCCAGGTTGCCTGTTGCTCCGGGGCCCCATGAGGAATCCAGTTCTCCTGTCCAGCGGCTAAACTCAGTAGGCAGTCACAGTACCGCCACTCAGCCCCTGCTGTCCAACAATGATGTCTTCTTGGAAGGGACAGGTCCACGTCACCCTCCAGTGTGAAGATCTGATTCCCAGTAAAAAGCAGGCATTCTAACAGATGCCATTCATCTACTGAGAACCTTCGCCTTAGCTAAGTGTCATTGTAGCTGTCTGACATGCATGAGGACTTTGGTGGAAAACACTGATCAAAAATCTCTTCTAGGATCCAAGAGCAGTCGTATTCTTTCCATTCACCTTTCCCGCAGATTGTGTATACAAGCCCCCCTGCCAGAAAGGACAGGGATGGTGTGCTTTCCTTTTACATTTCATGTATTTTTTGGAATTGTGGGACATCAAACTTTTGAGACAGCTAATAATCAATGCTGGTATCATCCCATGGTACTATATCTTCAATGTGAGTCTGCAGGAGGACTGAACTTTTTTCTTTTTTTGTAGAATCCCTTTGATTTATTACATGGGATATATAAACACAATAATGCTTCTTTTGCTAATTGTCTAGTCTTTACAAGTGACAGAAGTCAAACAGGCTGTTTCAAGTCAGAGACTAGATGAAATCATGATGGATCACTATGAAACAATTGGAAATTAGACTTTCCCAAACAATCTCTGAAGTCTTGGCATTCAATTTGACGTGATCTTTTAGCCGAAAATGCATTATAGGTATTTTAAGATATTGTAACACTCATGTGTTGAATATGTCAGACTTTCAGTAGTAAAAGAGCCTGGCGTGAGAGTAAATCACACTTATTTTACTATCAACTATTTTGCAGGTCTTTCCAATAAATTTATAAATTCAAATATCAAACACAAAAGGCTATGCTATTTGGAAATATGTATAAGCAGCAATAACTCTGTAACTTTGACAGCATGATCATGTTGCTGCACAAGCCAAAAACAAGCTACTTGGTGCATGTTGCATTTGGAATAGTATTTTGTCAGTTGGCAGCTGAATCTGTAAGACGTTTTAAGTTTAAATAGACCAAATTAAGGTACTTTTCAGTTTAGCTGTCAGGAAAGGTGTCGAGACACGAAGAGGCAATCCATCAAAGTTCATTGTTTACTTTAAACACTCAGAGATATTTTGATTCCACAGCAGTATTATATTATTGGCTTGTGTTGTATTTTCCTTTTCCAGGAAATGTAATTTGGGACAGCAAAATGATCCAATCAAGCAGTAATTCAAGCTTGACGTATCAAACTTTTAGACAGTGTTTCTTTTAGGGATCACTTTAAACAGTTTCCTTTCTCTTCTCCTGAGTGTTTTAAGGAAAATATTTGTTAAATAGAATACTTATTTCATTTGTATGGCACAGACATAGCTTGTATGGCACAGACATAGCTTGTTTCAACACACTGAAAATACTTATTTGAGTAGTTTTATGATGTGGTTCCAGAATGGTGGACTGTAGAAGATCAGTAGCTTCTGTAGCATTGGTTCTGTTCTTTATTTCAGGAAAAAAATGGGAGTTATTCCACATTTTATCGTTCATTAAACTGGAAGTGTAGTGCTCTTTTGTATATTCGAATGGTTTTGCTAGCTTCTGGTGCGTCTAATTTTGTGCATAAAAAGTACGGTGGGGGTCTGGTAGTTTCAAGGAGAGACCACTCTGAGATGGCATCATCGCTCTGCTTTCTTGTGTTTGTGGAAATCGCAGGTTATCATTTCCTACAGACTTGACTCAGTTACTCTGACTTCTACTTGCCAACTGTTGTGCCTGAAATGTTTTCTCTGCTCTTTAGCCAATGAGAATCGTGCTGTTGAAGGTTGAGCCAATAGAAAGCTGCTGCTGCTGTGTAGAAATGGGTGCCAATGGCTTCTTGATCTCTGTTGAATTAGCCAATGAAGGATCTGCCAATAGACGGCTGGCTTTCAGACCTAGGGCAAAAAGAGTGGCTTTCTGTTACTTAAATGAGCCAATAGGTTTCTCATTCCACTGCCAAAAGGAAAGATCGCAGAGTATTCATCCGAATATGAGCTACGTACTGAATGATTCAGTCGACACCAACCGCAGTACTCATAGCTGTGCAAACATCAGTAGTCTGGGCACTCAGTCAGTAGCTCGTTTTCCAGGTCTCCCTCTGTTCTTTGTGTCCAGCTGCTTCCTCCGGCGGATGTCTCACTTCCACAAAGACTCAGCCGGGGAGATCCAACTCAGCCCGTATCCCATCTCCACCGCTCCTTTTCGCCACACTGGGACATTGTTCCTGTTGTGCACTGGCTTTTGCTTGCATTTGCGCTAATGAGTTTTGCGCATCTGTGTGAGCGTGTATGAATGTGTAAATGCAGGTCATTTGCTGTTAAAATACCAGAGCACTGATGGGTTCCTCCAGTTGAACGACTGTAGTTAATGAACTTCAGATTGTCTGAATTATAGAGCTGAAGAAATCGATGTTCAGCCGCTACATACTGTTCGCTACATCACTGTTTGCTCTTTTCTTTTATGTAAATAATATATATATCAAAATGTTGCTTCTTGTTTTGTTATCACGGTACGTTCTCTCATGTGCTGCATATATTTTTGTATGTTACGGTTTGTCACTTTCATGTAATTTCACGTTATCATCTTCTGTCATTATTTTGCCTCTTGATTCATTTATTCACAAGTGCAGTTTTCAGACACACCAGGTACAGTTGGTTATATATTTTAATCCATTTATATTATATTCAGCGTTGCTTGTCGTTTCAGTATTTTCAGTGTTTGCATTGTCGATGAAAGGAGGAACACATGAAAATAAACACAGATGGTGCAGGAATTCCATTTGTGACCGCATAGTCACTACAGTTCTCATTTGCATTTTGAAATGATTGAAAGGTGTTTTGCCCCATAAAAGAATGTTTAATGTATTTTATTGTATATTTATTTTACAGTTTTTATTTTGAAGACAAATGTGCAAATCCTGTGTGTAGCTCAATATGTAAATAAATAACTGAAACTATGAATCTTGCAATTTTTAAGATTATTAGCTTCAAGTTTTTTTTTTTTTGCCATCATGGAGCAATATTATTGGTTCTTTAAAAAAATAAATAAATGAAAAAAAAAAACACTGAGACTTTACTTTGAAAACTAAATGTTTGAGAAAAAAATAATTACAGTTGAAAATAGACCACAGGTGTTTTCGAAAGATCAAGGGGGTCCATTGAAAAGTAAAAAGTACAAAAATATACAAAAAAAAAATAAAAAGTCCTTTTTAAAATGTTACTGTTTTATTCTAAAATCATAATTTATTAATTGACAGCCATCATTTTATGAATAAATGTCTATATGTATATATATGTATATATATATGTGTATATATGTATATATATATGTATATGTATGTATATATATATGTATATATATATATGTATATATATGTATATATATATATATATATATATATATATGTATGTATATGTATATATATGTATATATATGTATATATATGTATATATATGTATATATATATATATATATATATATATATATATATATATATATATATATATATATATATATAAATGTTTATTTTCAACAGTATAAATGGGTCTTCTTTATACATGAAAATATACAGCCTTATAAATGCTGCTCTCATATTTTTGGAAAAGTAATTTTCAGTAAAAAATTATATTTTTAACAGTGTGTCCCATTTTAGTATATTCTTGAAATAAACGCTATCAAACTGTCTCTAATACAGTTTTCAACCAAATGATTTTGGGCCATATTGTCAGCCATCTGGGGGAGGATGCAGTAGTTTCTGCAGATTGCAGAAAATGCAATGTCTGAAGAAATTATGTCTCGTTTATGATTATACCCAATGAGCTGTAAAATATTTAAAACCATGTGGTCTGAGACAGGGACTGTAATTTTGGCTTTGATGCAGATCTGGACATCTGTTTCTAATGGGCCACAGACATGGACACACGTTACGATTTTTGTTTAAATTTTTCAGTTGAATTGTTTATTTGAAGACCTTAACAGTTGGTTGAAGTGCTTTGTGTATATTTTGGAAGATCTTAGCTGGTACTTGTGCTCTGTGTTGTCTTGAAGACAACTCACAGCTCTCTGAGCTTGTGAATCCCAGCACAGTCAGAGTTTATTGTTCACATATCTGATAAGAAGCAAAGGATTTCCCACTATTGAAGAGGACCAAATTTACATACAGTGAGTCAGCAGCACCTGAGGACTTCACTCACTGCCCAGCCGAAAGAAAAAGAGGGAATAAGTGAATAAAGATTTACAACACAACACAGATTTGTTGTGAGACAAGAAACACCTGCAGTGAACTCCACATGTTGAAGTGATAATATTTACTTGACACAACATTTACACAACCTGAAATGTGTAATTTCCATTGGCGCCACTAAAAGAAATTGCAAAAATAATGACAGGTTTCAAAAAGGACACATAGACTCAGCTGGTCTTGCTGTCCCATTATCTCCATGACACAAATACACACTGTAATCCTTGAAATGTGAAGAATTTTAAAACTTTTAACTCTAGCTACAAAAATATATTTTGAAAAATACATCCCTTATGTCTTTGTATGTTGCTGTAAAACTACTTTTAGAGTGCACTTTGGAGTGGTTTCTCTAATGAGCGTCACCTTCCTGTGGTTTTTGTGGCAATGCTGACAGTTTGACCTGTTCAATGTGTAGTGAAGTGAAGATGAAGAAATGCAGTGTGGAGATGGAAAGAGGAGGAGTCTTAAAGGGATAGTTCACCCAAAAATTAAAATTAGCCCATGATTTACTCACCCTCAAGTCATCATATGTGTATATGACATTCTTCTTTCAGACAATACAATGTTATATTAACCCCTTAAGCCCTGAAGCCATTTTTAGAGTTGTTTTTTTAGAGAGACACACATAAAAGTAAAGACTCATAACTCCAAAACTATAACAAGGAGAGTCAAAAGGTTGGTATCGTTTGATAGAACACTTTTCACATTTTTTGAAAATATAACATTACATTACATTTGGACATTCTCCTGCTGAGAAACGGCTGAGAAAACACAAAAAAAATATATATAATTTTTATTATGATTTTGCATATCTTTCTTGTTTGACATGTAATAACTCTGGAAGGAAACACGGTAGCTGAATTTTTTTTTTTGATGAAGTCCCTCTACACGTGAGCTTCACCTGGATCAAATTTTGTGGTGATAGATTAAAGTACTCAAAAGTTACAGCATTCGGAACAAATGTCGCCTTTTTGTTTAGTCCTCACACATTTGGAAGACAATAAAAAAAAATAATTCTGAGTGACAAAACTAAAGACTCATTACTCCAAAACTATAGCAAGGAGAGTCAAAAGGTAGGTATCATTTGATTAAATTGTTTGAAAATATAAATTACATTAGGACATTCTCCTGCCGAGAAACTGCTGATGAAAGACAAAAACTAAATATAATTTTATTATGATTTTGCATATCTTTCTTTTTTGACATAGAATAACTCAGGAAGGAAATAAGGTAGGAGGAAAATTATTTTTTGGTGAAGTCCCTCTACATGTTAGCTGCATCTGGATAAAATTTTGTGGTGATTGCATAAAGGAATCAAAAGTTACAGCATTTGGAACAAAGACAGCCTTTTTGTTCAGTCCTTGACGCCCCCTAATGGGAATTTTTAAAATTGTTTCTCCATGGAGAATATCTTGTCACAAGCGCAATAGATTATGTTAATTTTGGGCTCATTTTAATTGTAATAATATGCTGTAAAAATGATGTGCCATTTTCAAAGATCTGTGAATGTTTCATGAGCTGTATGATGTTTTTGACCCATTGCAGTACATAGTACAAAAAAGTATTTTATAGATTATGAAAAAAATGTATTATATTTATCAGCAAATAACTCAGAAATACTTAGGAGTTTTTCAAATTGGCTACATTCACTGTAAAGTTCAGACTCTAAGCTTTCGGATGACACCTATTTTGTGTTAATCAAGGCAATATTTTTGAAAAATATGATAATGAATTTTTTAGCAGCTAGGTGGCGCTCGCGGGCGGTACACTCCGGTTTAAAGAGAGAGACTAGTCAACTCTCATTCAGAGTTGATCGAAATGGTTAGATGCTTTAGAAAGCTGAGATTCTAAGCTTTAATATGATGCATATTTTGTGTTATTCTACGTTGGAAAACAAGCACGGATGGTTCAGGGAACATTGGAAAACACACTGCATCCCGTAAAGATGAGAGACATGTTTTTTAGGTAAGTACGTTATGCATCACTTCGTGAGAAATATCTCGTGATCAACGCAATGGATTATGTTGTGTTTGGGCTCTTTGTAATCATGATCGAATTGAATCTGCTGTCAATAAATGTGTTCGATTTTTCACAATCCGCGCATGTTTCATGGATATATGAGCTAAAACGTCACATCAGAACAAAATAGCATCACTGCTACTTCATTGGTGCGCCAACTTCATGTGTTAGATTAGAACTCCATGAGGAATATCTTTAGATCTGAATGATGGATTATGGTGAGTTTGGGTTCTTTTTAATCTTAACAATCTGATGTAAATAATGATGTGCCATTTTCCACAATTTATGCATGCTTCATTGAGTTATGAGTGAAAACGCGACATCAGTGCTCCATCTACAAGGCTCTATGTGCGCATGTGGGGGTTTGTGTGTAGTGTGTTACAACTCCATTAGGAATATCTTTAGATCGACTCGGTTACTAACGTAACCTCGGTTCCCTAAGAGGAGGGAACGAGTATTGCGTAAGTAGCTTGCGCTATGGGAAAACTCCTTTTCTCGAGAATATTGAAGTCTTTATGTAAAACGCATTGCAGCTGCACAGCAGACAGCAATGAGCGAGGCAGCTCGGCCATTGGCTGTGCTGCGGCAACTTGCTCGAAACAATTGCGGGGCGACTCTGAATGCGCGACCAATGAGCGCGCTTCGCGCCCGCGCGCGTCAGAGCCCGCCAAGATGGGCATGGCCAAGGGCTATATATTGGGCGCCCCGTCATGAGAGTTCTTTAGGTTAAAACGACTGAAGCGAACGAACCAAGCACCAGCACGGCAGCTTACGCAATACTCGTTCCCTCCTCTCAGGGAACCGAGGTTACGTTAGTAACAGAGTCGTTCCCTTTCGAGAGGTCTCTCCTATTGCGTAAGTAGCTTACGCTATGGGAACACCATGCAAAACGCAGTGCGTGCTGAACTTCGCCCTATGACAGCCAGAGGCAGGTGCCTGAGCTGAAAAGCAAAGTTATCATCCAACTAGCCGGCAGAGGCGAGCTTTATATGTGGAAAAATACAGAGCGGCTAGAAGGCACTCAGAGTGACACAAGCACATACATAATCTAGATACGAACTCATGGTTCTACTAGCATCATGCTGACAGTACGTTGGAATGCAACGTCGGTACCTGTAGGTTGTAAAACCTGATAAATGTGGACGGTGAGGCCCAGCCTGCCGCCGCACAAATATCCTCGATCGGTATCCCGCTCGACCATGCCCAGGAAGAAGCCACACTCCGAGTGGAGTGAGCTTTGACTCCCCAGAGACATTGGAGTCCTTTGGGTTCTAACTATCCAGTGAGAGATTCTCTGCTTTGAGACGGCGGAACCTTTCGTACGGCCGCCGAAGCATACAAACAGTTGTTCTGTCTGTCTGAATAGGGCAGAACGCTCCAAATACACTCTGAGAGCCCTGACGGGGCAGAGTAGATTAGCGTCGTGTTCGTCTGCTGGGGACGATAACGCGGTTAGGGAGATAACCTGTGCTCTGAAGGGAGTGGTGAGCACTTTAGGAACATACCCATGTTTTGGCCTAAGGACAACTCTGCAGTCGTTAGGTCCGAATTCTAGGCAGGCAGCGCTCGTTGAGAGCGCGTGCAGGTCGCCCACTCTCTTGACCGAGGCGAGTGCCAGCAAGAGCGCAGTTTTGAGCGAGAACTGCTTAAGGTGCACGATTCGGAGTGGTTCGAACGGGGCCCCTTTAAGAGCGTCTATGATAGTAGCCAGGTCCCAGACCGGCACTGAGGGGGGGCGTGAAGGGTTCATCCTCCTAGCGCCCCTTAGGAAACGAATAATTAGGTTGTTTCTTCCCAATGGACGTTCCATTACAGGGTCGTGTGACGCTGTGATGGCCGCCACATATACTTTGAGCGTGGAGGGGGTGCGACCCGCCTCCAGAAGCTCTTGTAGAAAAACGAGTACGTTCGTAATCTCGCATGTTTCAGGGTTCAGGCCCTTGGTGTTACACCAGTCACGGAACACTTTCCATTTCTGGGCATACAAGCGTCTCGTGGAGGGCGCCCGCGTCTCAGCGATGGTTTTTAGTGCTCCGCCCGTGAGGTTCCCGAGAACCCGTTGAGGGGCCATGCATGAAGGGCCCACAGATCGGGGCGGGGGTGAAATATCATCCCGCTGGCCTGACTGAGGAGGTCTGGCCTCAGTGGGATCGGCCGTGGTGCCGATTGCATCTGCATTAATTCTGGAAACCAAGTTTGGTTCTTCCAGAGTGGGGCTATTAGAAGCACTGCGTCTTTCTCCTCTCTGACCCGACTGATGACCTGTGGTAACATCACGATCGGGGGAAAAGCATATAAGGGGCGGCTCGGCCAGCTTTGGGCGAGCGCATCCGTGCTTTTCGTGAAGAAGAGAGGTCAGCGCGCGTTCTCCTTGGAAGCGAAGAGGCCGACCTCCGCTTTGCCAAAGATTTTCCATAACCACTGAATCGTCAGAGGGTTGAGAGCCCATTCTCCTGGGAGAATTTTGTCTCTGGATAGCATGTCCGCCCCCTGGTTCAGAACGCCTGGCACATGCACTGCTCTCAGCGAGCGCAAGTTGTGCTGGGACCATAAAATGAGTCTCCTGGCCATTGTATGCAAGGAGCTCGACCTGAGTTTACCCTGGCGATTTATGTACGACACCACCGTCATGTTGTCCGTTCGGACCAGGACGTGTTCGTTATTTAGATGTGGAAGCAGGGCTCTGAGAGCCAAAGCGACCGCTTTCATCTCCAGACAGTTTATGTGTAGGCGCTTTTCCGGGTTTGACCAAAAGCCGGAGACAGGCCTGCCCTCGTAAAGGGCCCCCCATCCTATTTTGGAGGCATCTGTCATGATCATTTTTCTCCTTGTGTTCACACCCAGACTCACGCCCGACTGGTACCAGTCGGCGGCTTTCCAGCGCATCAGGGCTTTTACACAGCCGTGGTTTGCTCTGATTAAAAAGTGGCCCGAACGCCACGCGTGAGTAGGGACGCAGCTCTTGAGCCAGCGTTGGAGAGGGCGTATATGCAACAATCCTAGCTGGAGTACGGCCGATGCTGAGGCCATTAGACCGAGCATCCTCTGAAACCGTTTGACGGGGGCGCGCGCGCCCGCTCTGAATGATGTTGCAAGGCGCCGGATGGTGAGCACGCACTCTGATGAGAGGCGCGCTGTCATTCGCATCGAGTCTAAAACTATTCCCAGGAAAGAAATCTTCTGGCTGGGGGATAGTATGCTCTTTGCAAAATTGATTCTTAGACCCAGGCATTCTAGATGGCTGATAATCCAAGATCTGTGTGTTGTTAACTGACTCTCTGATTGTGCTAGGACCAGCCAATCGTCGAGATAATTCAGTATTCGCACTCCCTGCCGTCTCAGGGGGGAAAGTGCTGCATCCATACATTTCGTGAATGTACGGGGAGCCAGGGACAGGCCGAACGGAAGTACCGTGTACTGGTATGACTGTCCTTCGAAAGCGAATCTCAGAAAAGGCCTGTGATGAGGCGCTATTGGAATGTGAAAGTAAGCGTCTTTCAGATACACTGAGAGAAACCAATCTCCTGGGCGTACTTGGGCGAGTATATGTTTGGTTGTTAACATTCTGAACGAGCGAGTCATTAGTGCTTTGTTCAGGTGTCTGAGATCCAGGATGGGGCGGAGACCGCCATCCTTTTTCGGGACGAGAAAATAGCGGCTGTAAAAACCTGCCTCGCTCAAAGAGGGGAGAACCGTTTCCACAGCGCCCTTTTCTATTAGTTTGTGCACCTCGGTGCGCAGAACATGTGAACACTCCTTTCTCACTTTCGTCTCGACCACAGTCGTAAAACGTGGTGGTCTGCGAGCGAACTGGAGCGAGTATCCGTGTTTTATTATATTCAACACCCATTTCGGCATATCTGGAATGTTTTCCCATGCCACTGCATACACAGATATGGGCTGAATACAGGCTAGGGGCGGGCCGCTGTGACGCAGGGACCCGGCCAGCGAATCGCCTGAGCTCGCAGCTCTCAGAGGCGCGGGCGCGTGCTGAGCAGCTGAGTGTATGGGCGCGTGTGTGACTGTAACAGCGCGCGCTGTGTCTGTGACACTCGCAGCCTGAGCTGGGGTGGGATTTGACACTGCAGGGACAGTGTTTATAAGTGGGGGTGCATAAACAGTGGTAGGCACACGCGTCACTTTTATAATGTTTCCCGCTTTTACTGGGGATGAATTTGTAACTGTGTGAACAGTGCTTGTGTGTAGTGGTGCATACATGGCCATAGGCATGTGATCTACATTTATGGGGCGTCCAGCCTGAGCTGGGAATGAATTTGGCACTGTTTTGACAGTATCTGGGGATGCACACTTTGTGGGCATGTGAACCCCTTAGTGACACAGGCAGAAAAAGGCTCTTTTTGTGTTTTCTGTGTGTCGCCGTAAAAACGGCGTTTGTTTGCAGGTGAGCGAGCTCTGTGACTGGCCCATTGACTGCTGTATAGACATTTCCAGCCGCCTGTGAGGGGACTGGGTAATGTTCGGGATTTTGCAGAGAGAGTGGTCCGGCTTTTGCCAGACACGCACTCTCTCTTTTCATTCCTGTGGCTAGGAAGGCTTTAGAGGCTCAGGGTTCAGCGCTATCTTGGGCCGAGGACCCAGTCGCTCAGGAGGCGGCTTGCGGTTGTGAGAGCGCGAGCGGCGACGAGCGTCAGTCTGAGGTGCGGGCTGAGAGGCGGTGGGGGCGGTTCTAGCCCGCTGCGGCTGAGGCGGTCTCTGCCTGCTCTGCGATGAGCTGGAGCGCTTGGGCAGAAAATGACGCATAGCTTGTGAAGCATTTTGGGCCTCAGTGAAGCGTTTGGATATCGGCGCGTCGAGAAACGGGGCCTTATCCGCGCCCATCTCAGTTAGAGTCAGCCACAGATGTCGCTCGAGAACAGTCAAAATAGCCATGGCACGGCCGATAGACTGGGCGGTGGCCTTTGTGGCTCGCAGGGCTATGTCAGTCGCGCTGCGTAATTCCTTGAAGGGTTCGGGTTCGGAGCCAGACTCGACCAGGGAACGGAGAAGTTTGGCTTGGAACACTTGAAGTACCGCCATCGAGTGAAGCGCTGATGCTGCTTGGCCGGCGGCGGCGAGAGCAGAAGTAGTGCGGCAGGGCTTCGAGGGGTGGGAAGCCTTGGCTTTCCATCCGGTGGTGGAGGGCGGGCAGAGATGATTGGCCACTGCCTCCTCGAGGGGCGGCGTTCCCTCGTAGCCTCTTTCCTTCGCGCCGTCCACAGAGGAGAGCGACGAATAAAAAAGAAGGCTTCAAACGTGCAGAGTGAGGGGCTTTCCATGACTTTGTGAGTTCGTCATGAACTTCCGGGAAGAAGGGAGAAGGCCTTTGCCGAGGGGCCTGCTGGCGCCCCTGCAGAAACCATTCTTCCAGCCGGCTTCGGGTTGGTTCCTCGGGAGAAGACCAGTCGAGCCCGAGGTCCTTCACGGCCTTGGAGAGGATGCAAACAATCTCCACGTCCAATGTGGAGCCCCCACTCGTGCTCGCTAGCGTCGACGGGGCGGGGTCGAAGGAGCCCGGCCAGTCGTCAGATGCAGCGTCGATGGACAAGCTGTCATCTACTTCCCCGTTGTCCTTTGACGTGCCGAAAGTCACAAGGCCCGCCGCTCCGCTGGAGGGGTGTGGGTCCGGTTGGGTGAACTGAACCGGCGGTGGGGAAGTCAAGAGCGGCGGTGAAGCACGCGGAGACTGACTCGGCGTAACATCACTGAGCTCGGGTTCAGGAAGCCTCTGTCAGCGGCGCTTTTTAATACGCGGCTCAAACAGAGGGGTGGCGCTGGGCTCGCTCACGGCCAAGGCGGCGAGGCGAGCTCGTAGTGTGGAGAGACCCAGGTCGTCACACTCAGGGCATCCGCCCTTGGTCAAGGCGGCTTCTGCATGGTCTATTATTGCGAAAGGGAACTGAGTGATGGGTTATGCTGGGTTTGAGCTCCTTTTAATCGTGAGAGTCTGCTGAAAATAATGTTGAGCAATTTCTACGATCTGTGCATGTTTCATGAAGTTCTAAGCGAAAAACAAACGCGAGTGCTTCATTAGTACTTGGCTAGGTACGGCTGTTTTTTTTGTGTTAGAACGCCATGAGGAATATCTTTAGATCTGATTTATGGAATATATTATCCTGCTGTAAATAACAATGTGTCATTTTTCATGATCGATGTATGTTTCATAAAGATACGAGTGAAAAGCCAAGGCCACTTTGGCGGGCAGAGATGATTGGCGGGCAGAGATGATTGGCCACTGCCTCCTCGAGGGGCGGCGTTCCCTCGTAGCCTCTTTCCTTCGCGCCGTCCACAGAGGAGAGCAACGAATAAAAAAGAAGGCTTCAAACGTGCAGAGTGAGGGGCTTTCCATGACTTTGTGAGTTCGTCATGAACTTCCGGGAAGAAGGGAGAAGGCCTTTGCCGAGGGGCCTGCTGGCGCCCCTGCAGAAACCATTCTTCCAGCCGGCTTCGGGTTGGTTCCTCGGGAGAAGACCAGTCGAGCCCGAGGTCCTTCACGGCCTTGGAGAGGATGCGAACAATCTCCACGTCCATTGTGGAGCCCCCACTCGTGCTCGCTAGCGTCGACGGGGCGGGGTCGAAGGAGCCCGGCCAGTCGTCAGATGCAGCGTCGATGGACAAGCTGTCATCTACTTCCCCGTTGTCCTTTGACACGCCGAAAGTCACAAGGCCCGCCGCTCCGCTGGAGGGGTGTGGGTCCGGTTGGGTGAACTGAACCGGCGGTGGGGAAGTCAAGAGCGGCGGTGAAGCACGCGGAGACTGACTCGGCGTAACATCACTGAGCTCGGGTTCAGGAAGCCTCTGTCAGCGGCGCTTTTTAATACGCGGCTCAAACAGAGGGGTGGCGCTGGGCTCGCTCACGGCCAAGGCGGCGAGGCGAGCTCGTAGTGTGGAGAGACCCAGGTCGTCACACTCAGGGCATCCGCCCTTGGTCAAGGCGGCTTCTGCATGGTCCCGGCCCAGGCAGCGAGCGCAGATGATGTGACGATCCCCGTCCGGGAGAAGGTCTCTGCACGACGCGCAGGAAGGCACTTGAAACAACGCCTCCTTGAAATTTGCTCTTTTACAACGTCGCCGGGAGACCGGTTGAAAAGATACTTGCGTGTCTAGCGCGCCGGATGGCTCAGTAGGATGGCGTTCGAAGGCGGCTGAAGGCGCTGGCGTCCTCGTAGCAATCCCGCTGGTGTGCTTTTCTACGGCGGTGAAGGCTTTCAATAATCCGGAGGATCCAGCGAAGAAGGTGTTCGCTGAAGGAGATAAATCTAAAGAACTCTCATGACGGGGCGCCCAATATATAGCCCTTGGCGGGCTTTGACACGCGCGGGCGCGAAGCGCGCTCATTGGTCGCGCATTCAGAGTCACCCCACCATTGGTTCGAGCAAGTTGCCGCAGCACAGCCAATGACCGAGCTGCCTCGCTCATTGCTGTCTGCTGTGCAGCTGCAATGCGTTTTACATAAAGACTTCAATATTCTCGAGAAAAGGAGTTTTCCCATAGCGTAAGCTACTTACGCAATAGGAGAGACCTCTCGAAAGGGAACTGAGTGATGGGTTATGCTAGGTTTGAGCTCCTTTTAATCGTGAGAGTCTGCTGAAAATAATGTTGAGCAATTTCTACGATCTGTGCATGTTTCATGAAGTTCTAAGCGAAAAACAAACGCGAGTGCTTCATTAGTACTTGGCTAGGTACGGCTGTTTTTTTTGTGTTAGAACGCCATGAGGAATATCTTTAGATCTGATTTATGGAATATATTATCCTGCTGTAAATAACAATGTGTCATTTTTCATGATCGATGTATGTTTCATAAAGATACGAGTGAAAAGCCAAGGCCAAGTCTAAGCTACCTTGCTTAGCTACATGCGTCTGTGGATTTATTTGTGTTAGAACTCCATGAGGAATATCTTTAGTTCAGAGTGATGGATTATGTTGAGTTTGGACTCATTTTAATCGTAAGAATCTGCTGTAAATAATGTGTCATCATGGGGTGTCCTGCCGGCAGGACTACAACAAAATGCTGGTAGGGACTACACGACATTCCTCCCAGGTTAGTGACATCACTAACCCTAAAATTTACATAAACCCTGCCCCCCGGAACAACCAGTCCATGTTGAGAAGAGGAAGAGTTGTTGTAGTAGAGCATATTTGTGAGTTTGCTCAAGCTGTGTGCACCTGTAATAAGTGCTCATATTTTAGACCTAGTGGGAAGGTTTTCGCTGGAAATTTTGTACATACACTCACCCCCCACGTGTCTCCAAACTAAAGTTAAGTCATGTGTGTTGAACATCATAAGACAAAGCTACCATCCATTAATTTTAATTGTAGGAGCAAAAAAGTTAATTTTAAGCTTTTTCATGCTAATTTCATCTTCTTGGTTTAAATTTCTTCATGTAAACGTCACAGGATGGATGCGCTCAGGTACTTGTTTGCCGTTCCGGACACGTCCCACTGCCAGTTGTTTTAGCTACTCCATGACCGAGGGGACCCTCGGCACGCATGCACTGGCAAACAGCTGGCCCCGGGGCCTACGAAACGTTTCCCCCAGTTAGCCTACTTGCACAGACCCTGTGGGAGGATGAGGAGCAGGTCTTGCTGGTCTTGGCCCACCCTGACCTGGTTCCTGGAGCTCATGCTCCTCGTGACATCCCCAGTGGTCAGCCCTGTGCTAGACTAGGTGCACAAATGTTGTGATTCCCCTCGGGTGATCCCATATGTGTATTCTTCCACGGTACGGCTTTCCGGTTGGCGAGCCCATGTCTTTAACTTAGCAGAGCCCGCTCTGACATCCCTGTCGGTGTTGTCTCCACCCTGGCTAGGTTGGATCCAGGGACTTTCCATATGTAGCACTGCCCTCTGGCCAGTCCATATGTGAAACTCCACATACTAACTCCCTACGGGCAGGTATACTGGTAGGAATAGGCATGCTTTCCCAGTTTTTTCCAATATTCTCACTGTGTGGGACAAGTAGGAACAGCAGTGATTGACTTCTCTGTGTAAGCCCTGTCCTTTTTCGCACAGGGCGTATTTGATATGCATATCTCGCTCGCCAATGTCCATGGCTCTTTCTGCTAACACTCAAAGGTGATAGGGCTCTCAGCCGCAGCCCCAATTCATCAGTCATTCATTGACGTAATGTCTCCGTTCCCTCCTTCAGAGAACGAGGGTTACAATAGGTAACCTAGACGTTTTGCATTTTGAGATCACATGACCTTATATAGGATGATGATGATGATGATGATGATGCTGATTACAAACACAACAAAATCACAAGAAACTGAGACACTTTTTAATTATCAATATATTCAGCAAGTTAACTATTTTTTTAAAACAATTAACTAGTCATTTTAACTCTAAAGTTAGAAAGTCATAAAGTCATTACACGTTTGTTGGGTCTGTGCTGATGAAATGTTTAGAGGAGATGAAAACTGTAACAGACAGGACAGCAACCAACCTCTCTGATTCCAGATATGACTCTGACTGTATGTAGATAAAGAATCTCCTTCTCCTGGCTGTTGTGTGGGTATGAAGGCACAGGCTGACATACGGGCATGAGATATGGTGAAATATGAGCCTAAAAAACATTATTGAGTCTACCTTCAACCAAAAGTAGGTACTATGGGATCTGGGAACACCTTAATCTTCGGTTCATCTAGAACCTTGACAATCAATGAAATCCAGTCATTCCTTTCTGGTATCCAAAAAATCTGCCTAGTTTTCAACGTAATGTAAGCTATGTGGTTTTCAAGTCATTGGTTTCGTCCGAATGTACTCAGGTTATCAAAAAATATTTATTGATGAATTACTGCTTTAATAAGATTTACTGACTGTTATTAACTCCTTTGCCTTTGGTGGTGGATTGCCAGCCGTTTAACTGCACTGGAGAAGCTCTCACGAAGGTCTAAGGGTGCATGAACAGGGAGGAGTTGCCTCAGGCAGTGTTTGAGCAGTTAAATGATGAAGGACAGCCCCAGGCAAAAGCGTGGTGTGAACATACAGGGAGTTCAAGGTAGATTGAGGTGAATGCTAGCGACCATTTATGTGCAAGCAAGTGTAAGAGTTTAGGGTGTGAATAATTACAAGGGATGGGCATTTCCTGTCATTTTAAAGTCAGATACACTAACCTAGCAATTTTTCTGTCTAGACTGATGTAAAAATGTAGTGTGACGCGACACAATCAATCACAAAAAGGCAAATCAGAACAGCTCGCTCTGCTCTCTCACACTCAAAATGCACAAATTAACAAAATAAATTTGTCACAATATCAGATTGTCACTACACAACGATTATCATAGCCATAAGAGTTCATGAAATTGATAAAACGCAAGATGCATGGCAACGGAATGAAAAAAAAAACACAAGGTCTAGAGACTTCTTTTTACTTGAGTGCTGTGTTTTTAGAATGCTGTGAGATGCTGCAAAAGACAAGACAAGCAACAGTCAAATACATAGAAAAACAATGGAAAAGTACAGTAGAACAGTGGAATGCAAAAATGCATTCATTTCATCACCTCAACATCACATATGCACAACTAATTCAATTATAGAGGTGATATTTAGGTAGGCCCTATGGCAAGGAAGTCAATTTGCGAATAGTGTTCGACTAGTTGGTGCAGACGAGTACTGGAACGATTACTTGTGTGCTTCCCTAACGCATACGTTTCTCTAATTTACGTTGTGTGTGTCACAAGCAGGGGAGGCCATAGTAGGGAAAATACCACTTCCTGTTTTCTCCCAGCTGCTGAGGAAGTGTGTGTGTTGGATGTGTGTGTATACTGAAGAGCATATCTACCACAAGAGCCACCATGAAGCCAGTCCACGACAACACCACAACCCATACACCACAGTGACAATAACGCACACACACACACACAAACAACCTTAAGCAATGACACACACACACACACACACACACACACACTTGGCTGAGAAACCACAGCAGAGAGGTGAAGAGGAGGGAGAGATAGATGAGGTAGAGTGGGGAAATGTATGCTGGGTTTATCTCTGATACAGTTAACTTCCTCTAGCACCACCACAGTGGTGTGGTAATAATAGAGGTAAGGATACATGTCTACACACACACACACACACACATACAAGCGCACACACACACTCACACACACATTCTCTTATTCCTCTTCTAAGAATCTGCTTGCTCAGAACTCCCAATTCAATTCAGTTAACCCCCCAAAAACTGACTAAACATGTCGCTATTAGTCTAATCCTTTATGACACTCACCTCAGCAAAACAAACAGAACGATGGGCAGGAAGTAAAGGTGTGATGTCAATAACTTCAGCCTTGTCTGACCTCACCCCATCACATTAGCCTTGAATTAACTTTTGACTCTTTGACTTTATTATTGGTTATATTGACGTATTGTAGCAGGACGTTTGGACGGTATGTATCGAAAGGTAGCCAATAGACTTTAGTTACAATACAGCTGTGAACCATTGTCACCTGCAAGTCATTTTCATTCAGTTCCATTAATTTGGTTCTTTGCTGTATTATGTGTGTTTTTGGGATGCACAGTATATCAGTACCATCAGTACCAGTTTTTGGTAATTATTAGAGATTTTTAAATTTATCAGTATTGGTTGAGATTGGAAATGTGTGTATGAGTGCATGGTCATTTTCCTATTTTTTTTACATTTAGATTGGCTGTTTAGTTAGTTGTAGAAAGGCTATTATAGTACCGAAAGCTTTACACAAGAGCTCTGGCAGATTTTGAACGTTAGTGTTGTAATGATGCACCGGACCCACTGGTTACAAAAGGATAATGTTTCAAAGCACTGCGTACAGCACGCTACACCATTACGGAAATCAAACGATATACTATAGGAATAAGCCAGATGCAAAAAAAAAGGCTTAAACCCCACTTTATGTGCTCATTCAGCATCTAATCACTCTTTTACTCCCTTGCATGAATATTTCACCATTCAAAACAAAAGGCTGGATGCTCAGCACACTGGAATCTTAGCGTATCAGACAAGCACTCGGTCCCGGAACATTCCGGGTGTGGGACTATCAGCTATCTGCACATTAAATATGCAACAGAGGTGTGAGGGGTCACAAAGGACACCCTATTAGGTTTCATTATTGTTTTCCTCGTCCATTTCCTTTGTTCTGCTGTCTTGTGTTTGACCAGCCGCTGACACTTGCGTCATTTGTAGAAGACTACACAGTTAAATATTCTGTGCCTCATGTAAACAACACTGGGAAACTTCATTTATCAAAATGAGGAGGGTGTCGTCTGGACTACATATTGTGGGGGTAATCATAGTCACATCACCTGCTTGCTAGCAACTGTTTGAAGGAATATTATAACATCCTCTGAGTTCATTCCAGCCCTTTGCCGTATAATTATCAGGTAATTATAATCCCCTCAGGGATCAATAAATAGAAAGATATCAATCTATCCATGCAGCATGTGCAAATAAATATAATGTATGACAAATTACTCTTGCACAGCCATTTATCTTGCTCAAATGTACAACCCTGATTATGTAAGTGGTGCATTAACGGGGGACGGGGGGTGGGGGGGCTAGATGAAGATGCAATAGATGTGCCATCAGCATGTGTTTTTACAGTGTGATGGACACAAACATTTTCTCCCATCTGGGCTCCCCTACTATGCACTGAAGGTGTCTGGGTGAAAGCATTGTAAGGGTATGCCCATGTCATCCATCACGCTGGACAAAAACAGCATCAAGCATAAGCTGGTATTTATGGTTCCACATGCTGATTAAACGCAGGTCTCCAGCACCACTAGAAGCTTTATGTGTCACTACAAATCTTATTTAATCAGAACAAAGAAAACTCTCAGACAGGTCAGACTGTATTCATGCATGGCACGTCAGTGGAAAATGATCACCATGTTGACAGGAACTGGCTAACCACCTTGTTCAATCCACACTGGTGCCACATTCCTGCAGTCTAAAACAAAGTGTTGATCAATTGCATGCAGGTTTACACAAGATATCACATAGCTCAAAGACAGGCTACTATTATAAGATCTGTGCAAAGGGAGGAACTGAAAGGGATGATCATGGAAAGTGTCAGAGTACTTGTATGGTTCTGCATTGTTTTCCAATGGGGCATGCATAGCAAAAGCTCAGTAAAAACAGAGTTTTCCAAAGACTGTGTTTGTGCTTCATTTTCTGAGCTTGTGAGTATGTCATGTAAAAAAATGACATTGCCCATTTATCATTTGTTAACTGAAAGCTCCATTATTTTCATCAGATTGATCCCTTTCTTAACTTGTCAATATAATATTGATAAGTTTTACTAGATCTTTCAAGCATTAAAATACTACCGCACATTAAAAAAAAATTACAGAAAGTACAAGAGATAAAATGAGTGTCTGTTTTCTATCATTTAGCCTTTCTATCACATTAGTCTCTGTACTTTGCCTGCTTGAATTCAGTTTTTGAGGCCAATCTAGTTATAGTTTGTCAGTCTTTTCTGTTTCTAACGTGCTTAATTTGTAATGTATTTTCTATTTCTTCAGATTTTAGTTGTGGCTAAATGTAACTCTGTCAAGAGTCTTATCAAGTTATAAAAAAATATCACTGTAAATACATTTTACACTTATACTGTCACTTCGTTGTTTCTCATATACGGTTTCTCCTTTTTCCAGGCCCTTAATTTTAAACTCTGCTATGCCTTTAAGAAATGAATTGCTCGGATGTGAAATGCGAACAGCACATTCTCATTTCAGCTTTCATACAGAAGCTAAAAAGCACAGGCTACTTTTAACTGCCCCATACATCAATGATAAATGTGTCACATTGTGACAGATGCATAAAACAATTCAGACTTAAATATATTACAACAAATTTGTAAGATCAAACAATCTGGGATTTTATAAAACAAAACATCTGTCTGGCATCAGATAGTTGCACTTGCAGAAGTTCGATTGGGTGATTTGTGCAGCTCGGTTTTAATTTAAATGATTAAAAAATGATTCACTAAATTATTTTTAGACCGGGGAGAAAATTCTGGAAGTTACAGTATGTTTTCAAAGTACATTAAGAACCCAACAGAAGGGACATTTTGATTCCTCATGACATGACCTCTTTAAAATAAATAATTACTCCATAGAAATAGTTTCAGCAAATATGTCTAGGAAAACAAAAGGGGAAAAAAACATGCTGAATTACGAAATCATTTTATACTCTGCTGTACTATTTCAAATGAACCAGTTTTCAAATTCGAACTGTTTATATTTCCTGTCTTTGTGTCTTTATATAGCCTGGTAATACCAGACTCTGCTACTTCACTTTGCTTCGTACACAGAGTCTGGGATAGCATAATAGAGAAGTGTTTTCTCTCTCGCTAGGGGGCGCGTACTGAAGTTTAAAATCATTGGTTACCCGTAAGCCAATCAGATAAGTTTGTTTATGACGTATGTTATGCGCCGACACAGCCGCATCGAACCACAGACATCATGCATCGAACTCAAATCTATGATCGAACTTCCACTGTAAACACTTGATGATGCGAGCGAAATACCCGAGTGAACATGGCTGTAAACGACTTTTTTGATCTGTGAGTGATGTATAGAATGACTGCTGAGAGAGAGAGAGAGAGAGAGAGAGAGAGAGAGAGCGAGCGCGCCCCGGCCGCGCGCGCGCACTCCCACGTCTACAAACAACACGAGCGCTGTCTTGCTCTCTCTCCCTCGCGCATATTCATAAAAATCAATCGACAAGATAGTAAGAGGTCGGAAGACCGCGGTTTCACGTGGAGCATTTGGAGATTTTTAGAGATTATAGACTCTAGGAACAACATCTCAATGAACAACATCTCAACTATAAAGGCCTGTCTCATATAATTTAGACGCCTATCTCAAGTACAAGCCGGTGCAGTTCGACGATTTGGGCAAATAAAAGCCCGGGCTATTATTTGAAGTTTTACGGTATTTAAGACCTGGAAAAGAAAAGAGACACTGACCTGTCAAAAGGCTCCCCAGTTTCTCGCTGACGATCGGTAATAGTTGATAAATTAAACTTTTCCCAAAGGGAGTAGGGCCACAACATCACCTCCATTCAAAATGTTTAATACACACTCTTCGTGTTCGGGCTTCAGTTTGCTAATGCCGGGAATATTCTCCAAAACAGAGCGAATTGCATCCGCGTCTCCATATCAGCGGTCGTTTTCGATTTCCCTGACCTAATCTTAAACACGGCGCTTACCGACTACGTCACGGCTTTCAGCCCGCCCTCTGTTCGTTGATTGGCCCGGCTGTTTTCAGGCCGGTGGAAAACAGAAAGATAGGCTGCTATCTCAGACTGACTATAGGAGCGAAATGAAATTAGCGGAAGTAGGAAGTCTGACGTAGTCAGGCTAGTCTTTATAGGCCCCAGAATGACAATTGTTTCGTCATTAACATGGATTCAGCTGAACAATAAGTTTGCCACAGTGTGTTCAGTCTTTTTCACTCACATTGAGTTTTTTCCCACTCTCATTAGAAAAAGAACTATCAAAGAAACCCTGTGAACTTACGTTTGTTTACTCAAATACTATTTTCCATTTTCTTTGCAAATTGACTCCTTGTGTTATAGTTAATTATACACATCAGAAGATGATTTTGTGTCTTTTAAGAATTGCCCCTCAGATGAACTTAAAAAATATTTTCTTTTCTTTCAGTTGAGACCATGGGATCTCTTTCTTTATTAGTTTTCATGCTGAGGGCATCCACCTTCAAGGTTTTTCCAATATGCCATGGGTAAAAAGGAAGTTGTTTTCTGAGCACTTAGAGGCCATGTTAATAAAACAGGATTCAGTTAGGAATGCTCTCTGGAACTCCAGAGACCACTTGGGAAGCTTTCAGGCACAAAAACTGTGTACAAGTGCTGCCATGCTTCATCATATTCAGTCCTCTCATTTAAGGTAATTTCTTCACAAGTTTCCATGACCCATCTTTTGACACTACACAATGTTGAAAAATAAACATCTAACCAACAAAATTTGTTTCTGTATAGACAAGCTTTAATCAGAGGAGCTCTGGGGTGTGGGGGCAGATCATTTGAAATATCTTTGTTTGGTAGTATTTTCACAGATTACAGGAGAAATTGGCTAAAGTTTAGCCTTTTTTCTGCACCTCTTGAACTGACAGATCGTGTGATGACGCACATAGGTTCTGCTAAATAAAGAGCTTGTTGAGAATCAGGTGTTACGGCACTATTCAATAATGTACAAGGTAAGTTTAGATGATCTAAAGAGCGTGATTTGCCACTTTATCTGGAAACTCAGCCTGTGCTACAAGAGATCTATTCGGCATGGGCATCTTTTTTGGCATTTGCATACACCAATTTAAAATTCAGGAAAAATATTTGTATGCGTACATTGTGACAGCAGGCACTGATTTTATGTTTTGCATATTTTTCTACATCTGATTGCAATTTTCATACAGATTCCACAAATATTCAGCTTAAATGTATGTAATGAAACAACTGATATTGTTTTTTTTTCCAATTAAAGTCCCCCTGTGGTGAAAATCAATTTTTTAATGTTTAATGTTTATATGTCTGTTTTTCTAATATCCTTTAAGAGAAATCATGTGCAAATTTATTATTCAACACCATCGCTGAGTATTTTCTCCTTAAAACTGCAGCGAACCAAAGAAAACACAAACTACCTTGTATCCAATCATGTCAATGTGCGGACGGGCTTTAGCATATCATTAACTGCTGTGAAGCAGGGGTGTCTTGAGAAGCCAGGTTATCCCGGTATATTTTTCTGTTGATATGAAAAATAGGATACATTTAGCAATATAGTGGGTGAATTATGTAGGCCCTATATGATGTTTTGGTTTAGCCGTTCAATGATGTTCAAAGCGTTTCTAAGGATACTGATGTTTTAATAGGCAGGCTGAGACGGCGAATGGGAACATGGTTTGTGTAACATTAGCAACACATTATTAGCTGTTTGATAACTTAGTAAAGCAAAAGGATAATTACCGTAATGTGTCCAACGCTGTAAAGAGCTATACCGTTCTACAGCGTTTACTACAGTAATTTTGAGCGAGTGGATCAGGTATTCTGAGAGTGAGTGGAGGCGGGGCTAATTTGCATATTCATGGTTCCGCATATACTAAATGAAGTTAAAGTGTAGTTACATTCAAGCTATTTTAAGGCATTAGGACATTTTACAGGAAAAAAAAAAACGTTTAAATATGTCATTTAGGTGATTAAAGAGGAGTTTTAAGGGATGCAATTATTTACTACAGGGGGAGTGTGTAATTTATGTGCCAATAGTGTAAGCAAGCACATTACAAAAATAATGATCTATGGGAAAACAGGTTTCCAGAACATGCCCTTGTGCGTCATTGGTTAGCCAAACTCAACCAACTGATTGCTGTTGTTCTGATACAGGTCCTGCTTTAAATTTTAAAAAAAAGTTCTTGACTTTTAGATTTCTTTTCTATTTAAGGTGTCAATGTCGCCAGTGGTGCATCATTTTTTATTTCATATTTCTGCCTGTCGACTGATTCAATTGAATGGACATTCAATTAATGTTGCATACAGACAACATAATAGCAAATTCATGAAAAGCCAACAATTGAGCACTGATAACTCAAAAAGGGTTACACACATTTCAGTAATGCATTGTTACACATTATAATTTAAATAATATTTTACCTAAGGGAAGACAATTTGCATAAATCAATAATAGAAAAAAATATATACATTTACATATAGCATAAAATGTTTGCTTACACTTCGATAGTCCACTTTTTACACATTCCACTAACTAAAAATAATAATGCTACATGCAATCTAACTGTCATTTTCAACTAAATGTCAACTAACTCTAGTAGACTGTTAGGTTAGGGTTAGGATTAGCAGAATAAGTTGAAATATACTTGCAAAGTTATGTATAGTCTGTAGAATGTCTGTTGGGGCAGCAGTTTGTTTGAGCATGTCAGTGTTTGTTTTTTTTGTTTTTTGGTTAAACGTTACACTATTGAACCTTACGTTTTTTCCTTGCAGTCATTACAATCTCCATACATGTTTTGGTGGGCCAACAGTATCTCATTCATGCAATTGGACACGAAGTCAATAAGCCTCCATGACGTTTGTTTATAGCGTAAATTACATTCTTCAAACGAGATAAAGAAAATACACACGCACAGAAAACATCCTCCAGGGCATCCTGGCTATATACAGTAGACTGAAGACTCATCAGGCACACTCAGAAGAAGAGTGTCACCTTTTATCATATCACTGAGCATTCTTGTGGACATCATACAAACATCCTGTTTCTCTGGATCCGCACAGGACAAGGAAATCAACTTTCCTTCCTCTACAATCTATTCACAAGCTCGCAACCCAAAGCGGTCCACCATCGCAGACGCTAACACCCGAGCACACAAAAAAACATCGGAAGAAAGACCTGCTCATTCTTGTGCACACACACACACATTATTAATGCTTCAACCAGTGAAAAGACATTTCTTTTCACATAAATTGCAGGGTTACAGGATGTCTAATTTTCCGTGAAATCTCCATGGCCCTTGTTCTTGTCATAAAAAATGTACTTGTTCATCCATGACAAAGCTAATCCAAAGAAATCAGTATAACAGTCTCACACTCACTTCATATTCAAATTCCTTGCTGTCACATCCTGCTTTGTAAATGCAGAACAAATAAAATCTTATTGTTATTCAGCCCATTCAAGCTCAAATAGAGTCAGTTTCTGTACTAACAACTTGCACACATTGTAAAAATGTCTTTCTCAAACAATAAGCTCTTTTTATGTCTGCTAACAGTCAACCCACATATGTGATTAGTCTTAATGACAAATAAATTGTGCTTGGCAGCGATTACCTCACCAACACCTTTCACACACTGACAATGGTTTCTCAATGCCAGGCCATGACTAACACACAGAAAATGCTGAAATACACAAATCAGAAATGGGTTTTTATGTCTGTTCACGGTCTAATGCCTAGTAAATTCAGTGGACCTGATTAAAACGGTGATTTACTCAATTGTCCACACAGAAGGTCAAAAGTGTGTGTATGCGTATGAGCGGAGCTGGGGGAGGGCTATTGTCTCTTCATTAGTTTGCTTGTCTTTTCCGTTCAAGATTGTTTTTCTCAAACACAGCTGTGTGGATGAGTGGAATGTGACGTGGGAGACTCACACTCGTGGAATTGACAACCTGAGAGCTAACCCCCTTCCTGTACAGCTGGAGAGGCGCGCGCACACACACACACACGCACACGTATAAGATCCATTCACTATGTCCGTTTGTCCCCAGGGAGAGACTGACTGTACATTTATGAATTAAAAACAAACACCCTGAAATCCAGCAACTCTCTCCAGCTCTCTAAACCCTTATTCAGATGTATGACATCATACTCAAGATTTGAATCTTATCACTAAACAGTCTTATCACTCCCTACAGACCTCCTCGAACCAGCTGTGGCAACACACTCCCGAAGCAAAGAGAGAGAGAGAGGACACATCCTGCCCAATTTACTGCACTTACCATAACCTGTGGATCTGTATTGTTTGTGGAGCATAATTGCATCAGTCTGACTGAGGTAATCCCTAGATCACAGCTGCTGATAGCACTAATTGTTTATAGGGAACCTAATTAGTTTAGTATTGTGACAGATATTCATTGTGATGTCATTGTGTTTACTATAGGCTATAAAGGAGATCTGAAATCAAATTTTTATTTGAGGTAAAAATTGTATTGGATGGCAGCTAATAAGTAATTTACCCATAATTGTCTTCTAATTTATCAGCAAATTAGAAAGCATAAGTTTCGAGGTAAGATCACTTACGGGCCATTTACACAACACTGTTTTCAACAAAAAATGGAAAACTTTTTATGCATTTTGGCCGTTCATTTACATGACAACAGCATTTTTGGGGCCTGGAAACGCAAACTTTTGAAAACGTGAATTTGTGAAAATGGTGACGTCATGTGCATGCATATTACGTGTTCAGTCTATAGGTGTGTAGTTTTTCTTTACAAAGTGACATCACCAACTACTGGCCTGCAGCATTTTTACAGCGTTTTTAATCGTTTCCGCGGATCCGTGTGAACGGGGTTTGCAAGACAATGTTGCCGTCTGTATGGAAAAACTTTTCCATTTTTAGTACATTGTTGTCATGCAAACTTACCAGTATATGCATTGATTATAACATTAATGACAACTATATTTATGTGTTTTAATAAATTAGCCAGCTAATTGTTGTAGTTGTTGTTGTTGTTATGTTATGTTATGTTATGTTATGTTATGTAATAATGTTATTCCCTTAACTAAGACGAGTTGATACCTATTTTTTTACAGTCTATGGCTGATACATACCTCTCTCGTCTCATTGTGTGCACTCAATCGCTCTGGCCCGCGAGACACTTTGATTGCACTTAACTTAGCCCAGTTCATTCATTAGGGTTAGTTAGTGATAAATAAAAGCTAGCAGCAAAGGGCCTTTTGTCTGTAGAAAACTACTGGGAAGCTCTGCAGGGAAAAGGACCTTGAAGCAGGGCTCGACATAAGCAATGGCCCGATGGCTCGGGGCCAGTAAAAGAGTATGTCGGCCTAGTTGATTGGCCAGTCACTTGCCCGCGCGGGCCAGTAACTGGCCATCAGCAAAACAAACAGCAAACGTCATACACAGTGTGGCGCGAAGAGTGTCAGTGTTACTTCAGGTTATTTATAACGTGTTAAAATGTCAAAGAACTACGAGGCTAATACGAGAAAGATGACATTCCTAGTGTCATGGAAAACACAGTACACCTGGTAGGGATGGATGGGTACCGAAACTGAATTTTGAAAGGCCGCTGTATCGATAAGCTCGGACGTTATTGTTATTGCTGTCGGCACTAGAGAAATACATGTAGGCAATCATTTATTATTGCTATAAAGACGTTATCATTTTGTTTTGACCATCTCGCTGAGTCGCCAGCCATTTCTATACATAATAAAATTAAACCATTTGTCTGTGATGCATTTTGCTATTCGCGCAGTCCAGAAGAGAGAGAGAGAGAGAGAGAGAGAGAGAGGTCACGCGGTGCCACAGCGTGCACAACACCTGACGGAGGACAGAACTAAACATTCAAGTTATGGTTACACTTTAGATCTGTGATATTACCGGTAGTATGATTTTATTTTAGATTTCGGCTTCCAAAGATTATAGAATATATTTGAGGTAAAACCATTAAAAACTGCATTCTGTCTAGCGCAACGTCCTTCCCATCACACCAGTACAGTAGCACGCTGTCATTTCTCCTTAACTCAAACTTTAAGACAGAATCAGCACGATTGGTGATTGTTGTAAAATGCAGTCTCTTCTGTTGCTAAATTGCGGGGCACGTTTAATAATAAAAAGAGCTATTAAAAGCACAAAAATCGGCGCAAGAGATGCTGTTCCCAATGCGGCGCGCGCTCCGAAACAGACCGCAACGATTATACTTTGGGCTTCATGTGCGCGTCTAAACGATCAAATGTACACAAAAATATGTCAAAATGACTGGCTTGGAGATTCACTTAAACAGTTTATGTCTAAAATGGACGCAGTTATGAAAATAGTTGGGAGAAAATATGGTGCATCAATAGACTATTAGATCTGCACTCGTTCTTAAAGGGGAAGCAGTCTAATAAACATGCGGACGATTGCGCCATTACTGCGAATCAAACAACAAAAGGCAAAAAGAAAATCACTCACAGCTCTTGAATGAATAACTTTAGCTTTAGTGATCGAGTGATCGAGATGAGGAGAGAGCAGGTATTGACAAATAATCTACTGGACGCTGAAATTTGGTTATTTTAGCATGTCTCCGCAGGGGCTCTCTCTTAATTCCTGAACTCCCTTCACTGTTTTGATTAATCCTAATGTATACAATAAATACAGTTTAATGGAAAAGTGATTTTCCTTGTATTTCTTTCTGGGCCAGTCAAAATATAGAAGGGACCAGCAAAATGACTCGGTTACTAACGTAACCTCGGTTCCCTGAGAGGAGAGAACGAGTATTGCGTAAGTAGCTTACGCTATGGGAAAACTCCTTTTCTTGAGAAATATTGAAGTCTTTATGTAAAACGCATGGCAGCTGCACAGCATACAGCAGTGAGCGAGGCAGCTCGGTCATTGGCTGTGCTGCGGCAACTGCACGAACCTATGACAGGGCGACTCTGAACCTGCTTCCAATGAGCGTGCTTCGCGCCCACGCGCGTCAGACCCCGCCAAGATGGGCGTGGCTAAGGGCTATATATTGGGCGCCCCGTCATCTGAGTCCTTTAGGTTCAATCGACTGAAGCGAACTGACCAAGCACAAGCACGGCAGCTTACGCAATACTCGTTCCCTCCTCTCAGGGAACCAAGGTTATGTTAGTAACCGAGTCGTTCCCTTTCGAGAGGTCTCTCCTATTGCGTAAGTAGCTTACGCTATGGGAACACCATGTAAAACGCCGTGCATGCTGACTTCGCTCTATTATAGCCAGAGGCAGATGCCTGAGCCTTTAAGCAAAGTAATTATCCAACGAGCCGGCCGAAGGCGGGCTTTATAAGGGACAATGTAGAACGGCCCAATGGCCGTCCAGTGGAAAAACACACAAGCACCTTTATGTACTGATATGCATAAAAAAACCTCTAAGTCAGTCAGAGACGGACCCTGTAAGGGAGGAGATAATGCTCAGCATATACACACTCCAGTCTATACATAGTTAGACCGACAGTATGTTGGAATGCAATGAGGGGACCTGTAGGTTATAAAACCTGATAAATGTTGACGGCGAGGCCCAGCCTGCTGCCGCACAAATATCCTGAATAGGTATCCCACTCGACCACGCCCACGAGGAGGCCATGCCTCTCGTAGAGTGAGCTCTGATGCCCAAGGGGCACTGAAGGCCCTTGGCTTCATAAGCCAGCGCTATAGCATCAACTATCCAGCGCGATATTCCCTGCTTTGAAACAGCGAGACCTTTGGTGCGGCCGCCAAAGCATACAAATAATTGCTAAAATAATAAAGTCTGAACAGGGCAGAGCGTTCCAAATATACTCTGAGCGCCCTGACTGGGCAGAGTAAATTAGCGTCGCTTTCGTGGGGGATTCATCCTCCTGGCGCCTCTCAGGAAACGAACAACTAGGTGGTTTTTCCCTAGTGTGCGTCCTCCCACAGGATCGTGTGACGCCGCTATGGCAGCCACATATACTTTGAGCGTGGAGGGGGTGCGGCCTCCCTCCAACAGCTCTTGTAAGAACACGAGCACGCTCGGTACCTCGCATGTCTCAGGATTCAGGTTCCTGGTTTTACACCAGTCACTGAACACCGTCCATTTCTGGGCATATAAGCGCCTCGTAGAGGGCGCTTGAGCCTCTGTGATGGTTCTCAACACTCCACTGGGGAGGTTCCCGGGAACCCGTTGAGGGGCCATGCGTGGAGGGCCCACAGATCGGGGCGGGGATGGAGGATCATCCCGTTGGCCTGCCTGAGGAGGTCTAGCCTCAGCGGAATCGGCCATGGGGCAGATTGCATCATCTGCATCAGTTCCGGAAACCACGTCTGGTTCTTCCAGAGTGGGGCTACTAGGAGCACTGCACATTTCTCTTCCTTGACCCGACTGATGACCTGAGGTAGCATCGCGATCGGGGGGAAGGCATACAGTGGGCGGCTCGGCCAGACTTGGGCGAGCGCGTCTGTGCTCTTTGAAAAGAAGAGGGGGCAGTGCGCATTTTCCTTGGAGGCAAAGAGGTCGACCTCTGCTCTGCCAAAGGTCTGCCATAACCACTGGATCGTCAGGGGGTGGAGAGACCATTCTCCTGGGAGAACTTTGTCTCTGGACAGCATGTCCGCTCCCTGGTTCAGGGCACCCAGCACATGCGCTGCCCTCAGCGAGCGCAGGTTGCACTGGGACCATAAGATGAGGTCCCTGGCCATCGAGTGCAGGGAGCTCGACCTGAGTCCACCCTGGCGATTTATATATGAGACTACCGTCATGTTGTCCGAACGGACCAGGACGTGCTCGTCTTTTAGGTACGGAAGCAGGGCTCTGAGAGCCAAAGCGACCGCTTTCAGTTCCAGACAGTTTATATGTAGGCGCTTCTCCGGGTTTGACCACAAGCCGGAAACAGGCCTGCCCTCGTAAAGGGCCCCCCAACCTATTTTGGAGGCATCTGTCGTGATCATTTTTCTCCTTGTGTTCACGCCCAAACTCACACCGGACTGATACCAGTCGGCAGCTTTCCAGGGCGTCAGGGCTTTTATGCAGCCGTGATTCGCTCTGATTAAAAAGTGGCCAGAGCGCCACGCGTGAGTGGGGACACGGCTCTTGAGCCAGCGCTGGGGAGGACGCATGTGCAACAATCCTAGCTGGAGTACAGCTGATGCCGAGGCCATGAGACCGAGCATCCTTTGAAAACGCTTGACGGGGGCGCGCGCGCCCGCTCTGAACGATGTTGCAAGGCGCTGAATAGTGAGTGCGCGTTCTGATGAGAGGCGCGCCGTCATCTGCACTGAGTCTAGCACTATTCCCAGAAAAGAAATATTCTGGCTGGGAGATAGCGTGCTTTTTGCAAAATTGATTCTTAGACCCAGGCATTCTAGATGGCTGGTAATCCAAGACCTGTGCGTCATTAACTGACTCTCTGATTGTGCTAGGACTAGCCAATCGTCGAGATAATTCAGTATTCGCACTTCCCGTTGTCTCAGGGGGGAAAGTGCTGCATCCATACATTTCGTGAATGTACGGGGTGCCAGTGATAGGCCGAATGGTAGTACTGTGTACTGGTATGACTGTCCCTCGAAAGCGAATCTCAGAAATGGCCTGTGATGAGGCGCTATCGGAATGTGAAAGTAAGCGTCTTTCAGATCCACTGATCCAAATCCCTTGGGCGAACTTGCGCGAGGATGTTTTTGGTTGTTAACATTCTGAACGAGCGAATCATTAAAGCTTTGTTCAGATGTCTGAGATCTAGGATGGGGCGGAGACCACCATCCTTCTTTGGGACGAGAAAATAGCGGCTGTAAAAACCCGCCTCGCTCATAGAGGGAGGAACAGTTTCTATAGCTCCCTTCTCTATTAGTTTGAGCACCTCGGTGCGTAGAACATGTGAAACATCTTTTCTCACTTTGGTCTCGACCACCGCTGAGAAGCGGGGTGGTCTGCGAGCGAATTGAATCGAGTAACCGTGTTTTATTATGTTCAAAACCCATTTCGGCATGTCGGGGATATTTTCCCAAGCTTTCGCTCGCACAGATATGGGCTGAATGCTGGCTGGGGGCGTGTCGCAGTGACGTATGGCTCCCGCCGGCGAATCGCTCTGTGCTAACACCGAGCTTACAGCTCTCAGAGGCGCGCGTGCGCGCTGAGCAGCTTTGTTGAGTGCCGAGTGCAGGGGTGCGTGTGAGATTACAGGCACGCTCGCCGCATCTGTAATGCTCACAGCGAGGGCTGGAGAAAATTTTGGGACTGTATGGGCAGTGCTTATGGGTGGGGGTGCATAAACTGTGGTAGACACGCGCGCTACTTTCATAAAACCTCCCGCTCGTGGCGGTCAGTTTTTGGCCATGTAAACAGTGTTTGTGAGTAGGGGTGCGTGCATTACAGCGGGCACACGCGCTACTTTGATAGGATTTCCCGCTTTTACTGGGGAAGTGTTTATAACTGTGGGAACAGTGCTTATGTGTAGTGGTGCATACATGACAGTGGGCACACGATCTACATTTATGGGGCGTCCAGCCTGAGCCGGGGAAGCATTTGGCACTGCTTTGACGGTTTTGAAATGTGGGAATGCGCACTTTAGTGTGGACACGTGACCCTTTAATGACACAGGCAGAAAATGACTCTTTATGTGATTTCTGTCTGTCGCCGTTAAAATGGCGTTTGTTTGCAGGTGAGCGAGCTGTGCGGCTGGCCCATTGACTGCTGTACAGACATTTCCAGCCGCCTGTAAGGGGACTGGGTAATGCTTTAGACGTTTTGGAGAGAGTGGTCCGGCTTCTGCGAGACACGCGCTCTCTCTTTTTCTCCCTATAGCTAGGAAGACTTACGAGGCTCTGGGTTCAGCACGATCTTGGGCCGAGGTCCCCGTCGCTCGGGCGGTTGCTTCCTGTTGGCGGAGCGCGAGCGGCGTCGGAAGTCAGATTCAGGTCTGGGCTGAGAGACGGGAGGTGCCGTCCTGACTCGCTGCTGCTGAGGTGGCTTTTGGCGGCTCTGCGACGAGCTGGAGCGCTTGGGCAGGAAGTGACGGATAGCCTGCGAATCCTTCCGGGCTTCGGTGAAGCGCTCAGCGAACTCTCTTACCGCCGGTCCGAACAGGCCGCTTTGGGAGATAGGCGCGTCAAGGAACGCCGCCTTATCTGCATCCTTCATCTCTGTTAGCGTCATTCACAGATGGCGCTCAAGGACAGTCAAGTTAGCCATAGCACGGCCGATGGATTGGGCGGTGGCTTTCGTGGCTCGCAGGGCTATGTCGGTGGCGCTGCGCAGGTCCTTGAACGCTTCAGGATCAGGTCCAGACTCGTCCATGGTGCGGAGAAGTTTGGCCTGATAGACTTGGACGGCAGTGGCTCAGTGGTTCATGTAGATTGTCTACAAACCGGAAGGTTGGTGGTTCAATCCCCGGTTCCACCTGACCAAGTGTCGAGGTGTCCATGAGCAAGACACCTAACCCCAGCTGCTCCCGACAAGCTGGATGGCGCCTTCCACGGCTAACACCGCCGTCGGTGTATGAATGAGTGAGTGAATGGGTGAATGTGAGGCAAATTGTAAAGCGCTTTGGTGGCCATTGGGTCTGTGAAAGCGCTATATAAATGCAGTCCATTTACCATTTACCATTACTTGGAGGACAGCCATGGAGTGAAGCGCTGACGCAGCTTGGCCGGCGGCGGCGTATGCGCGATCGGCGAGAGCTGAGGTAGATCGGCAGGGCTTCGAGGGGTGAGAAGCTTTGGCTTTCCATCCCGCGTTGGAGGGTGGACACAGGTGGTTGGCCACAGCCTCCTCGAGGGGCGGGGTTCCCTCGTAGCCTCTTTCTTTCGCGCCGTCCACAGAGGAGAGTGATGAAGAGAAAGAAGGCTTCAGGCGAGCGGAGTGAGGGGCTTTCCACGACTTAGTGAGTTCATCATGAACCTCCGGGAAGAACGGGGAGGGCCTTTGTCGGGGGGCCTGCCGGCGCCCCTGCAGGAACCACTCGTCCAGTCGGCTGCGGGCGTGTTCTTCCGGGGAAGACCAATTGAGCCCGAGGTCTTCCACGGCCTTGGACAGGATGCGGACGATCTCCGAGTCCATGTTGGAGCCCACACTTGTGTCCGCTAGCGTCGATGGCGCGGGGTCGAAGGACGAGCCCGGCCAGTCGTCGGATGCAGCATCAAGGGAAAGGCTGTCATCCTTTTCGTCATCCCCTGACGCGCCAAACGAGACGAGACCCATCGCTCTGCTGGAGGGGTGCTGGTCCGCCTGCGTGAACTGAACTGGCGGCGGGGAATCCTCGGGTGGCGGTGAAGCACGCGGGGATTGGCCCGGCGTGACGTCACTACATTCCGCGTGCTCTGGCGGCCTCTGTGAGCAGCGCTTCTTCTTGCGCGGCTCAACTAGAGGGGATGGTAGCACGGTGGTGGTAGGCTCTCTCGCGGCGAAAGCAGCGAGGCGAAAGCGGCGAAGCGAGCACGCAGCTCGGTGAGGCCCAGGGTGTCACACTCGGGGCATCCGCCTTGAGTAAGGGCAGCCTCTGCATGGTCCGGGCCCAGGCAGCGAGAGCAGATGATGTGATGATCCCCGTCAGGAAGGAGGCCTCGACACGAGGCGCAGGAAGGCATTTGGAACAACGCCTTTTAATTTGCTCTTTTGGAAAAAGTGTCGCGGGGGCGAACACTTAGAATAATAGCTTTGTCAAAGGATATGAGGTGATGCGCGCCGGATGGCTTAGCAGAAGGCGTTCGAAGGCGGCTGAAGGCGCCGGCGTCCTCGTAGCAGTCCTGCTGTAGGCTTGTCGACGGCGGCGGCGAAAAGACCCCAAAAATCCGGAGGATCCAGCGAAGAGAAAGGTCTTTGCTGAAGGAGATTAAATCTAAAGGACTCAGATGACGGGGCGCCCAATATATAGCCCTTAGCCACGCCCATCTTGGCGGGCTCTGACGCGCGTGGGCGCGAAGCACGCTCATTGGAAGCGGGTTCAGAGTCGCCCCGTTATAGGTTCGTGCAGTTGCCGCAGCACAGCCAATGACCGAGCTGCCTCGCTCACTGGTGTATGCTGTGCAGCTGCAATGCGTTTTACATAAAGACTTCAATATTTCTCGAGAAAAGGAGTTTTCCCATAGCGTAAGCTACTTACGCAATAGGAGAGACCTCTCGAAAGGGAACTCTGATCTACTGGCCCCGGGGGCCAGTGGGGATTTTTTTTATGTTGAGCCCTGCCTTGAAGAGCAGTAAAGATTGTCCAATTCTTCCTGTCTGTCTCACCCACTCCACAGGGTAACTGCTGTGTTGGCGACTGGGCCTATTCTTGCAAGAATAAATACTTCTCTTTTAATAATTTGACTACGAGTTGTCTCTTACGCAGTGATGATGTTTAACAGACTTTTTGCCACAACAATTTGGTACCAAGAATGGTGACACAAAATAAAACGTTGCGCTTTTCTAAGCATGTAAGTGGATAACTATAATGTATGGCGGAATACCATAGCAAGTGCTTGGAAGCACTTCGACTCGGCGCAGTAATATCATCACTCGTGAAAAATCCTCTCCCTCTCCCTCGTGATGATATTACTGCACCGAGTCCATAGATATATATGCGCCGAGTCGAAGTGCTCCCAAGCACTTGCTATGGTATTCCGCCATACATTATAGTTATCCACTTTACATGCTTAGAAAAGCGCAACGTTGTATTTTGTGTCACCATTCTTGGTCGAGTTACACTGCTCGTGTAACTGCATTTAAATAGGGAAAACGTGGAGGTGTTTGGTCGCTTCTCTGTTTGGATCCTAATGAATGAACTGGGCTAAGTTAAGTGCTATCAAAGTGTCTCGCACGCCAGAGCGATTTAGTGCACGCACTGAGACGAGAGAGTATCAACTCGTCTTAGTTAAGAGAATAACATAGTTTAATATGAAAAAACGGTGGAGTATCCTTTAACAGTGCTTTTGAAACTAAAATGTGGACAGAGGGTCCCAATCAGACTTAATTAAAAACATCACCAAAACATTGCAATGACTAAAAACCCATTAAAAGATAAAACCCTGTATTTATGTGAAACCATTTGTCCACTGCTCTATGTAGCCTTCCCAATTTAATATCTTTTCCAGTTTAGCTTTTGAGAATTATTCAATTATTTCATGATTCATGCAGTACTAATAAACATTAATGTCAGGATCTCATTTGAAATGTATCCTCTTTGCAGAATGTCTTCGGCTAAAAGTTTGTAACTATTGAGATACTGTTTCAGCTTTTTTACATCACGTAAATTATTATTTCCATATCAGTGACTGATTATTTTAATTAAAGTCTGGCGTGATGGATGGAACATATTCCTTACACATCTGTTAGATTTAAAGGTTTATGTCAGGGTCCTGCCCTGACAGTCTTGTCTTTTTTTTCTCTCTGTTTAAAGTGCCTAATACGAAATCATATACTTCCCTACAATATAGTATGCGAAAAACAGTACGCCAACAGAGTAGTATGTCTGAAAACATTGTATTCGAAAAACAGTTGGCGAAAAGTCCCCGGATGACCTACTACTTCCCGCGAGATTCTGAAGTGAAAAATGCCTTCCTGCGCCTCGTGTCGAGGCCTCCTTCCTGACGGGGATCGTCACATCATCTGCTCTCGCTGCCTGGGCCCGGACCATGCAGAGGCTGCCCTTACTCGAGGCGGATGCCCCGAGTGTGACACCCTGGGCCTCACCGAGCTGCGCGCTCGCTTCGCCACTTTCGCCGCGAGAGAGCCTACCACCACCGTGCTACCATCCCCTCTAGTTGAGCCGCGCAAGAAGAAGCGCCGCTCACAGAGGCCGCCAGAGCACGCGGAATGTAGTGACGTCACGCCGGGCCAATCACCGCGTGCTTCACCGACACCCGAGGATTCCCCGCCGCCAGTTCAGTTCACGCAGGCGGACCAGCACCCCTCCAGCAGAGCGATGGGTCTCGTCTCGTTTGGCGCGTCAGGGGATGACGAAAAGGATGACAGCCTTTCCCTTGATGCTGCATCCGACGACTGGCCGGGCTCGTCCTTCGACCCCGCGCCATCGACGCTAGCGGACACGAGTGTGGGCTCCAACATGGACTCGGAGATCGTCCGCATCCTGTCCAAGGCCGTGGAAGACCTCGGGCTCGATTGGTCTTCCCCGGAACAACCCGCCCGCAGCCGACTGGACGAGTGGTTCCTGCAGGGGCGCCGGCAGGCCCCCCGACAAAGGCCCTCCCCGTTCTTCCCGGAGGTTCATGACGAACTCACTAAGTCGTGGAAAGCCCCTCACTCCGCCCTCACCAACCACCTGTGTCCACCCTCCAACGCGGGATGGAAAGCCAAAGCTTCTCACCCCTTGAAGCCCTGCCGATCTACCTCAGCTCTCGCCGGTCGCGCATACGCCGCCACCGGCCAAGCTGCGTCAGCGCTTCACTCCATGGCTATCCTCCAAGTCTATCAGGCCAAACTTCTCCGCACCATGGACGAGTCTGGACCTGACCCTGAAGCGTTCAAGGACCTGCGCAGCGCCACCGACATAGCCCTGCGAGCCACGAAAGCCACCGCCCAACCCATCGGCCGTGCTATGGCTAACTTGACTGTCCTTGAGCGCCATCTGTGGCTGACGCTAACAGAGATGAAGGATGCAGATAAGGCGGCGTTCCTTGACGCGCCTATCTCCCAAAGCGGCCTGTTCGGACCGGCGGTAAGAGAGTTCGCTGAGCGCTTCACCGAAGCCCGGAAGGATTCGCAGGCTATGCGTCACTCCCTGCCCAAGCGCTCCAGCTCGTCGCAGAGCCGCCAAAAACCGCCTCAGCAGCAGCGAGTCAGGATGGCACCTCCCGTCTCTCAGCCCAGACCTGAATCTGACTTCCGACGCCGCTCGCGCTCCGCCAACAGGAAGCAACCGCCCGAGCGACGGGGACCTCGGCCCAAGATCGTGCTGAACCCGGAGCCTCGTAAGTCTTCCTAGCTATAGGGAGAAAAAGAGAGAGCTCGTGCCTCGCAGAAGCCGGACCACTCTCTCCAAAACGTCTAAAGCATTACCCAGTCCCCTTACAGGCGGCTGGAAATGTCTGTACAGCAGTCAATGGGCCAACCACACAGCTCGCTCACCTGCAAACAAACGCCGTTTTAACGGCGACACACAGAAATCACATAAAGAGTCATTTTCTGCCTGTGTCATTAAAGGGTCACGTGTCCACACTAAAGTGCGCATTCCCACATTTCAAAACTGTCAAAGCAGTGCCAAATGCTTCCCCGGCTCAGGCTGGACGCCCCATAAATGTAGATCGTGTGCCCACTGTCATGTATGCACCACTACACATAAGCACTGTTCCCACAGTTATAAACACTTCCCCAGTAAAAGCGGGAAATCCTGTCAAAGTAGCGCGTGTACCCGCTGTAATGCACGCACCCCTACTCACAAACACTGTTTACATGGCCAAAAACTGACCGCCACGAGCGGGAGGTTTTATGAAAGTGGCGCGCGTGCCTACCACAGTTTATGCACCCCCACCCATAAGCACTGCCCATACAGTCCCAAAATTTTCTCCAGCCCGCGCTGTGAGCATTACAGATGCGGCGAGCGTGCCTGTAATCTCACACGCACCCCTGCACTCGGCACTCAACAAAGCTGCTCAGCGCGCGCCTGCGCCTCTGAGAGCTGTAAGCTCGGTGTTAGCACAGAGCGATTCGCCGGCGGGAGCCATACGTCACTGCGACACGCCCCCAGCCAGCATTCTGCCCATATCTACGAGGCGCTTATATGCCCAGAAATGGACGGTGTTCAGTGACTGGTGTAAAACCAGGAACCTGAATCCTGAGACATGCGAGGTACCGAGCGTGCTCGTGTTCTTACAAGAGCTGTTGGAGGCAGGCCGCACCCCCTCCACGCTCAAAGTATATGTGGCTGCCATAGCGGCGTCACACGATCCTGTGGAAGGACGCACACTAGGGAAAAACCACCTAGTTGTTCGTTTCCTGAGAGGCGCCAGGAGGATGAATCCCCCACGCCCCCCCTCAGTGCCGATCTGGGACCTGGCCACGGTCCTGGACGCACTCAAAAGTGCCCCGTTCGAACCTCTGCGAACTGTGCACCTTAAACAGAACCGCTCTCTTGCTGGCCCTCGCCTCAGTCAAAAGAGTGGGCGACCTGCACGCGCTGTCATCAAGCGCTGCCTGCCTGGAATTTGGACCTAACGACAGCAGAGTTGTCCTTAGACCAAAACACGGGTATATTCCTAAGGTGCTCTCGACACCCTTCAGAGCACAGGTGATATCTCTGGCTGAGCTATCGTCTCCAGCAGACGAAAGCGACGCTAATTTACTCTGCCCAGTCAGGGCGCTCAGAGTATATTTGGAACGCTCTGCCCTGTTTAGGCAGACAGAGCAATTATTTGTATGCTTTGGCGGCCGCACCAAAGGTCTCGCTGTTTCAAAGCAGAGAATACGCGCTGGATAGTTGATGCTATAGCGCTGGCTTATGAAGCCAAGGGCCTTCAGTGCCCCTTGGGCATCAGAGCTCACTCTACTAGAGGCATCGCCTCCTCGTGGGCGTGGTCGAGTGGGATACCCATTCAGGATATTTGTGCGGCAGCAGGCTGGGCCTCGCCGTCAACATTTATCAGGTTTTATAACCTACAGGTCCCCTCATTGCATTCCAACATACTGTCGGTCTAACTATGTATAGACTGGAGTGTGTATATGCTGAGCATTATCTCCTCCCTTATAGGGTCCGTCTCTGACTGACTTAGAGGGTTTTTTATGCATATCAGTACATAAAGGTGCTTGTGTGTTTTTCCACTGGACGGCCATTGGGCCGTTCTACATTGTCCCTTATAAAGCCCGCCTTCGGCCGGCTCGTTGGATAATTACTTTGCTTAAAGGCTCAGGCATCTGCCTCTGGCTATAATAGAGCGAAGTCAGCATGCACGGCGTTTTACATGGTGTTCCCATAGCGTAAGCTACTTACGCAATAGGAGAGACCTCTCGAAAGGGAACGACTCGGTTACTAACGTAACCTCGGTTCCCTGAGAGGAGGGAACGAGTATTGCGTAAGCTGCCGTGCTTGTGCTTGGTCAGTTCGCTTCAGTCGATTGAACCTAAAGGACTCAGATGACGGGGCGCCCAATATATAGCCCTGAGCCACGCCCATCTTGGCGGGCTCTGACGCGCGTGGGAGCGAAGCACGCTCATTGGAAGCGGGTTCAGAGTCGCCCCGTCATAGGTTCGTGCAGTTGCCGCAGCACAGCCAATGACCGAGCTGCCTCGCTCACTGCTGTATGCTGTGCAGCTGCCATGCGTTTTACATAAAGACTTCAATATTTCTCGAGAAAAGGAGTTTTCCCATAGCGTAAGCTACTTACGCAATACTCGTTCCCTCCTCTCAGGGAACCGAGGTTACGTTAGTAACCGAGTCGATTTTTAAATGTCGCGGCTTTTCTCGTCTGTCAATGCGCGCTGACTCTGGTCGACGAGAACCCGTTCAACCCGCATGAGAAATAAAGGTTGCTTTAAACAAAACAAAAAACGACTTCTATCAAAGAAAACATTTTCAATCAAAGAAAAGCAGTGTTCAAATGTATTTTTTTTGAGTCTCAAATATATTTTTGGATTCAAATAATTTTTTTCTTTGATTGAAATTTTTTTTTTCATTGAAGTGAAGGTTTTTTTAATTGAAAATATTTTTTTGGATTGTAGCAACCTTTTTTTTTTGATTGAATAATAAAGAAACAAAACTACCTCCATAGTCTTCCGACCTTTTACCATTGTGTCAATTGGCTTTATGCCCAGCTGCACTACTTCCTGAACTTCAGCCAGCTCCTTGTTTCCTGTCTGCCATTATTGGACAAATTGATTAATTCAGGTGTGCCTGATTATTGTTGCCGTGACTACTGAGGTCAGGCACACCTGAATTAATCAATTTGTCCAATAATGGCAGACAGGAAACAAGGAGCTGGCTGAAGTTCAGGAAGTAGTGCAGCTGGGCATAAAGCCAATTGATTTTGATTAATATGAGCGAGGGAGAGAGAGCAAGAGTGAATTGAGTGCGCGCGCGCAGCCGGGGCTCTCTCTCTGTTCCTTTTCAGTTAACATGCACCCTGTCACAAGCGCAGCAGTCAGTGTCGTCTACATTAGGCTACTCACCGATCAAATATGGGTTTGGCAGCCGACTGATGACTGAAATAGAAGCGAACTCGCGAAATCGTTGATTTCAACGGAGAGAGTTGAAGCTCAACATGGGCACTCCCTTCCTGATAGCCAAGCGTTCTGCGCAGGCTCAAACTGAGCTTGATGACGTAGATGTGACGTGAGCAACCTGACTGACAGTTGTCCATCTTCTAGTAGCTGAATGATGATCAGAAGTTTCCAAGGTCGAAGTATCACGGCTCTCCAGAAATAAGGGCTTTGACTAGCAGGCGCAAGCAAGCTAATCTCGAACGGTCAATGACGAATCAGAGTAAAGAGTAAACTCACATTGATGTGTGTGTGTGTGTGTGTGTGTGTGTGTGTGTGTGTGTGTGTGTGTGTGTGTGTGCGTGTGCGTGTGCGTGTGCGTGTGTGTGTGTTTTGGAAATCAAATCGTTTAGTATTGTAAAAACATATTATAATGTTTATTAATATATTACAATACAATTAATAATTATAATAATTAATTTAATATAATATTACGCTATATAATTACAATTTGACATGATAAAAGAAGTGGCTAAAATCGACATTAAAATAGCCTACTTTAGGATTGTAATCGTTTGAGTAGCCTATCTGCAGTTGTAGTAGCCTAATTTTAGTTAGTTAGTTTAGTTTATTTTGAACATGTTTATGTATATATCCATTAGATTTTAATATTTGGCTAGTACACACACACACACACACACACACACATAATACAATCAAAAATAACAGATAAATAAATGCATGTAGGCTACAGCACAATCTTCCAAAATTATTCAAATATAGGCACATATGCAAATATTTTTTTCCCTTCTTTTTCGTTTCCTTCTACATCAAACATAATAATCCCCCATCCAAAAAATATAAAATACTGTCCCCTCGAGTAATTTTCGTATCCATTCAATATTACATGACCATATAATATTCCAATATATAAAGAATTGTGAGATGGGTGTTAAATCATGTAGTTTTGGCTAATAAATCATGGTCACAAACACTTAAACAAAACCGTTTTTCTTAATTTCACGTTATGTAGGCATTTTGTACATATGGCTTCCGAACGGGATCACATTCATCTTCAAGCGTAGATCTGTAAATAAATAAAGCAACAACGTTAACCGCGATAGACATTGAGATGTTTTTTTTCTTCTTCCATTGCCTGTATAATTTCCTGATAATTAATTTTCCCATCCCCCGTAGGTGTAGTAGTAGATAAATAATTTAAAGTTCGTGGATAAATGTTAGGCTACTTCATATGTATTAACTTGCCACACATCGAATTATTTCCAATTCCTCAAAAACGTTGTTTAAATATTTTGTCGCGTTGCTTTTATGAACTCTGTCTATCTATGCCATGGGCTGACTTTAGACAGTAAAAGACTGCCTGAGAGACTGTGCGAGCTTCTCCTCCTGTCTATCCACAAGTTTCCTACGTCCCATGAGGCCTTGCGTCAAAAGTGGGTGCGTCTTCCGGTTCGAAGTAAACAAGCGAAACAATCATTCATTCATTCGACTATCGATTAATCATTAATATTTATACTAAAATGTATTATTTAATTTGCTTAACTTTTTATCAATTACAAATGCAATGAAAATACAAAAATACAGCGTGTTTTTCCACGATGAGTTCTTTATTACAAGATCAACTTGTGGCAGTTAAACTGGACATTCGGTTATGGCTAAACTTGAAGATATGCGCTGCGGTGCTCTGGACTGCCGGTGCGAGTCGGCGTTTTTTAAACAGAGACCCTTGTTTGTTCCTAAATAGTAATAAAAAAGAATCATGTTAAATAAAACCGAAATCGCGATACTCAGATCCACGGACCTGTGTCGCGGTCAGGGAAGGCAGAATCACGATACGCCCTTCCCACTCCCAGAGATATCCTTCCCGTCCAGATCCAATATAGCTACCATATCTTTACTATTTGTATTATTTGAAGTTAACATTATAAAATTTGTAGACCTACACCACAAAACTAGTTGAGGATAAATTATTTAAAATTGGGCGATTCCAGCATTATGGACGTGACATTTGCAGTCAAAATATAAATTCTCCGAAAATACACTTAGGCTATTGAAACCTCGGTTTATATACATATATCATATCATATCAATAAAGGAGTCCAGACATTAGAAATATATAGCACATGCATTTCGTATTTAATATGAGGGAATACACGAGGGTGACACAAAAAAATAACTTTAACTTTTTGAAAGCACTGAGCCTTTATTTAAAGTTAATTTCGTTTTGTATTAATTGTATCTTAATTTCAATCAATGTTTCATCAACAATTTACCTGGATTTAATAAATAATAAGTAGCGGTAAATATAGCAGACAATAATCAAGACACGGAGGCGCTGGCGCCTGAACTGCAGCTCGTCTCATAAATGAACCGAAACTCAGCGTCTACTTGCCTTACAGACCTGAGAAATATATATATAGCCTATATTATATTAGATATACTATGAAATGTTTACTGTGTGTCATTCATGTTCTGAATATGTTGCTTCACAGTAGCCTTCACTTAAAATCTTTAGTCCAAGATTGTTGGATAATACAATTTGCTACTGAATTAGTTTAGTCCGGTTATAGGCCTATGTACAACCGCGAACAGCACATGTTGTCCCTGAGCTCCGTAACGACATCTCTCATAAAGGTTTGCGACTTATTTTAAATAGTAAAATATTATCTGAAAAACACCTAGCCTCTTCGCTAAATAGCACACAAAATACCATTGGTATGCTACTTCCGCCGCCTGACCGGAAGTTGCACCCACTTTTTTTTTTACAGTAGCGCCCCCCGGAAACAGGTGGATACGGTAACTTCTCTACTGTGCGACGGACAGTCGAGTGGTTATGACGCAATTTTTAGCCTATTTTTACAAGAATGGCTTCTACGGGGCCATAACGTAAGATACAAAGTAATGGAGCCTTTTATACATTGTCGTGTTTCTTTAGAAATAAATAATGGACAAATTGAGTCTTTGGACGCCTCAGATGTAAAGTTATTCACTGTCAAAGTGACGCCAAAATGAATGGAAGTCAATGGGATGCTAACAGCAGGTGATATAGCCAGCTACAATGGCGGCCCCCAGAGGCAGCTTCAACTTCCGGCTGATGGATTACCCCCTTGGCCGGGTATCCAGTTTCAGCGCGCGCGCGCGCGCGAACGAACAAACACCACGTCACATGATATCGCTCAGGTCCTACTCGCAACATATAAATAAATCCACGCGGATTTTAGGAATTTTATAACAAAGTCCTGCACTTAACACAAATTGAAACTCATAGGCCTATTTGGATGGGGGTTCGAAAATGTACTACCTCGTCAGTTGACGTTTACTACTTTTTACTGGCCTTAATTTGGCATAATTTAATTTACTACCTTTTACAACCCCGCGGAAACCCTGTATATGTCTCTGATTGGCCATTGTGTTGATGCGCTCAACATATATGTCTGTGATTGGCTACAATATTCAACAATGACATATTTGACGCTCACCACCGAGCACTAACATAGATACAAATGGAACTTTTAAAAGCAGGCGTCTATCAGCCGAACCCTAATATATCTGCTGATATACGGCGTTTTCTCTCAGATTTCATTAACAAAAATATCTTAATTTGCGTTCCGAAGATGAACTAAGGTCTTACATGTTTGGAACGATGAGGGTGAGTAATTAATGACAGAATTTTCATTTTTGGGTGAACTAATCCTTTAAGTTGGAGTTGACTTACAACTCCCAACTGGAGTTGTATGATGTGAGCAAACATATTTTCAAAAATAGGCCTACTTCATTGTGTATAGTATTAAATGCAGCTCGAAATTCCATTTGTGGATGGAAAAAGTAAATTAAAATAATGTTTTTCAGTTTTCTCCATGACGTGGTTTTGACAATAAAGAAGCCGACAAAGCGATACCATCTTAAACGCTTCAAAACATCACCTTTTTACACTAGGCTACACTCTAAACAAAGGCCATCACAACCATAACCATAACACAACTGAGTCAAGGTGCAGTTGTGAATGATATACCTCAAGCCTTACATACGAGGTAAAGAATTAAGGAATATTTTGAAGACGTTTGAGTCCTGTTAATGCACAAATGTTACTTTGGGATGCATAATTCGCATGCTTTTATGTTAATATGGTCAAACGAGGGAAGCCTTTAATAATTCATGGTGATAATCACCTGCAGTCTTGTTTATTTCAGAGTTTAATCTGGTGAGCCACTGTTGGATTAGGCATGTTGAACATGGTTAAAGCTTTAAATTGTGTCTGTCTCTCTACTGATGTCTACATATTTCCCAGATAGTTTTACAGATGGTCCTCGGGGCAGCTGTCAGTCTGTGGATAAAAAGAATATTGCTTTGGGGGAATTATGATTTATATCATAATGCATTCAAAAGTTTCTGTTCCTGACGTGAATAGCAATTCAAGAGCAAGTCTGATTATGCAAAACATTAAAGCTCAACAATAATTCACATATCTTTTTGTGTGTTCTATAACGTCTTACAAACTTTGCCTAAAGGTGTTGGTGTGTCATCTTCTGTGCTAATGTTGTCCCTCATATTTGAAGAATTTAGGAGCAAGACTAGTTCTTCATGCTCAGAATTTTATTGGAGTAAAGAAGCCTGCTTTGGAAAGTGAGATACATACTCCCTCTAGAGGCTGCAGGATGTTCGGTTACTGCCCAGGCTGAGCTATGCATCCATCTTGGCATCTGTCACCACCTTTTCATCTTTTATCTTTGGAAAATAGAAAGTTAATCTTTTTATGGCTACTTTAATCTTTTCCATGTTCCAGTTACACTTACACATACCTACACAAATTTGCCATATAAGTTGTGCATAAACACAACTATTACCCAACATATAATTTTAAGGTTTGGCCTGTCCATGTTGAGCCCTGAGGCATGCCATGTCCAAGTCTTTCATTGTCATTGCTGTCTCACGTGAAATAGGCTACATTGACATGAATTGCATAGGCATAATTGCTAACTTGTTTTACATTACACAACAGCAGCAGTGATTTTTAATGCCAAAATTGTTAAACCTTAACAATGATTTGTTAAGCTACATTTTAGAATTGTAACCAAATTATTCATTTTCTTTTATGCCTTTAAAGGGATAGTTCAGCCAAAATGAAAATTCTGTCATCTGTGGCATCAATATGACATCTGTGGAATCTGTGGAATTGTGGAGTGTTTTTCATATCATGGTCACCGAAACTTGTTGTCGACATTTTTCAAAATAGGCTTTCTTCTTTAGTGTTGAGCAGAAGAGAGATACAGCTTTTGTATGACATAAGGGCGTGTAAATGATGACATAATTTTCATTTTCGGCTTTCGCTTTCCCTTTAAGGACATAAAAGAAAATGAATCATTTGATTAAAATTCTAAAATGTAGCTCAATAAATCAATCATGACTTCAATACAACATGGTGAACAAGCCCTTTTAATCAATAGCAGAAGACAAAGCATGTTTCATGATTGAACAAAAATTTTACGTCAAATAACACTGTAATGTATAATTACATTGTAATACATAATAACATTGTAATAAATGTATAAGACTGTAACAAATGTATATTGAAATTTTTTGCACTACTTTTTCCAAAAAGAATCGCTACTTTTTCAAAAAGAATCACTACTTTTCAAAAAGAATCGCTACTTTTCCAGAGAATCGCTACTTTTTCCAAAAAGAATCACTACTTTTTAAAAAAGAAGCGCTACTTTTTCCAAAAAGAATCGCTACTTTTTCAAAAAGAATAATGTAACAAAATAATAATGTAACAAATTGTATAATAATAATAATGTAACAAATGTATAATAACACTGTAATACATGTATAATTACATTGTAATAAACGTATAATAACACTGTAATGTATAATTTGTAGTAAACATATAATTACATTGTATTAAATGTATAATAACACTGTAATAAATGTATAATAACACTGTAATAAATGTATAATTACATTGTAATAAACATATAATTACATTGTAATAAATGTATAATAACACCGTAATAAATGTATGATTACATTGTAATAAACGTATAATTACATTATAATAAATGTATAAGACTGTAACTAATGTATAATTACTTTTTTTCACTACTTTCACTATCACTATTCACTACTTTTTCAAAAAGAATCACTACTTTTTCAAAAAGTATCGCTACTATTTCAAAAAGAATCGCAACTTTTTAAAAAAAGAATCGCTACTTTTTAAAAAAGAATCGCTACTTTTTAAAAAAAGAATCGCTTCTTTTTCCAAAAATCGCTACTTTTTAAAAAAGAATCGCTACTTTTCAAAAAGAATCGCTACTTTTTCAAAAGAATCGCTACTTTTTCAAAAAGAATAATGTAACAAAATAATAATGTAACAAATTGTATAATAATAATAATAATGTAACAAATGTATAATAACAATGTAGTAAATGTATAATTACATTGTAATAAACGTATAATAACAATGTAATGAAGAATGACATAGTAATAAACGTATATTTACATTGAAATAAATGTATAATAACACAGTAATAAATGTATATTTACATTGTAATAAACGTATAATTACATTGTAATAAATATTATGGGACTGTAAAAAATGTACAATTATTTTTTTTGCTCTACTTTTTTCAAAAAGAATCACTACTTTTTCAAAAAGAATCGCTACTTTTTCAAAAAGAATCGCTACTATTTCAAAAAGAATCGCTACTTTTTCCAAAAAGAATCGCTACTTTTTTCAAAAAGAATCGCTACTTTTTTCAAAGAGAAACGCTACTTTTCAAAAATAGCTACTTTTTTCAAAAAGAATGTAACAAAATAATAATGTAACAACTGTATAATAATAATAATGTAACAAATGTATAATAGCACTGTAATAAATGTAATTAAATTGTAATACACGTAAAATAACACTGTAATGTATAATTACATTGCAATAAACATAATTACATTGTAATAAATGTATAATAAGACTGTAACACATGTATATTTACATTTTTTGCATGGTTGAAAGCAAATACTGATACTGACATAATGACATAGGCCTACAATAAGTATGGAAAATTGAACTATATCTTAACTACTGAATACTGATACTGACATAATGACATACAATAAATATGGAAAATTTAACCATATATTAACTACTGACAACTAACTACTTCTGAATAACTACAATATTCAGAAGTAAACAGTGTAGATGACTTAATGTTTAGCTGACAGAATGTTTATTTTTAAACCACAATTTTTAAACCACAACCCTCTCTAATGTCAGAATGTTTATTTTTAAACCACAACTTCAATGTGTGCTTTTTGATATATTTAACGATATCTTTTGCATCTCTAATCCAAACAACGTCAAACTCGGCACTGCACTTACTCGTGCCCAGCAAGACACCTGTCAGGTTTAAAATCCATCGGACTAACGGTTCGAGAGATATGCGATTAACAGACAGACAGACAGACACACAGACAGACAGACGTTCCTGTAATTTATCGATAGATAGATGTCATAAAACAAATTTTTCTTGCTTGACATTTAATTAAATTGTAATTTTCGGTAGGCTATGTCTTATGTGTAGCTACACGACGAATGCCTTGTAGCCACCATTAACCATCAATGATCGCAATAAGCTCTGCGTTTTGATACTTAATAATAAGATAAGAAACAAAGTGTCATATTTCAAATTCTGTACATTTTATCACGAAATTTGATGTGGAGTGGCAGAACACTGTAGGATATGAGCCTCAGTTCAAGCAGCTAGTGAATAAACATGAATGAACATCTGAAGGTATGTTGAAAGATTAAAAAATGTATCTCCTGTAATCGCTCAATCAGTGTTTCAACGTGGACAGACATCAATAAAACAGCTTGTAAACATTATCACATTCACATAACATCAAATTTTACCTTACCTCAGGCAAATCATTCAGTGTCCTTATGCAGCTTCTCCAGAAAAATTAACTCTTTCGCTAAACATATGCACCACCAAATTAGCCAATATATTAAATATATTTTACTTAACATGTTAGCTGTGAGTAGACCGTGTCAATCAATGAATACCAATGTATACTTACCGGAAAAAAAAGAATAGGCTAAGTCGCGTGTTATAAGAGGATTTGGCAACTCTGATCACTGATAGCCTAAGGTTAATTTAGAAAAGTAAGGGCGTGGCTAGTGTAGTGTGTTGCCATATAATCATATTTCTTTACATTATATTTCATATTAAAACGTTTAGTAGATGTATTATTTTATTTATTTATTTAGGCTATTTATTTAAGCTTATTTGTGCAGTTTCGACAGGACTGCTCCTGGACCTGTCGTCACCCAACTTCACTCACCCAATATAGGCTACCACCAGGTGGCGGCAGAACTTCGTTTTCCTCCTTTTTCAGAACTTGGGTGCATGGATTTATTGCTCCAAGCGAAAGTGCTGGTGATGAATATAATATGAAAAATAACATCATGTTAATTGATCATATGGATCACAAATATTAAGGAGGTGGTTCAGTTTGTTTTGGGTAATATTTATGGTGTATTTCAAAACTCAAAGGAAAGAGTAATGGAGGATACAAGATACTAGGCTATATTTCTAGGCAGCCATTCCTCTGAATTAATCTCCGTTAAATACACTTTTTATGTTTTTATTATAGGGTGACTACTTTGGGGCCCATTGTCAGAGCTCTCAAATTTGTCCAGTGTTTTGTATATATCGTGTGTGGTGTGTGTGTGTGTGCGCGCACCCACATCCAGAAATATCCACATGTGCCAGAGTTTGTTTAAAGAAATTTCCTGCCATGGCACATCATTGCTGGACATTTCCAAATCCCCCCATTCCAAAGGAAATAAGATTGAGTTCCGGAGTGCTTGCATGTTTTTTGAAAATGTAAAGATGCAATGGCTAAAGTTTTCTGTGATGGGTAGGTTTAGGGGCAGGGTTAGTGTAAGGGGACCGAATATACAGTTTGTAGTACAGTATAAAAATCATTGTCTATATGGAAAGTCCCCATAAAACATGAAAACCCAATGTGTGTGCATCGTTCAGGACAAACCACTGTGAAATCACATGTAGCCTCCTTGAGTGTGCCAGTGTTTGGCAGTGGGATTGTGGTTAGTCCTTTGATGTTGAGGTTCTCAGGAGTTGCAGGCACCAGTTAAGAGTATGTTAATGTAAGCACAGCTTCCTCACACAGTGGGAATCAGAGCAGGGTTACAACCTCCAATCCAGTTACACAAACACCAGATATAAACTTCACACAGAGGCATGTTTTAGGGACATTGAGCATCTAAATAATTCTCATTACAAAATGTACACTGTGGTCTTAAATTCAGAAATATTTCATTTAAACCGGGGGGAAAAACATTAAAAATGTTGTTTGTGGAATTAAATATTGAAATAGAAATATAAATCATAAATATTCTGTTTTATTCCTACGTTAATATTCACATTTGTGATAATTGATCATGTGATTCTTTGTACATACAGTAATACTCTGTTCTTGATTTCACTAAAGTTCAAGATGCTCTTTTAAATAATCTCAAATCATGCTGGATAACATAACATCAACATCATGAAATTCAAATTCATGTAATATTTTTACGTGAAACATTTCACAACTAAATATTATTATTTGATCTTTTTAAGAAGCATTTTCACTTGTATTCATAAATTTGTTTCCACTATTTCCACTAGTTTTCCATTATCATTAATACAATAATGAGCACAAACAATAGCTGGCTGAAAAGTCAGGCCCAGAGCGCAGAGCTCACTATGCTTTGATGGCCTTGTGCATGCTATTCTGGGCAGCCATTTTGAAACCAGGACTCCTAGGAAAACACCCAAGGCTGCATGAGCATTGTTTCCTCAGGCCCGATTGTTCACATACACAAAAAATAAAAATGCATGAAAACCACAATGTACACGCATGTGGAAAAAAGTAAGTCCAGTTCACAGGCTAGCATGCATGGTCCCCTTCTCTCAGACACACAAATAGCGTGGAAAATAAACGGAGATATGAATGCATTGTCTCGTCAGGGTCACTGAAAAACAGATAGAGGAAGAGAGGGGTCACAAAACATCGAAGCACACATAAATGTTGATTTTAACTGGCAAGAGTGTTTATTTAAAAAAAAACTAATAACATTAACGGACGTGTAACTAAATAGTAATCATAATGGCAAAATACTGACATTTTTCTTACAAAGACAAAGAAGGCCCTCATTATAAACTGTACAATCAAAAGGCCAACCAAGAAAAAAATCTGGGAAAAAAAATCAGACGGACTGTTTGTTGCTTGGGGGAGAACAAGTCACGATTTGTTTTAAGACAATGCAAAAGATGAAGACAAAAAATGGAAAAACATTCACACACTCAATTGTCTAACATTCCAGTTGCTATTTCCTGTGCGGTAGGAAGAGGGCATGCCTCTGCTCGGGAACACACTGAGAGACCACTCTTGCTCCGCAGTCTGTGTAAACATGATTGTATTGCTAAGACTTTCTTGCTCCCCAAACTCCCCTGACATTTAGAAGAATAAACCTAAAACATACATCTTATCTGCTCCAAAACAATCTGTTCCAACACAATATATTACATTTATTTCATTATAGTGAGTATGATAAAAGAAACATTTAACAGAGTCAGTGATTCTTTTAGGCATACAATTACGAAAGAAGCGATAACGGTGCACCTCAACTGAAGCTCGAGGGACAATTAAACGGTTTGTTGTTTTTGGATAATGCAGTCATGTGCTTTGCCAAACCAGAGTCATTATGAGTAATGGCAGGAAATGCCTAATATGGGATAAAAAAATGAAAAGGTTGCTACTCATTTTAGGTAGGGTAATTGGCTGCTCTGTCGCATGAGAATGTGAAGATTGTTCACCAAAAAAAAAAAAAAGATCATTTACTCGCCTTCATTTTGTGTTTTTCCAAGAAACAAAAAAGTTGCATTCTACCAGACTATGAAAGTGAAATGAACAAAAACATCTTAAAACCATCAAAAATCCTTCTTTTTAGCCCATATGTATTATCTTCTGAAGCCATTCAATTGTTTTATGTGTGGGTTAGTTCACCCAAAGCTGGCTTTCGTTCATCTTGGGAACAAGAATGAAGATCTTTTTGATGAAATCTAAGAGCTTTCTAAGAGCAGCTACGCAACTACAACTTTGACGCTTTAAAAAATTCATAAAGAGATCGTAAAAGTAATCCACATGAATTGAGAGGTTTAGTCCAAATATTCTGAAGAGACACAATCGCTTTATATGATGAACAGATTGAATTTAGGCTTTTATTCACATATAAACATTCATCCATGCACATATCAGTTGTGATAAACGGAAGCTCAAGCATGTTCACTTGATGTGTGAGCACCAATGAGGTTCATTCTCAAGTGTTACACAGCATGTTTGAGCTTCCGCAAGAACCAATGAGGGTTGTTCTTGCGCACCAAGCAGGTTCGGTTGAGCTTCTGTTTGTGTTCGCTGATCAATGATTGTATGTGAATAAAAACCTATTTTAAATCTGTTCATCATATAAAATGATCGTGTCTCTTCAGAAAATTTGGACTAAACTTGATTCATATAGATTAGCTTTACAATCTCTTTGTGAACTTTTTAAAGCGTCAAAGTGGTAGTTGCCTGAACTGTCAACTGAGGAACAGAAAGCTCTCGGATTTCATCAAAAAGATCTTTCTGTTCCGAAGATGAACGAAAGTCTTTTTGGGTTTGGAACAACATGAGGTTGAGTAATTAATGAGAGAATTTACATTTTTGGGTGAACCTTCCCTTTAAGTTGTTACTTCTTGAATATTTTGTAGTGGTCACCATTCATTTCATTTTATGGAAAAGTGCAGCTTGCACATTCTGTTATAAATAACTAAAGAAAGAAAGTCTTCTGAGGGTGAGAAAATTATGTCTGAATTTTCATTCTTGGCTGAACTATTACATTAAAGTTTTGAATAACATAATAAGGGAGACTGTTTGAAGCTTTATAGATGTTAAACTGGAGGTGCACTATAACGGACCTCTGCACCGAACTTGTCGTTTCTCTTGGGCAGTGGAGGTTTCTTCCGAATGTCTCTCTTCAGGATCATCTCTTCGTTGGCGTATATCGGAGCTTCAGCATCATCAGAGTGGTAACCAGACTGATAACCACTGGTCTGATTGGACGATTCAGAAGCTAAAGACTCCTTACTCTTGCACCGCAGTAGTGGGCTGTGGATAAAAACATGACCATGTTTACCGTATATGGCTGTGGAATTGTCCTCATTTGAGACTGTACTGAGATCAGGATGAATTGTCACCTGAAATTGGGTGGTCTTTGCACCTGCCTTTCCAAAGCTTTCATCTGCTCACGTGATAAGCCCACTCCACAGTCCATGTGACCATTCTGTAGGAATGGAAGATCATACAAAATTGACTGTTTCCATCATCATAAATGGGATTTTTGGGATGCAAGAACACTCTGTAAATTATTTATCAGATAACCTATATTGTGTTTCATATAGTAACATCTAAATGGTTTTGCTGAAATAAAAATATTTAAAACATTAAAAAAATATATATATATATTTTATATTGTTATAAAATAATGTTATATTGATGCGCAAACAAACCATGAATCTGTGTTCTCGATGCAATGATCGCACATCGTATTTATGCACAGACACATTTCACTACATTGAGTGCATTGTTTCCACACACATTTCGGATCATGTTTTGATTTGTCATGTGTTAAGTCATTCTGAATGGATCCTTGTAACTGTAGTGTGTTTATACAGTCAGGTCAAGGCAGTTTGTTTATATTTGCTATTGCACTGTATACATACTATACTATGTGAATTGTGAAGTTGTATTTATAAGTTTTAAGTTTAATTTTTTTTTTTTTCATGGCTGCTTCGGTGTGCATAAATTTATGAATTTTTAAGGACACCTAAATTTACCTTGAAAAAAGCTTGCAGGAAATACATTGTTGTGAGAATCACCCTTCAATCTGATTATTTAGCTGGATATAGCAAATGAGGACAAAAATTAGCGTGTTAAACAAGATAAATGGTGTATGCTTCATTTTAGGATAAGTGTGCAATTAATTGCGATCAAACTCCAATATATATATATAATTATTATTTTTTATTTTTTTGTGGCAGCAAAGTTTGTTATGGATCATGACCAGATGCTAGTAGTACACAGAGTTTATATACCATTACAGCAGTGTGCTCCAGGGGAATCTCCACAAAAGTCATCATACTTATTGGCACACCACAACTGTCCATCTGATGTGGGAACCTGTCAGAAGAGGCATGGGTGGGACCACTGTTGTATTAGTTTGTCAAAGGAGAGGTTAAGCAAGTTATATCCTCAAATGTCAGTTCTTGAATGTAGTGTGGACACAACAAAAGTCAACTCGGGCAGGGATAAGTATGAGGATATAATTAAATCTGATTCATTTTAGTTCTATGATGCCAACAACAGCTCAAAAACACCAGACAGAATAGTTACTGTAACTAACCCCAGAGCTGGAGCATTGTCATTGTGGAGCTGCGCCTCTGTGCTGCCTGCATAGCGTGTTCTTTTAGATGATTCTTCTTCCATCTCTCCATTTGTCAGTGGGATGTAGTCCTTTCCATCCTTAAACACAGGCAACAAATAATAATTCAAATAATTATAAATAGTAAAAACATTCAAATTGTCACATGAAAAATGGAATCACGTTCCATTATGTGGAAAAGTCACTTTCTTAACTTTCTTAAACATATTTTTGCTTGTTTCCCAGTAAAAATATCGAATCATCCTTGAAACATGTGAGAAACTGCATAAGATATTATGATAACATAACGCGCCGAGTCACCGACATATAGCGCCGTGGCACTTCGGCCGACCTGAGTTCGAGTCCCGGCTTGCGGACCTTTCCCGATCCCGTCCCCCACTTTCTCTCCCACTTTGCTTCCTGTCTACTTACTGTCCTATCATAATAAAAATGCATTAATGCAAAAAAAAAAAAAAAAACTAAATTAAATATAGAAATTAAAAATTAATAATGTTGCTACTAACTGTGGCAACTAACTGAAATAAGTGTAAGTTCAGGTATTAAAAAAGTACAAAAACTAAAAAAATTATTGTGGCGAGCAGGATGAGGCCGAGGAGCATGAGGGAATGGCTCGAGGCCGGTGGCGTGATTACTAATGAGCAACACCTGCGCGACGCACCGGTCTAGTATCTCTCACGGAGGAGCGGAGCATACAAGGAGGAGCGACGATCATGAAGATGGAGAGAGGGCCAGGCCTGGACTATTTTATTTGATGTTTTGTTTTATTATGTCTTTACTTTCGTTTTTGTATTTGTTTATTTATTTGATTCAAATCTTTGGAATGTTCGCCGGTTCCCGCCTCCTTCTTCCCATAACAACGAGCCTTGTTACAATTATAATTTAAGGGTAAAATTTTATTAAAAATCATTAAAAAGTGATAAAAGTACAAAACAAAATTACTTAAAATAAAATAAAATAAAATAAAAGCCAATTCAAAATATTGATGAATACTATAATAGTATATAAATAATACTAAAATAACACTGGCTGAGGCTCCATTGAGGCTTTTCCCATGGAGTAAGGAAAATAACAATTCAATTTATATAAAACAAAAAAGTATTAAAATCGTATCTAAATGCACTTCGCATGTAAATGTATCTCGGTTTAAGGATGTTTAGATATTTTTACTGGAAAACAAGACAAAAATACTGACTATATGCTGTATATATATCATTTTATTTTATTTATTTTTTTGCTTTGACGAAATACTTAAATTACTGATTACTAAAAACATAATCTAGACAAAAAAAACAAACAAATACTTGGAGTCAAGTCTCACCTGTTGAGCGCTAGCCTGTAACAGATTACCCAGATGCTCAACCAACTGAGTAAAGGTTGGTCTGTCTTTAGGTCGATCAAGCCAACAGTCTAGCATGGTCTGGTATCTGGTAGAATTTGACATGTTTCCACAAAAAACAAGTAAGTACTTCTGTATCTCCAAAAGAATTAAACAAAGTTTTAGGTACTACTTGCGCCCATTTTCTGTTGGAAACACTATGACTGGCATCACCAGAACTACAAATATCTAGATCCACAGTCATCAAAGATGATTTTCAAAGATCTTCAATTTTACATCAATACTAAAACTGTGAAGTATATTTACATCTCAGGTGTGGCGTAATCTGGAGCTCTCATTCTGGTTCCCTCCTTTAGTCGCCTACAGAAAGACTCATCAATGCACACACCTGGGTATGGAGATGCACCTGCACCAAAGGAGACGGGCCATCAGAACATGTCAGCTAACTAGAGTAGGTATACTGAATGTTGTCTAGTAAGCGCTGTGATAATATTATGTTAATATCACTATTGTGTTACCAAGTGAGAAGATCTCCCAGAGCAGCACGCCAAAAGACCAAACATCACTCTGCGTGGTGTACACACGGTCAAAAATGGTTTCAGGAGCCATCCACTTGAGAGGAAGACGAGCCTGCGATGATAGAGAGGAAATGCTCAAGTGTAAGTTGGTCTATTGCAGGGGTTTTCAAAGTGTGGGGCGCGCCGAGAGCATGTCAGGGGAGGCGCGGAGTCGGGTTGGATGATATGACGATGTCTATCAATAGTTTATCTGTATGTAAATATATCCGTGTAGCGCAGGACTGCTTAAATGCGATAGAGCAGCAAAGAAACATGGATGAATGAGGAGAAAGAGTGGGACGTGCTTAATGAAGATTTTTTAAAAGCACAATAAACCACGACTGAGAACCGAATTTGTTACTGACAGGCGGCTTTCCGTGGCGCACATGAGTGCTAAATTCAGTTCACTTCCGCGCCTTTTTGCGCTTGAACGGTCAAATACACACATTTATGTGTCAAAATGCCCGTCTTGGTGAGATTTCATGTAAACACAGTCAGTTTAAAGTGAAGTAAACAGTTGGGCGAAATTATCATTAAATTGGATCCATGCATAAGGTCTTAAAGTGACAGCAGCCTCACATAGGCCTGTCCTTTATGTTAATCAGTCAACAATAGAAAAAGAAAATCATTCACTGCTCTTAATTGAATATCTTTCGTAGCTTTATTAAAAATCGGTATATGTAATTCATACAGGTCATACTATGCAGTTTAATTGGGGGGGGGGGGGGGGGGGGGGGGGGGGGGTCGTGTATGTTGCGTTAGAAAGGAGGCATACTGTTTTTGTCTTTGAAAACCCCTGGTCTATTTCGAGAAACAAATTAAATGAAGTTGTCTATTTGTGTAATAAGAGTTCTCACATCTCCTTTACGGACGTAATCGGGGTCTTTATAGACGTCTCTGGCCAGCCCAAAGTCACATATCTTCACCACGTTGTTCTCAGAAAGTAGGATGTTTCTGGCTGCCAAGTCCCGGTGGATACACTACAAACACAAAGTAGCAGTATGACTCAAGCAGTTTTCTTCAATGATTAGTAAATGCTCAAGATCAATGTACTGTATACACACACAAGTGGGCCCTGGTTGTGTGTTTCAGTTTTACCTTCCGAGAGGCTAGGAACTCCATGCCTTTGGCCACCTGAAAGCTATAGCTGATGATATCCTCCATTGTCAGGTGATCCCAGTCTGAACTCTCTATACATGACACATAATATAAATACATCATAGGTCCTGTAAGCATCTTTTTGTGTTCATTAATTTAATTTAATTTAATTTTACATGGTAAATGAGGACTTGATTCTGGGAGTACAAATATTCCATACAGTTTCTCAAATAATGAGCTTATTGAATCTGCTTAATAGTGAGAATAATTATTATTAATAATAAAATAATTATCTTGTTTATTTTATTTATCTTTATTATTAATTTCTTTGCAGGTCATTTTATATCTTAATTTACAGTGTGACATTTTTATTTTAACAGTACAAATATCCCATTTATTTTCTCACACAATATGAGCTCATTAAAGCTAAGTAATAATTAGAAAAAATATTATTAATAAATAATTCTTCTGTTTTTTTATCTTGTCTTTTTTATTTTGCTGTTAAATACGTTTTAGAGGAAGTACAGCATTTCACAGCCAAAAGTATTTCATGTCACATACAGTTCAATAAATAAGATTTTGTAATGCAACCTAAAAAATGGTTTATGTGGTAACATTTGAACGACAATACAGTGTAATCCAACCAACTAATATACTTTACCTTGTTCATCCTGCAGCTGGGTCGTGGAGGTCTGTTCTCCCATCTTGGTGCACACTGCGGTGCCGGTGCAGATGTCCAGTCGAGTGCTGGTTCCCAGACCCAGATCTCCCTCATGTAAATCCTCTTCCGGCTCTACCTCCCTCCTGCACGGCATCCGTGGCATCCGCTTCTGAGGAAACAATACATGTGTGGATCAGTTTTCCGCTGCTGTCACGGTAGTTGGTAAATTAGTAGGTTATCAAGGTAAAGTAGCAACCCCTTCATAACATAACACCTTTAACCTTGAACAACATTTAAAGGCCAGGCCAAGCACGCTCATGGCTTTCACAAGCCTCTTGAATCAATCTGACCACATCAGAAGACACCATAACATTGTTAAAAGGAACAACTGAAATCTTTGAAACCACATCACAGCTTGATTTTACAAGTTACAGTAAGTTATGATAGAATTTACCTTATAGGGACTGTACTCTCCTCGTTTGCTTTTTAAATAGCTGGAGAGGTTTCCGTTTTTACAGAATTCTACAATCACCATCAAGGGCCCTGTAGGTGTAAGAAAGAGAGAGAGGAAGAAGAGGCCTTTAATGTGGACACACTGTGTTCTTTTCAACAATGCACAACCACTTTGTGGCGTTTTTGACACATTTCTTACTATGACTGTATATTTTGTCACCCATACACATTTACACACTTCCTGAACAGAATATGCCTGCAACAAACTTCACAGGAAAGGAAAGATTACAGAAGTAATTTCTGTCAATATCTGAGGATTTTAAAAGGGAAACTCACCCCCTTGTTTAGTGCAAGCTCCTAGAAGGTTGACCACATTGAGATGGTGACCAATATGGATGAGGATCTTCAGCTCAGACATCAGAGCGCGGTACTCGCTGGAGGTAGCGCCCTCTGTTGGAGATTGAGAAAACTGCAGTCAGTTGTCTTAAACGGAAGGTATTTGAAGCCAGTTTAAGGCCAGTCAACAGATGCCTCATACCCTTGAGCATCTTCACTGCTACTGTAGTACAGGTGGTGGCCTTCTCAATACCATATGCGATCGCCTCCACAACTTGACCAAATGCCCCTCTGCCCAGCGGGTCTCCTGAAAAATATGGTATTATACATTTGTGAACACTTACATCTATATATGTACATATAGTAACATCTTTGTACAAAGATTTTAGCTGTTTGCAGGGGATACACTGGGTCTTTAAAGATGTTGAAAGCATAAAATCGGATAGTGATTTAAGGCAAGTTATGATATGCTCCCCTCCCCATACCAAAGAAAAAAAAACATGCATAAATTGTTCCACAACATTTTAACACCCTGTTATGCTACATAATGCATATATTTGCATATAAGATATTGAATCTTGCATTTTATGGTAATGTAATGAACTTCAAAAGTAAACTCATTAAATTAAGACAGAGTATTTCTAACTGCACCATGAAAACCATGTTTTTTAATCAAAACTACTGAAAAGCCATTCAGGATTGATCTTGGCCAATTTAATTTGAATTATTTGGGCTTGTTTTTTATTGTTTTATTTCTCAGATTTAGCCAAGTCTCACCTAGCTTCAGTCTATCACGTGGGAATTCCCACTTGATTGCATCATAGGTCAGTCTCTCACAGTGCTCATCCATTGGCAAATCATCGTCCAGAATGATTGACAGGTAGCCAGTTTTCAGATCTCCATCATTAGGCTGTGAGAGAGAGAAGAGGGAAGGATGAATGACAAAATGGAATGAGGTCAAAAGGGGAGAAAGAGCTTGTCTGAATGAGACCTCTACCTCTGTCCTGTTTGAGGCTCCTAGAATCAAGCCCTCATTATAAAGACACCCACTAATGAGTTACTGGAAGCCACTATCATACTCAGAGGCAGAATTAAGGCTGGGGTACAGTGGGCACTGGGGCCAATGGCTGGCTGGTGTACGTGATGCATGGCAGCAGAATGTGGGCTGAGCATACAATAGAGATGGCGTAAGCCAAGTCAGGGTAGTCAGATCTGATCAGTCAGAGGAGAGCGGAGAGAGCGCCTGTGCGTGTAAATGAGAGAGCGGGAGAAAACAAGGAAAAGGGAAATAGATGGAATGTTACCCGCTTCCTGTTGCGGATGACAAAGACGATGAGGAGCCAGAGGAACATGGCGATGACAACGGCACCAATAGGCATGATCAATTCCACGTTCATCTTTTCTTCTGCACCTGTGGGATCAATAAGAAATCACAAACAAAGATGACACACAAAGACATTTAAAAAAAAGATTTAACCAAAAGAAACTCAATAGAATAATAGATAGAACGACACCGATAGATAGAACTTTAGACAGACAGACAGACAGATAGATAGATTTTAGAGAGGAACTGGAAAAATGCTTCTTAGTTTTATATTAATAGCAAAGGAAGGCTGGAATTGCCTGGACAAACCTAGTTCACAGGAAATATTTGTATGCTGTTGGGCGTGTATGATGGCTCGAGGAGCAAAGAATGTGAATTGTTTGCTGACCTGATATTACATCCAATCAAAATAAGCCTGAAGAGCGAACAGCAACATGAAGCCAAAGTCCACCAGTAGAAACCGATTGACATTAGATAAAAAGTATCATGTTCTTTTCTATACTAGAACATGCATCTGGTCAATCAATCATTACATGTCGATTATTTAGTTTATTTCTCTTTACCTTCCTCTCCTTTACTCTTTCTTTTGCTTTGTGGGAACGGAGCTGTTAGTGAATACGACTGCCGCCTGTCAGTCGCATTTGCAGTGACAATGAGAAAGAGTGATGGCGAGAGAGCCACGTACACATGGAGAGTATGTCTCTGTTATTTGTGTGCCTCTCTGCTCTCTGTCCTTTATGTGTGTGAGGCAAGAGACGGAACCATACCACGATGCAAGTCACTGAGATAGATGTGTGTGTTGAAGAGTATATTTACACAGTAGTCAACATAAGTTCATCAAAGCTGTCCTAAGACAAGAACGGATATTGTTCAAAATTCATGTACAACTTTGATGAAAGGTTTTGATCCACTTCAAATGTTGACTACTATATAATATATATATATGAATGAGAGAGAGAGAGAGAGAGAGAGAGAGAGAGAGAGAGAGAGAGAGAGAGAGAGAGAGAGAGAGAGAGAGAGAGAGAGAGAGAGAGACGGGGGGAGGGGGGGATCTCTCTTTTGTGTTCTGGGATTTTGCTGTTTTTAGCACTCCCTAAAGGATGTACACTAACAGAGCCCCCTTCCTGGTGGACTAAAAAGAGAGCTATTTTTGCCACAGGGTCTTGATTAAAACAAAATCTGAAAGAGGATAAAAGTCAGTGGGAGACCGACCTTGCCTCACACCCATGAGACGTCTCTGAACGTCTCCTCTTAAAATGGGATCTTTAATAGTTTGGCTACCTTCACACCTCCCTTCAAAACTGACAAACTACTATGAATCTCTACCTGCCATGTTTTGGTATATAAAACATTTACACTACCATTTAAAGGTTTGGTATAGGAAACATTTACACTACCATTTAAAGGTTTGGGGTCAATAATATATATATTTTAAGAAATTAATACTTTTTTTTATCAATGATGCATTAAATTGATCAAAAGTAACATTTATAACGTTACAAAAGATTTCAATTTCAAATAAATGCCTTTTTTTTACCTTTCAATTCATCAAAGAATCCTGAGGGGGGGAAATGTAGCTCTGTTTCCATAAAAATATTAAGCAACACAACTGTTTTCAACAATGATGATAATAATGAATGTTTATTGAGCAGCAAATCAGCATATTACAATGATTTCTGAAGGATCATGTGACACTGAAGACTGGAGTAATGATGCTGAAAATTCTGCTTTGCCATCACAGAAATATATATATTTTTTTTTAACTTACTATTTAATATTACTGTTTTACTGTTTTTTTGAGCAAATAAATGCAGCCTTAAGGACCGTTTATACAGAACACGTTTTTTGTGGTTAATAACGCAAATCGCGGGTCAGTGGATTGGGGGAAAAAATGCACTCTTGAGACGTGTTTTTTAAAAGTTGAACTTCTTTTAACACCGTTTTTTAGAATGGCGTTTCATGCATGAGATGCTGCAAAAGATGCAAGACACGAGTGCAATGGTCAAACGCGTCTACATGTTTACATAGAAAAACAATGGAAAAGCAGCCAGCGCAGTGGAACGCAAACCGTTCTGTGTGAATGGATGTTTAGTGACCATGAGAGACTTCTTGCAAAAACATTTAAAAAATCTTACGACCCCCAACTTTTGAACAGTAGTGTATATGTGGCAAAAATTACTACCATTAATATATTTGCAAAGATAAAGACTAAATCATAATATCTAGATCTATTAATGTTAGACATAGGGGGCAATTGTAATATTCCAAAAATAAATTATAATAAAATTCTGCAAAACTTTACAGAAAAACTGTCCTAACTGCCCTATCTTCAAAAATAAAAAATAAAATAAATCAAGCAGGGAGCTTTGTCTACAGACTCACCATCCACAGTGATATGAGCCTCGCCATAGTCACAGCCTTGCTGGTTACAGGCTGTACATATGTAAAGACCACTGTCCTCTTTTTTCACCCGTTGGATGGTCAAGACACGATTTGACCTTTTCAGAATCACACCTGACAACAGAAAAGCATGAAGTCATTAAACTAGTCACCCCTCAGAGACAGTTTCAGCCGATCATTTTTTTTTTTCTGTAAAGCACACACAAACACCAAACTGATTTTATGATGAGATTCAGTGTAACTTAACAATAAACGAATAATTGACTCAAGCCTTAGAATAGTGGTCAAACTAAAATAGTATTTTAAATCAGATTTGCCTTCAACATGTGAAACAGATCTGAGAAGCAAACTAAATGCTGGAATACACTACATGTACACAGATTTTAAAACTCTAAGGATCATACACTTATCGACTTTGTAAATGGTTACAGAGAAAAACTGGGCATCGTACACTAAAAAAAGACAGAAGATCACACTATCAGACTTTAATGTCGTCCCTAACACAGCGAACTCACGCAGAAACATACGCCTGAGTGTAAGGAGATGCATGACAAATGAAATTCTAACAAAATATCAAACATGTTTGATATCCTCCAACTGTGTGGATTCATAGACTGAAGATTAAAAATAGTCTCTACCCATCATACACTACGTGATTTTCTGTGAAATCTGTCAACTCCGACTGTTCAAAATCCGCAGACTGGCTCTGGCCTTCGGCAACTTGTGGTGACGCATCCACAGTGTTATTTTAGTTTTATTTATATAGCATTATAATAGCACTGCAAATTGGTGCAAAGATTCTGTGTAAAAGCCATGTAGTGTATTCCAGCCTTAAGAGAATTGTCCCACTCTTCAGGACAATACTGAGGATATAGAGAGGGTTGTTTATTCTTACACCCATCCTTTTTTTGTACATCTGCAGATGTTTTATATCGCGCACCTGATCCCTCCATGACGGTCTGGTTGTCTTTAGTCCAAACTACAGTAGGGGTTGGTGTGCCGGTCACCTCACACTCTAGAGTGGTAGAGTCACTCACATTCACTCTCTGGTTAGTCAGATTGGTCACAATTCTTGACATCTCAAGAGCTGCGGAAAGATATAAACTGATGTACATTCAAGCTTGCACATGATTTCTGCAATATATCCCATCTGAACAACCAAACTGAAGCAAGCAGGAATTAAATATAGTCCATTAAGTGTGTAATTTCATCACCGTACTCATTAAATTACACAAATAATGACAAATAATGTTCTTAAACAAGTTTCCTGAACACTATGTAAAGCTATCGACTAACCTCTGAGCTTGAGGTTGTGAAGTAAGCAGGTTCTCTCACTGGTGCCCACGTTTTCCACTTGGCAAGCATACAGGCCTTGGTCCATCAAAGTGGCATTGGGTATGGGCAGGTCCAGCGTTGCATTAGTGCCCTGCAGGCCTGATATGGTGACATTGGGCTGGTGGAAAGGTGACAGGGTGAGGGTATCACAGGGAACGACCGCTGGAGGGGCATCGGGGTTGGCTACGTTTGTTACCCGATACCAACGTAAGTTAGAGTACAGCAGTCGGTCGGCAACACAGCGCATTACCACATCCTCTCCCTCAATAGGGCTGCTGGAGGGGTGCACGCTTAGGTTGAGGAAACCTGTGAAGATGACAAAAATAACGAAAAGTTCAGATTTGATTACTTCAATTGCAATTGGTTAATTGGGGATGTACAGTGGAGATTGTCTCTGTTTTGGAAGCACTCACTAGTTACTTGAAATACAATGACTCGCTCTTCTTCTCCCATCTTATTGGCGGCAAGGCACCTGTAGAGGGCATGATCAACTGCTTTCTGGATCTTCAATGAGCTGATGGTCTATGGGAGAACACACAGGACATCATAACAGGCAGTGGATGATTTAAAATATATAATTATATCCAGATTCACCAAGATTAACCACTAATTCAGTGGGGTCCAAAAAGTCTCATACCACTTTTGCATTTTCATTACAAATCAGAAAATTGAATTGAAAAAAGCAAATGAATTTTGAAATGTCTTCGCATTTGGTTAGTCTTTTTGCTTTAATGTCAGCTGTACTCGAGCTGCGTGAACTCAACAAGTTTGAATAAAACCTGACGATCATGTTCTCCGGGATGATTTGATTATTTCCAAAGAGCATATTAAGCTTCAATAGAATCAAGTACATCTGACTGTCTGTACAAAGCAGAATACATTTGTTTATTTTAATAGTGAACAAGAAATAGTGCATGGATCTTAAATATTTCCTATTTACTTTACATCCTTTTTTTCAGGTTTATTACCAGGTGTAAATTAGATTTTGAATCCCAGTCTCCGACATTAGGAACCATCAGTATATATTATGCGTACCATTTTTTTCTTTGCACGTTCGAAGGCTGAGAGCTAAATTCAGCACAGTACTGGTTTACCTTAAGAGAGCGTTCAATGACAGATGTGGGGCTGATGATGGGATTCTTCCCTGTGTTGTTTGATATCTCCCTCCACTTGTCACAGTTCACCACACTCTGGTCTGACTTTGGTCTGAGAGTAACAGTTTTCACACAGTCAAAAAAAAAAAGATGAAACATTAAAAAGTTATTTATTATTTAAATTCTTTTGGTCAAAACAATAATAATATACAATTATTATTATTATTTAAAGATTTATAAAATTACTTTGAAATACTTTGTAAATTACACTTTATTTTAAGGTGACGTAGTTACATTGTACTTACTCAAATAAGTACTGAGTAACTATTTATGTACTTACGACAGAGTTTCGGTTAGGGTTGTAGGAACATGTAACAACGTCACCTTAAAAGAAAGTGTTGCCAAAAAGACAAACACAAAAATAGGTCACATAAAAGCTGCAATGTAAGGTGAGGAGGAGGTTGAACTCTTGTTGGTAGGATACAGTGACAGACATTGTGTTATTTTCATGTCTGATCAAGGACACAGGTTTTGAATGTGTCTGCTTTTAGAACAACAGGAAGTTGTGATGAGGACTACGGAAGTAGGTGAGGCTGCAATCTGAAGATAAGGCTTGTGTAATGCCTGGCCCTGAACACTCATTGCATGATCACAACATCCTTGGAAGTGATGTTCTGTAAATGCAGGCTGCCAATCAAAGTCACAAGTCAACCACAACTCACAGTAGCGGATATCTAATGCCTCTCTTTTTGGCCCAATCACAACAGTTGTTTCCGGATGAATGCCCAATTAGAGCACAACATGATGAATGGATTGCACTGAACACCAGGAACAAATATGCTAGCACTGTTCGTATATGTCTTTTATTGGAATTCATAGATAATCCAACCAGGCAAATATGTCAAAGCACTGAGCAAATCAGCACCTGCATACAACCCATACAACAACAGGAAGAAACATTTCATTTATAGTTATCTTTCTCAATGACAGGTTTTGCTACAGGTAAATGTTTTTGGGGCCATGAGGAAATTCAGTTTTTGTTGTGATCTACGTGTTTGAGCATTTGGATTGTATTTCATCAAGGAAAGTACAAATGTGGAATATCCTATGGAGGTAGTTTTGTTTATTTATTACTCAATCAAAAAAAAGGTTGCTACAATCCAAAAAAATATTTTCAATTAAAAAAACCTTCACTTCAATGAAAAAAAAAAATTTCAATCAAAGAAAAAAATTATTTGAATCCAAAAATACATTTGAGACTGCTTTTCTTTGATTAAAAATGTTTTCTTTGATAGAAGTCCGTTTTTTTTTTTTTTGTTTAAAGCAACCTTTTTAATTGAAGTAACATTGTTTTTTGATTGGACCATATAATGGGTAGGACATTTGTGTCTTTATCATTCAATCAAAAAAGAAGTTGCTTCAAACAAACAAACAACAGAATCAATAAAAAAGTCACTTCAATGAAAAGATAAACATTTTCAAATATAGAAAATCGTTTTTGAATGCAAATAAAATATTTGAGACTCCAAAAATTGCGTTTGAACACTTTTTTTTATTATTGAAAATGTTCTCTTTGATTGAAGTAATCTTTTTTGTGTTTGGGCCATACATTGGTAGGACATTTGTGTCTTAATCATTCAATTCCAAAAAAGTTGTTTCAATCAAAAAAAATATTTTCAATCAAAGAAAAAACTGTTCAAATGCAACCAAAAAAAATACCCCGTGAATAAAAAAAGTATTGAAGAGAATGTGTTTTTTCGTTGTTGTTGTTTTTTTTTTTTTTTTGAAGTGCAAAAAGTTTTGAAGTTCAAATTTTTTTGATTGAATTATTTTGACACAAACGTTCCGCTGTGGGCGGGTGCTTCTCTATTGGTCAGACATGTTTGATTGACAAGTGTCTACACCAACGACATCTTTCTGACAAAGAAGTCATGTTCGCCAGTCGGGATTCATAAATTTTGGGGCATCTCGCCCCGGGGGCGGGGTTACGTCCTGCGTCACATCTCTCATGCGGGTTGAACGGGTTCTCGTCGACCAGAGTCAGCGCGCATTGACAGACGAGAAAAGCCGCGACATTTAAAAATACTACTGTTATTGTGTCACGAAATGTCGTTTGAATAGTTTTTCAGTCGACAATGTAGTTGTTTAAAGGTCAAATCTGTGGTTTATTTATAAAGATAGCGCCTATTAAAAAAATTGATCTGACGTTTTCGGAGTTGTGATATCCAGTCTTTCACCGGGCGTTCAGCGCTCATGTACCCCGCCGAGAACAGCCGTACCTCGGCCAGTGCTTCTGGGGTTTGCCGCTGGCTCTGATGTCTCTAGTCTAGTGGTTAAAACATGAGATATAATTCGTCTTGTGTATATAACGGGCGATCTTTGGTCTCATTAATCTATCATTTGTTCCCTGGCAAATCGTTTTGGCTGCGGGCAAAGGGAAGTTTCATAATTTTATATTTTGGCTATTTTAACGTTGTATCCTGCTGTATGTTTGTCTGAATCGTTTACTTTATTTCTTGTCTTGTATAACTTCTTATACCGTTTAGGCTACTTATACTGTTACAGTGTCTATTACTGATCAATAAAACTAAAATTTAACAAAAATAGACAGGGTTGTGTCATTTTATTTTATATTGCCTATATTTTATACAGCCTTTTCATTACAATTTTATTTGCTGTATACTGTTTGTTTATTTTATTGACTAAACTATTTACTATTACTTTTCACTTTATCTTATATTTACTATTTGCGTTGCACTGTAGTTGTACCATATCGTATCTATAAAGGATCCATCACATGCTAGGGTTTCACCCATCTCTGGCAATACACACAAGGGTTGCTTTGTACATAGGTGTTTCTTTTTCTTTATTTATTTTTTTGTGTGTGTTTATTTTGTATGATTACTTCACCCATGTATTTGTACTCCGCTGACTAATGCTGATGTGTTGTTGATAAGGGGGTGGGGGGTTAAGGGAAAATTTGACAAATGCTGTTTATATTTCCCTGTTGAAAACATTGCATTACAAAAAAAAATGTATTGTGTATTATAATAGCAGTATTGAGTCTGATTAGTCGTTACTGCTTGAATCACCTAAAGAAGAAACATGAACTGGTTAACTGGAGTTTACTGGAAGTTTACTTTTCTGCAATACAATAAGTAGGCCTAACTTTATCGAGGTAAAAGTTTCCCCGCTGTCACCAGACGTAGGTCTAGGAGTGGAGAGAAGAGTGACAAAATCACGGCAGGGCTGTGCAAACAAAGTAGGCTATCTGTCTAGCATTGCCATGTCAGTGTATTGATTGATTCATCGTCCCTTCATAGTTTGTAAGAGACATTTCAGGTTGGATGTATTTAATAAACTGAGCGAAGCCTATTCATCTGTTAATATGAGACGCGACTTGGCCATTGTAAGGCTACAGCACATCTTGTCCAACTTAAACCCATGGTAGCTAGGTAACGATAAACAAACTGAAAGACCGCAATTCCTGATTTCGCTTTCGTTCACTAAACAAAGACTATGGAAATTAAACATCACTTTTCCATCAAAAAACGTGTTGTAAAAAACATAACTTATTAGATTTAAGACCTAGGTTCGCTAGCTAGTTCTGTGCCTGCCTGTGTGCGCTATATGATGCGCGCTGACCCTGGTCGACGAGAACCCGCATGAGAGATGTGTCGCAGGAGGACGTAACTGGCAAAAAGCTTGCTGGCGAGTGGCGAACATGACTTCTTTGTCAGAAAGATGTCGTTGGTGTAGACACTTGTCAATCAAACATGTCTGACCAATAGAGAAGCACCCGCCCACTGCGGAACGTTTGTCAAAATAATTCAATCAAAAAAATTTAAACTTCAAAACTTTTTGCACATGTGCAAGCTTTTTTTTTAACAACAACGAAAAAACACATTCTCTCCAATACTTTTTTTTATTCACGGGGTATTTTTTTTGTTGCATTTGAACAGTTTTTTCTTTGATTGAAAATATTTTTTTTGATTGAAACAACTTTTTTGGAATTGAATGATTAAGACACAAATGTCCTACCCATTATATGGTCCAATTAAAAACAATGTTACTTCAATTAAAAAGGTTGCTTTAAACAAAAACAAAAAACGGACTTCTATCAAAGAAAACATTTTCAATCAAAGAAAAGCAGTGTTCAAATGTATATTTTTGAGTCTCAAATATATTTTTGGATTCAAATAATTTTTTTCTTTGATTGAATTTTTTTTTTTTCATTGAAGTGAAGGTTTTTTAATTGAAAATATTTTTTGGATTGTAGCAACCTTTTTTTTTATTGAATAATAAAGAAAAAAAACTACCTCCATAAATATCACGAACAATTTGTCATTCAAGAAAAACTATATTTACAGTAATATAGAAGCAGAGTAGATATGAAAATGCAAAAATGTAAAGAAACGAGAGAACAAGAAACATACTCTATATAGGTTTAAAATGTGGTGATGTGCAAATGATATCTTAGGGATACTTTTTTACGTACTTAATAACCTTAAAATGACTTTCATTTGTCTAACCTAATTTAGTCATGCTGATTGAGTTATATTCAGTAATATTTTGACCAGTTAATTTAGATGTCACCACATAAAGCAGATTTATCTAACATTATCTAACAAAACTGTTTTTTGACTTTTTTTTTATTCTTAGATGTATTATACAGGTTACATTTGAATCAAAACAAGAAGACAGCACCAAATCATGTGGCATATGACTTACAGAAATCTGATTGGGCAGTCCTCTCTGGGCATCCACTGCCATTTTATTGTGACAGGGCTGGATCCTCCGCTAGCAGTGCATCTGAGTGTAGGACTACTGCCGTACATATGAACATCACGATCCAACGGCACTTCCTTCTCAAAGATCTTAGGGTGAACTGAACATATAAAGACACAAGTTAATACAGTCAAGTCAAGTCAAGTCAAGTCAAGAGAAGAGAAGAGAAGAGAAGAGAAGAGAAGAGAAGAGAAGAGAAGAGAAGAGAAGAGAAGAGAAGAGAAGAGAAGAGAAGAGAAGAGAAGAGATTCATTACCATGAACCAATAGTTGAAATGTTCTTTTCTGCTCCTCCTTGGTAATCTTATTTGTCATGACAACAGTATAATTCCCAGCATCCTTCTCTGTGACACCATATATAGTGAGAGATCCTCTGTTAGGCTTCATCCTGTACTCATCCTTCCACACTATCAGCTGATCATTCTTATACCTGGATGGACAAGAGCGAAAGAAAGCTTAATGCAAGTTCAGTCTGACTTGCAAGTTCTAGTGTATTCTTTATAGGCACTATATATATATATATACATAACACACACACACACATACGTACATACACACAATTAACACTCCACTTACCACTTGACAGAAGGCTCTGGATAAGCATAATATTTAACAAGGATTTTTGCCTCTTCCTGGCCAGCATTTACATCCACAGTCTGCGACAACTGATCATTGAGCGCTATAAATGGTTTCTCTGAAATATCAATCGATATGTTAGAGCAAATGCTATAAAAACATTGTATTTTTGTATTGTAAAACATATGGTCTTTATGCTACCATATGCCAGCAACTTATAACTTGCCTTGGTGTGCCAGCAACACTAATGTTTTAAATAATATAATGGGTTTTTTTGTTGCTAAGTGGTTATTCCTAAAAGTACATACCATAGACGACGAGGGATGCTCGGGCAATCTTGTGCATCTGACCACTAGAGGCTGCACATATATACTCTCCTGTGTCATTTATGGTCACATTCTCTACAATGAGCGTATTGGACAGTTCTAAGGAGTACCACAGCTTCTTCTTGTAGGACCTGGTCTCATAGCGTGACCTTGGCATTGAGCTGTTGACACTTCTCTGCAGGAGGTGAGAGAGACGGCTTAAATCCACCAGAGAAATGCATGATGCTATTTATGAAATTGCAATTCAACAAAATCAGCTGAACTGGTCTGGACTGGATGGATTTGAATTGAATTGAGTTTATGCTTCAAGTGTCTTCAGTGAAACATAAATGTCAGCATAACTAAGTGGTAGGGGTTGAATGACTTTAGATTTTTTTTAAAGTCAACATTTATGTGATGAAAGTCGAGTCGACGTCGTCTAGTCGCTGATGACGTCATTAATGAATAAATAAGCCTGAACCTTGAGCTGAGACTCGAACGCGGGTTGCCTTGTGTACAGCTATGGCATATGACACAGCGTTCCCCACAAGGCTATTGCTCCTATATAACAGCTTATTTTTATCACAGTTATATATTTCTTACAGATTTCTGCTTATTCTAAATCAGATCCAGATAAAGTAGCACAGTAAAGATTACATTTATATATGCATTAGTGAGAGAGCAATTGCGTTTGAATTAATTCTACCTGGCAGCGTCTCTACTAATAGTGAAGCTGTGGGTTTTAGTTACTAAGAAATATATGCTAGATCTTTTCCGTTTCTAAGCTATTTTACTGATAAATCACAGAACAGTGTTGACAATACATTTCTGCGCTACTGAATGTTTCCGTGTGCGCACGTTCTGAAAGTGATGTGCAAGCTACTGTCTGTATGTGTGTTACAATGCTTCAGCGCATTAGTTTAGAACGGCGATTAACTTTGCATGTACAGTAAGCTGTTTGAAACATGCATTCACCTGATCAATTTTGAGCATTCAGGTTGTATAATCAAACATGTCTTGTGGAGAACTCTCCGAATATGCATTTATTTGTCAATTTAACTGTTGGAAACGGAGCATTAAAGTGGACTTCAAAGATTTCTTATCCTGTTGCGCCCTCTATAGGCCATGATCAGAAACTAGACGACATCAAAAAAGCTTAAACCGTAATGCCAGAACATTAAAGTCGATTAGTCTGTGTAACCCCTACTAAGTAGCCAGATATTGACATTCACACAGAAGATTGGCTGATGATACATTTTAAAGGATGTTTTGGGATCAATACAAGTCAATAAAGACATAGCAGAGATTTTTTGTTTAGACTGTTTCTGGCTGTTTTTCCATCGCCGGACATTGCAAAACTTATGTAGAGAACAGGAAGGAGACAAGTAAAAAACAGGGGCTGGTCTAGTTTTTTTCTTTGGTAATCAAGATTATGCCACAAATGCTGCCGACTGAGGTTAACTTGTATTGAACAGTTCTCTAAGTCACTGACCTTCTCATGTGGGAAGGTCCACTGAAAGTCGATTCCCACATTGAGCTCGGTGTGAGCGGTGCAGTTCAACATTAGCTTCTCCCCTACCGTCAGCCTCTCATGAGCTGGACTCAGGGTGAGGTCATGGATCTTGTATCCTGCGGAAGAGGGAAGGGGTGTAAGGGACGTGCCGGGTGGAGCATTGTTCTCTTGAGACCAGGGCAGCTGATCTCACACCAGACTGTTATACAGTCTCAACAAATGATTCTGAAACATGCAATCTCGCCTCCTCAAAAACAAAAGTTTGATCAATTTCTGACATGCTTGCAAAACTGAAATAAATGATAGGTCAAATGTACAAACTTCATACTGTACTTCAAGCTACATTCACCTGCCCAAATGAACTTTTTTTTTTTTTTTTTTTTTGCTTACCTACAACAGCCACAATGTAAGGTGAGGACTGATAGGTCTCGTTTTGAATAATGGTTTGGCAGTAGACCACGCCAGCATAGCTGACCACATGACTAGGCAGGATAAAACCCTTCTTGCTATCCCAGATGACCTCTTTCCCATCAGTGGTCAGTTCTTTTACTGGATACTTCTGTTGGGCAGACACCACAAACATTCTTCATATCATTTCACCGGCAGCGAATCACACAACACAGGGATCTTAATGAGTAAACACTAAACAATAAATATTTTATAGTCATACATTTCATATATATATGGATCTGAAGTCAACAAAAAATACCTACACATATACCGTAGCTACATTCGAATCATTTTGAAAAAGAAAACAAAAAACTTCCCATAAAAAGCAGTTTTCACAATGTTCACTACTGTTCAAAAGTTTGGGGTCAGTAAGATTTTTCTTTCAAGGAAACAAGTACTTTTATTCAGTAAGGACGCAAAACTTTTACCCTGTTCCAAAAGATTCCAATTCAAATAAATGCTGTTATTTTTAACTTTCTATTAATCAAAGACTGAAAAAATGCATCATGGTTTCCACAAAAATATTTAGCAGCACAACTGTTTTCAACATTGATAATAATAAGAAATGTTTCTTGAGCAGCAAATCAGCATTATAATGATTTCTGGAGGATCATGTGACACTGAAGACTGGAGTAATGATGCTGAAAATTCAGCTTCACCATCACAAGAATAAAATTACATTTTAAAATATATTAAAATAGAAAACAGTTCTTTTAAATTGTATTATTATTATTTCACAATATTACTGCTTTATTGTATCAAATCAATGCAGCATTGCAGCATAAGAGACTTCTTTCAAAAACATATTAAAATATCTTACAGAACCCAAACTTGTAATGAACAATAATGTAGTTTGTATGATTTGGATGATCTTTGCTGAACTCACTTAAAGTTATGTACACAACATAACAACATCTAAATGGTTTTTAAGTCTTTAAATCATTTAACTGGTTTTTAAATATTATTTAACATTACTGAATCATCCTAAATACATTAAATACACCGACAAAACTAAATCTAGGGTTAGATCAAATGGAAATAGCTCCCCACTTTTTACAGTGTAGGGTTTGTGTGTGTAGAAATACTCACTGTATACAGTGTGACATTTAGGTTCTCCACAGATACCAGACAGGGAATGACCACCTGTTCTCCCTCCCGAATGAACACCACATCATAATCTTGAGCCATTCGGACAAATGGCGTCCAATAATCTAAAAACATAGGTGTGTCTGGTATTTATACTTAACCAACAACCAGATATTTACAAACCACACGCAATGAAGTTGCCATCTAGTATAATTTGTCACATCTCTATACTAAATACAGTCTTTTGATAGTATAAGAGATATGACACTACTAACAAACAGTTCTGAAACCTGATTATCATATGTGAATAAGTATGAAATGGAGTGCAAGTTCACACACAACCACACTTACACAAACCAACACTTAAAAACAAGCAACTTAAAACAAACCAATTCCTATATATTTTGTCTGTCTGGACAAACACTTTACAGGTCAAAAGAGGAAGTAAAATGTGGTGGTGCCACTAGAGTGAAGAGCTTATGAAGAATGAGGAGGTCAGAAGGTTATCCTGAAAACAACAAAGGAAGTATGCGATGAACACATTTTTGTAACATTCCGACTTTCTCTCCCACTCTCTCTGGAAGACAGCGAGAGAGAGTGGGATCACTATGAAAAATGTGCTCATCTTTTTGATGAAAATTTGTCCAACAAGATTACACATGAAAATCATACCTTGTATGAAGACATATACAGCTATAGAAGTCTTCCCATCTTCGATAGGCAGGCTTTTATAGAAGCAGCGGTACTCTCCCGTCTCATCGGCTACTGCATTGGAGAGCGTTAAAGTGCTACAGAATAGTCCATCACCACTACAGTCTGATGTGGTGAGCCGGGTTTCAGAACGGCTTCGGTTGTGAGGTGTAGACCACTCCAGGATCTGCCGCCCCCTGTGTAACAGGTAGAAAAGACTAGTGTCAGGAATGTAATCTGACAAAAATGGCATTCTTTACTTTCAGTTTTTACCATCAAAAATCAAATAGTTTACCCTGGTCAACTAAAATATCCTCTCATCCTATGATAGACTGGATAGATTCCAGTATGGCTTCTAGAGGTATTGTGCGTATAATTAATAAATCGCTTGTGGTACGACAGTACGCAAACATTCCGACTGAGGACTTCTGGGAGAGACAACTTAACACCGGGATTGACTGGGACACTGTCTGGGGGAATTGTTTTGCTACCTCAAAAAATCCAGCTCACCAAATGTTACATTATAAGTTCATTTATAAGCCACACCCTGTTTGCTAAATAAAATGAAAAGAAAGTCTGATCCTTTTTGTCACCTGTGTAACAGCGCAAATTTAGGTACATATATGCATATGTTCTGGGACTGTTCTCTAATTGTGCCGGTCTGGTCTTCAGTCCAGGACCTACTGACAGATCTTCTGAAGATTCCGATCCAAAAGGACCCTCTGTTTTTTCTTTTGCTGGATGATTCCTCACTGTCATTGTCTGTCAATCAAAGGAGGATTCTGTCCGCTGCTCTTACTGCTGCTAAAAAGGTTATCCTAAAACTGTGGGTGGAACCAACTACCCCAGCTATGTCTATTTGGATGTCCTATTTGCTGGACATTGCTCTTTGGAGTGTACCACAGCTAAAGTGCACGGTGATAACAGAAAGAAAGACAATACAATTTTGGCTGGTCCTTATTGAGGCTCTATCAAAAAGACTCTGAGATCCTTCTATATGTAGTTTTGTCAAATTATATTTTAATTTCCTGTCATATTTATTTATTTTATTATGGTCTTATGATTATGGGCAGATCTTGGGCTTTGTTGTAAATAGTTATACACACAAAATGTTTAATAAATAAAGAATCACAAAAAAATTAAATAGTTAACAAAAGCAGAACCCTTTTCCCCGCTTATGAGAAAAAAGTACAGACAGAACTGCTCTTCTCCAGAAGCAACGCTTACCTGCACGTGATCTCCAGTGTATTTGAAGCATTGATTTTGAGAGTTTTCTCGGTGATGTTTAAGGTTGGAGGATCCGGCACAAACCTGAGCTCTATCGCTACAAGAAAGAAAAAAAACATCCAGAATGCTTTGTTTAAGAATAAGCTGCTGATAATCACATGCATATATTTGCATACAATTAAAATCAATGAGTGATTTAAATCAGGACTTTAGTGGATATAAGATATTCATATACTCTTACACTGACTGGTCTAATTTATTACTAATGCAAATAACTTATTTAGTCTGGATGAAATGTTTTTTTTATTAATGAAAAATATATGAATATTATGCAATAAAGCAACACATGTTACCAGATTTCTGCTGTTTATCTTATTTAATTTAATTAAACCAACTTAAACCAAGAAAGACACAAAACACCCAGTGTAAATTTTAATCTAGACAACATATAACAATATTTCACATTAAAACTAAACACTGGACACTAGGACCGCCATCCTCAGAGCAATAAACCACTGAGAATATGGCTGTAATATATCACATTAACATCAAGACTAAATAAACTTTAAGAGGTGTACAACATGCACCTTTCCTATCTTCCTAGTGCTTTTAACATGGTTAATATTAATCCCAGAACAATTTAGTTTATTAACAAACTTTATCTCCATCTTCATCTAAAAGCGACTCCCTTTCCTCTTTTTATCTTTATGCTTGTAACACACATAAAGTAACTGTGTGTGAGCCATTTTGACAGCTTTTGCTTGACCATCAGGCTAAATCTACAGCTTCATTATCAACAAACCACAAAAAATATATGTCTGAAAAAAAGTGCAGTCAAAAAAAAAAATTGTGCTGCTCAGCCACTCAAACTAACAGTCAAACCACTGGCTTCTCTCTGTGCATAAGCATGGATTCACATAGTCAATCAGTAAGAGCACAAGAGCGGTGAGGACCATGAATGCCTGTCCTTGCCTGGCCTGGTTTTACATTGGATACACAGTAAGGGATGTAGACATGTAGAAAAGCACAGAATGGCATAGAGCAGTGTAATGTGGGACCCTGGGATATTTTTCCACTGGAGCTGCAAGTGCAGCACAGAGGCCTGGATGTGTCAAAACAGGAAGCCTGGGCAGATGGGTCGGGGCCAGGCTAAATGGCCCCGCGCACCAAAACCTGAGGTGGGATTCCTGCTCCAGAGGAACTAGAACTGGGAACACACACTCTTATGGGTACACACAATCATGCTAAAATACATGCACTCCATGGAGACTTACTTATTCAACTGTTTGTTTTAACATTAAATGGCCAGACCCTGAAAGCATTTGAACTGAAGGAATTTCAAGATAAGGGCAAGAAAGAATAGGAAGTTTTATTTTTAACTTTTCTAAAAGCAAAAATCTCTCACTAGACCCTATTTTGAAAAAAAAAATGTATAGGCTACTGAAACAACTCTGTTACTATTTTACATGTATTTTTTGTTAAATAGCCTAAATGTTAGCTCCTAAATCTGGTGTATAAATTTAAGCTCTGGCTCTTTACTTTAAAAAGCAACAATACAGCGAGTACAAGTACTGCATAATTTAACATACAAACCATTATATGCTATATAACATGTTCTGACAATAACATTTAATAAAAAATGTAAAACCACATGATGACTTACATTTTATCTAAACTGACTTCTACAACCGATAGGCAGCGCACATATGTTACCCAAACACACAAAACACCATTAGAAAAACACAACACTAAAATAAAGCTATAGCTAAATAACATAAAGGCAACAAAGCAAACACTGTACATAACTCATTAGAATAATCTAAACAAATATTAAAATTTGTGCGTGGAATTCCGTGGATACTTATTCCCATTACTTTATCTGTAGCAAATATTTTTTGAATAGTTAAAAAATAGTATAGCCTATGAATGCCTATAGCCTTTAAAAAAAAAAAAAAGTATGAATCATTTTACAATTTAGGCCTATATAGCAGGAGCATTTAAATTTTTTTAGGCTATTCTAAAAATATCTACTATTTACTACAGATAAAATTACGGGGGAAAGTGATAATAATCATAGCTACAGTTGTTTCAAATCAACAACAGGTGTAGGCCTACACTTACCATTTTAATACGAGATTTTATATGCATATCTGAAACTAACTCAGCAACTGCAAACAGTGCGTTCAATTGCAAATTAACAATGAGTTGAATATAATGATGAAAAAGGTAATTATGATGTGAGCATTTGTGTATTTAATTAGATGTTTATGTCGGCCTACCTATAACCAAGTTGATGGTTAAGAGGATGTCGACGAGAGAAAGCACATAAGATGTCTTTGCCATCGTCCGACAGTAAGAGTAACGCAGGAACGTCCCGGCATGAAACCAAAAGTCAGACTCCTTAACTCCTCATCACGATTATACGACACAGTCGTGCACTTTGAGATAGTTTTTTAAAATCCTTAAAGGAACAGAAATCCGTGTGCTGTTCTGAGTTTTTCCCCTGATTGAGACCTGTTGCGCGCTCACTGATGGATTCGTGCGCTAGATGTGCGCGTGACTAAAGTGCGCTGATAGGGAGGAAGACGAGGGAGGGGCGCGCGCAACATGTGCTAATCAAATATATTAGCCTATCGTTCTTTTAATGGCCATAGACTACAGAGGCCGAAGGTCCCAACAACATAGACCTTCAGAACAGTCTAAATCACTTCATCAGAGATCAATTCCGGGGACCTAACTCAATCAAGAAGTGAAGATATGGAAAATGCACAATTTCCACTAAACAAATGGCTTTAATGAAGGGGTGAGAATTACGGTTGGGGGTTCTAACCCTCAATTAAAGTTTAATCATCATGGTCCTAAAAGAGTTGGATGGATTTTTTTTTATGGAGAATTAAGTGTTTTCTTTAAAAGTGTGGGTATTCAAACGTGTTAAAGGAATATGGAAATTCACGTTTTTATTCATTTGATCAATTTCTATTTTAGGCTAATCTTGAAAGTTACATATATTGCAGTCCAAATTTTTTAAAACTGTGCATATCTTATGTGCATCTAAGGACACAAACAATCTGAAGTTGTACTAAATACAGATTTTTACTTGTGGATCTATGGGTTCCATTTTAAGTTAAGCTGAGCTGAGCATTAACATGACATAATAGCCAGGAGGAACTTTCTTTGTTTAGCAGAACCTTCCAATAAATTGGCTAGCCTTGTGTATAGTAATTGAGCAAATTTAATAGATTGTAGGCATTACTTCTAGCAAACGATATAAATATCTAAATTGAAATAATCACAATGGTGACTTGAAACGTAACACAAATAAATATAATCAAAAACACACAGAGCTAATACATCTATTAATTCTGGATGACAGATATTTATGTCATCCTAAATTCACATTCTTTAACCAAAAACACAAATTATTCAAGTGCAAGGGATTTTGAGTGGCGCCAATCTGGGGGTAACGGGAGATCACCATAGCACTTTAAGTCATATTTTTTTTATGAAAATTTATATGACAGTATGTATTTCGTGTGTAAACAACCACGAAAATAAAAAATAGATACAAAAAAGCAAAAGTTTCATTACAAGTTTTTTTGAGTGCGCTAAATAGACATGCAATCCCAATCTCATGAACAAATGTAACTATTTTCTTAGTTTTTGATTTTGTATGAAATCAAGTGTTTGATTTTTAGTTTTAAAAAGTAAGCATTCTTAATTAATTTTTTTTTTAATTAAAAGACGTTAAAAAGATGTATTTTAAAAGTAGAGGGGCCAAAGACAATTTTGGTTTCTGACAGAAATTCCTTTTTATTGACATTTTCACTTATCTCAGTCAAAGAGAAATAATAAGAACTGATTCTTGTATCAGAATGGCACCTTTTGATGTGTTTTATCAGGATAATTAGAATAGATTCTGTACATTTCTAAATACATAACTCATTGAATATCTCCACCTGGACCGCCTTCTGAATAATTTAGTGAAAGAAATGCTACATTTTTCCTTATGTGTAAACGACTAGCAGATTAATTTTGCAGAGGGGGACACTTTGACCATTCCATTGTCTGTAAACACTCTGTGTGGCCATGTTTCCTGTACTGTAAAGTGTTACAGGACAATCATTAACAGTATTTCTGTTCCCCTGTCTCTGGAGGTAAGGAGGCTGGCGGAGTACTGGTAACCTCCCTTGTTTTTCCAGCAAGCTGAGATAGAATGTCCCAGAGAAGCTGCCAGTGGGATATGGGTGGATCCAAACGATAAAACTGAAAAGGGAGGGAGGTGACCTTTTGTTGTGTAACAGTAAGCCGTATGACACAGGACACAGGCAAACAATGCGCTAAGACCATGTATTGTGTTTGAGTGACGGACAATTTCAAGTCTCGGGTCAAGTGTTGGTTGTATACAGTGGTTTCACAATTAATGGTGTGATAAGTTTGTAATGGAAGGCTTAATTATAAAGACACTCTTTAAAATAAAGGTTCCAAAAAGGGGTTATACTGACTAAAATTACCTTGTCTGTATTGTCTAATACTTTGGGATTACACTTTGGGATACTCCTTTAGTCTCTTTTTGATTGTTGTTGTTGTTGTTGTTGCAGGGACTGTGAAATGATGCATTATGGGTCTTGGTTGTTCATTTGGGGGGTTGATCAAAAGGGTTAGAGTTTGAGTCTCCAACCACCACATGTTTCCTGTCCTGGTCATTTCTGCTGGGAGTCGAAGCACCTAAAACACTTCCCCTCTGAGCAGGGGATCAGGAAAAAGAAAGCACTTCCTATCTTTTGGACTCGTGCTAACAGTAGGCATGGAAAAGCCCTCAAAGGGAACTCTTTGTGTTGGTTTGTTTGATATAGGAAAGAGCAAAACATTCAAAAAAGAATGAATGATGGATATAAATGGATGGAGTAGAAGGTATAATTTATTCCTATAAGTTCATGTAATATTGCAAGAAAGATGCAGGTGAGCATACGATGGGTTATAAATCTAAAGGTTCAACAAACAAACGAAAAGACAGACAGACAGACAAACATACATTTATTTCTTTGATATTCATTTTTTTCTACCACAGTTTAATAAATAAAGCTATAAGTAAGCTTGTTTGTCTGTAAACATTGTTTATTTGAGCTTTATTTATGAGTTTTTGGGGGGGAACTATTTGTTTTTGCAACCAATGAAAGATGGTGAGTCTTTCGCAAACCAGTTTGAAACAACCAAATCATTTTCACTTGGTGAAACAAAAGGTGCAGAAACACACACTTCAGTTTCAAATGTATTCAAAATCTCCTTTTAGTTTTAAGATTCTGATCGGTGTAAGTTTAAAAAAATACAAACATTCTCCTTTCTTTCGCTCTCTTTTTATTTTTTTTTATTTTTTTTTAACCATGATGCCATAATTGAACAATCTATTACCTACTACATCCCAATGCGCCTGGTCAAGGTGTGCCAGTTCCTGCTCTGTCATCAGTACTGGTTACTGGAAAAGAAAACACAGGGAAAGCCATGAAAAATGAAGCTATTCAGACAACCAGAACAAGACAATAAAGAGTGAGAGAGCAATATGGTTTACGCAATCTAACCATATTAGCACTTTAAATCCCTATTAAATCATATAAATGAACAAGAATACCTACCATGTTTATGTGCTCTAATAAAAGTGGCTTATTCAGGGTTTTTGGAGAAAGCAGAATTCTGAAATGTCATATAAATGCGGTTTTGGGGATTAAGAGAAAGTGGTTTAACACGTGGCTCATGCGACCATGTAAACATTCAGTAGTTTTTGGAGAGTGTGCATGTGCATGCCAGAGTTTGGGTTATATCTGTGTGTGTTGAATCAATACGGGATGCAATTTGTCATAGGACGTGAAATCGAAGATCGAAGAGAGAAAACGAAGATCGTCCATGTTCAACTCCCGTTGTGGTACAGACCAGTTCTCGAGACCGGTGACGGGGAGAGAAAGCTGCGTACTGGCAGCAATGCTGTGTGTACTGTATACTGTGGCACTAAGCTAAAAGCAACTGCGGTGAAAAACAGGGGGCCCATGTACAGTATGTCTTCAAACAGAACAGCAAAGTCAATAATATACATTTGAATGGCTGAGTTTAAAAAGAGAACAAAAAGAGAAGAAAGCCGTCACTGTTTTCCCTGGTTTTTATGTGTTCTGTGTTAGTGGTAAACTGTGCATGTTTTACTTAAGTTGTCCTCTAGGCGACATGGAGTTAAATGGTGGCTTACCAATATGTCAGAATGTCTATCAAATTATAAGAAAGTACCTATGGCAGGTGCCCAATCCTGCTCATAGAGGGCCACTGTTCTGCAGAGTTCCGCTCCACTAAACACACCTAAACCAGCTGATCAAAGTCTTTTAGGCATACAAGAAACTTCCGGGCAGGTGTGTTGAGGCAAGTTGGAGCTAAACTCTACGGATCTCATAGTGCCATAGTAATATGACGTGAGTGGTCCAGTGACACAACTTGACCCATATTAAGGGATAGAATGTGTAATAATTGGAAATGGTTATAATAAGAAATTGTTTTGAAATATTATGGATTCATATTCTGTGATCCTAAAGAGAACAGGAAAGTGGTTTGGAGAATGAATGTATGGATGCATTCCATACTGTAAAGAAAAGGTTTTGTGAGAAATGGGGTTAGTGTATGTGTGTGTGTTTGGGGAACACAAAGCGGAAGATCCAGAAGAGGCCATAGAGAAATGGGTGGAGAAGCAGCATGGATGGATGGGCAGGGGGACAAAAGAATGGAAAGAGGAGAGGAGAGTGTCAGAAGGGATCTTAATAGGGTCCAGCACTGTGTACAGTGAGGAAGAGTCGGGAGGGGGCAGGAAACACTGCACACATCCTCAGATAGGAAACACAGCCTTTTCTATGATCATCCTGCGTCAAATATTTTAGATGTTTTGGTTTGTTCTCTTTCACGCACGCACGCACGCACGCACGCACGCACACACACACGCACACACACACACACACACACACACACACACACACACTTTTATTGACTGAACATACATATTAATGGCTCAAGTGGGGAATGAGGTTTCCTTGCATTGCTGGCAAACTGTCCAAACAAACAGACAGGCGCATATTGTCTAGTCTGGTTATTGCTTTACTTCCTGTTAAAAATCACAACCTCATTAAATGTAAAATATAATGAGACACACACACACACACACACACACACAGGTGTAATACATTTGAAGTATTGGTGACCAGTTTTTTTTAAATCACAAATACTATTATTTATTGGATGGGCTATGAAAGTACACGTGCAGCAAAATAAGACTGATTGTACATCAATTGTCAAGTTGTGTCACTGGATCACTCATATCATATTTCTAATGGCACTATGCCATAGATTATTTTCAGAGGTGGACAGTAACCAAGTACATTTACTGTACTTAAGTACACTTTTTGAGTATACTTTACTTGAGTATTATGTTTTCTGGAAACTTTTTACTTTAAATTCACTACATTTGAAAGACAAATATCGTACTTTTTACTCCACTACATTTCTGTCAAGGTCCTTGAGTAGAAAGTTGTAACGTCAGTCAGGGGATGATTTAGGTTGCATTTTGTTTGGAAATGAAAGTCAGGTTGACGTATTGACGTCAGAGCCCGACGTCGGGTTGACGTCAGAACCCGACTAATGTAGGTTTCTGATGTCAACCCGATTTTCATTTTCAACCACAATACAACGTCTGTCCAATGTTGGAGATTAACATCAATCTGACGTTGGATTCTTTCTGACATCAGCATGATTTTCATTTTCAACGTTGGGTTTCAATTTTGTCAATGTTTTGGAGCACACTAGCTCATAGATAACTACAAAAAACGTTAAATAGGGCACTATTTAAGGGAACAGCCATTTGGGTGTATGAAACCATTGTGGACGTTATTGAGTGCACTTATTCAATCTCACATTCAATCCCACTACTGGAACTGTGTTCTAAAAATAAATTTGATATTGATATGAGGGTAGGTAGGCAGGCATAGATTCAGAAGCATAAGGTACTGTAAGTATTACATGCAACACTGCAACAATAATAAAACAATGCATTGACATTTACGATACTTAAGTACTTTTAAAAACGAGTTCTTCTGTACTTTTACTTATGTAAAAATCGGTCTTTACAACTTTTACTTGTAACGGAGTAATATTTGACCAGTAGCATCTATACTTTCACTCAAGTAAGGAAGTTAGGTGACAATGAGCCATAAAAACAATCAAGTTGAAATCTGGGGCCTTGACCAATAAACCAACAGAAATAAACAATGTATTCCAGGACTTCTATCAGGAATTATATTCCTCTCATAGTAGTGTAGACTCATCTGATATTGCAAAATTCCTTCGCTCCCTAGGACTTCCTAAAATCAGTGAGGACGCAAGGGAAAACTTAAATTCGGACATAACATTGGAAGAAGTTTTTACAGCTATTAGAAGTTTTCCCAATGGGAAAGCGGCTGGTCCGGATGGGTTTGGCATAGAATTTTATAAAGCCTTTTCTAATCAAATTGGCCCTTTGATGCTAAGGATGCTTAAAAATTCTATTGAAAACAAAAAATTACCATAAACAATTTATTCGGCAAACATTGCATTGATCTTAAAGAAAGATAAGGATAGTACGGACCCTTAATCCTATAGACCCATTTCCCTCCACGGTAATGATCTTAAAATATTTACTAAAATCTTAGCAAATCGGCTGAGTAAATGTATCAGTTCAATAATACATGATGACCAAACAGGCTTTATTTCCGGGAGATTTTCTTTTCATAATGTACGTAGGCTTATGAACATTGTTTATGGGAGTAGAGGAAAAAATGACAAAACAGCCATTCTAGCCCTGGATGCTTATAAGGCATTTGACAGTGTCGAATGGTCCTACATATTAAGCACCATTAAAGAATTTGGACTGGGACAACATTTTTCTTGTATCTTTGCCCCTCTGCCTCTGTTCTCACAAACAATAATAGATCGCCCTCTTTCCTCCTCCATCGTGGTACCCGACAGGGCGGCCCGCTAAGCCCTTTACTTTTTGCTAGGCTATCACGATGGAACCTTTAGCGATAAGTATAAGAAATCATCCACATATATCTCCTGTTACGATGGGAGGTGTAAAACACCAGATTTCGTTATATGCGAATGATGTTCTTCTTCTTCTTTCAGAACCTGAGAGATCTCTGCCTTTCTTGTTCGATCTAATTAGGGAGTTTGGTAGCCCTTTCTGGATAACTGGCAGAAACGAGAATTGATGCCATTATACGATGATATGGACCCAGTTTTTGTTAATAATCACCCCTTTAGGTCTGTAACTGAATTAAAATATCTTGGTATCACTGTCCCTAGACATTTCAAACGGTTTATATGATACAAATTATAAAGTTATGATAGACAAACTGAAGAGTGATGTAGAGACTTGGCGAGTACTTCCTTTAACAATGATTGGTCGTGCAAACACAATCAAAATGGTTACCTTACCCAGGTTTCTCTATTTGTTTCAAAATGTACCAATCTTTCTAACCCAGTCATTCTTTAAGACACTTGACTCGGTGATCATGCCATTTATTTGGGGTTATAAAGCCCATTGTATATCTAAAGCTCGTATCTGTAAAACGAAAGATATAGGAGGTTTAGGCCTTCCCTGTTTTCAACACTATTATTGGGCAGCCAACCTAAGGGCCTTAATGTATTGGTGTAATGCATATCCCAAAGTATTGACTACTACCACCATTCCTGCATGGCTTGTTATTGAGCGAGATATTCAGGATTCCTTCCTCCCTGTGTTACTCTTTGCAGAAAATAAACCTATTAGAACATTTAAGAAATGTAACCCCATCGTTGTAAAATCTCTCAAGGTGTGGTATCAGCTTAGAAAGCTCTTTAAACTCCCTAAAACATGCTCTCTTACTCCTATAGCCTATCATGCATTCCCTCCCTCGCAGACAGATCAGACTTTCTTATTATTGAAAGAAAAAGGAATTATATTGATAGGCGATTTATACATTAACAATGTATTTGCGTCCTTCGCCCAGCTTAGGCAAAAGTTTGGACTACCCCCCTCTCATTTTTTTAGGTGTTTACAAGTCCGAAGCTACGTTAAAAGTAATATACCTAACTTTGAAACCTATAAACCCCCTGAGCATCTTTATTACTGTATGACCTTTGAACTTGATATGAAGGGTTTGGTTTCCAAATTTGTTGAATACTTAAATGACTCCAGAGTTCCTACTTCACAGTATTTAAAGTTGTCCTGGGAAGAAGACTTGGGCATAGATATTTCGGAAGACTCCTGGGCCGAGACCCTTCGGAGTATTAGTGCTGCGTCCCAATTCGCATACTATCCGTCCTAAATGGTATTCGAAAATAGAATTAGTACGTCCCAAATCGTAGTATGTTGAAATGAGTGTTCCAAAGAGACCCGGATGGTCTACTATATCCGGTCAGAATCCGAAGAGCAGATCGTTGCACACTCTAACGGCCGATATTGCCCACAACCCATCGCGCGTTGGACGAGGATTCGGTTAGAACTACAAACACGAGTGAAAATTGTTCAAAAACTACAGACAGGACGCGCGAGTCCGACGGTTATGTAGAGAGGTTTAGATAAAGGGGTTTGAGTGATTCATTATCAGTATCTAACCTGACGAAAATGTATTTATTCAATGTTGTCCACATTATATTGCATCTGCAGCAGCATTGTGATCTTTTGCAAAGATATGTTTAGCCATTAACTTTTAATTGCATTATTATATTCAAATTCCAAACACATGAGGAAAGTCTCGGCATGAAAGACCCATGACTGGCAGATGAACGTGCTACAAAATTTCTCTCCGAAATGGTAAGAAGTTATATTAGATTGAATGGAGGATTTTGACTGTGACGAGATGATTGACAGGGCAGTATACGGATGCACGTGACAGATCTGTCCGTTAAAGATGACGAAGTAGTATGTCCCAAAGCTTGCCTACTCTTTTGCTACACACTCAAAAGTATGTACTTTTTCTTCACAAAAAGAGTACATACTTTTAGGGCGTAGTATAAGTAGGCGAATTGGGACGCAGCAATCGTCTTGCTCCATCAGTTCTAATTTTCAGCTGATACAATACAAAGTGGTGCATAGATTGCACTACTGTCGTACAAAATTCTATATATCCCTCTGTCTCGCCTTTGTGTATTAAGTGCAAGTCCAATGAGGGTACATTGGCTCATTTATTCTGGTTCTGCCCAAAAATATGTAAATTCTGGTCGGAGGTCTTTTGTTTTTACTCAAAGATTAAAGGTACAATATGCAGGATTTTTGCAGTAAAATATCCAAAAACCACTAGGCCAATGTTATATATTTTGTTTTGTTGATTACTTACAATATCCCAAATGTTTCCAACTATTTGTAAATCGTAAGAAAATTGCGATTTTAACCAAGGAAACGGGGCGTGTGAGCAGGGGTGAGGAGTCGCCAGTCAATGACGTCATAGATGTGTTACCCTCGGTTTCCGCCAGGTTTGCGCTCGCACTGCGATAGTAACCATGGCGACAGACGTGGACAACCGGGTTATTGCCGTTATGCCTAGCAGGACGCTCACGCTATTGTTGTTTTGTTTAAACATTATGGACCATGGCAAGCAGACTTTGAGACAAAAAGAGGACTAAAACCAAGATCAACATCTTTCGTGATGCCGAGAGCTCCACGTCCGCAACTAACTTCGACTTGACAGAGACGCGAGTGTTGCATGTACTTTATTAGACAGGTGAGCAAATGTACATCAAACTAATCAATGTTATTTAGTTCAACATGATGAAATGTTAGAATATGATCTGTATGTTATTCTAATGTTGATCTAGATCACTTCTAGTCTCATACAGCAGCCAACAAACAACCTACAACAACATTCAACACACTCAAATGCCGTTTAGAGTGATAGTGTAACTGTTAGAGCAAGTGAAACAGCGCTGCTTTACCTCAAGTTTAATTCCTCTAATAAACTGACCTCTGTGAGTATTAATTCAGCACTTGCGTGTAGTTCGGTAGAATGAAATGTCCTTATTATTTTATATCTGCGGGACTCACGTTGTGTGTGGCGCTGGTATAAGTCTAGCAATTGCGCACTGCTTCATACCACAGTCATGTTAAAAACATCAATGTATTCACTCATCCATAAAAGATCCATCAGCTTGACGACAAGATCCATAATTCCGCTTAATGCGGAATATACGTCATCATTATACGCCTTTGCTATTGTAAGAGGTTAGCGACCCCTGCTGGCGAAAAATTCCTGCATATTGTACCTTTAAGACTGATTTTCCTCATGATCCCAAAGTTGCAATATTAGACTGGGCCCCTTCTTTAGTGACCTAACCTTAATCAAATCCAGACTATACAATATGGGATGACAATAGCGAAGAAAGCAATTTTGATGATGTGGAACAAAGAGTGTATACTAGTGATGTTACGTATGACACTGAAGCTTCGATGTGCGTATCGCAAATGCGATGCAATTTCTATTGAAGCCCCGTATCGGGGTGTGTATCGGTTTCCCAGAGTCACGTGAACGATGACATGAAGTCTCACTTTCTGTCCAATCACGTGCGCGTTTCGCTTTGGGCGTCAGAAGGCTCGAACCCCAGATCTTACTTGAAGCTGCAGTCCGGCGTTTTTCCTCTTTGTCGCCATCTCTGTTCGAAATCTGCAATTGCAGCCACTCGCGGAATTATCAGCTTTACGTGAGTTGTACTTCAACACCCTCGGCACGGCACAGCGCGGAAGAACACAATGTTTGAGGAGACTGCGAGGCTATCAGTCACCGCGCCGGTGTGGATACTGTCATTCAGAATCACAGATTATTCTTTTTGGAAGTATGACCAACTTAAGAATTTTCACCGGAAAATGTCATCTGAACAAGTAAGAAACATCCACTTTTGTTCTGGTTCTGACATTGCAGTAAATCGTGCTGATTAAATCTAACAATCACTTATAAGTTATTATATCACGCAAAACCGTGCAAATTATACTTTGTTCTCAAATTGTTAATGTTAACAACGTCAGCATTGCGTGACTACATGTAATATCCTTCCGATATGTATCCTTGTTTTCGCATGGTCCGGTTGCAGTCTCTTTTTTTCTGTAGCCACTCCGAAGTCCGAACAAAGTCTTTTGCATTTTACAGTGGGTGAATCTGTTGTCACTTGTGATTGTCGTTTGAACCTTTCTGGATCCGTCATCAAATTGGTAAGTTTAATTATATCAAGTGCTGTGAGAAAAGGCTATAAATCTGCTCCTCCAACATCCTCAAACGCAATATAGCTTATACTAGCCGAGACTCCTTCTTTATGTGTACAGATGTGACGTAATGACGCAAAGACATGCTCGAATCTCCCGCGGAAATTCAACAGTACCACTGAAATTAAAAACATTATTACAAGCTTACCGCTTTGAATCGAGGTATGGCAAGCAGATAGTTTTGAACACTGGCTGGTTATGTATTTTCTCAAATATGTATTTTGGATCATTTTTAACCCCAAAAAAGCTACGGACTGCAGCTTTAACAAGTCCTTGATGGCTAACTCAGTCTGGTTGATGGGTTTGTGAGGAGAGTGCTGTACGTTGAAAGTTAATCAATACATTACATTTAAATAACCAAAACTACTTATTCTTTTTTTGTTGTTGTTGTGTCTTTTTGTTTTTGTAAAATCTTTACACTTTTGGTGTTTTTTAGGTATTATTATTGTTATTTGGGGATAGGGTGGGCTTAGGGGAGAGAGAATAGGGTGTTGGTGTTTGGTGAAGGGTTTGTTTGGCAACAGACAAAAAAAGGAAGACTTCCCCTATCTGGGAATATTTTGAGCTGATAGCTTCCAATGTATGTAGCCTATGCATTTCTAAAAAAAGAAGAAGAAAAAATATTTATTTATTATTTAAAATTTTACTTAGGCCTATTTTATTGTTGCATTTTATAATTGTTGACCGTTGGTGTGTCTTATGTTCAGTCAATGTACATGTACAGTCACTCCCAATCATTTTTTTTCTCATGCCACTTCTGATGCAATCATAGAAGTGGATAAATACCTTACAGAGACAAACATACAAAGAGCTGATGATCCACTTAAAAACTGGAGAATGCAGAAACATGTCTACCCCCATCTATATACAGTACATTGGCATTACAGTTTCCTTGTACCTTGCCTCCTCTGGGTCATGTGAAAGAGTGTTCTCTAAAGCCTGGTTCACACGGGACGATTTTAAAATTGTCGGCCGATTTTCCAAACCTGAGAGACTCCACACACGGCGATAAAAAAATCACGGGTCTAACAGTTTTGGTCGTACAGTGCGTGGTGCGCAGCCACACGGCAAAATCAACACATCACACACGAACCGATTTGACTCCAGAGCATTCCCAGGTCAGATTGAAAATCTCGCAAAATCCCTCGAGATCAAACGTGACTTCAGAGTAAACAATCATGGCGGACGAAGAGGATGCAGTGGCGATAGTTTGTAGTTTGTTTTTAACCGAAAAAAAAAAACGTTATCAAAAGAAAAGGCGATGGTCAAAGAAGTGGAGACAACGCGAGCATGGACGGCTGTTTTGATTTTGTTTCCCGTTGCTTCCTCTGCGCCTCGTCACCTCGCTTTCTGATTGGCTACACGCCACAGTCCACAGACTGCGTGCTCGTTTGTCCCCGGGGGACACCACACACGAGGAGAAATCGGGCCAAAAAAATCCAACATGTTGGATAGCCTATCCCCGATTTGAGATCGGAGCGGTCCCGACGTCCTTCCGAGCAGACGAGAGCACTCTTTACACACCACACACGGCAGCAATATCTGATCAGATTATTTTACGATAATCGGAGCATGCTTAAGATTGTCGGAAGGGGTAAATCGGGCCCTAAAATCGGCCTAATTAGACTCTAACACTGTGAAACAGCTTTTATTTCTTTATAAAAATTATTAAAAACTTGATCACCTTTCTGTCATTCCTACAGTTACATAAGCATTATCACTGCCAAGTGTCATAAACACATTTAATAACAGATGATCCTATCACACAATGTCCTTATTCACTATGTGTGTGTGTGTGTCCTACCTTAAACAAGCTGCAGCTGCTTGAATCCCAGTGCAGGAGCTGTAGGTTATCACAGAGACAAGTTGATTGCTCTGATGACTCGTAACACTCGCGAGCGCGACCAGCACTGAATACGCTCTTTTGCCGGTACAAAATGAATATACTTATTATCATAAACGTTTAACAAACTTCGGTAGACTATGCTACAAGGGAATTTTAACTGGCAGATTTTTCTGCAGAGAGCCGATCTGTATTGATGTGTCTTATTTTTTTGTTTCGCTCGTTTGTTGGTAAAGGGTGAGAGACCTCGCGAGCCACATGATTTTTGCCAAAGAGCCAGGTATGGCTCGCGAGCCATAGGTTCCCGACCGCTGGTTTAAATAATAATTTCATTTTAAATAATGACTAAAAATATTACTTTAGTGAATTAGATAAATAAAGATGATTTATATACAAGAAATGTTAGGCAACTTGTTTATGTATAAGCATTTTTTAAACCCATAGCTTTTCGATCGAGGGAACCCATGCGCCGCTAGCTTCCGAGTTGTCCTACAAAGTGACGTCATCACTTCGGCACTCTCTGCCAAAGGTACTACATTCCAACGCTACAAACATACTATGACGTCACAATGTGCTTGACTATGCTATTTCGAGTCACTGTTATTGCGCTCCAGTGTGAACAAGCTCATGTGAGAGAACATTGACCGCTATAAAGAAGGATTTCACGAAGAACAGCGATATTTGTCTTGAAAATGTTTCAACCTAGACAGATAACTATCAGGCAGCATCACCGTATGCAGATGGCGTCGATTCGGCCAGAGTCTGTGAAGCCCACTGGCCAAACACCCACGCACAGAACACTCATGTTTGGAAACGGGCAACAAAATGATCTGACTACACCTAACCAAATAACCATCAGGCAGCATCACCGTGTGCTGAAGATGCCGTCATTGCACCGAGAGTCTGTGAAGCCCACTGGCCAAACACCCACGCACAGAACACTCATGGTGTTTGGAAACGGGCAACACAATGATCTGACTACACCTAACCAAAAAACCACCAGGCAGCATCACCGTGTGCTGAAGATGCCGTCATTGCACCGAGAGTCTGTGAAGCCCACTGGCCAAACACCCACGCACACAACACTCATGGTCTTTGGAAACGGGCAACAAAATGATCTGACTACACCTAACCAAAAAACCACCACGCAGCATCACCGTGTGCTGAAGATGCCGTCATTGCACCGAGAGTCTGTGAAGCCCACTGGCCAAACACCCACGCACACAACACTCATGGTGTTTGGAAACGGGCAACAAAATGATCTGACTACACCTAACCAAAAAACCACCACGCAGCATCACCGTGTGCTGAAGTTGCCGTCATTGCACCGAGAGTCTGTGAAGCCCACTGGCCAAACACCCACGCACACAACACTCATGGTTTTTGGAAACGGGCAACAAAATGATCTGACTTCACCTAACCAAAAAACCACCACGCAGCATCACCGTGTGCTGAAGATGCCGTCATTGCACCGAGAGTCTGTGAAGCCCACTGGCCAAACAACCACGAACACAACACTCATGGTGTTTGGAAACGGGCAACAAAATGATCTGACTACACCTAACCAAAAAACCACCAGGCAGCATCACCGTGTGCTGAAGATGCCGTCATTGCACCGAGAGTCTGTGAAGCCCACTGGCCAAACAACCACGCTCATGGTGATTGGAAACGGGAATACAAATGGTTTGACCCGACCTAACCAGACACCGCATGCGAGCATATTAACTACAACTGAAAGTCCACACTTGGAAATGAACAAATCTCCAGTCCTGACTCTGCCTCCACTGGCCGGTACGGCTGCTTTCAAGACGCACAACCCCCGAGTGACAGCTCGAGTGACAGCTCGAGCTCCGCTACTTGGACACCCTGCTGCTGCTGCTGCTACAGCTTCTGGTCTTCTCCCACAGATGGTGACTCGCCGGTTAGCACCTGTGAACAGGAGCAGTGTGTCGAAACAAGCCAGTGCACAAAAGCAGAGCCCCGTTCGTCCAATACAGCGGCAATAAAAAGAAGCAGCCACGTAAAGACCAACCGCAGAAGCCAGTAATACTCCTGGCTATGGCCGATTTTCCGCCAGTGAGTGAATCAGTGTGGGGCAGTGATGTGCAGAATAGCAGATCAGCAGCATTTAGAGCGCCAGCGAGCTGCAGTGACAGGTTCTGTCCCGTGGTGAGCACCAGGGCCGGCTCTAGCCCTTTGGTTGCCCAAGGCGAGATTGATTTTTGCGCCCCAAACTTCAACAAGCAAACTATGACGTGAACTGTAATAAATTGTTTATACAAATGCTACAAAGAACGTTCAAGGATATATCAATCATTGTACAAATTTGTATAAATTGTACAAATACATTTTATCTGACCATGTAACTTGTAGTAGATAAATGACAATTACTACCACCACTACTATTATTACTAATCTATTAGGCTGCTTCAAAGCTAGGGGGGTTCGGGGGCATGCTCCCCCGCAAGAAAATTTTGTGCATTTTAATGTTAAATTCATCAATCTGGTGCACTTTGAGAGTTCAAAATTAAAAGTTCCAACCCATATTCAGTGTTCAAATTAAACAAAGAAAAATTCAAACCTCTTTTAGTTAGTGTCTGTCTACATTACATAATAATAGTTATAATATTAATCCCATGATAATACCCATATATTGTAAAGCAATGCACTGAAAAATAAAGGAAACTTTCATAAGTTTTGTACTAATTTCTATACTAATAGAAAGAGTATTTTCTAAACTTCACATTAAAGATGTGATTGGGCCAGCCCAGTGTCAATCAAGAAAACAACCATTGGGCCGCTGATATACGCGTTTCATGCGGTGTCAGAAAAAAAGCTAACGCTGACTTTTTTTTGACCAATGCATTACACCAGCACTAACCCAGCCCCGCCGATTAAGCAAAACAAAACAAAACGAATGGGCTATTTCTATTTTAGCCCCCGGGCGCTTTTTTGCTTTATCCATCTTTTTGAGGGCGCCTACTCCTCATAAATCTTACGAGGGCGCCTACTCCGCTACACATACCGGTATACCCACTTGTTGCGCCACTGGCAGGCTTATGTGCCGGTGTTCCGGCACGGGGCTGAGTCCCGGAGAGCCCCGGCCCAATTTAACCACTGGCTGTGAGCTTGATTATATAGTCTACATACTCTGCTTTGGGCCCGTTTTTCTTCCTCCTCCTTCCTTCGTTTTCGGAAAGCCGATCCCGATGGCTTTGGTGTTCTTTTCATAATAAAAGATTATATAATATATGATCATTTATAGCCTACAACCGCCAAGGGGCGTTTAAAGCGCTGAAACCAGCTGTCAGATGTTTTGGCGCCACTCCTGGTTGCTGAGCAACGCGCGTGAGTTTGACAGCTGCCTGTCAGAGTGACTCAGTCGTTTTTTAGGATTGTATAATCTAGTAAAAGAAATGGACAAATACAAGCAGTGTGTGGACAGGGTACAGTAAAAGTGTACAGCGTGTGCGCAGCTTTCATAATACATACATTTAATTAACTTTTTTTTTTTAATTCTGCAATTTTGCGCCCCGTCCAGCAGATGGCGCCCCAGGCCGCCGCCTGTGTCGCCTGTCGGCAAAGCCGGCCCTGGTGAGCACTACTGTCCTGAGGTAAGTAGCAGGGACAACTGTCCCGCGGTAAGTAGCAGGGACAACTGTCCAGCGCAGTGTACATTTTAGGCAGTGGCGGTTCTACTTTGAATTACACCCAGGGCGAGACCCCCTTCGAGCGCTCCGCAAATATAAAATCCCGGCCGGGCCATTTCCCAAATCCATTCGACTTGCCTTACACTATACATTAACAAAACCTTTTTCTCCTGAAATCCATGTCATGTTTTCCCTATACCTTTAGTAGCTCGTGCACCGTCAGTGAGTAGGAAAAACCAAACAGAAGAAGGGTTAGGAGCGCGAAATTTGATAGACTTTGTACATATCTATGAATGGTAAATATCCTGTATTTGGCTGACATAATCCCTTAGATAGTGACCAGGTGAATTTCACTAGAATTTCGAATTGTAGAATTTGTGAATTTCGATTGTAATACTATACAGCTTGTATGAATGGGAGGGACTATTGACAAGCTAGCCGACAGCTAGCTAACGTTACTGTATACACGCTACTGCGTTCAAAACAAAGATATAGCTCTACATAAAATATGCGCCCCCATTGGACCGTCACCAAAGGGCCTCTCTCGATAGGCTGCAGTTGCCGCAGGACAGCCAATAGGCACGCAAGCCACCTTTGCCTATGTCTGTATGCTGCCGCAACGCGTTTTACATTAATTCAAAATTAAGGATAATTTTTTGGCTTCATGCAATATCTCGTGGAAAAGAGGTTTTCCCCTATAAAAAAATAAACAGCATTTTCCCTGATTAGTACATAACTGTTTTACTATCATTGCTCAATACTTGATATGAGAATATTGTTATCCTGTAACAGTAATTGAATCAAAATGTTTATAGCCACTATATGTTTATAGAAGAATATAAGAGAGAGATCACTGGCCGCTTTGTTGTCAATTCAGGCTTGTAATTGATGCCGATGCTGTAATCATTACAGGGTGAGTATACGTTGGTTTGACGATCAGATGTAATAAAATTCCTTGTTGTGTTATACAATTACAAACATTTATTTTATTTTGATTAAAAAAATGTGTGCATGCGCCAACACAAAAAGTCCCACAGCTGCCCCCCCCCCCCCCAATGTGTGATTGACAATTTCGCCCTTGTGTGTGTGTGTGGAGAGAGAGAGAGAGATAGTAGGCCGACTTTAGATCTTATTGAATCAGATAAGCCCATTTTATATTTTATTGTCACATTTTAATGGATAAAGGATTTTATTTAATGGACAAATCAAACAAACGTGCAATGCTTTTATTTGCTCACATAACATTGAAACTATGGAGTGTGTTGTGATTGCTTCATCTGAGCTCTTACACAGGCTTCTGGCTGCTTTATTTTAAATAAGCACCAGGTGGCGCTGTTCTCGACACTCGCGAAGCTTTTAATTTTTTCCCGGAACAGTCGGGGGAAAGCCTCATTGCTTCATGAGGCTTCATTTGCCCATCCCTAGTGTGTACCTAAATTTGAGACGTGGGTTGCAGAGGTTAGCAGTGTGTTACATATGGAAAAATCAGATACGAAATTGCTGGTAACCTGTGACCTGTCCGTGAAGACCATAGACTGTAAAAAATCCTGATCCGAAAAAAATCACTGCTAAAATACACAAAGACAAATTGTATTGAATTCTTACTTCCGTCACCGGCTGTGGGCGGGACTGTGATGCTCTATTCGGTGACCCAGAGAGTAGGCTAAACATAGACTAAAATAGCCTTTTAAAATAGATTACCCTAAACGTGCTTTCTCTGTCATGGTATTAAATAGCCCTAGAAGTCTAGTCCAGAGTTCAGCAGGGCTCTCAAGTTTTGAAAACAGGCAGTGACAAACGTATAGAATCATGTAATGTTTTCACTATCAGTATCAAGGTGTTCTGATTCTTTTTCTCCAGTTTTCTGATCCACAGTGGGGAATATCATCAACGAAAGCTTGTGTATAAACATTCATTTTCATATATTTAAGATTATGAAAAGATTTTGTATATACAGAGAGAGAGCTATGCAGTAATGTTTCTTCTAAGTGGGTTTAATCATGCCAGATGTTCTGGAACATTACCTGACCATAGAGCTTGGGGTCTATCAGCAAATTTCTGTCAGTGGAACCTAAAATATCCAGTATTTGTTTCCTTCGGAACAATTACACGAGACTAGAGGACGGAAGTATGGTGCTGCTGCGATGCATACAATAGCAATAGTTAATATTATATGGTTTTTGTTAGCACTATGTTTTATAGTAGCCTTTTGCCTTTATACATTTTCGTTGAAACTGCCTAAAAGGCTCGAGGACGTGTTTCAGGATGTAATCCGATATGGAAAAACTAAGGAACACATCAAGCGCCCAAGCAGACAGCTCGTTTTTGACGTATCAAAGAGGTGATTTTGGATTAATTAAAGTTCTGTATATTCCCCAGATATCATGCTTTGAGCACGCCAAGACGATTGTGCAGGAACGATTTTCTCTGATGTTTCCTTTAGGTGTTTCGTTCATTTTTATGCGGTGTCTGTCATGTGGAATGGGCTGCTTCTTCTATTCTCCATACGTTCTGTCGTCATGAGTGAGACACTCCCCGATTGGCTGATTGACGCGCTTTGTTGTTTGACTGGCAGACCGAAAGATGCTTGGAACGGTACTTCAAATTGCAAAGAAATATATTTTTTTCACTTTATCTTACTTTTTTAAAACATGGTGACCTGCATGTTACTATATTAAAACCGTAATAATGTAGTAACCAACTATGCCATTAAAAAAATTTAAATACAATCAGAGAAAAATTCTGAAAGCTCCTTGTGTACACTTTATAAGGGATACCCCATATTTTTAATATTATTTATTTCTCACGAATATCTATTTAATTTGATCTGTTACTTTCCATTTACCATTCAATGAATATTCACATGATTAATTGTGTGTGATTTCCAGAGTTACATTTGTCCATTCTGCTTTTACAAGTGCTACTATGGGTCCATTCCTTTAGACGGCTATTGGAGTGCCTGTTTGTCAGCGTATTCTCGAATGGTGTGATCCATATAGTCCAGTATGCATTTGGTTTGTGCTACTATGTCCTACTTGGACTAACTGTCCTTTGTTTAAATGCTTCTTTGCCACAATCAGGTTAGTACAATGTCCTATTTAAGATTCTATCAACACTTCTTTTTTTATTACTAAAATGCAACTTTAAATTGCAAATCCAAACCTAATTCATGTTAAAAAAAAATATTTTAATATTTTAGAATATAGCAGCCCAGATTTATCTGGATATTTCCCTGAACTTTACTATTTGTGTCTCTCTGCAATGTCAGGGGGTGTTCCTCTCTTTAAACAGCTCACATGGTATCATGTGATCGGGACTCTTCTTTTCATTGGGGCATCACTCCTCCAGCACTGGTCCCTCTCACTGCTGGCCAAGATGAGGACTGACAACTCGGGTAGGAAGCCGCTGGAGTTTGTTTAAATTATTCTTAAATTAAATATATATATATATATATATATATATATATATATATATATATATATATATTTTTTTTTTTTTTTTTTACAAAAATTAAGTCTTTGTTCTCTCTATGCAATACAGGTAAAGTAGAGACTCTGGCCCACAAGATGCCATGTGGGGGCTGGTTTGAGCTGGTCTCTTGTCCGCATTACCTGGCTGAGCTTCTGATTTATGTTGCCATGAGTGTTTGTTGTGGCTGCAGTTCATTAACCTGGTGGCTGGTGGTACTGTATGTACTCTATAACCAGGCACTGGCTGCACAGCTCTGCCATGATTACTACAGGAGCAAGTTTGAGACATATCCACGTCAACGCAAAGCTTTTATACCCTTTGTCCTGTGATTTATGCATTTTATATGAAAATATGAACCTAATGAAAAAATAAACTATTAGCTAAATGAAAATAAGCTGATCTCAGTTGCTCTCTCTAAAAATTGGAACAGCTGATACATGGTTCATGCATGTTTAATGTGTAAGAAACATGCAGAGCAACATGAGCGAAATGAACCGTTGTCCTGACAGACTGACCTCAGGAGGTGATTGACAACAGCTATCAGCAAATTACTTCAAATGGAAATGGATCCTACCCCATAAGAACAAGAGAGTCCATTACATTTTTTCTGCCTAATTCTATTGATGAATCGATGACATTCGCTTTTTTATTTTCATTTGGACGAGAAAAACTAAGCAAATACAGAAAGATTAACAATTATAAAATATCAATGATTAAGCACCAGTGGTAAATATGGTCAAATAAAATGGGTATTTACATGTATTTGAAGATTTTACTAGTTTATGATTCAGTTTATGCATTAGATTCAATAATCTTGAGGTCAGTATTGCGAAACAACGTATAACATGTTTATGTACCCACCATTGCTTTTCGTTTCTAATCTCATATTTTCCTTCTACATTGCAACTCTACCTAACTGAAGGTGTTTCTTCATACGTTAGTATGACTGGCGGACGTTTCAACCAATAGTCTACCTCAATTTTAGTGACGTATGCCTCTCCTGTACACGTTTATGTCCCAACTGACCAATCACGGTCAGTTTCCACACAACAGGTTTGTCTTAGCCTGTGATGTCAGTCTTTCGGCGAAGATGATGACCACGGTGGGCTAGCCAGATTGTAACGACAAAACGCTAATGTTTATAAATTGGCGGTTTTATTAGCTTAATTTGCAGACTATTAACACAAAATAAGCCGCATTAGCCATCTCTTAAGATGCCTCTCCGGGCCGGCGAGCGGCATGGCGGTGGCAGGTTTAAATGCTTCCTTGTTCTACTGAACGTCGTGTTGTTTTCAGCCCGAGTTATAGCAACTCAAGAAGAGAATAAAGTCATTAACGAGCAGCAGCCCGCGGAGGTGCGTAAGAACATATTTTCCTTTTTGCTAGGAAACATACATAAGAAAGATTATTACAATTATATAAATGTGTCTAAGTCAATGAGGAGTGGTGCTAAAACTAGCTAGGTACGTTAAAGAGGGAAGTGTCATTCAAGGGAAACAAACGTTGTACTTTGACTAAATACTGGTTAACCGATTTGTTCACTTGGTTATTAGGCTGGAATAAACGGATGAATGTAATTTTGTCAAGCAGGGATCATTCAGGATATTCTGCTGTAGATAATGTGCGTTTTTATATTTTGGAATATACATGTAATTTATAACCATAAAAAACTTCAGTTTCTTAATCTACTCATCTGCTATTTATGTAAAGTGTTGGAGCCCAAGGAGTTTGCCCACCCTTCTCAAAGATGAAGTGCAGGACTAGTTAAATATGATCAGTCAGAGGCACATTGTGGCATTGAAATTAAGCTTTTTCTCTGAGGGTATGAGAGCAGAGCAGATCAAATTAAAGAACCCAGTTGCATTGATATGTAAGGATAGTAAGCATGGTTATAACGATACCCTCATGTCACGATTCGATACGTATCACGATACTGAACTCACGATACAATATTATTGCGGTACTCCAAGACATATGGTAAAAGGTGAACAAAAATGTAACTGTTGATTCAAATGCTAAATTTGGTATTACATTGGGGGTGGAAATAAATAAGCTTGGACTTGGTGCTCGTAACCCAATGCACAAGAGAATAGTGACTCCAGAATAAAAATATTCATGATTCTGAAGCTGAAAACAGAATTATTTTAGATGAATATGTTCACTGATATATTTAAAATAATGTATGCCACTTTTTACTGGTAACATAAGACATTTGGCATTATCAGGACCCACAAATATTCCTCCATTGCATTATTATACATTTTTATATTCAACATTATACATAGTAGTTTAATGTACTACTGACTCTGTAAACTAATTTTTTCACGCACAGTAATTTTCATTTTGGGTGTACTATACTCAATACATATCGTCACTATCCACGATACATAATACTGTTGCATTTTTGTATTGCGATATATTGTGACTAAATATATTGTTACATCCCTATTAGTAAGTGTTTTTTTTTTAGTTATGTTGCTGCTGTTAACATGTTAAAGGGATAGTTCACCCAAAAATGAAAATTAGCCCATGATTTACTCACCCTGAAGCCATCCTCCTAGGTGAATATGACATTCTTCTTTCAGACGAATATAATCGGAGTTCGGCTATATTAAAAAATATCCTGGCACTTCCAAGCTTGATAATGAGAGTGAGTTGCTGTTTGACTTTGGAAGTACATTAAAGCGCATCTATTCATGATTAAAGTGCTCGACACGTCTGCGGGGGTTAATAAAGGTCTACTGAAGTGAAGCGATGTGTTCGTGTAAGAAAAATATCCATATTTAAAAGTTTATCGACTAAAATAACTAGCTTCCGGCAGACCGCCGTACGCAAGTCGACTTGCGCCAAAAGAGTAACTCTTGAACTTGACGCATAACGTAATGACAAACGCGGGTTGCCCAGTCCTGTTTTTTTGAACCGCGAGAGGTGTCAATTGCCGTCATTACATTGTGCGTCAAGTGCCTTTAAAGGGTTAGTTCACCCAAAAATGAAAATTAAGTCATTAATTACTCACCCCCATGCTGTACCAACCCCGTAAGGCCTTCGTTTGTCTTCGGAACACAAATGAAGATATTTATGATTAAATCTGAGAGGTGGATGACTGCTACATAGGCTCTCTAAGGGAATGAAACTTGACGGCCCAGAAAGTCATTAAAGAAAATGTTTAAATATTCCATGTCGCAATAGTGGCTCAACTATAAGTTTTGCGTCCACTGTCCACTGTTGCGACATGGAATATTTAACACTATAGAAAACACTATTGACTGAACACGTAATACGCATGCGCCATCGTTTTCAGCCACCCAAAACGCCGTTGTCGTGTAAACCAACGGCCAAAACGCATAAAAAGTTTTACGTTTTTAGTTGAAAACGGTGTCGTGTAAACAGCCCCTAAGTCAGTGGATAGCCTTAATCAGTGATTCTCCACCAGGGGACCTGGGGGCCCACTGGGGTGTCTCGGCAAACTTTCATGGAGGCTTTCATACTCACATAATATTTTTTTTGTTTATTTGTTTTATTACAAAACAAGTAACTGAGGTACATGTGAGCTACAAAATATGGCCTTCCTATATGGTCTCGAACGAAGGGGGGGCCTTGGAGTCAAAAAGGTTGTGATCTACCGAGTTAAATGATAGGAGTATCAAAATGAGTTTCATTTGCAGCACACATACAAAAAAATAAAAATAAGTTATTTTTCAGCTCTACAATATTTTTCTTCAGGCACTGTTGTGAAGAATAAGCACTCCTGCTACTAGTTGACAAAATCTCTGGAACTGCTCTCCTGAACAGTTCCATCTTGTACCCCCATAGTTTTCATACTCTTATTCTCGTTTTTTTTTTTTTTTCTCTAATATTGAAATGCTTAATTGTATCTCTAAATGTTGTTAGATTTTCTGTTGCTCCATATTTTGTAGAAATGATGTTGCTTAGACAGTTGTAACTATTAATTGACCTAACATCTGAATCATAATTTCTGTCCTGCTGCAGAAGGCAACCACCGGTCACGCTCCTGGCCCGGCAGTGAGCATCAATGAACCCAATAAGGGAAACCTGGGCTTTATTCATGCCTTTGTGGCAGCCATTTCAGTCATCATCGTGTCTGAACTGGGAGACAAGACATTCTTCATCGCAGCAATCATGGCTATGCGCTACAATCGCCTCACTGTTTTGGTGGGCGCCATGTTGGCTTTGGGACTCATGACGTGTCTGTCAGGTAGGTGAAATACAGTTGTTCTAAAGCACCTTTTTTTAAATCATCTACAAATGTTGATATGCTAAGACTTTTAGTGTCACATGACTTTAGAGTGGGGAAAACGTTTTTGTGTATTACATATGTTGAATAATCTGTTATCTGACATAAAATTGAACTTAGCAAGTATTAAACAGTCAAATACCCCCACCTCCTTAACTTTTGGCCTGTCCCACCTCAGAGGCCTTGACCTTCTCAATTGTATCCAGCAATTTAAATGATACATTAGTATCATAATTGTGACATAATCTATTGAATATATCAGTAATTGAAAAACTCTATTGGTCTAAAAAGCCAAACTAGATCATCTCTGAGTGACAGCTTAATTTAAGTAAACTTTGCAATCATGTTACCCAATCTGACACAATCATTTCTTATTTGAATTTTTTTGTTTAATTTTAATGTCTAGGGAATAGGGATAGAACATAATAAAAAAAAAAAAAAAATTTAGATGTCCCAAATTTTGTCAATTTCACTCTAGCTTTGTTTGAGCCTTTTAGTGTTTTTTTTTATTTATTTATTTATTTTTTTTTTTTACTTTGCTCTATTGTCACATTTTTCAAATTTTCTGGATTCCTATTAGGGATGCACCGATGTATCGACCAATAATCGTTATTGGCCGATTAAGCAATTATTTTCACTATCGGCCGATTGTTTAAAAACAGCCTATGATCAGAGTAGGATCACAGTAACGGAGTACATTTACTTGAGTACAGTACTTAAGTACAATTTTGAGGGATCTGTACTTTACTCGAGTATCATTTTTGGGGAGTACTCATGACTTTACTCAAGTACATTTGAGAGGCAAATATTGTACTCTTTACTCCAATACATTTCTATCCATAACCGTGAGTACCCGAGTAAAAAAAAAAAAAAAGAAAAATCTCGGAAACCCTCAATTTGTTGTTTCCCTCTCAAACGTGATTGGATTGTGCAGGCACCACTGATTGGGACAGCCTATCAGCAATCACTTTCAGCTTTCCGCCAAAGTCAACTCCATGGTCAGATTTTATATTACACATTAATGTAAGCCAAGCATTTGGTTTGATGTTCTTGAGTATGTGGTGTGTTTAACACAGTCAGGTTCAAATGTGGCAGTGGCGTAGCCACGAGGGATTTCTGATTTCTTAAAAAAAAAACTTTAGGAGGCAAAATATATTTTTACTGATTATGTGAATTACACTGCGCAAACCAAAGTAGGCTACTACCCAGCGAATGAAGAAGGGTTGGCGCTCAGTCTCCACAGTACATAAAATATTATTTTTGTTTTATTTTATTTTTCGGGTTTGCATTTATGAGGAAAAAACAATGTTATGGACGTGTTCTCCGTTACGGACGTGAGCGCTCTGAAAGCGGCACTAAAAGATGCTTTAAAACTTTCACAGAGACATCAAACAGAAAACACAAAACCTTTCTTTAACCTGAATTTCGTTTTGCATTAATTGTATCTTAATTTTAATCAATGTTTCATCAACCAATTGCCTGGGTTTAATAAATAAGAAGTAAATAGCAGACGATAGATAAGAAACAGAGGCGCCGGCACGTGAACTGGATCTCGTCTCATAAATGAACCGAAACTCAGTGTATAAGGTAGCCTACTTGCCTCTCACAGACATGTCTACTTTTAAACAGAAAAATTCAAAACGAAAGAAAACAGACTACAGACTGCTCTCTGCTTATGTAATCCGTATGAAATGTGTGCATTTCTCTCTGGCGCGTTCACTACTGAAGATCGCGAGTCAGCATCGTCAACTTCATCTAGCCGACACTGACAAAGAAAACACTTGTTTATTAACAAGTGTTTATTAATAAACAATTAAAATATCTCCTTGCTATATTTTACATATTCATAATCATTCCTTTTGCCGGTTCTTTGTGACAGCTTTTAGGTGCTTTATTGGCAGCGCCACCCTTACATGTGGTGTGTGTGTGTGTGTGTGTGTGTGTTGTCCCCACATTTAAAGATGGGACCCCCCAAAAATTTAATTAAATTAAATAAAGCAACATGGTAAAAAGATGAAAATGACTTGATTTTACTTTCAATACCTTTTACATTCTCCAAGGTATTAACATTAACATTTTTCATAACTCCATGTAGGACGTTTCTGTGCATAAATGTAAGCACTGTGGCAGTAGTAATGCAATATTTAGAAAATCTACTCTTGTACTCTTGATACTCAAGTACTTTTAAAAACAAGTACTTTAGTACTTTTACTTAAGTAGACATCTGAATGTAGTACTTTTACTTGTACTTGAGTAAAATTTAGCAAGGGGTATCTGTACTTTTACTCAAGTAACAAAGCTCTGTACTCTGTCCGCCTCTGCCTATGATCAGGGCCGATTATACCCTGTCAATCAAAAGGAGGCTGAAAACTGACCAGGCTACATCTCATACGGTGTGTGAAGAAAATGTCTGTGTTGAATTTAGAGCTTTCTACCTGAAATGATAGCAATGTTAAAGCAGGCTCTATTTGACCCTAGGAATCACCTGTTGTTCAAGTCAGGGTTGGCAGGTCCATGGTTTTTCCCCACACCGCAAACAGCTTTGTTACTTCTGATAAGAAAAAGTCTCAGCTTTCAAATTCTGTAAGTTTTATCACTAAAGTAAAAAAATAAATGGTGTTTTTGACGCTCTTAAATGTGACGTGACGGATAATAAACGAATGCACATCAGAAGGAACGTTGAAAGATACAGTTGAGTATAACTTACCGAAATGTAGTATGTATCATGTAGTCGCTCAATCAGTGTTTCAACCACGGAAAGACATCAATAAAACAGCTTGAGAATAATGTCACTGAATGTTGCATTTTCCTCAGGAAAGTTATCCAATGTTCACAGTTCTTTAGCTATAAAAAAAAACACTAGATAGGAGCTTATTTACTGATATGATATGTATGATTGAATAAATTTAAAAAATAAATTGTTTATGAAAACTACCTTATGTGCAACTGAGGCGTATACAATTATTTATTTATTTGAATGTATTAATAATTATTTGAAAATAAATAGCAGTTGAATGTAATAGTTTTGGCTGTGTTGTTAATTTTAACCTCTAATATTATAGTAGTGTACCAAATGAGAGGGTTCCCTGTATAGTTTACAGCATTTAGTGGGAGATTTCTTTTCCTCAAGAAAATCAAACTATCGTTGTTGGTATGAATAATCGGCTATCAAATCGTCGGAAAATGTTTGTATCGGTGCTTCTTTAATTCCTATTCTTCTTGTCTTTCATATCTTTCTCATCTAGCTTAGCAGTGCATAGTGTCAGTAAAAGTCTTGTGAGATATTATTTACAGGATCATTCATAATTCAAATTTCATAGAGAATTAGCATCCATCCAAAACAATATCATCATGCCATACTAATCTAACAGATTTCTAATGACAGACTTTTTGTCTAGCCAGCTTTATCAGTGTCTTATATAATAAAATATTATATCTTAAAGGTTTTACAGAGAATAGCACATAATTCAGCACTTAGGTCTCTGCTTTTTTTTTTACATGCTTAATGTCTAATGCATTAAAAGAGTGTTGATCTACCGTGTGTCTTTTATGAAATCCTCTCAATGCATGAATGACCTATTTTTCTGCTTGTCTTCCCATTAGTCCTGTTTGGTTATGCCACCACCATTATCCCACGGATCTACACCTACTACATTTCAACAGCGCTGTTTGCCATCTTTGGGTTGAGGATGCTTAGGGAGGGACTGAGGATGAGTGCTGATGAAGGGCAAGAGGAGCTGGAGGAGGTCCAGGCTGAGATAAAGAAAAAAGATGAGGAGGTAACAGCTTTGTAACTGAAGTGTGTTTGTCCGCAGGTATGGCTATATATAACACACCACCTGAATATTTGAAGCATCTTATCTGACCTCTGATTGACTGAGTGACCTCTCCTCCCTCAGCTTCAGCGCTATAAGCTGGCAAACGGCACACCCGACGTGGAAGCGGGGTCGACGGCGACCTTGTTGCCTCAGAGGAAGTGGCACAGTGTGATCTCACCCATATTCGTTCAGGCACTCACCCTCACCTTCCTCGCCGAATGGGGTGACCGCTCTCAGCTTGCAACCATTGTTCTGGCTGCAAGAGAGGTATTGTACAGAGTCCAAAATTAGATCTCTATTCTAAATTCTTAAAGCCCATGAAAATGTATTGTGCATGAATTAAAAATGTATTTCATGAACACTTTTTGTTATACTGGTTGAAACTTTCATCACATCCTGATAGTAATCAATAATAGAACTGGTCTACATATTAAAACATGTACACAATAAATTTTTATATATATATATATATATATATATATATATATATATATATATATATATTAAAATGTATACTAATATATATATTACAATTGATCAATCTCATAAATCTCATCTCATTTAATAGCTCAGTCAAGTCCTGTAGGATGACTAATAATCCAGCACTTTGTATTGCTCATTATTAGCTTTAGAGATGTTACCTGTGAATAACTGGCTGGTTTTGTGCTCCAGAATCCATTTGGAGTAGCAGTTGGGGGAACATTGGGACACTGTCTGTGCACGGGACTGGCTGTTATCGGTGGAAGGATGGTGGCTCAGAAGATCTCTGTCAGAACCGGTGAGATTGAGTCATTTACTACAGTACTTAATGTTCTGTAGGTTTACTTGATCTATATCCAGATTTATTTGCTGATATTTCTTTTTTTTATGTCTACAGTTACAATCATTGGTGGGATCGTTTTCCTCGCCTTCGCGTTCTCCGCCCTCTTTATCAAGCCCGATTCTGGATTCTGATGGAACTCTTGGTTTCATTTTGTACATACAGTCACCACTGTACAACACCGAAGAAGTGGAACAGAGAGAGACTACGCAAAGACTGCGGATGGCTTGTTTTTTTTTTTGAGTGAATCTCTTCTTTTGTGTGAGTGAGTGAGTGAATGAAAAACAATTTACTGCTCATGTCTTAATGAGCTTTTTTTTTTTGCTTAATCCCTCCTGGCTTTTCTTTCAACCAGACATTATTCTGTTTTTAGGTGATCCTTATATTTCTCCAGTATGCCACCTTACAGTTTACTTGAACTTGCCAGATGTTTGTCGTTGCACATAGTAACATTTTAAATAATACTTAATGTATCTTGATTCTATATTGTTTTACCTCTGTTTGAGTAGTGCATTATGGATAAATGCTGGCCTGGGTCCAGTCTATTTTATTTAAGTTCAATCCTACTTGACTACAACAGCTGTAAAACTACAACCAGATCAAGTGAGCACCGCCACCCTTCCCTATGACATCTTGTGTCGTCTACACACGTCTCAGTGGATAAGAGCCTCAGCAATATAACAGTCATGATTCCCTCATCAATGACAAACTACAGTTCTGAATTGAACACTGAAGTATTCTTTAGGAACTGCCTGGAGTGTAAACTGCCTGTTGATGAGTTGTCCTTATATTCTTTCATACCATATTACCAAAGGCATGAAATGTAGTATGAAATGATGTGGGTTCTGATTACATCATCACATGTGGCCTTTAAACCCGGTCATGGTATTTACTGGTCATCATTGTGCACTCATAAATGCATTGGTGATCACTCCTCCCCTCTGCGTCACTGGTCATGAAGTGTTAAGAACAGTCATGTTGTCACAGGCTTCCCTGGAAGAGGCAGACAGCAAATTGTTTGCAGTCTCTTTGTCAAGGAATTGTAACTATAATTTCAAAAGTCTGCCCTTTTCCTCAGACGTTTTTATTTATTCTAGTATGGAGCACAGATATTGGTAGTTTGTCATGGTTGAAGAATTTGTTCAGTCAAGGAGGAGATTGGGGTTTTTTTTCTTTCTATTTTTGTAACATTTTCAGGGTGACTTTGTCAATATTTGACAAGGGTTAAAAAGTGTGCTGAACTTTAGAGGAACTACAAAAATGTTATTCCTGTAAATATTAAATTAAAAGGTCAGTGTCAGTCTTTCAGATGTATTTTTTTTTACAATATGAACACTGTTAAACCAAGGTGCAGATGTAATGACCAAGGTTATAAAGTAAAATTTTCTAAGATGTTAAATGTGCTCTCAAATAGTTTTTGGACAATTAAGTCACAATTCTTTGCATTAGATGGAAAATACCAAACCATGTGGCATCTGCAAACAAATGATAATTGAATTTAGTTTTCTCAGAACTAAAGTAGCTTTTTTGAGCCCCCTTTTTAATTATTAATTTTTTGTGGCCATTAAGCTTACACAGGTTTACTAGCAGAAAAACCACCGGTGTAGTTCCATCACATAAACATGTTTGTCACAAAGTGAGTTAGTCTTAATTTTGAACAATATATCTATTGTATCTATATCTATAATATAATATACCAATATATCTATTCTGCTTCATATGTCAAAATCTAAGAAACATAAATGTTTTGACTGAAAAGTATGCTTGTGCTGTGTTTCCAGAAATACCTCGTTTTGATGCCATATAATGCAGATACACATGTTAAATTGTGGCTTAAGTGTCGAAAAAAGTTTTGGGGACAATGTAAATATGTATTATATTCAAATCTTAAAGCTGCAGTCTGTAGTTTTTCTTCTTTGTCGCCATCTCTGTTCGAAATCTTTGAAATCGAAATTCTGACCAACTAAGGGAAAAAAGCATTGTAGTATATCGCGCTAATTAAATCTAACAATCGCTTATATGTCAAACCGTGCAAATTATACTTTGTTCTCAAATTGTTAATGTTCAACATTAGCATTGCGTGACTACATTTAATGCCCTCCCGATATTTATCCTTGTTTTTCGCATGGAATCGGTTGCAGTCTCCTTTTTTTCTGTAGCCAGTCCGAAGTCTTTTGCATTTTACAATGGGTAAATATATAGTTACTATATTTAGTAAATGTATATTAAACTTACTTTTCTTCTGAAAAAAAAGAAGAATACTGCTAACATTAATTGTGAACATTGTCTTAAGGTTTTTAAATGTATGTCTCCTGAGTCACGTTGCCTGTTTAGGGTATAAAAAAGGGATTAAACTAGCTCTATTTAAAATGCACTATTCATTGTAATTCAAGAATGCTTTGGAATATAGACCTACATTTGTCTTGTTTTAAAGAACACAGTCAGCAGATTATTGCTGAAGTGAAAGCACTTCAAAAAATGAAAGTATGAAAAAGTTATGGAAGTTTAAACCTACAGTAAATCAAATATACTGTACTTAATATTTTTTCTTTTTTATAAAATATGTATTTTACAAAATATTTTTTACTGTAAAATTACTATAAAATCAAAGCCATATATCTAACCAAGTTGTGTTCCAAATTTTGATAATTTTGATAAAAGTTGATATCACAAAAATTGAAGTTCCCATGAGATTTTGTTTAGGCATAATACCCAAAATAGCCACCGGGTGACTTACATTCCATTGAATTTAATTGTATGCATTCTGCCACAACAAATGAATAAATTTCTGTCCAAATATCACTTCTGTCACAAAATATGGAACCTTGAGACTCTTTCTGACAATATGCGTTTTGTCAAGATTAGAAAAGGTTTTAATCATATAAATTATGAAACATGACAATGCCCAAAAGGGGAGGAGCCACTGATCTATAGATCAGTGGGAGGAGCCCGATAAAAGAATTATAGTACCGTTTCTATGGTAACGTAATGTCCAATTTCAAAACGGGTTTCACAGGCTGACTTCGTAAGCTTTCGAATGATTTATCATTTGTTAACATTAGATCAGGTGAAGTATGGGATATAATTGTTTTAAACATGCAGTGGCAGTAACAGTTAACAGATTAATGACTTGGTCCTTTTTTTATACCCTTATCAGGCAACGTGACTCAGGAAACAACTCAAAATCTAAAATATATAAAAAATGTTAAAAATTATTTTGGATATGTTTTAAGTCCAGATGATATAAAAAAATGACATGAAATTATTTTTTGCTTAGCATTTTCCACCCTTGCCTGTTTAAGGGTTAAAGGAAAATGGATATTTTCTTAGTTCAGTCAGTGGTCAACATATCCTTGAATTTCACTCACTATTGTCCATGAATTTAAACGCGAGACAATATAATAACAATTATGGTTTACTGACCCTTTAATACAATTCTCTCTCTCTCACACACACACTACAGGCCCGGATTGGCTAATCGGGAGCACCGGGAGAATTCCCGGTGGGCCAGTCTGTTTTATTGGCCAGGAGGGCCGGTGTTGTCATGGCACTGGGTTGAATGCTTTACATAGGCTCCAGTCACAGCTTTCTGAGTGTAGGCTATATTTTTCTGAGTGTATAATGAACGTTGTGAAATACTTGCCTAATATTAAGTCTAATTTGGTGCTGCAATGATTTGCATATCGCGAGGATAACCGACCTCATAATCTGAGCTGCTTCAGTATTAAAACACCGCTCGTCGGCAATGGCAAAATGTTTGAGATGACCGATCAAAGCAAGCGGGATTTATGTTCACAGAAGCGCGAGCCGCGGCCGCGCGCGAATCCCAACGCGACGCTTCACGAGATAAGATGCAAGTGGCTAAACTACGTGAACAGCTGTTTTAATTACGAAATAAGTTTTAAACGACCGAAAGAAAGAGATTTACAGGTAACCTAAAGATAAAGAGACTGAGAAAAGAAGAATGAGAGAAGATGGAGATGAGAAATGAGAGCAGAGGAATAGCCTATTGCATACTGTGCCCAGATTGAGAATAACTTTATTATATAACTATATGTTCTTTGCCAATGATGATCATCAGTGTAAAAATAAGCTCAATTTAACAACGCAAGCACCTATATAATATATTGCCATCGTTATTGTATAAATATATATATTTGTATACCTCGAATGTGTTTATATTTCCCCAGTATCAGCACTGGGACTTTTCACTGTTTGTATTACTTCACTTCTCTGGGTGGGCATATGCCCCCGAACCCCCAAGATCACTTTTCGGACCTCTGTATTTATAAAACCCTGTATACGGCTATTGCACTGAATAGAAATGTATACATTTTTAAAATACAATGAATAACAAGGCTGTACAGAACACTGCACTATTGTAGATTATATCCTGAGGTTTCAATTACATTATTTTAATATAGTCAGACGGGAACTGAAGTGGGCCGAAAGGCATGAAACTCCAGGGCTGAAAATGAGTCCCACGCCGGCTCTGGGCCCAGGTATGGAAGGATCTATAGACAAGGAGAGCACATCACATGAGACATTCACGATGGAAGCAAAATGCATGCTCCAGGTGTGCATTTGTGGTTGGGAGAAAATAACATCAGAGAAGGGCTTGAGGATCCACCAAGGGAGAAAAAGGAGCTTGAGAGAACAGAGACAAGGGCCTCACATTGACCAGTACTTCTTACGAGGCAACCGGTCATATTGGTTGCGTGAAGCACATTGACGGGACCCAAACCAAAGTTCGCAGAGCATCAGCACCCCTGTTACTAGAGAGAGCTACAAGCACAGAAATGCTGGTGTAGGAGCCCACACAACCACAAAAACCTCCAACCAGAAAAAGATTGAAGGCTGCAAACCTGGTGTGAAATTTCCCAAAGCGGTCACCAAAAAAGAATGGGAAACAATCAATTGTGACCTAACTGAAAACTTGAAGCAACAAGTAGGCACAGCAGTGTAAAAACTTGAAAGGATGGGCACCAAGTCCAGTACGCAACAAGAGATCTGAGGCGAGTCAAAGAGAGGAGACAGATTAAAAAACAGTGGAAAAGAGCCTCTGGCGCTGAGCGAGAAGGTCTCATGCCACTCCTAGTAGATATTAAGATCCGGCTGGCGACTTTGCAAAGGTCAGAGAACTTGAGGAAACTGTGCAAGAAGAAAGAACACATTTCTATGAAGACCCTTTCAAGTTTGTCAAAGACCTTTTTGAAAAGGAAAAAAGCAGAACTTTGAAAACATCAAGACAGGAATTGGAGAAACCTGGAAAACATCAACCATGACACAAAAAGGCATGAGCAGATAGTCATCCCACCTGACATCCTGCCAATCCAACCACCTGAATTCAACCTGGACACTAGCCCTCCTAAATGGAAAGAGGCAGAAAACACGGTCCGACGAGGAAGAGCAGCATCTGCTCCAGAGCCTAACGGAGTACTATAAGAACGCACCGGATGTCCTACAATTTCTATGGCAGCTCTGAAGGTAGTATGGCAGAAGCAAAATATACCCATGGCTTGGCAAAGGGCTGACGGCGTCCTAATTCCAGAAGAAAAGGGTGCATCAGACATCAGCCAATTCCAGCCAATCTGCCAATCTTGGATCCAAGCAGCCAAGAAGGACAAGAGAGACCTACATGTGTTTTTTCTTAACCTGGCAGGGCCCGATTTGGCTCAGTTCCCCATAATCTTCTCTGGGAATCTTTCAAATTCTTCCACGTACCAGAATGTATCACAACACTGGAAACTGAAGCTCTGGTGCCTACAGTTTGGACTCCTCCCCAGACAATATGGCTACTCACCGTATATGAAGTCCCATTAACAGCTGAGAAGAAGATGGAACGAACAATCACTTCATACGCAAAAAAATTGTCTCGGTGTCCCATTTTACTAACATCAGCCTCTACGACAAAGGGGTCCTGGAACTACCTCTCACTAGTCTAACCGAGGAATACAAGTGTTCTAAAGAAAGACTACAGTTTACACTGAAGGATTCCAGAGACAAGACCCTCAGTACTGCTGCACCTCCCCTAGTAACTGGGCGGAAATGGACACCATCCGATGCAGTGCAGCAAGCTGCACTGAAGCTCAAAGACATTGTGGGGCAGATCTAGCAGGTAAGAGGTTTTGGCCTAAAAGCAAAGGCTACAACATCAGACCGGAGAACACTGGTGCACAGCCAGCTGCAGACTTAATCCACAGGGTTTGAGAACGGTTCAGCACGGCACACAAGCTGAGGACTGAACATTCTGCAGTGGGCCACCCTTGTGAAGGGTGTGTAGTGCTGAAAGGCTGAAACACCCAATGATGCCAGGGCAGACTTCTGATGATGTGTCCCATGCCCGATAGACCGGGAATGGTTCCATGGCCAAGATTTACCTCCCACACAACTCAGAGAATCCCCACCAGTTGATTGTCTACCACTCCCAGAATAAAGCTGAATCTCGAAAAAGTGCTCACCACCTATTGGCACAAGAGACAGCTTCTAACATCTTATCCTGTGTTTTTGTAAATGTCTCTTTACTATCCCTAATTGGGGTTATTTCTTTGCATTTTAGGTTCACTTTGAGTATAATTGTTTTTGTTTGAATTATTTATACATATGGTTATGTTTTACGTGATACAGCCTAGTTAAGGTGTTTGTGTGTGGGGTGGGGTTACTGCGCTCTAACAGCAGAACTTTCGGGAACGTTTACAATCGTGTCTTAAACCTGTTATAGTACATTCATACATAGATTCATAAGTGATACCCACAATTTAGCAAATTGTGAATTTAGTAATTTAGCATCGTAAACTCGGCACAGTTGGACCACTATAATTCGGGGGTAGGCTCAAGCCTCAAGGAATCTTGATTGCGGATGTGATTATTGCTTTTATACAAGTTCAATAAACAAGAAAATCGTTTCAAACGAAGCCAAAGCAGCATCAACCGTCGTCTCGAGGAACACGCAGTGGTGGACAGTGTGAAGTAACTCCAGAATAATAATAATAATAAGTACGTTATTTAAGAATGAATCAATAATGTTTTTGAACGAATTGGTTGAGTTGATTCATTGGCAAGAGAATCACTCGTCACCACCTTCTGGGGTAACAATGTGACCTGCAAGAAAAGAGTCACTGGAAAAATCCCTAAACCTTATTTATGACACTTATTTAGAGGGAAAACTACCAGACCGAAAAGAAATGAATAAAACAGTCGACAATACATTTTTTTTTTTAAATCATTTTATTTTCAAAATTGAATAAGGGGAGTAAACGGCACTGTTCGTTTAAAAAGGTTCCATTATTTCTTTGTTAAATGTAAGAATAGCCTGGCTCACAAAATCAACCCAATACAGCACACTGTTTTCTGGTATTACAGATTTCTTATTTTAAAAATTGAGTTTAGGAAAACAGAGCTATGCTCTGGTAGCCCCTGATGGAGCTCTGAAATTTGATGAAACCTAACAAATGGTGAAAGTTTAAACCCATTTATAGGTATATTTAAATAATTTCCTATATTTCCTCTGTATTAACGTGTACTGACCAGATAAATTTCATGAGCCAAACACGAGTGCTCAGCAAAGAACATCACACGTACAAAGATTAAATGATAGCAAGAGAACACTGATAGACATTCAGAACTTCTAGTGCGTACATCAGAACTACAGAACATTTAACATGGTTCACCACCTCCTTTTCCACTGGGCGTTTTTCAACGTTTCAAAAGCAAATTCAACAGAATTTCGGCATGTTCTCTCATCTTTTCTCACAGCTCTTTGGGTTCATTACTAAACGCCAGCTGACATGAAGTTGCATTGAGCACCACAGACAATCCAGAGGTAAATAGAGGGCAACCGTTATGACTGATCCTGTTTTTTTTTTTGTGGCTCTTTATGGTAAATGCAGAAGAATGTGTGTTATTGAATAGGTCACTCTCACAAGATCAAGTGAGGAATAGAAAGAAGGGGCAAGATTGATGTTGGGTTTGATTATTCTAAAACAACCTGAGGAAGCTGTAGTATTTATCTGTAACCTTAGGGCTGACATAATACAAATCAGTGCAGAAAAAAACAGAAAAACAACCCCTTGTACTCCAAAACATCATTGCATGTGTCCACAACTGACATCTGATGCCAGTGCGAGAGGATTCACTATGCATCAGAAGGTCATTTGTGACCCAGACTGGTCGTCTTACTTTTTAAGCAAAACTACTTTTTATTTTTTTAACGTATTACCTTCAAATACTCCAAAACATAAGTAGGAGTCTGTAGCATAAATCAATGACCTCTCTTACTCGGTCAAAGACCTTAAAATAACCACTTCCTGAATCCAACTGCATTGTGGGGAGAAAGTTCAACTGGTCCTCCAGTGTGTCACAGTTTGTTTAAATCCTTCATTTGAGGTTACAATGTGGAGTAAGCTTGATATTCTGTTCACTTTCCGTGCAAAAGGTGTATAACAGTTGTTTTATACATAAACTATAGCCTATCTGCATAAATTCTCTGTTCTGACCTTGCTGTAGAAAAATAAGAATATCTATTTTTTTTTTATATAATCCTCTTTAAAAGTTACTATAAAGCTAAATGACAGTTACATTCAATCAATAATCTCACCTTGCTCATTAGCCATGCTGTTCGGTCACAAAATGTATGTGGGATTGAAATGTACAGCCATCCATTAAGTCTACATGACCACAGAAACCATAACCAACACATTAATGACCGTCATATACTATAGGAGTGACTCGAAGAGTAAACGAACAAAAGGATGAGTTCGATTACATACTGCATTTTCATAGACCACTATTCTATCGGGTGGATACTAAAACATGAACAGCGTTTGAACCAGCACTCCGGATGGGAGGCTTCAACATCCCGCACAAACCGAACATTCAGACTGGCACTTCTGATATGGAAAATATTGGAACGAACCTGTCTACTTGTACTAACCTTAAAAAGGCAATATTGCTCATTAGTGCACTAAAATGTGATGATTAGAATAATTAAAACAATAACATGGTCTTGTCTGACAAGACCAATACAACTGTCAAAACTGTGCTACCTGCTACTCTCAGCTTTTACAATATGAAATGGTCACACTTTATATCAGATGCTTTTAACTACTACTTACAAGACAATTTTTGGTTACACTTTATTTTAAGGTGTCTTTGTTACACTGTAATTATGCATTTAAGTACGGCGTAAAATTAAGCAACTACACAGTAAAAAATGTTTAAACTTAAAAAAAGTGAGTGTTCGTTAAAAAGTAAGTGTTCGTGCTGCCATAATTTGTAATTTGAGACTTGAAATGTGAAGTAAGTGTAAGTGACAACTTGGATATTTGAGTTGACTAAACTTAAAAATGTAATGCAGTGCGAACACTTACTATTTTAAGTTGAAACAACAATTTTTTGTTTACAGTGTACATGTACTTACTATAGGGTTAGGGTTTGGTTTAGTTGCATGTAATTATGCATTATTTATAGTTATTACAAAAGTAACTGCATGTAACATACAATATGTAACAATGACACTGTAAAATAAAGTGTTACCAAAATGTTTATTATTAAAATGTACTTATTATGTTTATGTTGTATTTTTTTCTGCTATTAAGGTGAGATACGGGATAGGTTAGAGACAGGTTTGGTAGTATGGTTAATTTAAAGTTTGGGTTAAGTGGTAAGGGAAGGGTCAATAGTGTAATCATAGATATAATTACAGAAATTAATTACAGCTGTAATTACATGCATGCATTTCTTTTTAAATACAAGTACTATGTAAAACATATAAATACACAAATAAGTGTGTTGTTTTATATTAATAAAAAAAATTGTGAATAGTAGTTAAAAACACAATATAAAGTGAGACCAAAAATATGTTAAGGTATCTTAAAAAAATAAAAACTATAACTTCTCTTTTTGACAAATTAAATATATTATTTATTTATATAATTTTAATTTATGTTGACCCTACAGGAAAACATAACTATTACTTTTGAACATTCATTATGGCTAAGTGCTAATGTCTTATCGAGCAACTTTGAGGAGACTTCAATTCTAACAACGACTGTCTTGTCAAAAAATACATAAATATAAATCCCAAGATCCTGAAGACACAGTTAAACAGTTTTAAATATCAAATTAATCAACTACAATCTGGCATACTTTAATTGTAATACAACTGGGGTCAATAAACAGAATTAGATTGTCAACCCTAGGCTTGTGTTCTGTGCTTTGGGCAAAGAGCTAGAAGTTGCTAGTGACTATGTCAGCATTACAGAGGTACTAGTGAACCTATACATTCCTGCTTTTCAAGAGTGTCTATCAGTATGGAAGAAGTTTGCAAAGTCAAGTCGTTATCATTGAAATATCATCGTTTGATGATGAGCGGCAACCCGAAAAAGGCCAGTGAAAGTACTCCTGCATTAAAGCTGTGCAAATATGTGAAAATCTCTAAATGATAAACAGGTTTGGTTGTTTATATTTCTGGTTATTCAAACCCACCGAAAACACTGTATAACAGTGTAAACAACCATGTAAACCATTGTAAAACTAGAGGAAGCTATGGCTTAGCCTTAAGCTCATTTACCTGTATTGTTTAAGATCAAACACACTATGTGAATATATTCCCCCCCCCCCCCCCCCCCCACCCCCCACCCCCCCACCCCATCATAACCCTGCTGTTAAGCGTCAGTTCCAGTTTAGCAGAGTACCGTAACTATCATTGTTACATAATGGCAAACGTCGTGAGGACATTTCCAGCTGTAATGATTCTGCGCTAAACGGTTGAAGCCCCATTTCGATATTTTCGACTAACTGCAAGATATACTAAATCTGAAGCCTTCTCTTTACAGTATTTACAAATGTAAAACATCTCTCTAAAATATTCATATCTATATTTTTGTAATTACTGAGGTGTTACTGCATAACAAGATGCAAAACATCTAAAGATTGCCTGTTCCTTTAACAGTTTTACTAAAAATATGAAGTTCGTTTTTTAACAAACTGTGACACAATCTGAGGATCCAGCATTGCCTGCTTGGCAGACACACATACATACGAACACGTGCGCAAGCACATACACACACTCACCCCCATCCCACTGGAAAAAGGAAGTCTGTGAAGAGATCAGCCATTATGTGTATTAAGTTTAGCTTTTTTTTTCTTTGAATATTAGGAAAAAAAAGTATATTCAAAGCTACAAATAACAGACTACGCTTTTCATCTCATGCATCATATAAAATATTAGTTTCTCTTTCCTTTTGTCCATATATTTACACATTATTTTACAGGTGAACTGTACAATAAAAGTGGAATCCACACGACATTCTTAAAAATATTTTCTGACCCATAATTACTTTAACAAGTAAAATGAGGAGGAAAGAGGGAGAGAAAGAGAGAGGTGCTGTTTGTCCTGCGGGACTTCTTCGAAGTCTCGAAGCACTCGTTCTGCATAAATTAAACCTGTGAAAGAGGGATGACGGCACACACTGGGCATACGAGACGAAGGGTGTGTGATGGTGACAGCTTGCGGAAAGCCAGGCGCCGCTGCTCCCTTTGCCAGCCAGCAGATAAGTTCAGCGTTCGTGGTCAGACCACTCCCAGAATTCAGTGCAAGCAGCCGTTGATCAACTACCTATAGGTGCAATAGGGCATGGGGTGAAAAAACGACACCCAATTAGGTCTGGCCCTTCACCTATAAGCAGTGGAAGGGTCTCTGAGAGGGTACAGTACAAATACTGTTATTGTTTTTAGCTTGAAACACCCCCCTCAGAAGCCCCCCAGCATGCAAGACTGCTCAGTTGAGATTTGGTTGTGTCCCTGACGTGCGGCCAGCTACTGAGGTGGCGCATTGGAGCGGTCCGTCATGCTGTCTGAGCGATGAGCTGCCAGTTGCTGCTGTAGCTGTTGCTGCTGCTGCTGTTGCTGTTGCAGCTGTTGCTGCTGTTGTTGCTGCAGCTGCTGCTGCTGCTGTTGATGATGTTGTTGCAGCTGCTGCTGTTGTTGTTGATGTTGCTGCTGCAGCTGTTGCTGCTGCTGTTGCAGTTGCTGCTGTTGTTGTGTTGCAGCTGCAAAGGTGCCTTGCTGCTGCAGAGGAAACGCTGCCTGAAGGATCAGCTGGGTAGACTGGTTGCCATGCAAAAGCCGAGGGGCCTGCAGGAAGAAATGCGCAACATAAATATACATGTGGCAGCGATATTCAAATCCTGCTGATAGCACGATAAGACAAAAAAACAACAAGTAAAGACTAGTGAATTGAGGCATCACAAATTTATAATGTACCATTTGAAATATGAAAAAATATATTTTGAATTTAAAAAAGTGCTCAAAATAACAGCTGAATGTATAAGCAAAATGTGTTTATCTTAAAGGGCACCTATTATGCAAAATTCACATTTACATTGTGTTTAAACATTAATGTGTGTTGGCAGTGTGTGTAAACAACCACCCTATAATGATACAAATCCACCCAGTGCTTTGTTTAAAATCTCCATAAATCATAAGCACTGTCTCAGAACAACCCGTTTTCAGATTCGGGGCAATGTGACGGATTTTTTGCACAAGCCCCTCCCACGACTGTTGACGGACACTGCAGTTTTAATGTAGACCCGCCCTGAGTGAGCTAAACACACTCCACCATCGTTTCGACGCCAGAGCAGCTGTAGACAAGAATGTCTCCTAAGCGATTGATGCGTCTTGTTATAAGATATAAGAATGAACATAGCAGTCGTCATTTACTCTCGTTGTTACTCGAGGATGGATCTGTACCAACTGTTTGTGGTCCAGTTTATAGTCTCCTATACTTATTTGAGGAAGACTTATTGTACATCTTGTGAAAGGGGGCATAATAGGTGGAATAGCTCTCTCAAAAATGTTCATCTCTTTTTAAAATAATATTTTAAACATTTTTGGAATAAATAGGCAGACTGACTTGTTCTTTCATTCAATTTTTAAGCTTCAAATCAAGATACAAAAGCACTATAAAAGTAGTCTGCTGAACTTGTTTGCTGTATTCCAATTCTTCTAGAGCCATATAAGCCATTTATGTGTGGAACAGACAGAGATTTAGGTCATTATTCACAAAAAAATCTTGTCAGCCACTCATGAAAGTCGATATGAAACAAAATTGTGCCCGAGTGTTCTTCACTAGTGATATACATACACGTGATGGCTATTGAACGTGAAAAAAGAAAATTAGGACACACGAGACATAATTTTGTCCATTTGGAATTGATCAGTTTGTCCATCTGGAATTGATCCTTGAAGTGATCCAGAAACTAAGTGGACGATTGCCGGTGATCAGCGAAGAGATGAAATAGCGAGGGGGACATAATTTTTTTTAAACTTTCCCTGTCATTGATAGAATTTCCTATCATTAATGACTCAATGATTTCCTGCCATTGATAGAATTTTCCATCATTTATGACACAAAGCTTCCCTGCCACAGACAGAATTTTCCAGCAATCCATGTTTTCACTGTTATAAGGTAGGGGTGCTATTACGCATCTACCTAACATTACAAAACGAAATATCGAACTCACAAAGAGGTGTGAAGCTTTGGGCGTGTTGCTGGACGTGATCTACTCGATACGTTTTAATCATTGTTCTGAATCCGATCCAGACATAGTCTTTGAAGAAAAAGCTGAGATAATAACGTTTTTGTCAAAGTGTTGCTTTTTTTAATGAAACTTATCCACATTCAAGTGTTGATAAAAAAAGAATGTATGAAGCTAGAATACAATGGTTTTTGTTTTAAAATCAGAGTCTCTGTTCTTTCTTTATTGTATGTTCAGATTTTCATACAACAAAAAATTAGGAGGGCCATGAAATTTGTGAAAATGGTTGTCAGATGAGGATTGGGGGGAAATAAATACATATCAGTGGAAAACCACAAATTCCTCATTTTGGAGGGAATATGGATGGAAAAATACACTAAGGTTTTTTGCGACCCCAGCACAGAGAAAACATGGAGATACTAATTGTTGGAGATCTTGTGGTGAAACTAAAGCAAACCACTTCCATATCTTTTGGGGTTGCTCTCATATAACTCAATATTGGACACAAGTAAAAGTAGCAATTGATGAGGTGATAGAAACGAAAATACCAACCAGCTTTGAAATTATGTATCTTGGGAGAGCGGAGACTCTAAAATTAAAAAGAAAGGACGATTTATAAATTGCTTCGAATTATGTTGTTGGCTAGTAGGAAAGCAATAACCAGAAGATGGCGAAGTGATTTGGTGCCTAAAGTGGAAGAATGGGTAGATGTAATGCTAAGCATTTATAATATGGAAAAGCTAACTGCGTCCATAAGATTGGAAGTCGATAAATTTAACAATATCTGGAAAGGATGGCTAAAATATATTAGGCAACATAGAACGGATTTTGTTTAGAGACTTGTGGTAAGGGCTGAATGTTTATGAATACCTCTTTAATGAAATATGTAGAAGGATGAAGAAAGCAAATTTACTATGCAAGGATTGTCACTGAGAATAATACGTACCACACCCCGGTTCTAAGCTACAATTTTTATTTTATTCTTTGTTCTGGTTTTGTGTTTTTCTTTGGTTTTTGTTTCAAAAATGAATGTCTTATCATTAAGGGCTTTCAAGGAAAATCAGTTATGACTGTCTTTAAATATTGTATGTGTATGCCTTGTTTTTCTGTAAAATGTATATTGTGAAAAAAACAACAACAATAAAAATATAAATGAAAAAAAAAGAAATTTGTGAAAATGATCAATAATGCTGGAGCTGGCTGGCAACTTTTTAAAGAGTTAATTAAAGATTACAGGGGCACATTATTATTATTTTTTTAAAGAATGATGTGCTCTGACAAATCATTCATCGTAAACACTGCAACATTCAATAGAAAAAATAAGGAGAATGAATTTTGATTACATGGTGATTGGTGACTAATAAAAAAAGTAGCATTGTCTGATTTGTGAAAGAATCTTTCACACCGCTTTTGTAAACCACATTATTAGGTTCCTTTAAAAGATCTGACTCCAAAGAATGATTCTTTCACAAATCAGACATCACTACTACTCTCTTGAATGAATAGGAATGTGTCATGTGATCCATTTTTGATTGTTTTTACAATGCTTTTGCATCCAAGTCCTCATTCATCGCAACTGTCTGGAAAAAACAACCAACACATTCTTCCAAATTTCACTTTTTGTGAAGTGAGGGTGAGTAACTGATAGGGTTGGGAATCGTGAGAAAATTTCCGGTTCCGGTTCCCATTCATTAAAAAATATTAGTAAGAGGAAAAATCCACAATCCTTTTTGTGTTTATTTCTTATAGTACTTGACAAATGAGTTTAACAGACTGGTAATGTAAACAAATTCAAGATATTATCAAGCAATTTTTGCAAAAAAAAAAAAAAATTCTGAAGAAAAAAAAAATTCTGCATTCTCTAGAATAATTTAGGACCTCTCCTTGCTTATTGTATCTCCAACAGGGAAGAATACCCTCTCAGAAGGGGTAGAATATGCTTGAACACACATGTAAGATGTGTATAGAACAGATTATTTTTTTAAACGGTTTGAATGATTGATTCATAAAGACTTTACTTATTTAATTACTGGATAAATCGGCGCTCTAACAGAACTGCATGCGTCTTGCGGAAAAACATTGTTGCCGGAGCTACTTTTCTCTGTTTATGTCCATGACGAGTCACGCAGGCATTGGTCTACTCCGCAGCGGCTGCGATCCGCCGGCCAGTCTAAACAAGAAGTCCGAGTATTAACGCTTATTACAGGCTTAACGTAGTGATTCAAGATAAGACAAAAACATGGTTTGAAAAAAAGGCATTCATGATGCACTCGCTCATTGTATAACTTACATGTTGTAAATTCTGAACACAAAAAAAGTTACGGACTGCATCTGTTTTGACTACCGTCAATGTTTACTCAAACTATAAACTTATCTCAGTACTTCTGTAACGTTAATCTTTTGAATATTTGTAACACGTAAATATTGTGTGATTGTAAAGCAGTTTCATATGGACAACTGCTCTCTCTCAGCGCAAACAGATTTGAATGTCGGCTACTAGATAGTGACTGGGCGCGCGCGCCGTGTGTGTGACAAATGCATTGCGTGTGAGAGCAAACCGCAACTTCAGGGGTGAAGTTTTTGTCATTTAGGAATAAGATGGCGTGGGTGTTTGAATCGAAATCTTTTAAAGATTAATCATGCAGCTCTACTCTCTTTTTCTCTCTCTCTCTCTCGCTGTCTGCGCCTTGAGGAGACGCTAAAGGATAATCTACTCCCAGCACTTCGCCCACATTTCGCACCAGAACCGTTTTCGGAACCGAAACGTAGGAATTTTGCACGGTTCCGGTATTTTTTTAAAAACACTACCGGTTCTGGATAAGAACCGGTTCTCGGATACCAGCCCTAGTAACTGATGACAGTAAATGATTTACATTTATGGCTGAACTATATCAGTAAGCTGTATTCAGTAAACAGTCAGTTTAATCAGTAAGCTGACCAAACATATGCTACAGTGAAGGAGTCATCGATGCTAAGAGGTTCTCAGTTCTCTGCGTGGTACCTGTAGGAATTGTGTTTGCTGCTGGGCGAGCTGAGCCTGGACCTGTCCTTGCTGTTGGGCTGTTCCTGTAGCTGTCTGTGACTGCGTCTGAGCCTGCTGCTCCGGCGTTTGTGCAGGCGGCTGCTGGGTGATGCTGATTGTTTGAGGCTGGCCCTGCTGCGGGGCAAAGGCAGTCACCACCTGCCCCATGAACATGGTGGTAGGCACCATAACTGCACCACACGCCATTGGGCCGGTTACTAGCTTAGTGAGGAGCTGTTGGGCAGCAGGGAACCTGTGTGAGGCAGGAGAACAGGATTTTAGTTATAAGTTTCTTTTCAAATGTTGGGACCGGTTTTACTGTGACAGCGGTCCCCAAGAATGTTTTATTATTCATCAGAAATCACCCAGTAGGTTTACATAGCCTCCAAAGGATATATATATATATATATATATATATATATATATATATATATATATACATATACATACATACATATATACATATATCCTTTGAATAAACTACTGTTGTCAAAAATATTGATTTTTGGATATACTGAAATCTCTGAAACGCTTCCAATACTCATTTCTGCAGAATAGGTACACGATACCAGCTGTGCTTTCTCACTCTCTCATGATCTCTCCAACAGCTAGTTGACACACAAACCCGCCTCCACTCAATTCATTAGCTCCAGATGAATATTGTTGGTGTTACAGGGCCTAAATTTGTGTATTGCGCATAATTTTACTCATTCCCACAGATTCTGTGCTCACACCCAAAGTGCAGGCACATAAAGCTTCCTATCAGTACTAAATTGAGTTATTTTTCACTGCTTATTGACCTTAAACAGTCAAATACACACAAAATAATGTCAAAATGCTGGTTGGCGAGTATTCATGTAAACAGCCAGTTATGTTTTAAGTGAACATAAATTTGAGAAAGAAAATGCATGTGTAAAAGTATAATGCATCTGTGTGCAAGGTCTTAAAGTGACAGCAGCCTAATATACCTGTTACCAAATTATGAGATAATATTAAAAATATCTATATGGCAGTTTTTCCCCATGGTATCGGTCAAAATTGTGGCCAGAAAAAAGTTAAATGTTAAAAGTTAATGTCATATATGTATATATACTCTTTTAAGTTAGTCTAGTATTCTAATGTGCAAATTTAACCTTATATGTGTGCTTCATGTTTATGATGAGTCAAAGTGTCAGTGTGTGTTTATAATAGTGCTACATGTACCGTATCTGCCGGTCTTGTGAGAAGGTGGCGACCGCGGCTCCGCTCGGGCTGTTGTTCTGGGCCAGGCTTGTGGCGATCTGCACAACATTGGCCTGCGCCGGCTGAGAGATCATCATAGTATTATACAAAGATGCCGGCAGTGCTCCATGAGGAGACTGCAACGTGTGAGACGACTTCTGAGACTGCTAAGAAACAGACAGAGATAGAAAGACTTATAGTAGGATGATTACACACAATCTAATACTATATTATACATTTACTTTAGCATTTGATAGAGGGATGTTTTATCTGAACATACCACAGACTTTGTTTACAGATCAGTCTTTGATATTTTTGGATTTAAAATGTAAAAAATGTTCACTTCTCTGAACATGGTAACGCAGCAGTGCTATTTTAGTATTACTTATAAACTATTATAGTTATTAATTATTATAGTTAATTAGCTTTTAGTTTTATATTTTATATTTTCATTTTAATTATAGTTTAATTTTTAATAAATTTGTTATGTGCTTTTGTCATTTTTATTTATTTACCATTTAGGTTTAATTTAGTTTAAGTGCCGTTTTAGTTTTTATTTATTTAGGGTAACTTATTTCAGTTATTTGCCAAGACAACATTTCTAATACACATACACTATTTATATATTTTATCACAGTTTTATTTAAATCAACAGAAAATAAAAGATTTGTTTTAGTTTTAGTTAATGATAATAACCTTGTAAAGCAGCACTGAAATTAGTTTTTCTGTCATTAAGTACTGTGATGGACTTCTCCATTGAAACTTCATATGTGCATTTAAATATGCTGAACATAGAATTTAATATAAATATTAAGAAACATATTATGACTTGCGTAACCTAAAGGATTTAAATTATGGTAAAATTAAAACTTTGATGAAAAACATTGTTTTGATGAGTGCATGTGCATGATCTTAAAATTTTATGAGTAAATATGAATGTCTAGTAAAAAAATTTTGTACTCTGACAGTTTCACTTTTCTATGAAAAATGGTCAAAGCTTGCAGTACTAATCTTCTCTATCACCTGAGTTAGGGTGGAGCTCTGATCTCTGAGAAGGTTCTGTTGCTGTGGCAGAGCCTGCTGAGGATGCTGTGTGACAGTGTGTTGTGTCCCCGTGTGTGTGGATTGCAGGCCGCTTTGTAGGCTCCCCGCCGGCACCACAGCCCCCTGCATGGACAGAGCGCCCCCTGGCTGCACGGACGATCCCTGCGTCAGCTGTACTGAGCCGAGGTTGAGACTGGCGCCTCCTGGCTGCAGGAACATCTACATACCCAAACACAAGGGTGTCAATTTGAGGTAGAGAGTGCACATTTAAACAAAAGCTAGGGGACGCTCTCACCTGTAAGCCCTGCCCTTGAACCCTTTGCAGCTCGTCCTGGATTTGCCGCAGTTCTTCTTGTTGTCTGTGGATGTTGGCCTCAATCATGCGTGTTCGCTGTTCAAGCTGCTCCTTAAGATGCTGCATTGCATCCATCTGTGTGGAAAACTGGATAACTGGCTACAAAACAATAAACAGCACCAGGTATAAAATAATAATAATTTTAATAGGCGTTAAGAGTTAACACTACCAGCAGAATACAGGTCTTTAGAACTTATTCAATAGATTAGCAAATTATATTTTATTCAGTATATATAAACCTTGTGTAATAAACCTTATTTTGCCTATCATGTGATATTAATACTTTTTAAATTATATGTTTTTATAATGTTTTAAAAAGAAGTATCATATGCTCATCAAGGCTGTTTATTTGATCAAAAATACAGAAAAAAAGTAATTTTGTGAAATATGATTACGATTTACAAAAACTCCTTTCTGAATTCTCAATGTTGAAAACAGTTGTGCTGCTTAATATTTTTGTGGAAACAGTGATTTTTTCAAGATTCTTTGATAAATAGAAAGTTCAAAAGAACAGCATTTATTTTAAGCAGAAATCTTTTGTAGCATTATAAATGTCTTTACTGTCGCATATGATTAATTGAATGCATCCTTGCTGAATACAAATATTTATTTAAAAAAAAAAGGTAAATTTACACTTGGTAAATGTAAATTGTAGATGATTTATGGTGATTACCACTAGTGTTGGGTATCGTTTGAATTTTAGTGTTGCAATTCCAATTCTGATTCAGCTTATCAATTCTGATTCGATTTAGATATAGACATTTAGATGTCAAATAAAACATTTATTCTATGTCTTTTTGCAAAACATTCTGTTGCAGCTGAATACCATGAACAAAACAAATCAGCTGAAAGAACAAGTAATAATCTAGACTGACTAATAAACTAACTGATATAAATTTCAAACAGTATTAAAGACAAGTATACAGTCAGTAATACAATAAAAAATAAATAAGCAAATTAACAATAGCACAAACAAATACAACTGAAAGCTGAGAAATTGAAATCAAATGTAAAATAACTGCATAGTTTTCTTTTTATAAATAAAATAGATTAATCCTTAATTAATCTTACAAAGGTTATTCAGTCAAGATCAGAAATAGATTTTTTTCTTTTTTTCTTTAATTAACATTAACGACACACGTTTATGTTAATAAAAATGTTAAAACGTTATGTTAAAAGCAAGTTTATTAGGCTGCTGTCACTAAGATCGAATGCACGGATCCAATATACTGTTACACATGCATTTCCCCCCTCAACTGTTTACGTTCACTTAAGACATAACCGTCTGTGTTTACGAGGCTATTTTGATATAATTTTGTGTGTATTTGTCCATTCAAGCGCAAGAGGATGCGAAAGAGAACTCAATTCAGTATTCGTGAATTGTGCACTAAATGAGAGGTGGCTTTTTGTGCACAGGCTCTGGATGTGTCCAGCACAGAAAACAGCATGCGAGTGCCAAATTGAGTTATCTTTCGCGTGCGTCTTCTTGCACTTGAATGGTTTAAAACCACATTAAAATGCGCAGACAGTATAAGCTGAATCGAAATTTTTGTTTTATAACAATGATCTGATTCCAGAACTGGAACAAACCACCACATTAGGGTGTAAACTATAAACTTTAATACTGTGATCATTTATCATTATTTACCATTGTTTATTGTGAAAATGTGGTTGAAAAGACTGCTTGAGTAGCTGCTTTTATTAGTTCAAATGACAACTGCTTAGTCAGACCCTTTCTCTGGGTCAGCGGGCGACCAAAGAATAATGTACACCTCATTGATTACATTTGTCAAAGGTTCATTAGATATGTACATACATCGAACACGGCACTCGCTCTAGTGACACCAGGAACTGAAAGACCCATATCATTCGAACACTGATTTGCAAGAGTGAATGCAGTAATATGGATGTTGAATTACCTGCACAGTGGGCTGAAGTGGTTGAGGCTGCTGAGGCTGAGACACAAGAGATGTTGCCATTGTCTGTCCTGTGTTCTGAGAACTCATCGACTGAAGAGGGACGACACACAAGGTCAAAACTCCCACATATATAAGAGGTGACAATTTAATTTTGTTCAAATTTTCTTTTTAATCCTACATTTTTGTTTATTTCCATGTTAAATTGGGTTTTGTGTGTCGCCTACACTGTACTTCTGACGATGATGACATATACCAACCTGACTGCTAATGGAGGACCTCCGCTGTGATGTCATCTCAATGGCAGACACTGATTGGCGGGGTGGTGTGCTATGGTCTGTCTGCAGCTTTGTCTGTGTGGCTACAGACACACAAACATACATGGGCCAGTCACACTACTGAAATGTGTGTAAACATCTTAACATGCAGTGGCTGTGTTGGTTACCAACACTGTATCTCTTTGGTATGGAATACGTACATGTGGGGTCCGAGACGGCGGTGTGTGAGGAGGACTTGCGGGAACTCCGTGATGAGGCAGAGGGTGTGCGGCTGCGATCGAAACGCTCTAGTGCCTCCTTCAGGCTGGAGGTGTTTAATTGGGACTCAGAGCCGGAGTCTTGAGACTGAGCAGAGTGAAACGGAGTGAGGTTAAAGGATAGTTCTGGGTTCAACACAAGTTAAGATCTATCAACAACATTTGTGCAATAATGTTGCTAACCACAGAAAATAATTATGGGGAAAAACATCCCTTAAAAATAAAAAGGGCAATGGAAATTTGTATTAATATAAAAATATACATATATACACACACACAGACATACACATATATGAATATTATATATAATATGTGTGTCTTTGTGTGTAAATAAATGTAATGCTATTTTACATATTTCCCTGTTAAAATTGAATAGATAATAAAATATGTAAATATGAATAAATGTATTCAATTTGGTAATAAATATGTATTAAATGTTAAATATAATAATACATTAATATATCAATATATCAAATGAATGTTTCATAGACAAGTCTTAAGCCTAGTCCCAGACTACAATGCTTGTTTGAGCTGTTTTAACTGAAAGGAACTTGCATTGGCATATCTTAAAAGATGTCAGTGCCATTGTTTTGTCTCTAGATGCACATCAGTAATGTTTTTTTTCTAAGGCACATTCATAAAAGCCACTTAAATGCCCTAATCCTGGTATAATCTAAGCCCTGTCTGTGAAACCAGGCCCAAAATGTAAATTTGTATAATATATTTACTTATTAATATTATTTTTCATATTTGCCTGTTATATTTTGTGGATGAATGGGAATTCAGAATTGAATAAATAATTAATAAAACAGGAACAAAATAAATGTCTTAAATGTATACAACTAAATATTAAATATCAATTAAAATGAAAAAAAAAAAAAAAAAAAATCACATGATAATAATAATGAGAATAATAATTTGTTACATTTATATAGTGCTTTTCTGGGTACTCAAAGCGCTTTACATATTGTAGGGGGGAATCTCCTCAACCACCACCAATGTGCAGTATCCACCCGGATGATGCGACGGCAGCCATATTGTACTAACACGCTCAACACACACTAGCTTATTGGTGGAGAGGAGACAGTGATGAAGCCAATCAGTATATCTATTATTAGGAGGCCATGATGGACAGCGGCCAATGGGCACATTTGGCCAGGATGCAGAGGTTACACCCCTATTCCTTTTTCGAAGGACATGCTGGGATTTTTTTTATGACCACAGAGATTCGGGACCTCGGTTTTGCTTTTTGACAGTATAGTGTCCCCGTCACTATACTGGGGCGTTAGGACCATAGACTGTAAAAAAATATGGACGTAGTGTCCGTGACGTCACCCGTAGGTTTCTGAAGAGCATTTTTTAAGCCCAAAGTGGACGGAGCTGGCCATCATAATCTTGTTAGCGAGTCACCGCGCGACACTCCCGAATAAACGAAAATGGGCAAAAAGGCGTGATTAGCTGAGGTGAGGTGACGTGACGGCTAACAGACAGCAGACAAGCGGCTAGTAGTAACAGCAGAGCCAATCCACCTGTCACTCAAGTGGCCACACCCTTAATTATGCAGAACTTTAAGGCTTAATACAATTTAAACAGATGAGTTATAAACAAATTCACCCCCCTCACAGTTGTCATAAAGGGCAAAATTAGCTTGATAGACCAAAACCACTTTTTGCACCAGGCTGTAAACATTTTTTCTGCTGTAAAGTTGGGCAATTTAACATGGGGGGTATCTGGGATTGACTCTCTTTTGCAGCCTGTCTCTAGCAGCCAGTCGATGAATTGCGGTTTAAGTCACTTCCGTGTTGGTTTCAAGAGAAAGACAGGAAGGTTGCCGCTTGGTCAGGACCCAAACAGACCACAGGCCTCACAACTGAACTGAACTGAATTTTGAACTGTCTCACCTTGTCTGCTGAGATCTCAGGAGGCGATTCCTCAATGCCCAACTCCCTGCGCTGTTCAGCCCTCACTTCAGCATAACTAAGACAAAAAAATAAATACAACTAAGAAATTCTCTATAAAGAGTAGCACCATGTTCTGCTTTACGCTTTATAGTGTTGTGCCTGGTTAGGATTCAGTGTAAAACCACAAAATGGCAGTTGTTCCTTTCTTGTTAGTAGTTATCCAATCAAACTTTACATGTTCTGAAAGTCTCACCTGACCACAGTGTGTGTGCAGACGATGAACTCAGGCCGCGAGTTCCACTGGTGGTAGGTGATATAGTAGTGAGTCTGAAGCCAGATCCACTGCTGACCTTTAGTCAGAAAACGGTAATAGCACGACTTGCCTTTACCATACTGCATCACTACAGAGAGAGAGAGAGAGAGAGAGAGAGAGAGAGAGAGAGAGAGAGAGTAAGAGCAAGAGCAAGAGAGTCCAAACTCAAGACAATGTCATTCATACATAATTTTCAAACTTTAGAAGTAGGGAGACACAGGTACACACAAATACAAACAGTAATTCAACTCACAGTGTTCATGGCACTTAGCCAGAGTCTCCAGGTCATCCACGTGATAGTAGTCGTACCCTGAAGTACCCAGAACCTCAAAGGGTAGGTAACCTATGATGGGAGGAGCCCTGCAAAACATAACAAACAACTTCACATCATCCGCATGCAAAACACGTTCATTGACTTGTCAGTCATGAAAAAGATTTCAAATAGTAAAGAAACTCTATATAAAAGACATAATTCTATAACCTAACTGCTTGTTAAATAATATGAAACTGTGTGACTCCTTTGTGTTTTGCCCATTTCAACAACACAGAAAAATCCTTCAAAATTATTTGAATTTGTCAAGTGCCTGAAAAAAACCTTCATCCGGTATACCACTTCTATGACATTTCATTATTTATTTACATTTTTTCCAGGTTAAACATTAGTGCAAAGTCTAACAAGACTAACAAAATAAGTTTAATTAATACCCTTGTAAATGAATACCCTGGAACCATTTATATCTTTTCATTGGTGATATCAATGTTAAAAACATGTTTTAGAATTATTATTGTAAAATTATTTTCGAGGTCAAAGCTCACACTTTGATAAGCTGCACATGGTGATTTTCCCAAATAATAAAAGTTAATAAAGTTATTAATTTACATTTAAATGTATTTGTGTTCATATAGTTGGGAAAGATTAACATTGAAATGTAATGATTTTGTACGTTTTAAAAATGATAATTTATTGATTTTAATCTGATTACTCATCTTTTATTCACCGGTATGTGTTTTGAGATTATACTGACACCCCATTTTAAAAGAAACAACAACAAAAAAACATTACCAGTGTTTTCTTTTATGAAATAAAATAAAACAATAAAAAAGCACAAATGCCAAGTTGTACTTTTTGACTAGAAATGTCAAGATGTTTTATAGGAGAAAACTAAACTAAACTGAAATCAAAACTGGAAACAGATTGTCAGGCATTCCTTGAGTCACATGCAAATGTTTTAGGATAAAAAGATCTGAAGCGCCACTAGCTTCTGCTAAACAACTGATACTGTGGAAAATCTTATTAAATCGCTTTAATATCTAGCATCTGTGCCGATTAAACTGAATTCTTGATTTGAACTATATATAGAGTAGCAGCAGCACCACCAGCTATTTTTCCAAAACGACTTGTCTAAATTCAGTATAAACCTTTCCAAGCATAACAGTATAAGATTTTATAGAGAAAATTATGTTCATGCTATTCCAGATGTACAAGCGTTTGAAGCCGTGGGATGAATGTGAGCTATTGATAATTCTGAGATATACTGTGTGCTAACAAAACGTAAGCATGTACGATAAACACATGCTCAAAAACTGAGAAAAATCTTAAAGGAAGCATCAAGGTCTGGGTATACTTGGTTTTCAGCGTTCCACTCCATCTCCAGTAAACTCCTTTGGCCATGAGCACGGAAAGACATGTTCGGCTCGTGCGCACTATCTAGTGGACTTTGTTGTCTAGTGGACGCTGTTGTATGCGCACCGTCTGCATAGACACAAAAATTAGGCTGCACGTGGACAGTGATTTATTTATAACAACTTATTTATAAGCATATTTTGTACTCACAATTTGTATTATTTAGAGCTTGGCATTACTAGAAAAATGTATATTCATTATAAAAATGCCCATGGAGTTTTATGATTTTATTAATTTACGTGACATTTACATTACAGTTGTTGCGAGGGTGAATTAAAAATATCTTATACCTTAGTCTCTCTGAATACTCTATTCTGATTGGCTGGAAGGTGTACAATAAAACCGTTTAATACACAGGTAGTTTCAAGTCAGTTTTATCACCGTTCTATTACATTAATATGCTGTTTTCATTGAAGCACACAGACGCAAACGTCACTCGGAGATCATGCTGCGCCTCACACACAGATACATTCAGGAGCACAGAAACTGCCCTGCGACTTTTATTAATAAGATAGCTTCGCTACCGAATTGCTACATTATATTTCTCAGCAATGAGGGGGTAACATTGCTGGTTTTGATGTAATTAAACTCACAGCTTCTTGTTAATAGAGGGAGACTCTGAACAGATGAAGGTCTCTTTCTTTCTCTCTCTCTCTCTCTGTAATTTATTCAAAGAAATTCTATAATTCATTCATTCAAATACATGTAATCGTGCTTACTACTTTACTTTAATTCTTATTAACTCTTATTCAAAGCAGCCAGAATGCTAGATCTAAAGAGCAGTAACTGACTAACCATAATTTTTACCCTTCCAGTCAACTATTGTGCTGCAAATATTAATAACATCTTTAAGTTGTCATTATTGGCAAATGACCATGGTATAAGCTATAATCCATGATAATCCATGGCTCGGTGTTTCGAGTCGGGTGGTTCTTTGCCTAAACGTAGTGCATTAAAATTGGTTAAAGCCGTAGATTATGCCATAATTGATTGGCCATATTTTAATGTTTGGTTTGTCGTGTTTTAAATCATTTTAAAGGATTTGTTCACCTCAAAATGAAAATTTCCTGACAATTTACTCACCCAAATGCCATCCAAGATGTTCATGTCTTTCTTGCCTCAGTGGAAAAGAAACTAAGTTTTTTGAGGAAAACATTTCAGGATTTTTCTCCACAAAATGGACTTCAAGCGCAACCAACATGTTGAAGTCCAAATCAATGCAGTTTCAAAGGGCTTTGAAGTGCTTCAAACGGCTCTGCACGATCCCAGCTGAGGAATAGGGTCTTATCTAGCGAAACGATCGGTCATTTTCTAAAAAAATTCACATTTATATACTTTTTAACCACAACTGTTCGTCTTGTGCTGGTCTGCGACGCGCCAGGGATTACGTCATCACGTTGGAAACTTCACGCATCACGTCATCTAAGTTATTTGTCTGTGAACTCCGGTTCAAAAAGGCAGGGGAAGGGCGAAAAATTCCATCATCTTGAGAAAGTTTGCCGAGGCCCCCTAATTGAGAACCACTGCACTAAGTTTACGCCAGGCATTAAGATCTAAACCATATCTGCTTCCGGTTAAGTCGTAGTAGAGTAACACTGCATTGCATTGTCAATGTTAATCTGTCACCAACTTAACTGTCAATCAACCATTGTGCTAAAAAAAAATGGGTTTGAAACGTGGATGGTTACACACAGCTTAGAAACAAAACAAAAAAACTTTCAAAGACACACCTTTGATGCACGCACGTGTTAAGAACAGTCACATAATTTGCTTCTTTCTCCTTTCTTTCTCACTTTGTTTTTTATTTCCTTCCTTCAATCTTTCCAACTTTTTCCATCTTTCCACGTTATTTTCTTCCCTTCCTTGTTTCATTTCATCCTTTAGTTCTTTATCTATCTATCTATCTATCTATCTATCTATCTATCTATCTATCTATCTATCTATCTATCTATCTATCCATCCATCCATCCATCCATCCATCCATCCATCCATCCATCCATCCATCCATCCATCCATCCATCCATCCATCCATCTTTTCTTCTGTCTTTCAAAAACTAGTAACACACTGACATAGTTAGTTATTTAGTCATGAAATCAGAGACCCTGTCCTTGAAATCCGATCGCAAGTAGTCACAGGTGACACGCATTCTAATAAGTAAAATATGTTTCGTCTGACCTCTAGTGATCAGATCACCTGAGACAGATCTTAACATCCGATGTACTTAGACCTTAGTGGAACAACAAACTAGCAGAGGTAATCTTTGGTTTTACTGGAGGGGGAAGATGATGCGTGCTCTTGACAATGAGCTCATAGCAACACAAAACCAGTCGTGAGAACAGATGAGGTTTGTACCTGTGGTCCAAGAAGAGGAATTTCCACTCTAAACTGTGTCTGGAGGTGAATTCCTCATTGGGCTCCTCTACAGTACACATTTCCTGTCGAAACAGAGATTATAAACAGGACCATTCGAACTTATGAGCACGTCTAGCAGATAAAAAACGAGAACAGAAACCAAGTGACCTAATTCTCACACTGAGTGTTTTGTATGCTGGTCATTTATCAGTGTCTTCAAAAACAAAGCTAATTCTTGCACAAACACGTACAGTGTCTATCAACACACCCACACACACATTCATCTTTTGTCAAGATGAAAATGTACACAGCAGATCTCACTGAGGCTGTCACTGTCTGCCAGGCAAATTCTAGAAGTCACAGGACCAATGAGAAAGTGCTCAACCCACCTTGATAAACTGAGGTTTGGCTAACCTCACAGTTGCTATGAAACACACTCTGTCTTCAAAAGCGGGCCTCAGCGATCGCTGGATCACTCCCTCAAAGCCGTTACGTGTTGAGTTAGGCACTAAAGACAAAAAGACAAGCGAATCTTCATAAATGGAAGTTTTTAGAAATAATGAACAGTAAGCTTATTTTCTTCAGCCTACCACTAGGGGGCAGCAAACTGTGAGGAAACGTCAAACACTTTTTGTATTTAAAACAGCAAGCTCCTGCAGTGTTCATTTTAACACGTAGTTAACGTTTTTTGATGAAAATGTCTGTTAAATTGAGTCAATATTTCATTATCATATTCATTTTACTCTCACTAAAATGGGAAATGTGTGCGCACACACGTTTTCATGTTTTATGGGGACTTTCCATAGTCATAATGATTTTTATACTGTACAAACTGTATATTCTATCCCCTTACACCAACTCTACCCCTAAACCTATCCATTACAGAATACTTTCTTCATTTTTACATTTTCAATGATGAAATATGATTTATAAGCTGTTTTCCAAAAAATGTCCCAACAAGGACAAGGATTTTGGATATCTTGTGGGAACATTTTGTCCCCATAATCTAGGGTTTACCAGGCCATCCACCCACACACGCACATATACAAAACTGTCATGGTATCTCTCTGAAGAGTTAAACTACCATTCAAATGTTTGGGGGCAGTACGATTTTTTTAAAGACATTTTTAAGAAGTTAATACTTTAAAGGGATACTCCACCCTCAAGTTGTTGCAAACCTGTATGAGTTTCTTTCTTCTGCTGAACACAAAGGAAGATATTTTGAAGAACGATTTGAACTTTGGCACCATTGACTTCCATAGTATTTTTTTTTCTACTATGGATGTCAATGGTGCCAAACAACTGTTTGGTTCCAATCGTTCTTCAAAATATCTTCCTTTGTGTTCAGCCGAAGAAAGAAACTCATACAGGTTTGCAACAACTTGAGGCTGAGTAAATGATGAAATGTTACAAAAATGATGTTAATAATTTAAACATAACAAAAAAATGATGTTAATAATTTAAACATAAAAAAAAGAAGTATAAGTCTCTTCAAGTTATTTATCAGCACAACTTTTTCAACATTGATAATCAGAAATGTTTCTTGATCACCAAATCAGTACATTAGAACCATTTCTGAAGGATAATAATTCACAAAAATATTTTAGTAAAAATAACGTGTCAAACTGTGACAAGTTTTTCCATGATTTAATTTTTTTTTAAAACATTTATTAATGTGTCAAGCATTAAAGCTCCAGTAGGTAACTTTTGAAAACATGTATTTGCTAAAACTGTCATTATGTCCTGACAGTAGAATATGAGACAGATAATCTGTGTAAAAATCAAGCTTCTCTGGCTCCTCCCAGTGGTCCTATTGCCATTTGCAAGAAATACACGCTCCCGGTCAGAAACAACCAATGAGAGCAAGGAGGAGTGTCTTAGCACTGTCAATCACGCTCGTGTACGCGCTGATCACACCCCTCTCTTGCACAGCGCGGACGCCGGAGCGCGAGCCGTCTTTCAAACTCAAGATTGCCGGCGAGCTGCAGCTGTGCTTATGACGGAGAAACAACCTAAACTGCCAATTCTCGAGTGACACCTGCTCATAAAACAAAGAGGTAAAAGGAAAAAGACTGATGACGATAAACAACCGAAAAAGAAAGAATTACACAGAGCCCATTGACTCGGTGTCAAAACTCTAGCCGCATAACATGTAGATAAAATGTCACGCACTCTGCTAAGCAACAATTGAAACCTGCAAATTCACTGGCTTGTCATGTTGCTGAAATAATGTACTAGCACACCTTATCTAGCATTATATATCGCTAGAATAATTACTTACATGCTGTAACGTTAGTTACCGTTATATTAACGTTATCTTACTAGCTATTTATAACTTATAGAAAGAGTGCAACGTTATAAAGTTACATGTAGGCTATTGGAAAATACATAATGATTTGAGGACCAAGTTTGTAGTCAAAGTATGGGCAGGCCATAGTCAATGTAAAGCATATTATTGACGTTTAGTCCCTATTAGTGAATGTGCCATATAACTTTTTTATCCGCCGTCATCGGTGGGCCTGTTTACTAGCCTGCGCGTTCACGACAGGCTCCGCTGTGGAGGACGAGCTGTGGAGGGAGGGCTGTAGCGCAGCAGAGAGCAAGGGGGTGGGACCTGGAAGTTGTGCTTGTTCAAATTTTCAGGCTAAGTCAACGTTTTCTCAAGACTCCCTACTGCAGCTTTAAGCATATAACGTATTTTTTAACATAAAATATAACATGAAAATTGTCCTTATGAAAACCTGAACTTATGAAATAATAGCATATAATTAGAATCCTTAGGTAAAATCTACTTATCAATTTTAGTTAAAATTATTTAATTGTCATTGTGGAGTGTCTTATTTCTCTTATCTTTATTGTTGCGGAAAACAAAAACCTTCATTAACAAACATTTTTATCAGTAATTTAATCGACAAAACTGCTTCCAGTACTTATAAATACATCTTAAAGGTGAAAAAGTTTTAATATTCCACCATCAACTGTAATTAAGTCTAAGTGTAAGTTGATTCCCCTGGGGGGAAAGTGTGAACACAGCGGCTCTGTGGAGAAACAACTCTCTTGTTTGATCATCCTAACCAATATTGCCTCCACCAATGGTGTGTGTTTAGGACGAGGCTATCTGTTTTCAAGAACAACAACATACATATATATACATATATATATAGCGCAGCAGGCCATAGTCCATATATATATATATATATATATATATTAGGGCTGTCAAACGATTAAAATATTTAATCGCGATTAATCACATTAATGTCATAGTTAACTCGCGATTAATCGCAATTATTTTTATCTATTCAAAATGTCTCTTGATTTTCTTTTTGTCCCATTATTTTTTCTCATTTTAATGCTCTTATCAACATTGAAAAGTGGATCGGCTTGCTTTGTGCAAATGTTTTTTATTGAAAACAACATTGACATAGGCCTACTGTGTTCAATTTCACACTAACATTCTCACTTGGAGCAAATAATCTCTCAATGCACTGTCCATTAATAAAAGGGTGAAAGAAATACTGACGAGGTCCTGATATTGACGAGGGGGCGGAGAATTCGCATCAACTGTGTGTGTGTGTGTGTGCTTGTCCATCATCAAGTGGTATTTCAGACTGGACGCGCTGCGATGATGATAGCTCAGTTCACAACGACAAAACACACAGATCACTTTGGTCTCGTCAATGGAACCATTTGGCAACTTTTTAAAAGTAAACTTTCCATTCAGAATCTTATTGGCATCCATTTCGGCGTCTCGCGCTCGTCATCCACTCAAAGCGTAACGTTAACCAACTATTTGGCCGGCTCGCACGCCCAAACAAGTGTGTGCGGCGCGCCTGTTGTTTTGTTTGCGGTCTAGCTAGATCCGCTTGCGCTTTGGTCGATGAAGCAACAAAACAACAAAACAGCGCCGCGCATGCCGCGTCCTGTTGTAACAGCATGTGAAAAAAAAACTACAAAGTTTGCTAGGCCAAAAAGACCATTAATCGCGCGATAAAAAAAATTGACGCCGTTAAAATGGGTTTGCGTTAACGCCGTTAATAACGCGTTTAACTGACAGCCCTAATATATATATATATATATATATATATATACATACACACACATAATTTTTGTAATTATGTTTACTGACAAGTCAAATTACACACTTCACCTCTAGCCACAAATGGTTTCTGTCTTAAAATCTGGGTCAGGCTTTACACAACACTTCTTATTGAAATAATGATCCTTGTTTCATCTTCTTTCATAAGAAGCACAAGCAATCAAGCACTTGGCTGGGTAATTCAATAAATGGATCCATATGAAAGACTCGGCTGATGCCGCGGGTGCTCGTTTTGACACTCACCAGTGTTGAGGGACTTAAAGTTTCCGATGAACTTGACATACTCATAAACGGGCGGCTCTTTCGGGTCGATCGTGCCCCGGAGCATGTGGCAACAGAACTCTAACTGATTCTTTGCTGCAGGGAAGCAAACAAAACAAAACAAGAAAACAGCATTAATGAGCTCTAGTCTAGTCTCAGAAATAAGAAAATAACAGAGAGAACAGAGGAAACAGAAAGAGAATGAAACCAATGATTTGGTCATGAGGAGATGATAAACATGTATGAGAGTGATTCTTACTCTTTAGATAGTCTGGGGTGAGGGTCTCTCCTTCCAGCATGTGTGTGGACAGGGCTTTATACACCTCCGAATGCTCACCAAGTGGGAGGAAATTCAACAGATTCTGATCCACAAGATCAGACTGAAAACACAACAACAGACTTTGTCAGTGTCTCTCATACTTACACAGTAAAGCTGCATACACGTGGACAGTGTTTAAAATGCTGGAGGTTGCGGAGTTATTTTTTTCTAGCAAACATTCTGTATCAACCATTGTATTCATAACTGATCAGGTGACGGACAATTGCGCAACCTTTAGAGGTCGCCGCATTGTGCCACTGCTCATTTCCATTTAATGTTACAAAAAAATTCTATTTCAAATAAAAGCTGTTCTTTTGAACTTTCTATTTACCAAAGAACCCTCAAAACATTTATTTACACATATATATTAAGCAGCACGAGTGTTTTCAACACTGTCGATAATAAATATTTCTTGAGCGGCAAATCAGCATATCAATACCAATAGCTTCCATTCCCCCAATCGCTCCCCGGGCACCGCAGTGAATGGCTGCCCACTGCTCCGGGTGTGTGTGTCCACGGTTTGCAGTGTGTGTGTCTTCACTACTCACTGCTCCTAATGTGTATGCACTATCTTAGATGGGTTAAATGCAGAGGACAAATTCCGAGTATGGGTTACCATACTTGGCCTTCACATCTCACAAACACACAAGAATGATTTCTGAAGGATCATGTGACACTGAAGACTCGCAAAATCCAGCTTTGCCATCACAAGAATAAATTACATTTTTTATTAAAAAAAATGAAGTGTGTTCATACTCACAGGTAGATGTTCTAATAAAGACGTAACGCTTTCTGAGACGTAGATTATGTTGCCGTCCGTCATGATGGCCAGAAAGAAGCCATCTAATGCCTAAAAGAATAAAGCAATGAAGAATATCCATAATACTGTAGTTTTAGCGTTTACTGAATTAATACACATGAGTAGGGGCGTTAGGCAAGCGTGTGTGTACCAGTAAGAGAACGTCCTCACCTCCAGCATCAGCTGTGTGAACTCCTCATTGCTAAGGAAGGGCGGCTTCCAGTCCTGACGGATTTCACTTGACTCAGACTGCGCAGCAATTTCTGATGGTAAGACAATACAAACAACAAGAGTTCGGTTTCAAAAACAGGAGGACAAACTATACATTACAAGTTTATTTTCATCAGGTTAATAAACTAAATGTCTGATTAATTATAAAATGTTTACTTTATTTATAACAGAATGAACTCGTCAATATTAGCACCGTAAAACAGGGTTTTTATAGTTTTGAATCTCTTTCAAAAATGGCATCGTCCCCCAAAATAATACCAAAAGCCATCCTTCCATTTGAGGAATATAGGAGCAACTAAAAGATGTCTTAATTTCTTTGGTGGTGCCTGTTAAATCTTTTGACTGCTGCACTAATATTCCAATTTGTTGTATGCAGACTAATTGTTGTATGCAGACTTTTGTCTATCAATAAGGCTATATCAGAAATATCTATATGTTGAATGAGAAAAGCAAACTGTGGTGGAGGTTTTACACGTTTTACATGTCATCAGACGGCTCCTTCCTGTCTAAGTGGATGGTTCTTGGCCAGAATACATCGATAGTAACTAGTCAACTAAACAATTACAGAGAAAAAGTTGTATGTCAAAAATGTTGGATACATTATTGATTGAAAATATGAAAATTGTTTAGTTTTCTTTTTTTTCTTTTAGTCAATGAAAATATTAAGTTGACTTGTATTTTCAAAATGATAACTGATCTAAAACCCATGACAAATCGAGATCTAAAAATATCTGGTAACTAATAATTGGTATGGCACTGCAGTAACCTTTGTGCTTGCGCAGGAAGTCGATGCTCTTTTGTAGGATGGTAGACTTGTCCATCTTGCGGGTGTTTCCTGGCAACATGGTGCCCAGTTCCTTGATGAGCACATTGAACTGGTCTCGCCTCTTCTTTTCCGACTTGTTCCTAGATACTCTGTAGGTGGAAAAACAAAAGGTGGAAAATTCCACAGTGGAAATCAATCGTTGACTTTAAGATAATAAGATAATGACATCAATTTATTGGTATTTCAAGAAGCTTTCAAAGTCACAGTTGAGCTCTAAACTGCACGTCATGTAACTACCTATTAATTCTTAAATTCTTCAATTTACCGCAAAAAAGTGATAATGGGACACTATCTGATCTGAGAAAAATCTTGCAATGCAGAGAGAAACCATGTCACGGTTCTGTGATTGTATACAGAAGATGAGGGTGAATCTGTGCACTCAGGTCTAAACAGTCATAACTAGGTCACACTTAAGTTTCTATTCCTGATGCAAAACCACTTTAGATATACTACCATGGAAAAGGACTTGTCTATACCATCCTCTAGCAGACTAGTGTAATAAATCATGTTTAATCCATTCTTGCATGAGATAATGGAATGAGGGGTTGTCTTGGGTAAGAGAAAGAAATTCCCATTAAGCAACCATAATCATAATGTTTTGTTTGTATAATCACCTTTTTGCTTTGTCCTTCTCATCTTCTTCCATCAACCCATCAAAGATACTGCTGTCATCCCTGAAAAGAGACCAATAGTAAAAGCGGTTAGACCAGCTTGACCAATGTGAGCTCTACCTAGCTGTATCAAAGACAGCTTCATTCTCCACCCGTCCCAGTGTTAGTGGGATTGTTCCCTAAAAATTAACGAGGAGTTTTCAAGCTTTCAAACAGGGCACAATAAGTCTTCTGAAGTCATATGATAGCTTTGTGTGAGGAACAGGCTGAAAATTTAAATCATTATTCATTGTTCATTGTTCAATGTTCACCAAAAAATAAATCTTCTGCCAATTAATCATGCTTTTCTAAACGCATAAGACCAAAACTTTGATCTTACTTTTTAATCAAAGTCTTCTGAAGAGACGTGATAACTTACATGATGAACAGATTTAATATAGGGTTCTCTTACGAGAGTATCTCTCGTACTGCGTAATAGCTTACGCTATGGGGAAAAACTATTTTCCGCGAGATATTGAAGCCAAAAATTATCCTTAATTTTTTATTAATGTAAAACGCTTTGCAGCAGCAAGCAAACATAGGCGAAACAGCTCGCGCGCCTATTGGTTGCTCTGCAGCAAATGCAGCAGCCTATCGAGATAGACTCTGCGTGACGTAATGACCAATGGGGGCAATTCGCGCCCATATCGTCACGTCCCGCCAGAAGGGGCGTGGTCTCGCCCTATAAATATGCTCGTTAGGCTGATACAAGCTGATTTTTACCTCTTCAGCGAAGCTCTTGCATCGCTGGATCCGGAGTGAGAAGCCGCGCCGTCGAAGCAAGCTTTTCAGCGGGACGAGCTCTGGAGTCGCTGGCCTCGCCGCCTTCAACTGCCGTACCTGCTGCGCTTTCCGGCGTTATATATCCTTTCAATACTCTGTGTGTATTTCTCTGTTGTGAAGTGTTTGTCGCTTACTTGACGCGACTTGCATTTCCTCACAAAAGAGCAGCGTCTTTTTAAAGATGCCTTCATGTGGCTCGTGCCGCGCCCCGCTCAGCGATGGAGATCGACACGTCATCTGTGTTGTCTGTCTGGGTGAGGATCACGCGGCTCTCGCGCTCGCTGACGGCGGATGCCCTCATTGCGAGCTTTTGCCCATGGTGACTCTGAGGACGCGCCTGGCATCATTCTCCGAGCCTTCACCGCAGCCCGCCGTGGTGCCGCGCCGCAAGAAGCGCCGCGCCCAGCGCGCTCCCGAGCTTTCTCCAGCCCGCCAAAGCTCGCCGGTTCGCCCGCCAGCTTCGCCGGCTTCGCTCGAGTCGCTCACTGACGGACAACGGCCGCCGCCTGCCGCCGCGTCCATCCACGAGTTTGACGAACCCACCGAGGCGTGTTCTCTTCTGGCATCCGATAGTGAGGATTGGGCGAGCTCCGTGGATCTCCCCTCCGCTAGCGTTTCCCGCCAGACCACTGGTAAGAGAGCCGGCATTGAGACTGAGCTGATGCGTCTGCTCTCTCAGGCCGTGGAAAGCATCGGCCTCGATTGGGAGGCGCCCGCGCAACAGGCGAGCTCTGTGGACCACCGCCTTCTGTCCGCGAGTCGTCAAGGAAACGGGCCAGCATCAAGACCGCGAGCCCTAAAACCGCGGCTAGCTTTCTTTACGTTATAAGAAATCTACCCCGCCCCCCATGGGCGTGCGTCACCGGCAAATGAGAAAAGAGTGTGTTTTAGTCCCCGCCGAGGCCGGACTAATCTCCATTTCTTAAACATTTCTCAGCTCCTAGTTTGAGCGGCTGAAAATGTCATTATTGCAGCAATGAGCCTGTTGTATAACACGCACACCTGCATACAAACGCCGACACACACAAAACTGTGATGAAGCTCTTTTATCTGCTTGCGCTAGTGTAGTTCTCCCTGTGGCCCAGTGGCGGAACCCGTAGCTTTCACGCGAGAGACCCGTGTTCGATCCGGGCTCTCGCAGCAAATAAAAATTTAGTCTCGCCGCGGCCAGACTTCCACCAAAAACTTTTCGCTCGTTCAGTTCCAGAAAATGCGACTGTTCCAGTGTATTTTGCAGTAAACAAGCTGGTACCACGGCCCGCTTGCCTGCACATAAAGGCTGTTTCCACGGCGACCCAGAAAAATCATGTATTCATTGTATTTCTGGTTTTCCGGCCACAGCCGATGGTGTTATAAGTGTAATAAAATGCTCACAGCCCAGTGTTCATTTCTACACACAAACACAGCCCGCCACGGTACAGGGCTCGCACAAATGAAATCGACGCATGTCAATTGTGCATTAAATGTAGTTAATGTGCCCACAACCCAGTGCCCACAAACACTACCACGGTTTCTGTAAAACGAAACCAACACAAGTCTTCCTAGCCTCCTAGGAAATCGACGGTGTTTCAGTCTCGCCGTGGCCAGACTTCCACTGAAATTTTCGCTCGTTCAGTTCCAGAAAATGTGACTGTTCCAGTGTATTTTGCAGTAAGCAAGCCAGTACCATGCCCGCTTGGCTGCACACAAATGCTGTTCCCACGGCGACCCAGATAAATCACATAAATGGTGTATTTTCTGGTATTCCGGCCACAGCCGATGGTGTTATGAGTGTATTGAAAATGCCTACAACCCAGGGCTCATTTCTACACACAAACACAGCCCGCAAAAATGCAGGGCTCGCACAAACAAAATCGCCTCATGTCGATTGTGCACTAAATGTAGTGAATGTGCCTACGTCTCAGTGCCCACAAACACTACACACCACATGTCCCACGGGTTCTGTGAAAACGAAACCAACACACATTCAGTCTGCTCAGGCCGACGGTGTTTTTCAGTGCAGTAAATGTGCCCGCTGTCCTGCGCCCACATTCACTCACAGACATGTTAAGCCCCACGGGGCTCGCCCCGCTCTCTCTCCCTCAGCAGACTGCTTGTGAAGCGCCAGTTCAGAATGCTTACGACCAGGAAAATCCTTGCGCAAGTGCGCCACGGGGACTGGCTTATGTCAATAGATCTGAAAGACGCCTATTTCCAAATACAAATGGCGTCCCATCACAGGCGATTCTTGAGATTCGCTTTCGAGGGCCAGGCATATCAATACGCAGTCCTGCCGTTCGGCCTGTCCCTAGCACCTCGTACAATTACGAAGTGCATGGACGTGGCGCTCGCACCCCTGAGACTTCAGGGCTTGCGAGTCCTGAACTACTTGGACGATTGGCTGATTCTAGCTCGATCACGATCGGAGCTCATAGAACACAGGGCCGCATTACTCGAGCACCCCGAGGAGCTGGGCCTCAGTCAATTGGGCGAAGAGCTCACTGTCTCCCAGTCAGAAAATTTCCTTTCTGGGAACCGTGTTGGACTCGCTGTCCATGACAGCACGCCTGTCACCAGAGCGCGGGCTAAATATTCAGCGCGGCGCGAAATCCTTCCGCCACGGCGCGATAGTTCCGCTCAAAAGGTTTCAGAAAATGCTGGGGCTGATGGCCTCAGCAGCCTCTGTACTCCAGTTGGGCCTGCTCCGCATGCGCCCACTGCAGATGTGGCTGAAGACGCGGGTTCCACCCAGGGCATGGACAGCGGGTCTGTTTCGCCTCAGGGTCGACCTTCAGTGTGTTTCAGCTCTGAAACCTTGGAAAGAGACCGACTGGTATCAGTCAGGTGTAAGTCTGGGGACCGCTTCGAGCGTGAAGGTGGTGTCTACGGACGCCTCCACCTCGGGGTGGGGAGCACTGCTCGAGGGCAGACCGCTAGCTGGCCTGTGGTCAGAACGGGAAAAGCTCCTTCACATAAACTGCTTGGAGATGATAGCAGTCGACAAAGCGCTACGGCGTTTTTGTCCCCAGATAACAGGCCACCACGTCTTGGTCCGGTCGGACAACATGTCGGTGGTGGCATACATAAATCACCAGGGCGGCGTCAGGTCACGAAACCTTTACAGGTTGACGGAAAGCCTCCTAGTCTGGGCTCAGCACAACCTGCTCTCACTGAGAGCAGCGCACGTGCCTGGTCTCCTGAACGTGGGACCAGACAGACTGTCCAGGAACAATGTTCCAGCAGGGGAATGGTCGCTGCACCCGCAGACGGTCCAGCTGCTGTGGAAGACGTTCGGCAGAGCTCAGGTGGACCTATTCGCGTCCCACGAAAACGCTCATTGCCCGGAGTTTTTCTCGAAAAGCAAGGACGCGCTGGCTCATGTTTGGCCCCGCTGCCCCCTATATGCTTTTCCCCCTGTCTCGCTCCTGCCTCAGGTGTTGGAACGAATCAGGAAAAACGGATGCCCAGTGCTGCTTGTAGCCCCGCTCTGGACGAACCAGACGTGGTTCCCTGCCCTGATGCAGATGAACAGCACTGCCCCATGGCCTGTACCATTGAGGAGAGACCTCCTCTCTCAGGCGGAGGGCTCGATCTGGCACCCTCGCCCGGAGTTATGGTCCCTGCACGCATGGGCCATCAACGGGTACCCGCTAGCCTCCCAGAGGGAGTGTTAAACACAATCGCGCAGGCTAGAGCTCCGTCTACCAGGCGGCTCTACTCCTCGAAATGGTCTGTTTTCTCTGCATGGTGTCAGGCCCAGAGCCTTTCACCTGTGGAGTGCGGGGTTTCGGAAGTGCTCTCCTTCCTTCAAGAGCTACTGGATAAGGGCAGGACCCCATCCACGCTCAAAGTATATGTGGCGGCCATAGCAACGTTTGCAAAACCGGTGTCTGGCCAGTCGCTTGGGAAAAACGACTTAGTCGTGCGTTTCCTTAGGGGAGCTCGGAGGCTGAACCCTCCAAGGCCCCCTTCAGTCCCGACGTGGGGCCTTTCCACGGTCCTGGAGGCCATGAAAGGCGCCCCGTTCGAGCCGATCCAGCTGGTGGACATGAAACACCTGTCGTTCAAGACAGTGTTTCTCATGGCTCTCGCTTCAGTGAAGCGCATAGGGGACCTACAGGCGCTTTCAGTAAGCGCGTCGTGTATGGAGTTTGGGCCTAATGACTCAAAGGTCATTCTCAAACCGAAGCACGGGTACGTCCCGAAATCCCTCAATACGCCGTTCAGGGCCCAGGTCATTTCCCTGTCTGCCCTTCCGGTTCTCAGTGAGGAGGAGGATGCAAGTCTCCTTTGCCCCGTCAGGGCATTGAGAGCTTATGTGGCACGCTCGTCTGTTTTCAGGCAGACGGAGCAGCTTTTTGTTTTGTTCGGCGGGCGTTCCAAGGGACTCGCCGCCTCAAAACAGAGCCTATCCAGATGGATAGTGGATGCCATCGCGCTCGCTTACTCTGCGAAGGGCTTACGGTGCCCCTTGGGTGTCAGGGCGCATTCCACGAGAGGCGTGGCCTCTTCGTGGGCATGGTCTAGCGGGGTTTCCCTGCAAGATATCTGTAAGGCCGCGGGCTGGGCCTCGCCGTCTACATTTATAAAATACTATAACCTGGAGGTACCCGCCTTACAAGCTAAGCTTTTGGCGGTCTAAATTCAGTACTATCTGCTCCGCTGTGCGGCCCAGATGCTGAGTTTACTGCAGCCCCATGAGTATTGACTCACGTATGGCCGCCCAGATCAGGCTGAATGCTTTCACCCTGGCTGCGCGTTTGATTGTCGTATAATAGCCCCGCTGGGTGCTTTTTTATAGGGAATGACGCTTCCAGCCTCTCTTCCTTTACTCTATGTGAGTTTATGGTGATTATGCACTACATGAGCCCTGGGCTTCGGCCCCTGGGACTTTGGTGTTGGATCCCTGTACGCACGGCGTGTTGCATTGTGTTCCCCATAGCGTAAGCTATTACGCAGTACGAGAGATACTCTCGTAAGAGAACGTACTCGGTTACTAACGTAACCTCGGTTCTCTCTAGAGAGGGAACGAGTACTGCGTATCTTGCCGTGCGTGGAATACGCTCTGGTTCGCTTCAGCGGTAAAAACCAGCTTGTATCAGCCTAACGAGCATATTTATAGGGCGAGACCACGCCCCTTCTGGCGGGACGTGACGATATGGGCGCGAATTGCCCCCATTGGTCATTACGTCACGCAGAGTCTCTCGAAAGGCTGCTGCATTTGCTGCAGAGCAACCAATAGGCGCGCGAGCTGTTTCGCCTATGTTTGCTTGCTGCTGCAAAGCGTTTTACATTAATAAAAAATTAAGGATAATTTTTGGCTTCAATATCTCGCGGAAAAGAGTTTTTCCCCATAGCGTAAGCTATTACGCAGTACTCGTTCCCTCTCTAGAGAGAACCGAGGTTACGTTAGTAACCGAGTACGTTTTATTCACATATAAACACTGATCAATGCTAATTCATTGGGCACATCAGATATGGTATCGGAAGCTCAAAGATGCTTGGATTTCTTCTACGAAGTTTTATGAACTTTTTGAAGCATCAATGTTTTTGTGGAATGGCCATTCACTGGAGGGACAGAAATCTATCATGTTTTATTAAAAATATCCGTCACACTTTAGATTAGGGTCCAGATCTCACTATTAACTATGATTTTTGCCTCAATAAACTCCTAAATATGGTTTATTAATGTTTGCAAGGTAGTTGTTAAGTTTATGTATTAGGTAGGATTAAGGGATGTAGAATATGGTCATGTAGAATAAGGCATTAATATGTGCTTTAAAAGTACTAATAAACAGCCAAACTAAACTAAAGTCAAGTCAAGTCACCTTTATTTATATAGCGCATTTTACAATACAGATTGTATCAAAGCATCTTCACAGTGATAACATGAAAATAATACAACAAAGTTTGTTTCTAAAAGAAAATTGCGTCAACGTCCACCTTAAGTAAGGCAGATCAATAATATTATTGAATATTAAATGTCCCCAACTAACCAAGCCAAAAGCCAAGGCAACAGTGGCAAGGAACCAAAACTCCCAGTGTAGCCAAAATATCTTTATTTGTGTTTTCAAGATCAACAAAAGTCTTGTGAGTTTGGAACGAGTAAGTAAATGATAACAGAATTTTCATTTTTGGGTGAACTACCCCTTTAACTGCTGACACAACAAATCATGAACAAATCATTCGGAATGGTTTTATGAACTGCAAGATCAAACTCAAAAGGACAATTAATTCCCTGAATCAAATATTGCTGATGCTTGAATCATTATCTTGACATTCTTTCTGTCCCCATTCATTGTAATTGCATGGAAAAGAGCGGCCAGAACAATCTTCAACATGTCCTCTTTTCACTGGGGGGGAAAAAACAATCATACAGGTTTGGAACAACATAAGGGTGGGTAAATGAGTGAGAGAGTTAATGAGGAAATATAAAAACGACTAAACCGAGAAAATGTTTAAGCCATTTCTTCTGATGCCCCACAATATTTCATCATAATCAGATCAGGCAATAAATCATTGATAAAACAGGCAGTAGGTCAGCAGTGGAGGTGGCAGTGAGAGGCGGACATAAAGGTCTGTAGGGGCGCTGTGTGTGTGTGTGTGTGTCAGTATATATTTAGATACCCAGTGTTCTCTGACTCAGCTGCTTTGTGAGCACAAGACAGAAAGCGAGACCAGCTGGTCATGGCAGAAGATCTGAGAACAGTTTGTAATAGTTTGGGTTTGGGAAGACATGAGTTCGAGTGAGTAAATGACAGTTTATTTATGATCTTTTTAAGGTCATCTCAACACGACAACAGTCACTCTGTCTTTTTCAGCTTTGAGATAATTGGTCTTTTGCACAGGGTGTTCAAATGCGTGTCTGTCTCTGGAACTGCAGAGATCATAATGACCTTTCATTTATTGTGTGTAGGTAGAGTGACGCGTGTACATGTGAATTAGAGTTTGTGTGCGAGACAATATACAAGTCCCATGAGTGCATATGCAACCATATGCAACCATACGAGTGTGTATTTGCAAAGTTACAAATTAATGAGTGCAAACACAGGCTGGGTAAATAAACCAATGTGCATTTTGCTCTGCCGCTGGGTGTCCATTACCAACATTCTTACATAAACAATCCAGAGTTTGCCCCAGTCCATTTGCATTAATGGTTGTGGGTGTGTGACTGTGTGTGTGTGAGTGAGGAAGCACCCACTGCTCTAATAATGCCACATAATATGTTCAATATTATTGCTGCATGTGAAAACTGCATTTTCAATTTAGAATACAGTTTAAAAGGAAACAGAAAAAGAAAATAAAGTTAAAAAAATATGCAAATAATGTCTAACATCTATTAGTGATTCTAAAAATACACTGACGTCATTTGGCTGCCAAACTAAAATATATTTATGTCAGCTCTGTGAATACAAAGCCATCTGATTAAAATGGTGTCCGCATACAATACAAAGAGGTAAGATTGACTAAGAAAATTGAGACAATTAGTAAGAAAGGAGTCAGAAAAGCAAAATATTTTTACCTAATTTCAGTTTACATTGTGAACAGAAAAAACAGCGTAAAAAAGCCCATAAAATGGCTTGCTGAGCAGAGTTTTTCCCGTATTTATTTATTTTTCTAATTTGGGGCTTGCAAAGGGCTTACAAATGCCTTGTCTTTAAAAATAAAAATAGCCACTATGTTTTAATCAGCACTACCATTCAAAAGTTTAGGTTTGGTAAGATTTTTTTTAACGTTTAAAAAAAAAAAAATCTCTTATGCTCATTAAAGCTGCATTTATTTTATAAAAAAAAAAAAAATAGAAATGATTTCAATTGAAAATAACTGTTTTCCATTTTAATATATTTTTAAATGAAATGTATTCCTGTGATGGCAGAGCTGAATTTTCAGCATCATTGCTTCAGTCTTCAATGTCACATGATCCTTCAGACATCATTCTGATATGCCGATTTACTGCTCATATTTCTTATTAGTATCAATTTAGAAAAGTTGTTTTCAGGATTTTTTGATGTTGAAAGTTGAAAAGAACAGAATTAATCTGAAATATAAATCTTTATTGTCACTTTCGAGTCCTTGCTGAATAAAATTATTTATTTATTTCCAAAAAAACATCCTTACTGAGCCCAAAGTTTTGAACAGTAATGTAAAACCATAGCCACAAACCATGATTGGCTACTTTCTACTGCTAATCAGAAGTAGAAGGTTTTATGAGGTGTAAACATTCATTAGCAAGCTTTTTATCAAGGGAAAAAAACTGCACACGCCCATGAGCGCAAGATGAGTCATCTATATTTTTGGTGGGTTTTGCAAGAAGAGAAAGACTATGGGCCCTATTTTAACCATCTGAAACGCAAGTGTCAAAGCGCAAAGCGCAAGTAACTTTGTGGGCGGATCCCGGCGCTCTTGCTATTTTACCGGTGGGATAAATGACTCTTGCGCCCGACGCAAGTTTAAAAGGGGTTGGTCTGAAGTAGCTTAATTATTCATAGGTGTGGTTTGGGCGTAACGGAAACAAACCAATAAGAGCATCATATCACATTCCCTTTAAAGTGTAAATTGCAGGTCAAAATGTTCACGAAGATAATGCAATGTGCTTACTAAACATAAAGATAAGAACCGCCCACCATTGTTTTTTATGTTTTTTATACCAAAATGCTGAATATAATATGAAAAGTTGGTGCGTTTTACAGTGGTTTTAAGCACGCCCCCTCCCTTCCACTAGGCTGGGCGTGACGTCATAAAAGGTACTCCAAGCTTTGTCTGTCTATGCCCCAGGCCTGGAGTTACGTTATATTGGAGACCTAGCTAGCAAAAATGGTTAACTATTGTGTTTGTGCGGGATGTACGAATACATCAAAAACGGGGGAGAGGCTCCACAAGTTCCCCAAGGACAAACGGCTGATTCGTGCCTGTAAGTGTTAGCATAACTTACCCGAGGTAGAGCTTAGATCGGGCCCAAAAAAATCAAGCAAGACCCCGAGCCCGCTGTGTCCGAGCCCGGTCCGGCCCGGCCCGAAACATTAACTGTAATTATGAGCCCGAGCCCGGTTTAAACCCGACTATTTTTTTAATACGTGGGTCGTTATAACTGACGTTCTCAACTACTTTCTATATTACTTACTCCCGCCCGCAACATTTATGTTTTGTCCCGCTCCCGCCCGCAAAAAGACTTTTTTCTGTACCGCCAAATACTTTCAAGTTAGCCTACGTGTCGCCACCATACACATCAGCATACATGCTCCTAAACAATTATTTGTTATAAAGCATTAACACACAAACCACTGTTATAACATAAAAGCAAGCGAGCTACTGCGTGCATGGTTTGGCAGGACTGCGCGCAGAGTGCGCTCCCATAATAATTCCTAAAAAGCTGACATCAGTTCATCGCGATCTCACACACATCTGTTATTATCAATGAAGCTTTCATAATATATACACTATGTTTGTTATAATTAGAGGATTTGCCAGCATACAGAATTCAGCGCTGAACAAAAAGTCAGTTTTGAGCGGTGAGGGGAGTCCATCGTAAATGCTTCTGATTGGCCATTGCATTCAAGAAATCAACACATATGTCTGTGATTGTCTACATCGCTCAACGCAGCAGACATGTTAGAAATAGAAACTCTGCCTGTAAACCGTTTCTATTTTGTTTTAGTTGTTCTTATATTGCTTTTCTGCAACAGATGAATAAAAATGTATTCGTTTTTATGTTTTATTCATAGATATGTCTAGTTTGCGGGAGTCCCGCGAATCGTTTTATTCTCCCTCAACCGGCACACACAGAGTGAGTGCGTCACCGCCCGCGCTCCCTTTTATGACGTCATCACCCAGTTACGTAAAAAAGATGCTACCTTTGAAGAAACCGCAATAAATGTTATTTTAACGCATTTAAAGACAGAAATGTTTACATATATACACATTGAGCACTTTAATTTACACATTAATTGGTTGTGGTGGTTAACCTGCAATTTACACTTTAAGAGCATGATGAACGAGGTGCGCTTGTTCCATGGCGCAATACTATTATAACGGCGCATTGACCAGCGCGCTTCAGAATCGGTTCACAGCCGAGGAGATCGATGTTCGCGTCAGGGCCGTAAAAGAAAGAGAAGTGACATTGGGGATGGGACAAACCCACCCAAATTAGCTTCGGTTAAACATGCATATAATAATTTGGGTAAATGTTTAAGCTTTATGCCTATTTTTCCCATCGTCATGGACACAACAATGATTTCCCTCGTGTTTAAGTATTTTTCCTTATAATGCTGTATCATTTGCAAAAAGTAAAATGCATCTGTGTAGATGAGAGAATCATCTACAGTGTATGCGCGTTGTTCACACTCTGTATTATGGCCAAGCATGCGCCCTTAAAATAGCATAATGAACAACGCGCAACGCGCCACTGACTTTAGACTAGGTTTTTTTCTGGTCAGTGGCGCAATTGTTTTATAGAACAGCAAAATAGCATGAGGGAAAGTTTGCGCCGGAACACGCCTCCTCTTTGCGCTGAACCGCCCCAGGGAGCCCAAGTGTATTTCTTAGTTGACCGACGTGTGTCTGTGGAGGGAAAAGTCCGCTTTGCGCGGGTGCAAAATAGGAATGATACATGCGTCAGTGTACAAAGTCATTTGCGCCGGGTGCAAGATAGGGCCCTATATGTTAAATGCATATATACATATATGCTGAAGTCAACTTTTAGGAGTAAACTATATATCAATTCTTACATTTATCCATCACAAACAAAAGAGAGGACACATATTCATTGAACATAAGATGCATTTAGTACGTTTTCCAGCCTTTGAGCAGTAGTACCATCACATTATGTATGAATTGCATTTGAACGCTTCGGTTGCATTTGAAGCCACACACTCAACATTCATCATTCACTTCCAAATGCGTCACTGCGTCTGCCACTACAGCCTCGTGCGTGACACACAGCCAGCATTAGAGATTGTGTATCGGCTCATGGCTGAATGACCTCATTCCACACCTGTCTTTAGGCTTAAAGTTGCTGCATCTAAAAGACCCTCCACACAGTGACAGGATACACACACACTCACACAAATTAAAGTGAGAGGAGAGCTGTAATTGTTTTGAAGACACAAACAAGTCCATTAGTCACTGCACGCCCATTGTGTGGTATTTTCTTTCTCACACAATCTATCCGACTAGGCGACTACCCTAGGAACGACTTGTTTTGAACATGCACCTCATTTAAGTATACTGAAATTAAGCTAATTTGAGCTAATTTTATACTACAAAAACAATGCAGTGCTTGTGTATTAATTTCACAGTTCTCTCTCGAACACACACACATAGAGGATGTGGATGGCTGATTATTAACTTTAATAGTGTTTGTGTCGTGAGAGAGACAGAGTGACCGTTTTAATTCGCTATCTTCCTGATTCCAGTAAAGCAAACACAGCAACAGTTGACCACAACAATGCAATAAGGATGTCAACTGATGCCAGAGATCTAGTTTCAAAGCACAGCATTTATCACAATGCATACACAGAGGCTTGACGTGCCTTGAATAGAGTGGTGCAGGAATGACATCACTTTGTAGGCCAAAACACGGAAACGAGTTAGGATTTTAGCACTTCTGGTTCCATCGTCCCAAAGTCAATGTTTTTTTTTTTTATGGGGTTTTGGTTAAATGGCTGAAATAAGGTCTGTGGTGAACACAAGCTCAAGACACTTTCACATTTTACTCTAAATCAGTACTATTTTTGAAGCTGTTACTGTAGATGTCTTGAAAAAGGCGGATGCTAACAAGTGACTAAATGGGACTACAGAGGCTGTTGAGGAGATTTAACGTCATCACGCCGAATAGGTAAACTTTTACAGTTGCTTTGTACGCTTTTACAGTTCGTTGTGCTTATAATTGTGCTCTTAAAAACTATTCTAAATCAAACGTTTTTTAGATAAAAACTGAAAGAGTTGTCGGAAGCTTAGTGATGGTGACGTTGAAGTCGTGGGACCGCTGTGTGGTTCGTTTATAGCCTACCTTTAGCTTTTTACTTCTAGCGATTCCATTTAGGCTTCAACATTCGTAAAAGTTGTGTTCATCTGTGATAATTATCTTGATGGACAAAACGTGCAAGTATCATAAACTTTTGTTGTTCACAGAGCTTTTTTTAGCGATAATCCAAAAGCCTATGGGAAAATCCTATTGGGTTTTTGTCGAGGGAGCCAGTGTGATGTTAACTACCTTGTTGGCTCTTTGCAGAGGTTCAATTACCCTTGATGTTTATTATCAAATGTTTATTATTATCAAAGGACTAAAAAGAGGGGTATATGTTATAGTGCTGCATGTTTACCAAAAGGCATAAATTACTGGCACTGGCAAAAATTAACAGTCAATATTTAACTAGAAGCCAACAGGAAAACATAATTTAGCAGTGTTGGCCACATAACTTCCTGATTGGCCATTGTTTTTTAAATGAGATCGAAATGGCAATGTCAATGCTCCATGCTCATTTAAAGATAAAAATAAATAAATTAAAGATAAAATTTAATAGAATAGTTCATCCAAAAATGAAAATGCTGTCATCATTTACAACACTGTTCGTAAGTTTGGGGTTAAACAAAATGATGCTGAAAATTCAGCTTTGCCATCACAGGAATAAATTAAGTAAAGTACACATTATTCTCAATAAAACTTAAGTGTCCCACTTCATCTATATTCACCTTAATTGCAACTTTTCCTCAAGAGTTTTTAAAGCAGCCCAGAACTGTTCAACACACATTTGACCTAGATTTGCTCAATGAAATGTTTATGAGTGGATATCAGAGATGTGGACTTGAGACTCCTGACTTAAACTCAAGTCCTATTGCTTGACCTGGCAAACATTACAATACTTAAAACTAACATTTGCCAGTTTGGACAATCACAAGAAGTTGTGACTGAATTTTACCCAAGTTTCTGTCAGATGGTGTTTGGAAAGTGTCAAATATGTGTGCGGATGAAAAATATCAGGTTTGACCATTCAAAAAAATCATCATTAACTTCATCAGACATCCCAAAGAACAACGTCTGAACAAATTTGGTTGTATCAACAAAAAAATATGTGTCATAATGCTGGAATGTACATCATCGAGCCCACTGGATGTTTAAAAAGTAATGCTGAACTAAGTTTTTAGTAAAATTTAATCTGACATTTACTTGCCCCACTTATGTGCATATTTATATTTTAGCATATTTTAAAACTTAAACCTGACATAAACTCTATAACATGAGATGTGACATGAATGGCTTGAGAATTAATGACAGCTAAAAACCAGAGAACCTTGTCTAACAAACTGTGATGTGTCCCAAAGTCATAGTGGTTCAAATGTGTAAATATAAAAAAAAATGCAATCATGATAGATGTCACTGGGTGGTGATATCTAAATGTATCCGTTTGCACTTTAAGGGCCTAGTAGTTTCACTTTGGCTTAACTGTACAGCAGGTAAGACCAGTCCCATCACTTCAGGATGAGCGAATATGAGTGCATAACAGCTTACCACATTAAAAAAAAGTTAAGTAAACTTTAGGTTTTATTAGTTAATATTAGTAAAGTACATTAGTTAACATGAACTAATAATGAACTGCACTTCTACAGCATTTATTAATCTTAGTTGATGTAAATTTCGACATTTACTATTATAAAAATCAAAAGTTGTATTTGTTAACATTAGTTAATCCACTGGGAACTAACATGAACAAACAATGAACAGCTGTATTTTTTTTATAACATTAACAAAGATTAATATATATAGTAACAAATGTATTGCCCATTATTAATTCATGTTATTTAATACATTAACTAATGTTAACAAATTAACCTTATTGTAATGTGTTACCAAAGTTAATTACAAACTCAGACTGAATTTTAACAAAAAGCGCTATTATGAAAATGAAAGATTTACCATAATTAAAAAAAGAATTAAGAGTTTCAGTGGGGTATGTTTTTTATATCATATTAAGAATAATGTTAACTGCTGCATATTAAATATCAAGATGCAATAACCTCTTTCGATGTTGCGGAATCATATCATATTTATTATCCAGTACCAAGATATTGGACATATGGATTTGAAATTGCATGAAATCTGATAAATAAAAATATTACAAAATAAACAGCAAAGAGCACATTTATTGTGTTATTTATCTGGCATCAGATAACATATTAGCTAAATAATAATTAATAATATGTGTATAATAAATTTGTAATTTCTACATTATGATAAACTAAATAAACTACTAAAATAAATATTTAATTAATAAATATTTAATATGTAATTATTTCCTTAAGCAGCTTACATACATTGCTATTAGTTCTATCGTAATTATATTAGCATGCAATGCATGTAATAAAGACGCTAGTATAAAATGCAACTCAGTATGCTGAACATCAAATATTCAAAATTGTTAAGAATAACAAATAAAAAAAATATTTTTGATAAAAAAAAATGGGAAAAGAAAAACAAGTACTTCTCATCCCATGTCAGAGATGTGGAGCTTCATTCTCACATGCTGTCTTTTTTTCTCTCACTCAAATCAATCAACACAAACCATGAGCAAAATTCGTACAAGTTAAAACGACTGTGTAAAATGCATATGAAATCCCCCAGTGTTCTGCCTAGAACGTGTCCTGTCTGAAGGGACACTGAGAGCTTACGAGGGTCTGAGAGATGAGAGGATTTCACTGAATAAGGTAAGAAAATACAGATTGTTCAATCGCCATATGGTGAGATGGTTTTAAGTCTCCGTTTTCGACCGTAGGTGCCACTGCCATCTCCAGTTACTTCACCTGGAAACCTTTGAGAGAGGAAAATGGAGCTGCTGCTCTATTCAGCGTGGCGGTAATCCAGAGATTAGCCTGAAAAATTCCACACCGCTGCCACACAACGGCCCATCTCACTGTCACTCAACAGGCTCGACCAGTTAGAAAAAAGCCAGTTGCATCGAGGCCGACCAGAGTGGGCATGTTTAATGTCATTCCATTCACTGCTGTCTCTATAGCAACCGGCCATGGGTGTGTTACATTTGCATGTTAGAGGGAAGGAAAGCTGTTTACGAACATGGATATTAAGATTGTTTAATAGGAGCGCTTCATCTCTGCTGCACCGTAACTGTAACCATGGTTACGGTGTCAGGCAAAATATGCTGTTATGCGGTGCAGGGCAGGAGCTGTCTTGGTTTGAATGAAAATAATAATGGAGATTTATTAGCCATTTTATTGATGTTCTGTGCCTTTCTGATACATGTTTTTGTGTAGATTTTGGCTATTGTTAAAGGGATAGTTCACCCAAAAATAAAAATTCTTTCATCATTTACCCTCAAGTTGATTAATTTCTTTCTTCTGTTGAACACAAAAAAAGATGTTTTGAAGAATATGGGTAACCAAACAGTTTATGGGCCTCATTGACTTCCATAGTAGGAAAAAAAAATACTATGGAAGTCAATGGGGCCCATCAACTGTTAATATTCTTCAAAATATCTTCTTTTGTGTTCAGCAGAAGAAAGAGACTCATACAGGTTTGAAACAACTTAAAGGGTTAGTTCGCCCATTTAAGACATGAAGTTGTATGCAATCCTTACCAGCACTATAGTGCATACACACTGACCCACTCTGTAGTCCCCTCCCTGGTCAGAGTTCTGGCCGCTGGAAGTTTTTCAAGAAAGTACTCCCGGTTAATTTCCGGGGCCTCAAAACTGCGTTTTTACGTGAAAAAATTATTTGCGTTTCAAAGCTTGATTAATTTACCACGCAAAAAACACGCCAGACAAAATTCATACCTCAGTTTTAATCGGCACTATTTTCTTTCCATTTCTATCAATCCGCGCTGCTGTCAACGTCAACAGTGCGCACGTTCCGATCAGCTGTTGATAGCGCGGCTCGCTGACAACATGTCTGACTGCGAAACTTTTGATGATGAAACCAATTTTAGCACAATATCAGACGGAACAGATGATAATGAAAGTAATTTTAGCACAACGCCAAAGGGATACCTTTATGAACCGGAGTATACCGATGCCGAAGCAATTGATGTGTTCAATCAAATAGTTTTCTCAGCAAATTGTACCTATATCCCTATATACTGTTTTTATATTAGACATCTTTTCACGTGTTTTCCACTGGAGTCTAAACATCAGCTTGTTTACCGTACAGTTTAGACATGGGATCATAAAGTTAGTAAATAGAGCTTACCCGTGGTACTGGTACAGCAAAACTCTTTAAAATCTTTTTTTTTCTTTTTCCTCCTGGGTTGGGGATGTAATCGTCTTCGCTGAAGTGAGCACTGCGCACACGATAATCCTTGATTCTGGATATTTTAGCTCCCGCAGAGTAGCCGATGGCAACCAGCCAAAGCTGTCTAGCTATATCCGAAACAGGAAAACGATGGAATCTGAACGGTGATCCCGGCACATTCTTGTGGTCACAGCCTGGGAATTTACAAGTTCGCACCATTGTTCATTTTCTACTTTTTACGTCGTTGTCAATCGACTGTGTAAACACTATGGAACAGCTGATCGGACCGTGCGCACTGTTGACGTTGACAGCAGCGCGGATTGATAGAAATGGAAAGAAAATAGTGGCGATTAAAACTGAGGTATGAATTTTGTCTGGCGTGTTTTTTGTGTGGTAAATTAATCTAGCTTTGAAACGCATTTAATTTTTTCACGTAAAAACGCACCGTTTTGAGGCCGCGTAAACAAACCGGGAGTACTTTCTTGAAAAACTTCCAGCGGCCAGAACTCTGACCAGGGAGGGGACTACAGAGTGGGTCAGTGTGTATGCACTATAGTGCTGGTAAGGATTGCATACAACTTCATGTCTTAAATGGGCGAACTAACCCTTTAAGGGTGAGTAAATGACGACAGAATTTAAATTTTTAAGTGAACTATCCTTTTAAGAAAATCGATTCTTCAAAGGATGGTTTAGGGTCGACCAAGGACTTACCGGTCTATGCTGGAGGTCATTTTTGTAGTGTGTTCAGGGTCGCAGTTGTAGAGAGAGGATCTTTAAGCGTGAGGTAGACATTTGTACATTAACCTGGGTAACAAAATGAGAACAACAACCATTTTTTATTTTATTATTTAATGCACTTTAAATGTTTTTATTTAAAAGGCACTCCTTAAAATACATTTAAAAAATCTTCTCTACTTCAACTGTTTTATTAGGGCTGTCATAATACCAAACATTCAGCAGTCAATACAAATACCAGTTATTTACTACTACAAAAATTAAATGTAGTAGTAAGTGCTTCCAGCTTTTCAAGAAACAAAATTGAATAAAGAAGACATAAATAAAGTAGATAATGCTTGACATTTTTCAGGTATCTAACAGCATTAAAGTCTCAGAATTAATTGGAAAACATTCATAATTAAAAACAATAATAACCATAAGAACTATTAAGTTGCATTTAGACTGCAAGGTCTAAATGTAAAGATCTCATACTTTGACACACATCTTTTTTTCTAAAACATTAAAGTCGCCATACATTTTTTTTATGAAATATTGCAGTATTTATCATAAATAATTGATCAGTGCACGTCATTTTTTTTAATTCCCTTGTAATCTTTAATCAAAATAACTTCCCCTCCCTCTTGCAGCAAAATGATCTCTTCTCTTCTCTGATGACATGTTTTCTGGCGTGACGGCGAGACAACCTGTCACTCACAATCAAGTCCAGACCAACAGACCAACTTTTTCTTGAGAACTTGTTTCACTCGGATATACGTCACAACAGGGAAGAAAAGACGATGACAACTTCCTTTCTATGCCGACTTTAACATAAGACGAAATGACTGTTTATGCAGCAGAAAGAATGGCATAGTATTTTGTTTTACTATGCAATCTTTTTTTTTTTCACTAATATTTTTTTATTTTACTAAAACACTACCTTGTAGTGAAGTTCTGGTACTTTTGACGTCCTTAGTTTTCACTACTGTGGTTACAACATTACTGCTCCAGTGCTCCAGATATAGTCATCTCTTGTAAGATGAATTGCTTGTGTTTTTCCTCATTTGTAATTTATTTTATACAAAAGCGCCCACTAAGTTATTAAATTAAAATGCAACAATGACCCATGTGGAATAAACAACAATTAAATATGGTAATTCGTTCAAAATTAAACTTACCTTCAGGCGTGCTTGCTCTAAGGAAGGAAGAGAGAAGCTTGCCACAGGATGTAGGATGAGGACAATTGGTGGGCAAGACAGAAGGTGCGTGTGAATATGAATGTTTTCGTGTGCAGGGTCAATCAGAGGATTCTGAGGTCAAGGTAGAAAGGCCTGCTGTGGGTCCCTGTGGGGTGTGTGTGCTTTCAGTCGGGTGTGAGACTGGAGGCACCACATGTTAGCACTACCTAAGAAAAAACAGAAACAATCAGCATTATGAATACCTATTTTATACTGTATGTAATGAAGGTAGCATGTTCAATATATTCCTTCAATCATTTTAGGTTTAGAAGAGATGATGCTTAATTCCATAAAATATGTCATATGAAATAACTGTCCAGACATGAAATAAAAAAGCCTCAATTAAATTGTAAATCGTTCCATTGTGAATAAATATGCAAGCATAGCTGGCAAGAAATGAATTATTTTGTGATTTGAAAGACAACTGAATTGTAATTTATAAAATAATTTGGGAATAAATAAATAAACTCACTCATGTCATTATTTCTGTAATAGCAGCAACGCTCCTGAAACACTGTAAATCTGCTCTTAAATCTGAAACAGAAACAGAAATTAGTCAAATAAACAGCAGGCTCCTAAAAAAACGGCTTCAGTTACATTAGAGGAACTAGTAATACATTAGCATAACTGGTGCTAAGGAGTTTATAACCAAAATAAAATTAAAGGGATAGTTCACTTTGAAATAAATTTTTGGTATGTTTTAGCTTACCTCAAGGGCATCCAAGATGTAGGTGTCTTTGTTTCCGCAGAAGTTTCAATTTTGATATTTTTAGGTCAAACCGTTCTTGTCTGTCAGTCATATAACTAACTAATGCAGGTCTAAGTTATGGTCGTTTTTACCTCGTTTTTACCATAGACCTGCATTATGTATGACTGACAGACAAGAACGGTTTGACCGAAAAATATCAAAATTGAAACTACTGTGGAAACAAAGACACCTACATCTTGGATGCCCTTGAGGTAAGCTAAAACATACCAAAAATTAATTTCAAAGTGAACTATCCCTTTAAATAAAAACATCTGAACTCATAAAACTACCGGTAAGCGTTCAGGTTTCAAGATAAAAACATCACTTTGACTCAGTAAGCCTGGGAAGAGTCATGACCTTGAAGTTAAACTGTTACACATTCGGCAACGCAGAGGGGAAAAGCATAATTACCGATATACCCTAAATGATGAACTGACATTTAAAGTGTCTATGTCAGGTTAATTAATTTTTTTAGATATATTAAATAAGGGTTAGATGTCTGAGTGAAAATGTAATTATCATTAAAATTATTACTGTAATTGCCCTACAGTAAGCTTTATAGCCATTTCTGTCAAGATCATATTTTTAAAACACAGCTGAGCTGTGACGTCAGAAGAGGGAGTCGTGCCACAAACGTTCTATTCAAATTTGGAGAGTTTTGAGTCTGACTCTGAGCAGATCCAAAATCCCCCCACAGCCATACACTTTTGAGCCTCCCAGGCGTGAGACAGATGAGGAGGCAAACAGAAATTTAAATAATTCCTATAAAAGAAACATAAATATCTGGTGTGAAGATAACCAGTGGAGAGTTGGGCAGGTGTATATAGGCATAATTTAGAGGTGGAACGGTACATGTATTCGTATTGAACCGAAATGGTACGGGCATCACGGTTCGGTGCATGAATACACGAGTATAAAAATAAATAAAACTTACGTGCAAATTAATTAATGCGGAACTACTGTTAGATACGTGGGTTATTTAGGGACACATAATCTGTAGCTCCGCCTTAGCTCTGAAGCTCCCTGGACCGTGGCTATAATGATCAGGCTGCGATGTCAAGATTGCAATGCTGCCTGTAATATGTTGGTGTGTGTGAAGCAGCACTGAAGTAGAGAGAGAGAGAGAGAGAGAGAGAGAGAGAGAGAGAGAGAGAGAGAGAGAGACAGACAGACACACACATACACACGATCGAACAGTGGAAACATAAAAACTGTAAGAAATGTGCGCTGCAAATGACCGAAGTCTTGGATACCGAAGCAGCACTGAAGTCAGCACGTTTGGTCCGAACAAAGTTGACCCAGGCACGCAACACAGACCTGCTTTTTGGGAAAAAGTGGACTCTGTGACCGGTTTTAACCCCCTGGGGTCTGAGGTGTTTTTGGAGTCCTTGAGATGTTTTGACATGCTGTGACATTTGTGTTTTTTTTCAGTTGCTTATAAACATATTAATGGCACAGGTGAAATTACACTATATTTAGCACAAACATGGCTATGATAATATGTGATATAATATGTTTGTACATGTTTGTATATTTGAGAGAATATTGTTTATGCGTGGTTATTGAAAAAACTAAAAATGAAAGTTTTTGAAATAAGGCTACAAAACACATAATAAATATGTGTCCACAAGACTTTTGACTAATGGATGTTGTTGCCTAGTGTTTTTTCTTCAAAATGATCTGAAAAACATCCTGCCTAATCATTCACATAAAACTGTGAATTGGGTTTTATTGTGAAAAACTTTTTTTTGTTTGCCAAGGCAATATGCGAATGGCCTTGAACAGTCCAAGCCCCATCATGAATAATTAGGTGATTCTCACCTGACCCGCATAATAATGAGCCTTTCATTCAGGTGTTACACAAGGAAAAATTGAAAGGACAACATACATACATACATATATATATATATATATATATATATATATATATATATATATATATATATATATATATATATATATATATATATATATATATATATATATATATATATATATATATATATATATATATATATGAATGAAGAGTTCAGATGCAAAAGCCTCTAAGTGCCATTTGAAATTTTCTTCTAGAATAATAATTTTTATCAAGCTTGTATATTTAAGTTCAGTAATTTCACTTAAATGGCAATGAAGATTACCTAATAATTGTCATTTAAGTGAAATTACTGAACTTAAAATGTACAAGCTTGATAAAAATTATCATTCTAGAAGAAAATTTCAAATGGCACTAGAGGCTTTTGCATCTGAACTCTTCATATAATCAAAATATAAATGAAAGTCAAAAACCCATTTTTAGTCATACCTGGAAACAAATCCTGGTCAAATAGGTTATATGGGTCATTGTATAGAATTGGTTCAAAGTTAGAGTTGGAAACATCTTGAAAAGATTTTTTTTCCATATAAAGTAGGCTATTATAAGCTTGCATTGGATAACAGTTGATTAGTTTATTTTTTACAAAACATAGGCTACTATATATTTAACATATGAGCAGAAACTGTCTAACTAAAGCTTATTTGATGTCTATTTTATAGTAAAAACGATACTCGGTTACTAACGTAACCTCGGTTCTCTCTAGAGAGGGAACGAGTATTGCGTAAGTTTAGCTTACGCTACGGGAAAGATTCATCTTCTCGAGATATTGAAGCCAAAAAATTATCCTTAATTTTGTATTCATTGTCAACGCAGTGCAGCAGCTAGCAGACCTAGAGCAGGCCATCTCGCGTGCTCATTGGCTGCCCTGCTGGCATCTGCTGCAGCCTACCAGTGAGCCCCGCGTGACGTCACGCCCAATGAAGGGCGCTCGCGCCTTCATAGCGTCACAGCCCGCCAGAATGGGCGTGGCTTAGCGTATAAAAGAAGGGGCTGTAGGCTGACTTCCCTGGTTTTTCGACCACTGAAGCGAAGTCGCTCGTGGCGCGAGCACGGCCGGTTACGCAATACTCGTTCCCTCTCTAGAGAGAACCGAGGTTACGTTAGTAACCGAGTATCGTTCTCTTACGAGAGGTTCTCTCGTATTGCGTAAGTTTAGCTTACGCTACGGGAACACTTTGTCAACGCCGTGCGCGCCAAGCATCCACCATGAGACCCCGAACTTTCAGGGGAACCCTGTAAGGTGGAGAATAAGGTGGCCAGCCACGCGCACCATCACTTGTACATACGCACACATAGGGAATACAGAGCAGCGCGCCGGTCTGTATAGGCACATGGCACATACCCTACTTAGTGCAGCTCAACCAGGAGAGCTGAGTCATGTGAGAGTGATCTGAGCAGGATGTCTGGGCAGAATACACCTCCCTTTTAACTGACAACAGTTTAGCCTGCAAGGCAGGAACTTCTAGGTTATAAAACCTGACAGAGGTAGACGGGGAGCTCCAGCCCGCCGCTCCACAAATGTCATGGATAGAAATTCCACTGGACCATGCCCACGAAGAGGCCACGCCTCTCGTGGAATGAGCCCTGATGCCCAGAGGGCATTGCAGACCTTTTGACGTGTAAGCGGCTGCTATAGCGTCCACTATCCATCTGGACAGGCTCTGTTTCGAGGAGGCGAGACCCTTGGTGCGCCCACCGAACGAAACAAACAGCTGTTCCGAACGCCTGAATAAGGCGGAGCGCGTAGTGTAAAACCTCAGTACTCTGACAGGGCAGAGGAGGTTCACATCACTTTCGCTGTCAGACGCTGGCAGAGCTGACAACGAGATAACTTGCGCTCTGAACGGAGTGCCCATCACTTTAGGAACGTAGCCATGTCTAGGTCTGAGGATGACTTTAGAGTCATACGGCCCGAACTCAAGACACGATGCGCTGACAGACAGCGCATGCAGGTCCCTCACACGTTTTACTGACGACAGTGCAGTCAGAAAGACGGTTTCAGTGATAGATATTTCAACCCCACGGAGTTTAGTGGTTCGAAGGGAAAAGCTTTCAGGGCCTCTAGGACCAGTGAAAGATCCCACATGGGAACCGACGGGGGGCGCGGCGGGTTCAGCCTCCTAGCTCCTCTAAGGAAGCGGATGACCAACTCATGTCCTCCTAATGACTGGCCGTGCGTCGATTCTGCGAACGCTGCCACGGCCGCCACGTATACTTTGAGCGTGGATGGGGACCTTCCCTTATCCAACAGCCCTTGTAGGAAGGAGAATAGATGCGCCACCCCGCATGTCCGCGGGTCCAGACCTCTGTCGGTGCACCATCCAGAGAACACCGACCATTTAGACGCATAGAGCCTTCTCGTGGAAGGGGCTCTAGACTGCGCGATCGTGTTCATTACTCCTTCTGGCAGGGCAACGAGTACCCGTTGATCAACCATGCGTGCAGAGACCAGCGCTCTGGATGGGGATGCCAGATCGTGCCGCGAGCCTGAGAGAGGAGATCTGCCCTCACCGGAATAGGCCACGGAGCTGTATGTGACAGCCGTGCTAGCTCCGGGAACCAATCTGATTCTCCCAACGCGGGGCTATGAGGAGCACCGAGTGGCGCGTTTCCCTGATTCTCTTGATCACCTGTGGTAACAGAGAGACCGGAGGGAAAGCATATAGCCGGAGGCTGGGCCAAACCTGGGCCAGCGCGTCCTCGTCCTTCGAGAAGAACGTCGGGCATTGAGCGTTGTCTTTTGACGCAAATAGGTCGACTTCCGCCCTGCCGAATAGGCGCCACAGTTTCTGGACCGTTTGGGGGCCCAGGGACCATTCCCCTGGGGGAACGTTGTCCCTGGACAGTTTGTCTGGGCCGTCGTTCAAATGGCTAGGCACATGCGCCGCCCTCAGCGAGGGCAGGTGCATCTGAGTCCAAATAAGGAGGCGTTCCGTCAGATTGCAGAGATTTCTGGATCTGACACCGCCCTGACGGTTTACATAGGATACCACAGACATGTTGTCCGAGCGGACAATAACATGTTGGTCCTGTATGAACGGGAGGAAGCGCTTCAGCGCATTCTCGACCGCTATCATCTCCAGACAGTTTATGTGAAAACACCTCTCTTGGTCTGACCACTGGCCGAAGACCGGTCTGCCCTCGAACAGCGCGCCCCAACCCCAGTTGGACGCGTCTGTCGAAATAGCTTTCCGATAAGAGATGGTTCCCATCCTTACTCCCAGCTGGTACCAGTCGGCCACTAACCAGGGCTGCAGAGCCGCTATGCGGGTCTGAGTCACTCTGATTTTCTGACCGCCAGAAACCCAAGCCCGGTGGGACGGGCGAGCATTCAACCAGCGTTGGAGCGGGCGCATGCGCAGTAGGCCCAGCTGGAGCACCGCTGCAGCTGATGCCATACAGCCCAGCATCCTTTAAAATGCTTTCAAAGGGAGAAAGCTGTCCTTCTGGACAGACGCGGCTAGGTGGCGAACACGGAGCGCGCGCTGTGCCGATAGACGAGCCGACATAGGTCACCGAGTCCAGTTCTATTCCTAAAAAGAAAATTGACTGGCTGGGTTGTAATGAGCTCTTGGTCCAGTTGACCATGAGACCCAAGCTTTCCAGGTGACTGCGAAGCACTGTTCTGTGAGATAGCAGCTCTGTCTCTGACTGTGCCAAAAATCAGCCAATTGTCCAGATAGTTCAATATTCGCAGCCCCTGACTTCTCAGGGGGGCGAGCGCCGCGTCCATGCACTTCGTAAATGCACGGGGTGCTAGAGACAGGCCGAACGGCAGGACGGTGTATTGATATACCTGACCGTCAAAGGCAAATCTAAAAAATTGCCAGTGACGGGGTATTATCTGAATCTGAAAATAGGCATCCTCCAGATCTAGAGAAATAAACCAGTTCCTCGGGCGAGCGTGCGCGAGGTTCTTCCTGGTCATAAGCATTTTGAACAGTCTTTTCACAAGCACTTTGTTCAAATGTCTCAGATCTAGGATAGGTCTGAAGGCTCCGTCCTTCTTGGGTACGAGAAAATAACGGCTGTAAAGCCTGACTCGCTCAGAGAAGGCGGCACCTTTTCTATAGCCCCTTTGCACAGCAGCTTTGCTATTTCTGCGTGAAGTAGGTGTGCTACTTCCGCATTCACTATCGTCGCGGTCCGGGCTCGAAAGCGCTGGGGACGGCCAATGAATTGAAGTGTATAGCCCTGCTTATTGTGCTCAGAACCCATTCTGAAATCCCTGGGATAGTTTCCCACGCAGCTATGTGAGCCGCTAGGGGGCGAATGGCCTCCGGGTTCAGATCGCCGCCATTTGCGGGCTTGTGAGACTGAGCCGGAGCCGAAAGCGCGCGCGGCAATGGCCTCTCGCTGAGAGCCGAGACCATCTGATTTATGTGAGGTGTCCCAATCATAAGGGATGGGGAGCATTTTATTCTCACTTTTTGACGCGCAAGCAGCGCTTCGGGTGGAAAAGCTTTCTGTAAGCGTGAGCGCGTGTGCGCGGGCACGAGACTTACAAGTGTATTTGACGCCCCGATCATAACGGATGGGGAGCGTCTTATCAATGCCCTGCGTTTTGTGATAACATTTAAACGCGCGGGCGGCGCCCGGGGGGAGGTGTGTGTCAGTAAGCGTGAACGCTCTCCGGCGGGCACGAGACTTACATTCATAACCGGTTTTATTGACCATGTAACAGAGCGGGCAGATAGTGGGCACAGACCTGTGGACACATTCCTTATATTCAACACTCGAGCGGCCTTTCTGCGCTTTCTGAGAGTGTGCTCTGTGAGTGACACGAGATTTGATGTGCTTGTGTGTAGGGGTGAACACTGGGGCGTGGGCACTTTCACTACACTTAAAACACCAACGGCGTGAGCCGGACCAGACATTATATTCTTTTGAGATTTTCTCTGGGTCGCCGTGAAGACGGCGTATATGTGTGCAGGCGAGAGGGCAAATGAGCCGGCTCGTTGGCTGCTAAATGGACCACTGCAGTAGCCTGATTTAAGGGGACTGACAGGGAAATAAACTTGAATACGGCGGCTCGCTGAGGAGAGCCGCATAAATTTTATCTGCTGCGGGAGCCGGAATCGAACACGGGTCTCCGGGGCAAAAGCTTAAGGTTTAGCCCCTGAGCCACAGGGGAAACAACATAAGCTTTAGTTGGCGCGATCAGATAAAAGAGAGAGCGTCATCACAGTTTTCGTGTGCGTGTCGGCATTGTCTGCAGGCGTGCGTGTTATAACAGGCTCTCTACTGCAGTATAGACATTACCAGCCGCTCGAACTACGAGGAGCTGGAAAATGTTTGAGAAAGAAAGAGGGGGTTTGTCAGGCCTCGGCGGGACAAAAAACCACACTCTCTCCTTCTTTCGCCGGTGACGCATGCGCTCGGGGGCGCGCGCTCGCTCTCTGTACGTAAGAAAGCTGGTCGCGAGCTCAGAGAGGAGAGCTGCATAATAATTTTTTTTTTTTTTTTTTTTTGCTGCGAGAGCCGGGAATCGAATACGGGTCTCTGGCGCGAAAGCTTAGGGTTTAACCAGTGAGCCACAGGGGAAACATAGTAAGCTTTAGTTGGCGCGAGCAGATAAGAGAGAGAGCGTCATCACAGTTTCCGTGTGCGTGTCGGCATTGTCTGCAGGCGTGCGTGTTATAACAGGCTCTCTACTGCAGTATAGACATTACCAGCCGCTCGAACTAGGAGGAGCTGGAAAATGTTTGAGAAAAAGAGGGGGTTTGTCAGGCCTCGGAGGGACAAAAAACCACACTCTCTCCTTCCTTCGCCGGTGACGCATGCGCTCGGGGGGCGCGCGCTCGCTTTCTGTTCGTAAGGAAGCTGGTCGCGAGCTCATAGAGGAGAGCTGCATAAATTTTTTCTGCTGCGAGAGCCGGGATCGAACACGGGTCTCTGGCGCGAATGCTTTGAGTTTAGCCACTGAGCCATGGGGGAAACTACGAAAGCTTAAGTAGCGCGAGCAGATAAGAGCGCGCGCGGCAGCTTCCTTGTAACGTAAAGGAAGCTAGCCGCGGTTAGAACAGCAGTCCATAGCGTGTCCCTCGACCTCATCCTCAGACGCGACGGCAGTGAGGCTCGTGAGCGGCAGCTGCGCGTCGGTGAAAGGAGGCGGGGAAGGTGAAAAGCGAGGCTCGAGGGAGGCTTTCCGGCGAGCGCGTCGCTGTGGCTACAGGCTCCGGCTGCCTTTGGGAACGGCGCTTATCACTGCGCGGTCCCGCAAAGGGCGGAGTGACTGCTTCTATGGTGGGCGCGGTAGCTTCCTTGTAACGTAAAGGAAGCTAGCCACAGTTAGAACAGCAGTCCCTTGTGGCGTGTCCCTCAACCTCATCCTCAGACGCGACGGCAGTGAGGCTCGTGAGCGGCAGCTGCGCGTCGGTGAAGAGAGGCGGGGAAGGCGAGAGCGAGGCTCGAGGGAGATTCTCCGGCGAGCGCGTCGCAGTGGCCACAGGTTCCGGCTGTCTCCGGAAGGAAATGCGAGGCATCTTTAAAAAGACACTCGCGCTCTTTTAGGAGTAAGCTAGAAGAGAATACAACAGTGTAAAAAGGATACGTCGCCGGATAGCGTAGCTCGCACGGATGGCTGAAGGTGGCGAAGACGGCCGGCTTCCTCAGCGCTGTCCTAAGCTGGCTGTTCGCTGTTCGACGGCGGCGGTGGCTTCTCTCTGATCCAGCGATGCGGAGAGCTCGCTGAAGAGTCGAAAAATCAGGGAAGTCAGCCTACAGCCCCTTCTTTTATACGCTAAGCCACGCCCATTCTGGCGGGCTGTGACGCTATGAAGGCGCGAGCGCCCTTCATTGGGCGTGACGTCACGCGGGGCTCACTGGTAGGCTGCAGCAGATGCCAGCAGGGTAGCCAATGAGCACGCGAGATGGCCTGCTCTAGGTCTGCTAGCTGCTGCACTGCGTTGACAATGAATACAAAATTAAGGATAATTTTTTGGCTTCAATATCTCGAGAAGATGAATCTTTCCCGTAGCGTAAGCTAAACTTACGCAATACGAGAGAACCTCTCGTAAGAGAACTTTCTAATCTATTTCGTCTGTAACAGTAGGCTATGCATCTGTGCGTTCGTTCGTTCATACACCCAGACACCCGATTCATATTTAAACAGTCTTTTTGGTTTTACAGATACTATTCTATATTGCGATTAGAACAAATCTCAGTAGTCTTACTAATGTAGGAGCGAGAGTGAATGAACGCACAGCGCGCGCGCGTCTGTGAATTCGTCCATTCATTCGCACACAGACACGCATTTAAAATTTAAACAGTCTTTGTGCAGTTTACAGACACTATTCAATAACACGATTAGAACAAAGCACTTAAGAATAAATGACTTACTACATCAGCTGAATCCGTGCTCCTCGAATGAAACAGGTAACTGAGTTAACTTTTCCAGGAATTATTCCTCAGTGCGCAGCAAGACGAGATAAAGGTTAGCGCGTTCTGATGTGGGCGTTTTCATGGCTTGCCTCAACATTAACGTTTGAATAGCGCGCGCTCTCAGTGGGCGTAGTCACATTAACACGTCATACGCTATAATTAGGTGAAAGGAAAAAGACCGACATCTCTCTCTTTTCATACAGATTACATCAACTGAGAATAGTTGCTTTTTTATATAAGTTACTTCATTTAAAAGAAGAGAATTTCAGCTTCATAAAGAGAAATCTTTCGTGTCTCTGTGACAAGTATTTATTGAGTTAGTTCATTTTTCGGACGCGTTTCAGAAAGATTTTTTGCGGAGACAGTGTGAGCTGAAAGCGCACCCTGTTTATTTTATTTATTTTACAAGGTTTTGAATGTTAATAAGAGTGTACACAAAAAAAGAAGACATTTAACAGTATTGAATGATGTGTAACACTTATATGTAGTAACAAACACCTTTGCTTTGGCAAAATTGATAGAAAAAGCCTGGTATTTACGGCAAAGTATTTTGTATCCCGTTTGAAAAGCCATCTCTATTTTTTATGTGTACTGATTTTTATTTTTAAGTGGTTTGGTTATGTTATGTTGGATTTATGTCTTATGTCACGTGGCTATTTGTTGATATTTGTGAAAATAGTGTCTATCGAAAATCATACAAAACAATACAACAACTTGTCAAACGTGCATTTCCCCTAACTATTTTGTGTTAATCATAATTACAAATTTAACCTGACATACACACTTTTTAACATTTCACCCTGGACTAACAGTTCTGTCCATCCCAAAATAAACTATTCAGCTTAACCCTGCAGGATATTTTACAAGGTCACAGATGTTGTGATGTACTGCCAAGCCTGATAGACGACTTGGCAAGACTTTCTCCACCAAAGATAAACACTTAATACTGTAAAAGCAGGGCCGAAGTTCAAACATTCATAAGAACATACAGTATTCACTGTCATTACCAGTTAACTGCAGTCTGATGTGCGCTGTACTAATCACAGTAGTCATTTACATTCACTTGCCGAAAAAGAAAAGAAAAAAGAAGATAGTTCACCTAGAAATAATTGACTTAAATTGACCCTTCGCTAAGCCCCGCCCTCCTTAGTTACTGTTGCTACGCCTGTCAAGCTTTCGCGACTGCCACATCTATTACAGTGTGAAAGCACCGGTGTCAGACATTCCCAAGGAGATAATTAGTCATTTTTGGCGAACAGGTGAAATATCTGAGAGAGCAAGACAAAAGGGACTGCAGTATGCATTCGAGGGATATATCCACGACATAATATGGAACCGATTAGAGAATAAATTAATTTCATCAAAATTGAAGCTAAAGCCTCCCAGCGCAAGCAGCAGCCGCCTCCTTAGCAGACCATTCACATGGGAAACGCACAAATGGAGGAACAGCTATGTTCATGCACAGCAGGGTAAGTGAAATGTGAAAATAATCTAATAATTACAAATCAAACAGCTTATCCATCAATCTAACACCGGGAGAGCCGCGATCGGATAGAGGTAAAGTTACTCAGGGGTAGGCCGTCGATTAACAAAATGCTTAAATATATTTTAAAGTATATCAGTGAGCCTCCGTCTTGCCATTAATCGTCTTATTTTACGTTCAAATATATGCATTATGAACAAAGAACCGCCATTATTTCCAAGCAATAGGGTTTTTTTTTTTTTTTGTTAATCCTGTCGACATTTAGTTGTGAATAGGTCTCCCACACTGCTTGATCCACGCCCGGCATTTCTCCCCTTTGGCTTTTAGGTTTCGGGAAGGGAAAAAATGCCACCCCACCGTCCAAACTTTTAGGATACCGGGTATTTGCACAATCCATACGCACAACGCGTCGGCATGTTTCCCTCGCTCGAAAGCTTGACAGACCTCCCGCGCCTAGTTACGGTTGCTAAGCCACGATTGGCCAGTGGCGGTTTTCGGGTGTGGCTTAGCAAAGGGTCAATTTGCTTTACATTTAATTTCATTGTACGAAAGATATTCAAAATATCTTTGTTTGTGTTCCCCAGAAGAAAGAAATCCATATAGGTTAGTAATGTTGTTTTCTTTTAAATTTATCCTTTTGTTGTTTGAATGAATTTCTTTTTTTTTAAAAGGATAAAATAAAATAAAAATAAAGATATAAAATGAAATTAAATATAATAATAGTAATAATATAATAATATAAAAAACACACATATACATACATACACACACACACACATATATATATATATATATATATATATATATATATATATATATATAAATTAAATAAAGCATAAAATAATAATAATAAAATAAAATAAAAATGATAAATAAAGAAATAAAAGAGTGCCTCCCTTCATGTGGGAGTGCATAACTCTTTGTACTCCTGTATACAACTCTGGTAAAATTAAAACAGGCATCGGTTCTCTATGGAAATTACCCAGCATGAAAGAAGCCGTGAGAGTGAGCTGGGTGAGACATGAAGAAGCTGTAGTACCCTGACAAGCTGAAAGACGTGTCCAGGGAAGTGCATGTGCCATAAAGGCACACACACCCCTGAGGGCAGTCTATATATAGCAGTGGTGGTGCGGTATTGCCTTCACATCACTCATATTAGGTTTCCATGTCTTGAACAGGCAGACAGCAGTAATAAATGAGCATCTTCTGAACCGAGACGACAGCATCCTGTTCTTTTCATCATAACCTTCATTATGCTAAAAAAAAATGCATGTGACGTTCATGTAAAAATTTACACAACTTCACAAACAAAAGTAGCTGCTTTGACCCAGTTCAGTTCTTTAATAAGCATTAGGTTTGTGATAAAAGTTGGGTCAAAGTGCATGTGCTTATCAATATTACTACCATCAGAATACAGTTCACGGACTGTCTTTTGGCTAATTCTCTCAAATACTTAACATTTAGGCTGTTTTCATGCACGGTTTAATTGTCTAGTCCGAACTAGAGTTTGATTCAGTCCTATTTCCCCAGCAAGTCTCTTTTTACACTGAATTTGGGTCTGAATTATTTGGGTGATATGTACCCTCACCAAGAACAACTGCTAATAACTAGCTAACAACTCTGCATATTATTTTTATTATTAAGAAGCTTTTAAAATATGTTTTTGCAAGAATGTCCTGGCCAAGTTGGTTACTGTAAAGAAACACAAAAATAGTCAAGATAAAACATGAAAAAGGCAACAAAAAAATACAAATAATTAGAAATTACAAATAAAATGCAATATGAAGCATAAAATATTAAAGAATACAAAATAAAATAACATAAAAAATGCAATAAAATAAAAATCATAAAATAAAACTAAATGTAAAAAAATGCTATGTAAAAAAAAAAAAATTGCTATCTGGGATTGCTTCCCATAAACCTCAGACCACTTTTCCAAGCCTTTGCACCTTTATGATTCGCTAGTGCTCACCCCAACTTCAGAAAACCTCTTTCACACCAACCAAATTAAACGAGCTCTGACGTCAAACAGACGCAGAGTCCTCTCTAGTGTGAAAGCACCCTTAAAGCTCCCTGCACAAGACACTCTTAAAACTCCCATAAAGATATTTCTTTTTTGCATACTGCAGAGAAAAGCCTTCTGTCAGTCAGTCACACAAAACCAGTCAGTCATACAGCATAATGATAGAACACATTACTGTATTTGTCCCCCTGCCAGAAACAGTCAGTTGTTCTTGTTTACAAGGTTGTACTTTATGGCCATTTCAATGGTCTATAAAAAGGATAACAGGAAAGAGTATGGCGTAATGCTAGAAGTTAGCGTGACTTATCAGCTACCACGCGGATTGAGCAATAGTTCAGGAGTGGCGTCAGTTCATTTTCGTATGACATTCACACGCAGAACGGACACGCATACCTAAACACACCCACAGATTCTTATGAGCTCAAAGAAGAAGAAAAAAAAAAATCACATGCAACTGGGTCATTCTTCAATTGGAGTGATGAGAGACAGAATTTGAAAAACAAAATGATTGTTATTTTTTTATCATAATATGTATTGCTATGTATTTAAATTGTGTTGTGTCATATGTGATATTCAGTCAAATAGAATCTTCAGGACATCTTAGTCAAATATGTGTGCACCACCCAGGTAACACCACAGACTCTAAAACACGAAACTGTCTAGAATTTTCCAACATTTATGAAAATTAATAAAGAATGAACACAGAAATATATGTATGTACAAATATATATATATATATATATATACACAGTATATACACACACACACACACATACAGTATATGTGTGTGTGTGTGTGTATACTGTGTATGTGTATATATATATATATTTTTTTTTTACAATTTCATTAAATTGTACATGGTAAGCAAAATATTTATTTACAATATAACCACTTTATTTATGTATAGCAATTACATACCAGGATAACTCTTTGATGTATACTGGGAACAGGCAGATTGTATAACACGTGAAATCTTTCCAACTTAAAGCTGCAGTAGGGAGTTTTGGGAAAACGTTGACTTAGCCTGAACATTTGAACAAGCACAACTTATAGGTCCCACCCCCTTGCTCTCTGCTGCGCTACAGCCCTCCCTCCACAGCTCCAGGCTAGTAACCTGCAGGGCCGCCGATGACTGCGGATAAACAGTTATGGCACATTCACTAGTAGGGACGAAACACCAACAATATGCTTTACATTGACTAAGGCCTGCCCATACTTTGACTACAAACTTGGTCCTCAAATCATTACGTATTTTGCAATACATGTAATGTAACTTTATAACGTTGCACCCTTTCTATAAGTTATAAATAGCTAGTAAGATAATATAACGGTAACTAACGTAACAGTATGTAAGTAATTATTCTAGCGATATGTAGGCCTAATGCTAGATAAGGTTTGCTAGCACATTTGTAACGGGGTTCAGTTGTTATGGGAAGAAGGAGGCGGGAACCGGCGAACGTTCAACAGGTTTAATAATAAATAAACAAATACAAAGTGAAAGTATAAGCCAGCAGCCCCTCACGGACGACTGCTGGCACACAAAACAGAACATAAAATCACAACATAAAATCAGGCCTGTTCCTCTCTCGATCTTCACAGTCTTTGCTCCTCCTTCATGCTTCCGCTCCTCCGTGAGAGATATGAGACAGGTGTCATTCATTATCACTCACGCCACCGGCCTCGCGCCACTCTCACGTCCCGCGGCCTCGTCCTGCTCGCCACAACATTATTTCAGCAACATGACAAGCCAGTGAATTAGCAGGTTTCAATTGTTGCTTTGCACAGTGGGTGACATTTTATCTACATGTTACGCGGCTAGAGTTTTGACACCGGGTCAATGGGCAATGTCTAATTCTTTCTTTTTCGCTTGTTTATCGTCATCGATCTTTTTCCTTTTATCCGTCTTTGTTTTATGAGCAGGTGCCACTCGAGAAATTGCCAGTTTAGATTGTTTCTCCGCCATTAGCACAGCTGCAGCACACCAGCAATCTTGGAGATGGTCCTCACTGCAGAACACCAAATCCAGGGGGAGGAGTTGGATCCAGATCCAACTCCTCCCACCTTACATATACCTAAACCTACCCATCTCCGCCCCCTGATCCCTAATCCTACCCATCTCTACCCCCTGATCCCTAATCCTACCCATCTCCACCCCTTAAATCTGGATCCAACTCCGCCCCCCTGGATTTACAAAAGTTACCTACAGCAGCTTTAATTAAATATTTCAAAACAAAAATTCAACTTTTAAAGCAACACCAAGAAACTTTTCCTCTGCGGTCGCCCTACAGGTTGGAAGCGGAATTGTCCATTACCGCTGTCGTAAAAATAGAACCTATTGTAAGTCGATGTACCATCACAAGGGCCTTGGAAATATATTATGAAAGTTGAAAAACTACATAGTGTTACTTTAAGAGTGCGCCACAAATTGTTTTAACCCTATAATACCAATATGAAAACTCTTTATGATGTATTGCCATTTAAAGTTTATTTCAACAGTTGCAAAGTAGAATGATGAAGAATGGCCCAACTGCCTATTAAATCCAGCTTCCAGAATAGGATCAAGAGAAATATTGTACAATAAATGTCAAAAAAATGTAAATGTCATGATGATCGCTATAGCACACTATGGTCCATGGTCCTCGGAGGTGTGTGACAAGTGTGCTACTGATAACACTGGTAATAATTGGAAATCTCACTTTCAAGGTCTCAGTTTTACTATGAGTGTCACATGCAGATCTGGAGCTCCGGTCACGGCACGCTGCACACCAGCTATGTCCCCTACTGATCACTACATGTGACTAGTGACTACTGACCCAGACAACACACAAAAACATAATAAAGAACAGCATATAGACTCAGTTCACACTAAATTCAGCCACTCCTGCAACATTTAGGAAAAAAAAGAGAAAGCCAACACAAACAACCGCAAACAAGAAACTTAGACACAAACATAGAATAGAATCCTAAATTACAGTGTGTAAATGAAGAAAAACAACAATTTTTAATTAAAGCAAGGACAAAAAAGTATTGGAATTTCTATTAGAATATGGAATTACGGTATAAAAATTTGGGTTCAGAGATTTTTTTTTTTTTTTTACAAATACTTTTGTGCATCAAGGATCCTGAAGAAAAGTAACACGATTTCCCCAACAATATTAAACAACACAACTGTTTTTGATAATAATAAGAAATGTTTCTTGAGCAGCAAATCAGAATATTAGAATGATTTCTGAAGGATCATGTGACACTGAACACTGGAGTAACTAATTATGCAGTAAATTCAGCTTTTTGCCATCACAAGAAAAAAACAAAAAAACATTAACATAGAAAACAGCTGTTTTAAACTGTAATAATATTTCACAATATTACTTTTTTTTAACTATATTTTTTATCAAATATGCAGCCTTGGTGAACATATTTTGAAAGTTGGTGTATAGGATTCCAAATAAACACAAAATAAAACTAGATCTTTCCAGCACATATTCCCAATAGGACTATTATGAAACCAATAGCATCAAATATCCCCGTAGAACATCAAAAGGGATTTTAAATAAATCCATCAGAATTTCAAAACACCCACAGCTCCTCTTGAGATTTCCTTTAACTGTCCAAAGCTAAACATTATTCCAATACAATGTACATGGAGTTCTAATAAAGACTACATACAACATACAATAGGATTCTAAGAATTAAAAATCAATGAACACAAACCCCTGGTTAAATTTTTGGACAAAAACAAAATGGGTATTCACAACATAAAAATCCCATTTTCCATAACATATTCACAAACAATTATTATGAGACTATTATGAGCAGCAATATAATAAAATATCCTTGTAGAATATCAAAAGAAATTTAAAGAAAATGTTTCCTTCAACTGTCCAGGAGTAATACATGATTCCAAAATAATACAAGTAGAGTTTTTACTCTACAGACTACAATTATAAAAAAAAAAAAAAAAAGAAGGGAATTTCAGTTAATCCAGGAGGATCATTTTAAATTTCCATTAGGATCGCTTTCAAATTATGACAGGAATACTCAAAATTTGATTCAGGATTGTTTGACAAGGCACACACATTTTTTTTTATGTTTGTGGGCTGTGAAATGAAGATATCTGGCATTTAGATGCTTTCCAGATACTGTATGAGTCACAATAACTTAAAATGAAGGTGGAGTTCCATTTCAACATGAAAACAGAATTGCTTCACTATAGGGAATATAAGGAAGAGGAATCCTCCGACTCTGTGTCACAGATATTTCCTTAACACATAAAACATGTCCTAGTTTGCACATACAAAAATAGATGTCCTAAGGATTTCTTAGAAAGGGAGAGAACACAGAAAGGGAGAGGGACAGGGAGGGTTCTGGGAAAACATGAGAAGGGCACATGTGGAGAGGCAATGGAGGAGAACTGGAAAAAGAAGTAGGATAGAGTCAAATATTTTCTGTTCAGTCAATTTCACAAGATATTTGACAAAAACCAAGGCATGTAAAGCCATGAAAGAGGGTACGAGAGAGAAGAAAAAGGGATAGGAAGCCATGCAAGAAGAAAAAAATGAGGGGGAAGGCTTGTGAAAAAAAAACATCATGGTGAAAAAGGATAAAACAAGACATAAAAGCAAAAGAGCAAAAGAAATAGGAAGTAATGCAGTCCCCGGCATTTCTTGCTCGGTTGTGGCGTTAACAGTAGGCTGAGCAATGGTTTTGTAACTGTGATGTCAGTAGATGCTTCACTGACCTGCTGACCTAGTGACCTACTTTTGCTTCTCTCGCTCACTGTTTCTCTCTTCTACTGCGACTTAAGCACAGCTCAGGCAGCTGCAGCCAATCATGAGGCAGGCTGAGTCACCACACACTCACCATCAGCAAATCAGGAAATCAGGAGTAGCAAACAGCAGCCAATCATATGCTGAGGTAGAAATTAAAGGGGTTTCCAGCCAATCAAACGCAGAGTCTACAAACTCTCAGCTAACCAACAGCAAGCAGAATAAAAAGCGAACAAGAACAAGAAAGGAAGGAAAATGTGAGAAATAGCAGAAGGAAACAGGCTAACAAAACCACATCTTTCAGGCTTCTCCTGAGACAGTGACATTTACCTATTCGACCAAAGTAAGCCAAACCAGATCTGCCTAAAGCACTAGGTTAAAGTCAAATAACAAGCACATGACAAACAAACAAATTCTTCCTCCGCTCTCTCAGTACACTCAAACAAATGTATATCACACAGTGAAACCCACAACTACCCTTAGGTGCTCTGTACGCTATAAACTGCCCTATTTCTTGAATATTTTCACACAATAGCACATATCTTGAACTACCGTATTAAAACAGTTGAAACGTGTATATCGTCTAGCTGTGACTGTGTAATTGCATGTAAGGATTCCACTGAGTTGTCATTTGCTTTTTATTTTAGCTCTTAAAGGGACAGTTCACTCAATTTTTTTTTTATTCTGTCATTATTTATACTCATCCTTGTATTTTTTCTTGTGTAAAACATAAAGGAGATATTTATGTCCAAGCTGCTCTTATACCTGCATTCTGTGGTCAGCATTCATTTTCATTATATGATCATAATTTATTTGTATGGAAAAACTTACTGTACCTATTTCGATATTCACATACAGTGATGTGTATCGAAATACGGGTGACCATCCTTAGCTTCAGCGCATGCAGCTCAAACAGCAATGCAATACATTAATAACTAATGGGACTGTCATATACATAACTTCATAAAGAGAACACTATTGTAAGAAAGCGTTGTGAATTCTTTGGATTTAGTTGCCGTGTTTCAGCACGTTGTTGAGGGAAGAGCGCATACACAACAGGAGTTACACATTCTGACTACAACTTAGTTCAAATTCACTTGTGCATTTGCGTCTTTTTGAGCATAAATTAGTTGAAGTGAGTATATAAGTTGTAATATTATTTTTATTTTGTATAAATATCTGATTAATCTCGTATGCATTTCGTTGATTTAATTAACCTTCTAATAAAGCGCTTTATTTTCCCGGTGTTCATTCAGCTATTCAGCTTCAGGACGCCAAGCTCAAACAGCAATGCTGTTATTTGAAACAATAATATTAATTTTAGATGTTGAACATTGACACATTATTATTAACATCTAGCACTTTAATTTTTCTCGTATTATTTTCACCAACAATATGGTTTGATTAAAATCCATTCATTAGCTATTGTCTGTGCGGAAGCTAATCCAATTTATTTATGACACATCCATTTTGATTTATATGCAAGTAATGATGTCAAATGATTTGTCTGCATTATTTTATTTCTTTGTAAGGCAATAGATTTTTTTTTTTTGATAAAGTGGCCATAGGAGTGTAAAAATAACTTTTTAAAAAACACTGGTTCAAACTAGGCTACTATACTGTATATGTTTGATTTATGTTGAAGTGCGTAAGACGTGGCTTTTAATGGCCTTTTGTTTTTGTAATCAGGCACTCAAAATTTATACCAAAGTTTGGATTTAAATTTAGAGTTATCGGCCAATCTATAGGTTATCACTTTCAAATAGGGATGTCAATTTTCACAAATTCCCATGATCGATCGTCGTTTAAATTAACGATCAATTAATCGATTAATCGTTAGCATTAATGGCAAACAGCACAGGGTCTGCAAATGCTGCTCAAAAAGCTATGTTACCCACCAAATTAATAAGAATGTTTTTTTAATCTAAATAAAGGCTTAGTAGGATTGTAAAATGTTTTGATGTGATTGATAAATTAAATTAACTATTTAATATATAAATATAACGACAAATACAACGTGTCACCAACGCCGCCTCATATGCGTGCTTGTCAGAATGTGTGACTGTTGTGGAAGTGCTAGATCAACGCACTAAAAACGGCAACTAAACCCAATGATTTCACAACCATTTAATAAAATAGTGTTCTCATGTTATGTAATATGAAAGTCCCAAATTAACCATCGTTATTATTAGTTGTGCATTCTGCTTGAGCGGCGCGCGCTGAATGAATAACCGTTGAGCACTTTGTTAGCGTTTATTTAACTCAAAGAAACGCATCCTATTTGATGTTAATCAGATATATACAAAATAATCAGAATATTACAAAATTATATCTGCACAAAATGACGTGAATGCACAAGTGAACTTAAACTGAGTTACGTGCCATTCAGAATGACTCATATGTTGTGGTGGACGCGCTCAAATTCTCTGACGAGCTCTTCCTGGAACAACGCGACATGGCATCTAAACCCAAATAATTCACAATGTTTTATTACAATAGTGTTCTCTTTATAATCTTGTGTAATATGACAGTCCCAATAGTCATTATTAGTCGTGCATTGTCGTTTGAGCTGAGCGCGCTAAAGATCACGTCGATTCTTAACCAAATGCATCCAATATGAGACCAATCAGATATAGATAAGCGTACACAAAATAAACGATTACAACTTACATTTGCACAAAACAAAAGGCTGCGAATGCACACGCAAACTTATAGTCATGATGAAGGTGTAAAATAGTCCCAAACAACTCCGGGGTGTGTCATTCAGTGGGACTCAACACTTCACCACACCGGCGCGCTCGCTTACATGTTTCGCGGTTGAGCAGCACGCACGCGCATGATCCTGCTTAATCGATGATCGATAAGTTTTATCGATTAAATGTATTATCGACAATTAATCGATCGTCGATTAATCGTTGACATCCCTACTTTCAAATATGAAGATTATCGGTTATCAGTAAACATTTTCATATCGGTGCATCCCTAAATTGAATCATTTATCTCTATTCATATCTATTTTTATTAATATTTTGAATTAGTTCTTATTTTTATATTTTCCATTTTCATGTTATTCTATTTTAATATTGTTATGGGCTTTTGACATTTTTATTAGCTTTTGCATTTTGAAAATATTTCTAAATTGTTTAAATTTTTTTTTATTTCAGTTTTAGTCATTTTAGTACTTCAACTTATTGGCAAGTTGACGAGGGAACATAATTTTCATTAATTTCACTAATATATATATAATATATATATATATATATATATATATATATATATATATATATATATATATATATATATATATATATATATATTCTTCAGTTTTACTTACAATTAAAAAAATAATTCTTATAGTTTTAGTTTCAGTTTAGTTTACACAACAGGTGGCATTCCTGTAGCTCAACAGAGCATGGCGCAACCAGTGTAAAGCTCATGGATTCAATTTCTGGGAAATTCATGAACTGATAAAATGTATTCTTGAATGCACTACAAGTCTCTTTGGATAAAAGCGTCTATCCAAATGCACAAAAACGTAAATGAAATTGTTACGCATAATGACACATCGCGATGTGTATCGTAAGATAGCTAAAACTTCTTTCGTGTTTCACAGAAGACATTTTTGGTTAAATGATTAGTCGAATTACTTTTTCTATTTAAGTTTTTCTTTAAACTCTCTGAAATAATGTCTAATTTCAACACAAACTTAAATCACCACCATTACTAACTGTATCCATACAGTCGAGATAACCAAACATGGCTTTTTCCGTTCCGTTCCCGTCCACATTAATTTTTTTCCCACCGCACAGTCTGGTTTCCATTTTTAATAAATTCATGCAAGGTGCCTACACACATTCTCACTCTCCCTTTTTTTCCCTTCTCTCTGTCAGATCGAGTCTCTACAGGCTCGCTGTGTGTTTGCGTGCGTGTGTTCTCTCAGATGTAGGTCAGTAAAGCTCTGAGGATGTGAGTCACTCCAGCATGGATCTTCGGCGCAGCTCTGTACGCACAGAGACGCCGGCATGACAACGGTGTCCATCGGCAATACCATAGCAACCACTCTCACCAAGCAGGGTAAAAATAGATGTACTGAATTCCTCCACAGCAGAGTTTCCCTCTCATATTCTCTCTCTCAGCATTTTCTCCATTACTCATGCGGCAATCTACACAATCATCTAGATACGCTCTTCAAGAGAGGTTCTTTGCTATTTGTGAGATTTATTTCTACCTAGATAAATCACAAAAATACAACACGCAACCAGCTGAAACACAGATATTGGTTAAATGTATCCTCACAAAAATATGACCACAGCTGTACTAAAATTAATGTGCACTGAAAATCATGAGGAAACTCTTATGCCCAAATCTGCAGTGCAGTGATTCCCATGTTTAGGTATGAAGAATAGGTTTCCACTTATCTGTCCTCCTCCCTACATTCCACGCCAACATCATTTTCCCTGGAAACATGTAATTGTTCTTTTCTAGTGACATTGTGTTATCTTTAGGTGTAGTTACCGTTAAGATAGCATTGGTTAAATTGTCAATACAGTGCAGTATGTAAGCCATATTTCTCCTTATCAACCTGAAATGACATCCATCCCATTTAAGTCTAGAAAGGCAGGGAATTACTCACTCACTCAGCGCAAACTCCATTCACGTCACACCTCTGCACATCTTTTAGAAAACGGCAAGGGAATATGAACTGAAATGGATGGTTTTTATTTAAGAACTCTTTATTTCTCTTTTGTGAGCCAACTCTTAGTAGTAAACCTAAGACTGTAAACACATACATTATTCAATTGATCAAATAAAATACAACTTTGGAGTCAAATTTTTGATCTAATTACACGACATGCCGATTAATTGATCGAATTAATCGCAAATGAATCGCACATCAAATTTGGCTGAGAAATTATCCCCAAATGATCATTTAAAATCATGATTGTGTTAAATTAGAAAAGCATTAAATAGACATTACAAAAAGTAGCTTTAGAAAGTTTTTTTTTTATTAAACATAATTTATTATACAATTTTTAGGCTATACAATGGCAATGATCTTATTTTCAGGAGCTGCATCTGAATTGTTATTTAGATATATTTACAGAGCAAAAAAATGTTATGTTCTGCAAAAGAAAGACATACAGGTCATACATGTTTGAAACGACATGAGGGTAAGTATCAACAGAATTTTAATTTCTGGGCAAACTATACCCAAAATATGATTTTTTTTTTTTTTTTAAATGAAATGATACTAAGAAACTAAAACTGCCAGAAGGTTGCGGTAAATGTCTAAATGAGTAAGTCATTGAGTCATTAAGTTATTGAGTCAATTATTAATTAATTCATTCATTTGATTCTTTAAAAAGTCCCTTTTAAGGAAAGTCTGTTTACTCGGCAGCCATATTTGCAACGCCTCCGGGCAGCTATTTCAGGCATCCAAGATCAAGTCATATCTACTTTAATAGGGGAATCCTGAAATCTCAAAAACTGCTTGCCGAGCTCACAATTAAATAATCTATTTCAAATCTGCAACAAAATCTGACATGAACTGTCCCATAAATGCTGTTTCTTATGCTCCAATAGCGTTAAAAAAGCTTATTTTTCAGGCTAGACCAGCCAATGCGCCTGTGCAGTCCTAAGCGCAATGACTGTACCAATCAGCGATTGGCTCTTTTATTTCGAAGGCAGTATTATTATTTATAAGTATTCCGCCATATTGCGCGTTGCAGTTTCTCCAATTCAAGTAATAGGAGTGAACCGCTTTCTATATCTATAGTCTGAATCATTGGTTCACCCGAAACTATATAATGTCGACAGTTTCCACTAACATGTTGATGGGTGTGGTTGGTGGTTGAAATGGTGATGATAGTGACAGAGCAAAAGTGGACAGGCTGGGATTGCCGTCTCTGTCAAACGCTCTCACAGGGCGGGAGCGGGGATGACTGCAACACCATAACCATGACGATCAGCCCATAAGCAACCATGGCCGACATTTAAAACCAGCCATGGCTTAGATGCACACACTGGGAAATGAGGCCCCAAACAAAAAACAATTTTAGTCTAGTTTAGTGACAAAACATTTACATACTGTACAATCCAAACAAAAAAAAGTTTAATTCAGATCAAATAAAGCTCATCATGCTTAAATAATGCACACAAGAGAGATGACACAGTTTAAGCAGAAACAAACTAACAGTACATTGGATGGTGGGGAATTGCTTACTATTGGTCCTACAGCTGTAAACACGCACACACACACATATATATCAGGGTGACAGTAAAGTGATCAGATGGTTCAGTAGATGCAAGCAGTAAACACATCTATTTAATGAGTTCGCTAAAATCCGAACACAGCAGAGAGGTGTTTATATAAACAGTGCCAACACTTCAGCCATAAAACAATGCACTGTCATTCCCAGAAACCTCTGCACAAATTCTCCACACTGCATTCAATAAATAAGAGATATTAATGGGTCACATGTCTCGTCTGATTGGGTTGCAGAAATAAATAAAAAAATGCTTAAGGCAAATAAATTGTTTTTTTTTTAACTAGCCATATTATCACATATAGGTAAGATAAAGATAAAAAGCCTTAAATAACCCTTAAAAATAAAAATTCTGTCATTATTTAAGGCACCGATATACTCACGGCGAAGTTCTTTTTCATTCTTCGTCTTGGGGTAAAACAAAGTTCGAAATACGTGAGCCTCGATATACTGTTATCGAACATCTGACGGCGCCCAAACTGCTAAGAGCAGAGTTTAGAATATGTAAATATGTGCTGCACGCTTTCCTCTCAATAACAAAATAAACAAACAACAAATTTGAGAAAACAGCAAGCATTCTTTTAAATAAAGCACAAGAAAAAGCATCTGGTCATAGCAATATGGATAAGTTTTCACTAGCTCTGCAATTCGGCACTCTAAAGTCACGTCGCGTTTACTTAGAGCACTTTATACAATAGATTGCTTAAAATCAAGCAGCTTTACTGTAAACATGAAAAACAGTGTCAGTGTCTCGTTTCATCGGAAGTACAACTTCATTATCTACTAAAGCAGCTCTCCAGTGAGTTCATGTTTTCATTCATGGGTCAAGTCTGATCTCCACGGATTGAACAGGAGATATTAAGCGGAAAAGATCCACGTGAAAGAAGGCAGAGCCTCCGTGTACATCTATTTATTACGTAATCGCTATGAAAATAATTATTGGCTTATTGGTGTGTTAGCTTAGCTATTGATATTTTAATGCTGTCAATGCATCAATACAGGCTTACCAAAAAAAAAAAAATTCTCGATGCACTATTATTGGTTTATGCATCATATACACATCTTTGCATCTTAAAAATAGTGAAGACTTGTGTCTTCTGTTCAGACACAAATTCCCACTCCCCAGGCTCTAACCCATCCGAATTGCAAAGTACGATGCCACAAAAAAACAAAAAAAAACAAAATAAAATTAAGCTCCATTTGACACTGTGTATAGATGCTGGACTTTTTGCGGAAACGTTTTCAAGCTTAACAAAAATAAGTTGGGATGTGTTTTTCATTATCAATTATTGTTGTTATGTCCATGTACTCGTGGCCATCTCTTATCTCTGTGCCGATAATCACCAAGTAAAGGTCATTTTTGTTTCTTCCAGGACACTTTATTACACCACACCCTGATTTCCCAGCGTTAGAGTCCCTTCTGTGGGCTTGCAGTCAACCTCAAGCCCCTGTGCCTGGATCTCACAAAAGCTCCCTTTGTTAGTGTGAATGTCCAGCAGTCTGCAGACAGGAAAATGTCTGAGCTGCTTTTCACTGGCAGGGCCTCACACCGCCACTAGCAGGGCCCCACGGCGCAGCTGGCAGGAGGCCCCACGGTGAAGTTGCTGCGGCTGTTGGTCTGGTCTTTCAAAGGAACGGCGAGGAGCCAACCGCTGGCACTGACGCCAAGTGGGTCAGCCATGATCCCAGCCAGAGGGAGGCAGAGAGCACAGGAGAATGGAAGGAGGATTAGAGGCAAAATAAGGTGACTTCTAAAGATGTCAAAATTGTTCATTAAAACAGATTTGCTGGAAATTACAAAGAAAATCTGGGTCTTGTTTGTGCAGGTGATAGATTGATTCACCTCTATGAGCATATGGACCAGCATACTAAGGAAAGCTAATGCCTCCAAAACAGAATCGGAAACAGGTTTCCCGAACATTTCCCCCATCTGCCATTGGTCGGTCAAAGAGATAGTCCCGCTCCAATCTCACACCATTGGCTGAGCAATGAAGTGCTGAGCTGGTTGTGATACTCAAAAATGGCAATGATTTGATATTGTCACAAAGTTTACACTTTTCAGGTAGATCAACTAACGAATGTATTGTTAAATCAACAAAACAAAAATAGTAAAGAAATATTCCTAGTTTAGTACATTTATCAGCAGCATCATAGGCAATATGTTGATTGCCCCAAAACAATTATCTTTTTACAGAATTTATCAATCTTTGTTAATTTTAGTTAATAAAAACATTCATGTTTATGTTAGTTCACAGTGCATTAACTAATGTTAACAACAACAATAACTTTGGATCTTAAAAATGTATTAGTAAATGCGGAGCAAAAATGATGTAGAATGCTGTAGAAGTTAAAAAAAATTAAGGTTATAGTGAGGCACCTATAATGGAAGTGAATTGGGCCATTTTTCTGAAGGATTTAAATTTTAGAATTATAATTTTAGAAATGCATTTACATACATAATATGTATATTTAGGCATTTTTTCACACTAAAATCATGTTAACTCCTATATCTTGTGCCTATACTTTTGAAAATAGTGAGTATTTTAATGTTTACGGATTGTCACAGTTCCCTTTTAAAAATAAGAAATATCTTCGCAACCAACTGAAATAAGTATGTTTAAATAGATGTACTAAAATGACAAAAACTTCAAATAAAATGGAAATGAAAACTGATAATATTAAAATTAAAGATATATTAATTGATACTTTAATAGTATATAAATACTAAAATAACATTATACATTGTGTGATTCAGGATAAAGGCCTCACGTGTGTACCTGTTTGCTTCTGTATATTGTTATAGCCAAGCTCACGTGAGCCTCTCCCAGTCTAAAGGCGGCTGATTGTGTCCACAGGTCAAACGCAGACAAACATCCTATTTCCTCGCCCTTGCTCACCTGTTACGCCTGAATGACACACAAAAACTGCACAATCATGCAAATACATAAACAATAGGCATCAAGGGGAGCCGAATAATCCACTAATCATTTATAACTGCCATATTTAAGACATCAAAAATCAAGCAAAATAATGATTGATACACAAATAAACTACTAGCCCAATTTGTCACCACAAACGCTTGAAAACATCATAAAGATTTACAAGCACCAGATTTACAGTTGTAATCTATTATGTTCTCCTCGCACCTTTCTCAGAATTAACTATAATATAACTGTGGTATGTACACACACACACACAAACACACAATATAACATCCTATATAAACACACACAAGATTTGAATGGAAAGAAAACTGCTTGATTCAGCTACTAGTTTTTTTATTTTTATGTTATTAATAATAAAACAACCACTAGCTGAATCAAGCAGTTGTATCTCCAGTCAAATCTTCAGAATTAGACTTTTCTCAAAAAAGCGACCTAGTTTCGGAAAATGGCTCCTCAAAGGAACACAATTTCAGAATTTCAGATAAATATGAAAGCAAAAGCATTCCTCATTTAAAAGTTGCTTTGAGTAAGAGCATCAACTAAATGAATCAAACGTTAAGTACTTCAATTAAAATGTGTAATTAAATTATTAATAATTAAATTATGCAAAAAGAGCAAAAGAATGTTAAATGCAAGTGAATATCTTAACTAATTGACATTTCAAAGTAGTAAAAACTTGGGGATCCAAGACTACTGAGCTTGATTAAAATGTTGTTTATCCATGTTTTTCCAAAACCAAAAAAAACGATGTCAGTCTCCTGCTAAAGAGCTCTAAAATACTTATTTTATTCTTTACATGCTAGGAAATACACATAGAAAGAGCAGAATGACAAAAATAAGAACCACTACACTGAATCTGAACATTTACATTTACTCATACGGCTTATACTTTCAGACCTTAAAGGGATAGTTCACCCAAAAATGAAAATTCTGTCATCATTTACTCACCCTCAAGTTGTTCCAAACTTGTATGAATTTTTTTCTTCTGCTGAACACAAAAGAAGACATTTTGAAGAATGTCAGGAACCCCATTGACTTCCATAGTATTTTTTCAGAGGGAAAGAAATTCACACAACTTGAGGGCGAGTAACTGATGACCGAATTTTAACTATCCCTTTAACAACTTCCAGTCGGAAGAGGACTAACTGGACGACAAAAATGTTGCTCCACATTTTTGAGAAAATGTAATTGAATCGTCTAAAATGTCAACCCACAGGATGCTCTATGTTTGGCCATTAATTGGTGCAGTCGCAACGGTACTTTTCTGAATACAGCAGAACCCTACACTTTAACCAGGTCCAGTGTTGTATTCACATAAATTATCCTATTTTAAAAATAAAAATCGGAAAAGGTAATGAACAACATTTCCTGACATGCACATTTAGGGGCAGAGAATGTGTTTTTTCTTTTAAATAATAAAAAAAGGTTGTGTGAACTGGTTCTATAGGAATGTGATAAGCTCTTAGCTATTGTCCCCAATGCCCCGTTTTATTTATTTATTTATTTTCTATATCTACTACAGTCTTATTTTAGCTATTAATTCAATTGTTAGTTGAAAATAATCTTTTGTGCTTTTAATTACCAAATATTTAGGAATATTTGCCAAATCTTCAAAATTTATCATCAGTTTCCCGATAAAAATTAAGGGAACTGTATAGTAAAAAGCCTTTGTTTTCCCGCACAGTGGTCAGAACCGTTCAGAGAACCATTAGCATACTGTATACCCAACCCAGGCTACACTTACATGATGTGTAAATATCCTGCAGGCCTTTAGTGGCCAGAATATAAAATTAGCATACAGCTGACAGGCTTGCCACAGACATGAAGGGCTGTCGTCAGCAAAGCCATGCCATCCTTAGAGCTAAAATACAGTGTTGTGGCTTTAAAAACGACACGCTGCATTTTTATGGAGGTCAGGCGATTTCTGCCGAGTCATACGGCCTCTCCAATTCCTCACTTTTCCCTAGTGCACAATCATCTCTTTTCCTCTTAGTGAGAGAAAAACACAGAAATGAGTGTAACTTGAGGTGGGCTGAAGCCTAGACACTGAGATCACGGGAAACTGTGTGTGTATGTGGGATCTTCAGGGAAGTTATTTTTTTCTCAGTTACGAATCCCAAATCAGCACTGTAGCCTGCAGCAGCCACATCCATCCACATGAACATACAGAAGCAGTGCTTAGTGCAATACACATCACTTACAAATGCAAGCATGGCATCTTCATGCAAATTACACTGCAGGTAAGAAAAAAAAAAAACAGTCTACACGAACCAGCTGTGCGAAATTTGAATAATAAGGAGAAAAGCATTCCCACTGCAGGAGCACTGGGATGTAACTAGACCTTTACAATGTTTCCTTGTAAACCACGTTGCTGAATTAATTGGTTAACCACAATGATTTCAGTTCTTTCATGAAGTTTGTAACCAAGTTTGGTCTTTTGACTGGTACACTCCAAAAAAAAAAATTTCTGCTGTATGTTCAATTTAACTTATTAAAATGGACGAATGCAATAATTCTTGCAGATTTTGTCAGTTTTTAAGTTAATTGGGTGCAATCAATTAAAATGTGTACAATGGATGCAAACGGACACGCGTTTGCATTTGGACAATTCTCTATTGGCTATAACCAAATATTATTTTTTTTAAATGTAACATCATCCATACATGTACTGAAGTTTACACTAAAAAGTGTGATGAAATTACAGAGGAATGTTTGGTACTAATGATAAAGTTTGAGGTCAGTATGATTTTTTTTTCAAGTAATTCATTTTTATACAGCAAGAATGCGTTAAATTGGTCAAATGAGACAGTAAAGACTTTAACATTGTTACAAAAGATTTAAATTTCAAATAAATGCTGTTCTTTCTAGCTTTCTATTAAATGTTTATTAAAGTATCCTTAAAAAGATCAGGGTTTCCACAAAAATATTAAGCAACCGTTTGCAACATACATTAGTGCTGTCGTGTCAACCGATTTAAAAAAAAAACTAGATTAAATCACACATTAAAAATAAAACTCTTTTGCTCTTCACTTCCGTTACAGAATGGTTGCCATTCTCGTTCAAAGCCGAACTGTGTATATCTACCGAATAATACATCCTCCTTTCAAATCAACGTTATGCTCCATCTATCTCCAGTTCAGCCATTTGTATTTTTATCTCTGGGGCTTGCAGGGTATTAAGCTATTAAGTGAGTCAGACCCAATGTTCCCTCTAATTTTTTTTCTTGCTGAGCAAAACTTTTTTCTATTGGGCGGACATTGTTCGCCACCTGAGCAAAAATATTCTTTATACCGGACCTGTACAGCATACGTAGAAACACAATGGTTTCAACATTCAGTTGTACATTCAACTTGTAACTGAGCCCTAAACAATATCTTTGTGAGATTCTTTATTTAGGCTTATAATATAATACAATATAGGCCTAATAAAACCTAAACTATACCGTTGTGAGATTCTTTATTTAGGGTTATAATATAATAAAATATAGGCCTAATATAATACAATATAAAAAAACGAATTGAAGTATTTGAAGTGATATAATATATCAGTTTAAATGCTTCAATTTATTTACATATTATATTATTATAATATGAAAACAAACTGAAGCATTTAAAAATATCTAATAGCTAAATATTTTCAAGAAAAGTGAATGTGAACTCTAATCTAACCATCCCTGAAACTCCCGCACAAACAAAAACATCTATTTATTTTAAACTAATGATGTATTTTGAATTTGCACGCCATCCATTTGCATTTGTCCATCAACCGTTATTTCCACCACTTTATTCAAACCACTCTTCGTTAAAACATTATGATGTGATTTTATTTCACATGTCTATGCGTTTCTCGTTGCCTCTCGTATTGAGCTATTTGGTCCACTCCGCACACACGACTCACTGCCAATCACACGCGCTCACATCGTTCTCTTTCTATGAAACCTGTAAACTGCATTCACCAGTTTTTCACTCTATAGCGGTTGACCAGAGCACTGAAATTATTTCTCACTTAAACTACAATCAAATGGATTTCCCCACACATTTCACGTCAGTCCTCTGCATGGCATTTTATTCTTTTCTGCGCGGCCGCCGCTTCAGAAGTGCGCGGCGAAGGCATCAGAAGTGCGCGGCCGCGCACGCGCGCAGCTTAGAGGGAACATTGGTCAGACCCTCAGCAATATTGGAGTGCAGTCAACATGCAAATCACAACACTATCATAAGCACACAGCCCGTCATATCATAATAACGGTAATAATAATAAAGGTAGCACAAAATTACTAAAAAGCCATTCACACAGGACACGTGAACTCTTTCAACATACCATGGACGTGATGCAATGGCCAAAAACAACAATACATCACTACTCAATGTTTATTCATTGTATAAAGTAATGTCTTTGAATTATCTTCATTTGGGGACTGTCAAACTGTTTTAAAAAGAATATTTCACCATTTTCCGCCTTACTTTCTTTAGGTTGGAAAAGTTGCAGAAGGGCTCTTGTAGATTGTCATTGAGCGTTTTAATTCCAAACAAAGTAACTCCAATCCAATGGCAATGCCAATCCAACCCTGCAAAGGCAAAAAGAAATTGTTAAGCACTCTTTCCTTAAGGTGAGCTTACATCAGGTGTATCCACTTTACCTTATTCTGACATTTAGAAATAAATGACTATATCAACAACAGCAAAAAGAACAAAAGAAACTGTTTGAATGCATGTAACTTTAACCACAGCACACTCTCTGCGAGATTTTGGGTGTTTGTGCATGTTAGCTTTAAGAATATTTTAATGCGTCCTCTCACAATTTGCTGACTATTATTCCGCAGCGAAATGTTAACAAACCAGGTCAGGGGTTATATGTGCAGTGTGCTGCTGTGTAAGTGAACAGACCTTGTGTGTTGTGTCTAGTTCTAAGAAAAGTTCTGCGTTCACCCGCAAGCTTCTCCACACGTCCCAGAAGTTCTGATTAGAGATGAAATCACAACTAAAACATCTGGGTCATTCTGAGTCTTCACACACACTCACACACAAATCATGGGGCTCCTGTTGCATTGAGAAATTACTGTCCCTCCATGCAAACATCTTGCTGTTACTCCCTTTGCCTCTAAACATAAATTGAGTCCAACCCAAAAGGGAATTCTTAGCGCTGAAGAACAAGAGCTGACAACTGGCTGGTAACACAGAAGGATCAGGTTCACTCCCAAGTACATTTATTCCTTTTTCAGTTTAATCCGAATACTATAACAAAATCCATTTGTCCTAGGGAGACGGTACCAAGGACAGACAAAAGCTGAGAGTAAATTGAACCCCCCCACGACCACAGTCCCCAACAGTCTAGTTTGACATCGCACAGCAATTATAGTACTGTTAGTGCCACTGGATTAAAGTGTCTGGTGACTAAATATATCAGCAAACTGCCCTGGTCAAAACACAGCTTGCAGTTTCAAATTAAGGGGTGACCTATAACAGTTTATCATTTAAAATAATGAGGACAAATAGCTTAGTCTTAGGAAGAGGTTTTTGGTTAGTGTGTTAAGGGCTCTCAATAGTCAGTTAATTACCGATTGCTGCAAAGGCAAATATCACAGATATTACTGACTCCAGGAGTAAGCAAAAACTTTTTCTTTATCAGTACACCTGGGAGTTTACCAGGTTTACACAATCAGCACTTTTGAGGATGAAATAATCACTAAATTTGCTAGATTACCAAATTTGTGGCATCAGAGTTTTGTTTAAAGTACTTACTAACAAGTTTACTTAGAGCTGCACGATTTGGGGCAAAAATCTAATTGTGATTTTTCTGATCAAAAACTTATTGCGATTTAAAATGAGATATCAAAACAAAAAAAGGCCCAGGTTTGCTGTGCTTGTTTGTAGGGCTGCTCAATTTGGACAAAAAAAAATGTGATTGTCTCAATAGCTAAGACCATCACAACTATATAATAACAATCATTTTTAAAAATTTAAATGAGAAAGTTTATTATTGTAATATTTCACTACAAAATAACAAATATAATAATACTAATACTTTACAGTACTACTGTAAAATAAAATATGTATGGCTATCTTAATTTCTTACAAATTTCAAACATTAAACCATCTAACTTTTATTTTGGTGGAAAACAGCAGGGAGCCATTAAAGGTGTCCTATTATGCTTTTCCACTTTTTAAACTTCAGCTAGTCTGTAATGTTACTGTTTGAGCATAAAAAAAGATCTGCAAGGTTACAAAGCTCAAAGTCCACTCCAAAGGGAGATATTTTATTTAACAGAATCCACTTTCCAGAAACTACAACAAACAACTTGTTTGGAGTGGACTACAACGCGATTTTTCCGGATCTTATGAAGTCACAATGGTACTCATTTAAATAATCCCCGCCCATAGAATAAGCAAAAGGGGGGACAAGGCCTGGTTGAGCTGCATTAAGCCCCGTTCACACTACAAGCGACAAAGCGACACGATACCATTCATTTCAATGGGGAGCGGGCGATTTACGGCGACATGCACGACAGAGACCGGTGGGGCGTGTCTGGCGACGCGACAAAGTTGAGATCTGTTTACCTTTATGCAAATGCAGAGCGACTTTTGGGAGCGACAACCAATAGGAGTGAAGTCAGTGGAGCGCGTCAGTCTTCAGTGCTGAGTCTGACCGAGGCAAGTTGAACGAGAAGGTCATTTTAGCAGTCAGAAACTGTCCTATAATTTATGATATATCTCCGTGTACACAGTGGTACTGACTCCGTGCTTGAATGGTTTCGGGAACCCAGATAGACCAGTATTTGCCCGTTTGCTCCAGTTAAATAGCCGCAATGGCAAAGAGCACTCACTGTTTCTCGTTCATCTTTAATAGTATGCATTTTATGTACTGATTCCATTTATATTTACACTTTTCCTTCAAAAATATTTGTTTGTAGCGGCAAGAAAACGTAATTGTTGTCGAACATAGAGTAACATCCGTGAATGTCACTCACAAACATTACTAAGCAACCAGTAGTGGGAACGCCCTCCATCGCAGCCACTGGTGACCTGCACAGACAAAGTCGCATGTAGTGTGAACGGGGCTTTAGAGTGGCTATGTCAAAGAGACACTGCTTTTTCCACAACATTTCCAAAACTCATTTGTTTGACAAACTTAGTGGTTAGAACTTATTTAAAAGCACTGTTTCTGAACATTATAACCCCACCGTTTATCTGTGCGCTGCACTTTTAATGGAGAACAGCTTGTTTTCTGTTGCTTTTGTAAGCTCTCGCTTTTGTAAGACGGCTCACTACTCCTTAAGAAAATTGACCATGTATTTTTTACCGATTACGGTTTGAATTACCTTAGTTTTCCGACAAATATCATGATTAAATGGTGGATAACATCGTATCTATAATGTATAAGAAAATTACAAAAAACATACCACTCTGAAACGTCCTGTGAAATCAGTGCTTGCAAAGTCTGTGCATGAAATCCGTTCTGGACGATCCTCTTGTTCGTTAACATTGTCAGGGTCTGAATAGGGCTTTAATTGGTTTGAAATTGACGCCATCCTCAATATTTAGAGTACACTAGAGAAGAACTTGCAGTTATGGAGGGGCAGGACATTTCCCAAACACGGGATTTGGTCCTTCAGGAATTTATTGGATAGCAGTAAGTTGGGTGTTGCTAACTATGGAGGCAGATCTAAATGCCAGTTTGCAGTCAGTTCAGTTGTGGGGGATATTTAGTCCCACCCTCCGCCGAGACACGTCATAAAGACAAAAAAATTGAGGTGGAGGGGAGGTTAACTTTTTTAATTAAAGATTTCGAGTTCATCAAAAACAGGCGCCGACCAATGGCAACTGATGCAGACAGGGGTAACACTCTGATCCAACAAACATTGCCATTGGCCGGCATCGATGCAGTGTGAATTAGCCTTTAAAGTTTCTCTTTTGTTGACAATAGTAGGTTTTTAAGTGCTTTTCATTACAATTATGGAAAGAAGGTTGGAACATGTTGTGTTCCAAATGCATGTTATAAGCGACCCAAACTCAGAGCAGATGCAGAGATGAGTTTGCTTGGAGCAGCATGTACAGCGAATAGAGACACTAAAAACACCAGATAATAACTGTGCTATTATTTACGGGTTTTTTTTCCATGCCCATCAATTATTGTGGTACAATCTATTTTAGAAGCCACCCCATGTAAAAAATAACTGTTTGTTTGAACTTTAAAGTAGGTATTTCTAGACCAAAAAAAAAATAAAATAAAAATAGCCTTTTGCCATTTAGTCATAATTAGTGACTATCTAGCAAGCACTCGCAATACCTCAGAAACCGCCTAGCAACACTGTAACAACAAGATGTATGGCCTAGGAAACCTCTGTGAACACATTAGCAATAGCTTAGCAACTACTGTGAAAGCGGTCAATAAAATATTTTAAAGCTATTCACTAGGGCTTTAAGAAACAATGAGACATACATTTCTGTAAAGCTGCTTTAAAAGCTCTATTTCGAAAAGCTCCATACAAATAAACTTGATTTGACTGAAAATGTAAACATTTAGGCGACTTATAGCCTATATTTTTAAGTGAATTTTGAATTAAATACTTTGCAATTCGCAATTCATTTTCACCTCATGAATTCCTAACATCAATATGTGTGAAAGCTAAATGCTTGCAATATTCCCATAATAAAAAAATATTTTTTTGTCTTCAAATGACAAAAAGCCAAACCCTAGCTGGGAAACCAACAATGGATAAAAACATGACTCATATTCCTCAGCAATATGCCATCTTTGATTTACCAGTGTATAGGCTTTGTGTGATGGATCCTTGCCAACTGGTTTACAACATTCAACTCCATGCAACTGATAATTCAAACAACTGCTCATAGGGAACCAAAAAAGCAGTCATACATCAAATTTAGAGTGGCAAAGATAGAACTGCTTTATTGAACCATTGCCATGATGCTAATTCAAATGTAACCAAGAAATACAATTAAAAGGAAGAAATCATTGTGAAGACTGTTTTTAAATCTTCTAAATAGTTTTTTAAAGCTAAAGTTTAAGGCGTTAAGTGGCTAAGTTTAAACTAGGCTATCCCTTGTGTGCACTGGCCAGTTAAATAGACATTCCCGCCTTAAACTCACACCAATGGTGGAGTAAAATTGCCTTTCTGGCCACTTAAACTGCAGTTCTATTTGTGAATGATTCATCTTCTATGCATAAGTTTTATTTCTTAAATTTTTTTACCATGTAATTTTAAACTAAAATATAACTATCTTGCAGACTATGAGAGACATTTTGGCCACATAAACCTGCCTTTCTTACAATCAACTGCAAGCTCGCATTCAGATCTGCCTCCATCTAATGCCGGGGACACACTTACCGACTAGCAGAAACATTCTAAGACTGAACTGAACATACTTACAGACTTTTCAACGACTGGATCAAGTTTTAAACACTGACTGTGAACACCGACTAAACGGAAATGTCTATGACTCGGCGCGTTTGGGCATGATCAGACGTAAGTATCAAATTACATTCATAATCGGCCTTACAGTCGTTAAGTGTGTCCCCGGCTTAATCAACAATTGATGAAGTGTCCCACCCAAACACTTTTTTTCTTTTCAATAATCCATTTCACTCAGATGTCCGTCACAATATGAAAGAAAGGATTTATCGCTACTTCATTAACATCGCAACTTTTAAACAAAACTGGCTTGATTGTCAACATTTAAATTGGCATGAAACAGAAGTTAGCCTTTTTCCCTCCTGACTGACGTATATGAAAACAGCTTCTAGAACAAGAAAAAAACGTAGGGCGGGACTTGGTTTTATCCATCAGGAATTGATTGGATCATTGTCGTTTGCTATTGTTGTGATCTCATGTGAGTGGCAGGTTGCCCTGCCCTCGTGCCGATAAACACGGAAGTAATTTTGGTTACAGATTACGAGGGGACATGAATTAAAAAAATATATATATTTGCATGGATAAAACATTTATATTAAATACTGCAATATTCCAAAACGCCATGGTCATGGGTTCGATTCCCAGGGAAAGCAAGAATTGATAAGAATGTGAATAATATGTGTACCTTGAAATGCAATGCAAATCGCTTTGGATAAAAGCGTCTGCCAAATGCATAAATGTAAATGTAAAAAATAAGAATTGTGATTTCATGGTGCCTTTAAGAGTAACATGCTTCTGATCTTACACACAACAAAGTCTTCTGAAGCAGAGTCCGATGTGAAACGCAGAGCGAGCAGATGGAGGCATGCATACATGCGGGTTTGGTGGAGTGGGTGGATGTTGAGTGCTCTGGGCATCCAAAAGGACTCGTCACTCCAACCCACTCTCCCACAATGCAGTCACGTGTCCCTCTGGACACGAGGCTGGCGCCCAGCATCGGGTCCTAGCGTCCCCCTGAGACAGCCAAACTGAACAGATATCGGCTCCAGTTTTATCCCTTAAAGCACAGAGAGAGAAATGTAGGATAATTGTGGAAAAACTAAAATGCCAGGGAATTCCAGCCTGCCCTGGACCACCCAATAAAATTACAGTGCGAGTGGAAATTTTACTTTTCTGAACAGATCGTAAATTAAACTCATCATCTGCCAGGGAATGGGAAGCAGTACGGAAAACAAGCCTCCTGCGTTACTGTCACATGTCATCAAAACACAGAAGCTGAACGGAAACTATCATTCCCATCACTCTCTGACTGACACAAGTTGATAGGACATGGGCACTAGACATTTGAAGATCTGTAAATGGAAAGTTAATATTTCTTTGAGGGTTTGGCATCTATGTGGGGTGGGCTGAAGCAAATGTAATTTGGTTGGCTTGGCACTGCAGAAAAGACAATCTCAGAGAGTCTTATGAAATGGCGGGCATGCTAGAGAACAAGAGCTCAGATGGCCTCTTGACCCAAAATCATTCTCAAAAAGAAAAGCAAACATCTGAGAGCTGCCGGTTAATGACCTCACAAGCATATGGCTTTAAAAATGTCCGTAAATACAACACAATTGACAATGTTAACAAGTGGCCAAAGTACACAAACAAATCCGACTATAAATAAACTGAAGGCACAAAGAGGAAAAAAGCTTCAAGGTAAGTTTAGGAACAAAGACATTATGAAGATAAAGACAGAAAAGAGAGGGAAAAAACACAAGATATGTAATGTTATTATTGCCATTGGTTGCCCCATTCAACAGTCAGGACCAAACAGAAAGTAATACAGTATGAGACTTTGCATTGGCACTTCAACCTCCATATCTCTCCACTATAACTTTAAAGTTTTTACACAAACTAAGGAAGTAAGAAGCACCACACTGGTTCGTTTAAATGGTCTTTACAGTTTATATGGCTCATTTTCTCTAAACTCTACACACAAAGCCACAAAACACACACACAAGATCCAAAACGTCACACATCTCTTGCAAAAGCAAACACTTAATTCAAAACTACTTCTCTTCTAATTGTGTTTTCTTTTTAATGGTAACTAAAAAGTTTATGATACCTAATGATAAACTAATGTTAATGTTAACTAATGTTAATCAAATCTTACTGTAAAACTACATTTTCTGCTACATTCCCTACTTATTTTATTACTGAACAACACAGTGCTGTCCAGATATAAAAAGCTCCATAAACATACTTTAACCAAATGCCTGAATCGTGTGTTTGAATAGAGCTGACAAGATCAGAACTGTATCACGGTGTCACGGCTGCGTATTCTGTAAGGCCTTCCAAGTACAATAAGGTATCTTTGCAGATCAAATATAGGTTAATCAAGATCTGTTGTTGTTCTCTTGTTGGGTGGCCAGAAGATTATATTTTTAAGGAACTTATGTTTCAGGTTTGGAAAAGAGAAATATAACCACAGCATCTCACTAGATAAACTACCGTTCAAAGGTTTGGGGTCAGTAAGATTGAAAAAAAAAAAATGTTTTTGAAAGAAGTCTCTCATAATCATCAAGGGTGCATTTACTTGATCAGAAATACAGTACTCTGAAATATTATTACAATTTTAAATAACTGTTTTTTATTTTGTATTTTAAACTGTAATTTATTCCTGTGATTTCAAGAAACATTTCTTACTATCATCAATGTTGAAAGCAGTTGTGCTGCGTAATATTTTTTTGGAAACTGTGATTTAACAAAAATCAGGATTCTTTGAATACAAAGTTCAAAAGAACAGCATTTATTTGGAATATAAATCTTTCGTAACATTATAAATGTCTTTACTGCCACTTTTGATCAATTTCATGAATCTTTGCTGAATAAAGGCATTAAGTTCTTTAAAAAAAAAAAAATTACACACCCTGAACTTTAGAACTTTAAGACAGATTTTGCATCTTGTATAAAGTAATCCTGACTTCTTATTTTAGACAGTAAACACATTATATCCCAAGAGTGTTTTAGACAACAGTTAGTAGATTATTCCTTACGTGTGAACATTTCACCATTATGCGATACTCCTTAGACGTCAGAAAGCATGACCCTGGCCTCAAGACCAACTGACCAGAACAACAAGGCTTTAAGAGTCCTGCCAGGGCACACTGACCACTCCGTATGGATGGCTTTGGTTTACTTCTGCTACTACAATGGTTGCTTTTATGCCCAGGCTCCAAATCCCAAACCACGGAGTTCATCACCCATAACAATTTTCCCAGTATTATAAAGACTTACTCACAAAAGCAAAACATTAACTATGATTTGGGGGGCATTTAAAAATAATGCAACAGGAAAACTTTGATCGCCATTGTGCACAGGACTACCTAATGAGATTTCAAAGTCTCGTTTCTTTGATAATACGTTCTTAAGTTCATAATGAGTAACAGAAATGATTCTGATCAAAACTTCCACTTGTGAAGTGCTCTCAATGTCATTTTCTTCTTTAATAAACATACATTTTTGACTTTCATTTAGGTCAAATCATACTAATATTTATTTTTTAAATAATTAGGTTTGATTACAAATTACCTCTTCAGACTTGTATAAACAATCAAGAATGCTGAATGATTTATATCGTTCTAGACCAGCTCTCAAACTTTGGAAGACCATTTTGAGGAATTCTGTGAGTAATTCACCTCAAATACAACATTTTAAGTAGTACACTACTTCATCTCTTAATCTCTATCCTCATGTGATGAATAAATAATTTTGCCAGTCTGTTGTTTTGTTCTAATTTAATTTAAACAAACTAGACTGCAACTTTTAGCTAATGAACCAAATAAGCCAACAGTTCACTATAAGAACTGGATAACTGTCATTTCTTTTATTGAAGTAAGATGTTTAAAGACCCCCTGTGGTGAAAATCAAGGTTTTAATGTTGTTTGTATGTCTATGTGCTGTTTTTAATATGCATTGCAAATTCACAAGTCCACACCATTGCTGAGTATTTTCTCCTTAAAACTGCAGTGAAACAAAGACAGTCTCAAAATCATGTTTTGAAATCGCTGGTGTTTCTGACGTCACAAACTACCTTGTAACCAATCATGCCAACATGTGATCATCAACGAGTGGATCTCTGAGCTAGTGTGAGTGGAGGCAGGGCTAAAACCATTTAAATATGTCATTTTGGTGATCAAAGTTAAGGGATAAAATTATTGACTACAGGGAGACTTTAAGCCTGGGACACACCAAGCTGACTTCAAAGAAAAACCGACGGTGTTGTGGCCTCGCGTCGGCTGCGTCTGGACCAAAAAGCTGCGCTTGAACACACAGCACAGACTCGAGCCGACTGCAAACTAGCATGTGCATTCTGCGTGTAAGGAATTAACTGTCTTCAGCAGGTATCAATAGTCTATATTCGTCATTCAAAAGGAGAAACCGAAACGAGGATAGGCCATGAGATATACACAGAAATGGGAAACGTAAACACTTGAATATCAGTTATGTTGATAACTTTCTTCATTTTTTAAGCAGCTCATGCAGTTATGAAAATATTCACGTTTTGGAATGCTCGGGTAGGATCAGCTGTGCCGTCTTAAATTCCTCTCATCACTTTCGCTTTAATTCTCGTGCACTGACTCGTTCGCTAAACTGAACATCCAATCAGAGTTCCCATTCACACCGACGGCTTTAACACAACATTATTGTTAACAATCGGTTAAAGGGATAGTTTACCCAAAATTTTTAAATGTTATCATTATTTACTTGTTCCAAACCTGTATGACTTTCTTTCTTCTGTGGAATATAAAAGGGAATAAGATTGAAGATTGTTGGTAACCAAACAGTTTTGGTCACAATTGACTTCCACATACGGACAAAAAGAACAACTACTGCAGTTTCTCAAAATATATTCTTTTGTGTTTCACAGAAAAAAGAAATTCATACAAATTTTGAACGACATGAGGGTGTGTAAATGATGACACTATTTTTGTCTTTTTTTTATTGGGTAAATTATCCCTTTAAGTCATTGTTATGAGTTGATCAACTCAATCTTGGTGCTTATTGGGTCTTTTTTTTTGTAAGCCAATCACCTCAAAGACCACTTTGAATCCTTGAAAACCACAGTACTAATATCAGCAAATAGTGTCAAATGATACAAGAATCGAAGAGGGTACAGTGGCAAACCATTGAAAGGTCTTAATACGAATTATGCACTCAGTGACCTGCAGTCCTGCCTTTCCTTCCTAAGTTTATTTGCTAAACATAAAACACACACACACCTCGTTTATTTCTTGTTAATATTCTTGACCTTACACTTCGAGTGGCATACCTTTAATACATAAAAACAAAATCCAGAGACTGGTTTGGTTTTGTAAACAATTCAGCCAAAGCGACACACTTGCCGATGATAAAAGTAAGGTTATAGATTTAATATTGTAATATCGGCCTAACCTGTTAAGTCAGATGGGCATGACTTTGCTGCGGTGTCATTGCAGGTGACTTGTTCCTGAATGCCCTTATTGACACTTCATGACCAGTTCATTTACTGACTAAACTTGTTATAAAAATGAAAAAGGTTCTTACAATGGGGATATACAGTACAAACAAATCAAATAAACCACAAAGTCACTGAAAAAGTCACAGGAAGCAGGTTTTTGATTTTCTCAATAGCATAACAACAAGGCATCGCTTCCTTTTGAAGGAGATCCGATATTTAATGTTGTCTCATGACAACAAAAATTGTAGTATGCTTGGTTACTAAGGTGCAATAAGGGGAATAACGTGCCACCACCATGAAAATAACACCAAAGAAAAACACATTCTCCACCTCAGTCTTAAAGTGAATGACTGGTGTTGAACAACATTGTGAAGGTGAAAAACAACCCGTTTTCTGGGATTCTTTTTATTGGGATCATGTGGTAGTTGCATTTATTTACAGTGTTATTCATAACTCACGTGTACACACATAAGCTTTTTAGATAAGAAATGCTGGGTGATAAACTAACACGCCATAGAGCTAACCTAAAAACAAAGGCGCAATTAACAGTGCCAGGTGGGATATATTAAAATCCAGATGCAATATGCAATTTTAAATATTGCATTTATGTCCATGCTCATGATAAGCACTGACATACAGTGGCACTTTTGATTTATTAAAATAAAAAGTTAAATAAGGAAGTATTAGAACATCAAACCTCTTGAACTTAAAGGGAAAATGTTATCAGTGGTCAATAGATTATATTTTGTCTTTAAATGCTGAGTCATGGATGTATCCACTGATCTACAAAATCCCAGGACCAACAGCGGGAAATATGGGAAATATGTTATAAAAATATCTAAATTAGCCTACTCAGTGATGAAATGATAAGAATTATTTTACATTGGCGAAAAAATAGCAACTAAATTAAGAAATGCATTTCTGGGCATTTGCACTGTCACATAACATTAGGAATAACCCCCTCATCCTATAAACAGGGGTTATGCTTAATGCAATATCTCATTTTAATATGCAACGAGCAAATATTCTGCTACTGACCCTGTTTAATACATCACTATGTATTTATAAATCATAAGAGAAAGTTTTGTTTTACATTACAATTGTATATTTTGTGCATTAGCCTACCAAATTAATATTCAAGAACTGAGACTTAATTTCCCGAAGTCACAATCAACGTGTATGACGGACATTACAACTGAGGAAGTCGAAAACGGTTAATTCCATTTAAAAATCATTAATCAGTTCATTAGTGGGAGTTGTGAGCGGAAATAAGTGAAACAGACAAAACCTAGACAGCTGCCAACCAAGATAACATTTTAGACATTTAGGCACGCGCCGTTATGACACACAGCAAGGCGCTTTTATGTTACAACAATTATATTCGCTTATAGACATGTCATACACCAAATATAAAATGAAACGGGGGTAATCAGTTCCAGTAGGCTACCGTCCATAAGATATAGCCTACATCTTACAACGCCAAATAACCCTAATTCACCTTCACATAGAAACCGAAACACCTCTTGCATGCTGTCAGTGGATATCTAGATTTTACCTTTTTATTATCGTAAAACTCAAAGCCCTAACAGAAACATGCACTACGACCAGTTTAAATCTATGCAATTAATTACCGGTACTATCTTCTTTTTTTTTGTCGCTTCACTCCACGGACGCATGATAGTTAAACAGTCGAACGACATGCAAAGCTGCAATAAATACCGAAATCTCCGAGATGTTAACTAATCCTGTGTGTGGCTGGTTACTCCACGCTGTGGTAACCAAAAGGCTATTCAGACGAGCTCGCTACAGGTTGCTGTCCTAGAGCCGCGAAAAAATGGTCAGGTTAAATTGGATTTAATTCCCATCCTCAGTCGCAATCCCAGCGAAAGCGCCCGGCTGCATGGCACTACAATAAACAGCAGATTCACGATTAATTAAATACTCATTTAACCGTTCAGAGCGATTTATTTGATCAATATGTTAATTGAAATACAGATTAAAATATGACCTGGAGAAGCGCGAGTATACAGTCTGATAAATGCGCGTCATCATCAGTATAAACAGGGGTTATGCGTGCATAACTGATAGATATAGTAGCAAAGTTTAAAAATGCGAAACCACAGAGATATAGCGTCTGCAGGGACTAAATCATGCGATGCATAAGAGGTGTCCGGGCTTTAAATCGGTTGCGAACATTTGGCAGCGCAACATCGTACACTCCCCTTGTCTCACTAGGGTAGAACAAATGTGGGTCACCGGGCCTTCGGATTCTTCCCAGGCAAGCATTAAAAAACACACCACCGTATTTTCACCGCAAGTACGCTTGAAACAAATCCGACACGAATAAGACACTAGAGCTCCACTGCTCCTTCTCAAAATAATGCTATCTTTCAAACCCGCTTGTGCTCTTACCTCGGTTATTTGCCGTCCAGGAGGGGGATTTTCTAGCGCCTTGTTTTGGTTGAGACGGCAGTGTAGGATTGAACTAGAGTTAGAAAAACAGCAGGGCCTACCCTAGGCTTCCCACGCGCGTGCGCAGTACGACCAGAGCTGAATCCCACACAATCTGGCAACACACAGCAAGACCTGGCTTCTAGTTTGTGCGAGTTTTTTTTAATTAGGCCTACTTGTCATTGTATAGATTAGAATACAATTCATAAACAAGAAACAGACAGGTAATTCAGGAAGGAAATTAAATTGAGAAATATAGTAGATCATGGGGAGTTCCCAAAACGAATCATAGAGAAAGGAGAAACTCTGTATTGAAATGACGAAAAATAGGCTGGGATACATAAATAAAAAAAATACATCGCATACAATAAATTAAAATATATACATTAAAAATAGGCACAACTGGGAACATTCAGGACACCGAAATGTCATAAACAATAAAAAGAAAGGTTAATTGAATTGGATCGCCAATGGAATTAAATCATAAAATATGTACCCTAGCAGATCATAGAGAGTGCCTAAAAAGGCTTAGGCTATTTATAACAGATAAAGAAAGGATAAATCTGTCCACCATAATAGAATTAATACAAATAAAACATTTAATAATTTAAATAAATAAATAATAGAAATAGGCACAACTGGGAAACCAAAAAAATATAAACACTAAGATTCGATCATGCATTTTAAGTTTTGGCAACCTTTATATATAGGCCTATATATATATATATATATATATATATATATATATATATATATATAGTATATAGGCCTATACATAATAGCCTGACAGCTTTAGGCTAAATCTAAACATCAGCATTTTAACATTGGAAAAAATCTAACCATAAATAAAGTTGTTGTTTTTTTTATCCTGCAAAAAAAATTATATCCTACTAATAATCTATGAGTTTTAAAGTGAAGAAAGGAGCTCTAACACATAAGAAATCGCATAAATAGGCTAAATAAAAAAATTTAAATGAGAAAAATGAATCAGTCTTTTGAGGAGTTAACTATAAAATGTATACACGGAATGTATCACTGAAATGTTTGACATATTTGCCTATGAATCGTCTGAAATAATTTTTTTATTTTTAGCTATTGCTTGGTCTTTCACAAAATGCGATTTAGCCTTTCTGCTTGAAGTTATTAGCCTACATTTCACTGCTTCCGTAGCGGTTTTAAAGTTTCAGTTATTTCAAAAAGACAATACTTTGCTCTCTTTTAATGATTGTGTGTTGGTGTGAATTTTATGTTATACAAACGTTCCTAATCTTTGGCCCACATGTGTCGCTCTCTCTCTCTCTCTTGGCCGAAAGCCAATTAGGTCAAATACGCACGTCAACCAATCTTGGATGTGGCACAGCGCGCGAAAATTTTAGTGCATGCCGTATTGAATGACATTTGTCTTGTCCAATAGAAAGATGATGCGAGTGCGCGACATGCTGCGGAGCTGTTAATGGAAGCCAGGTACAATTATATATAATTATATTATTGCTCGTTTTAAAAGAGGACCAAGGCAATTTCTATGTTTTTTTTAAAGGTTCTTTAAAAAAACCTTTGCTTGATTTGCATTAAGTCCATAGTGTACAAATTTTCTTAGTGAAAACATGTAATGCTTCAGTGACATACAAATCAGTGGGGTCGAGAGCAGGACGCACAGACGTGTAGAAATGAGTGTCTGACTATTCATGTTTTAAATCTAACTCAACATGATGTAGAGTTCTATTATTTATGGTAAAAGAAAAAAATTTAGCTATCGGCCTATTCATTCGTATGATTAGCACATTTTGCACAATGTTTTTTTTTCCTTCTTTCTGCTAATTATTATTTAAGTGAGTGACAGGGGGTCCGTGGAAAAGTCTAGTGAGGTAAATAAATAGATAAATCAATAAATATTAAGATGATTAATATTAAAATAAATACAAAATGTATTGTCACGCACTGTTTCTATTATGAGTGGAGATCTCGTGACACCCAGTGGCGCAAAGCTTCAGACACCGTGCCACTATATTGCAGTGACAAAATAACCACACGGTGGTGCTGTTATCATATTAAATTCATTATATTAACCTTATTGAACAAGGTTGGCTTGATTTTTGCGTTATAAATTTACTCTCGCCTCAAATTTGAAAACATTACCATATACAGGGGAGAGCGGGCTCAGTTGCTGAGGTTTGGCTGCAGTGCTGGTTCTGCAAACAATGGGCACCTGAATAATTCAGATTGAATTGTTGAACTCTCACTAAGAAAGTATCTGTAATCTTTTAATTATGTTTTTATTATTTGCCTGTGGAAGAAGTATAATTTAGCATATAGGCCTACTTAAAAATAGCTACATTAAAGAATAGGCTACTTAAGTGCGAACTGAATGTAATGTTTTTGGACATTAAACATGTTAATTAAATGAAAATTTATTTTTTAAATAGCCTATATTTAAAATGTTTTATATTCATGTTTTTAGACCTGCACTTAAGTTGTAGCCTACTTTATAAGAAATTTCATAATTAGCCTATAATAATTGTCTTTGAAATATGGTTAAAGTGAAGCTGAATGACAAGCTTTTATGGTAAACTGAAATACTTTAATGTTATTTCTATTGAAAATTGTGTCATAGTCTATATTAATATGTTTGTAATTACACATTTGTAATAATGAAGTTGCAATTTAAAACATTTAAAATGTATTAACTTTAAATGTAATAATGAACAAGTTAAAATTATAATGTTAGTCAAGACATCAACAAAGTAAAAAAAAACTTGCTGCCTTAAATTTTCAAAGTACAATCAACATTTCAACTAAAAAATATAACACTTACTTTGGAACACTAAAAAATTGAGTCGAATCTCATATAACTTTAAAAATAGTTTAAAATAGCTTAACTTATTTTGTGGCCTTTTATTTCATAATTATTATCTATAATCTGTAAAAAAAAGTGTTCCTTTTAAGATTTGAAGTACACTAAGTGCACATTCGATGCAATTAAGCACACTTCTTTTTTATAAGGGTCCATAGGGCAGTATACAATTAGCTTCAGTTATTGTTTTAGCCGTGTTTAATAATTTAATTTTGCAAATACAACCATATACAAAATGAAAATAAAAACACTAGAATTGTTTTACTTTATGGTCTTGATTGTGCATGTATTGGTTACAGCCATTTGTCAGGTAAATACTGCAAATTAAACAACACTTAAAATGCAGGTTGGAGAACGTGGTTCATTATAAGATTGTAAATTAAGCTAATAAATCTTTAATTATAAAAGTGTATCTTACTCAAGGGCATAAAAATATCAGAGCGGGCAAGTAATCTCAGTTCCTAGGTCATTGGTTACCAATAAACCAGAAGTGTTTGTAACCCAAATTAGCCCTTAGACTATAACAAATTAGATCTTCAGCAGGTTCTGTGTGTGTTTCATTTGTGTATTTTTCTCATGCCCTCAGATTAATTGCGTTCAACATCTTTTCACAACCCCGAAGCTTCCTTTTTCACACCCAGCCCACTACAAAACACCCACTACAGGACTAATGTGTTTCGAGTTGTACCCTCAGGTCTGTCTAGAACCGGTCAAGTGATCTTCCACATCTACACACCCATGTTTTCTGTCACAAGTTTCTAAAAGGAAATGCAGTCACGATCCATGACGTAACCTACTTCATTATTTCAAGCCACTGTTCATCCTCACATGACAACATCTCAATAAACACATTTATGAGAACAATAGACCATAAGCAAGATTCAGCTAAACCGATAAAGGACTGAAAAGAGACGTTTATCAAAAAGGATGCAGTTCTTGAAACATGCTGTTTGGATGGTCAAATCTAATTAAAATGGAAGTGATCGGAAGTGAAGTTTGATTAATGCTTTTTGACTAATTGTTGTAGATAGCACGATAACAAAAACACACACATTCATCAAGAGAAAGAGGAAATGAGCAACCAGAGTCCCACCAGTGCTTTCAAGAAATAACTGAAGAGAAAAAAAAAAGTTTTATTTCTTTGTTTTTGGTGGGAAAACCCCGTACAGTCAATTTGGTCAAAATCACACTGGCACGATGAGGAAACATTTTATAATGCTTTTAATTCAAAAGGCACAGCACAGTTACACAAACAGGACATTTGGACAGATAAAAGACTTTATTTGGATTCCGTACATTCAACATCACAATTTAACAGGAGGGTGTTTTCTGGAACGAGTTATGTGATGTTTAAGGTTGACTGGCTCTGGATCATCACATCTGTGGCAAAGGGTCTGGTGCTACTGAAATTGTTAATGAAGAAGAGACTGTTTATATATATATATATATATATATATATACACACAGAGACATTAGTATAGCTCAAATATGTTTTTTGTAGGTTTAAGTTCACACTCTAATGCTATTAAAGACCAATGCCCTGTATATCAGTATATGGAAATGTATATTGTATTGTTGTATATTTAAATGTTTTTCTTTATTTTTGTCCCGTGACTCTAGACCCATGCAGTGCACTTGTAGAAAACACATGAGATTTGAAGAAACAGCTTTAAATGATTATCTCAGTTCATCATGAAATACCTGATTTTTCCATTCTTTATTGTTTTACACATACTCAGCAGATCTTCTTCCATTTCGTGGCTGCACAGAAGTACAAAGAAAAAAAAAACTTTACCATGGTAATGCAAAGTCCGATTTCAAAACGATTTTCACAGGATGAATTCTTCTGAATGTTTAAGCTTTCGAATGATCCTTAATTTCTGATGATTACGAAAAGGAAAAAGGCAATAAAAAAGAGCGCCAAGCATCCCACTTGCGAGACGGTGACAGTTAAGGGGTTTAACTCAAAACTTAATGAAAGTAAATAAAATATTCCTTATTGTGTTGGACAATTAACAGCTGTCATACTGTAGGCCTACCCTACCCGATAAAGGAAGTATCCTCTGCTCTGGATCCGTCCAGGTCCTTGGAGATCATCCTGCACACAGAAGGAATTGTTATAGTTATGCTCAAATATCAGACCACACTTTCTGATACTGCTACTGAGCATTGTTTAACTGTTTCTAACTGAATCGAAGGTGAATCAAAGGTCACGCAGTGTTGGCAAGAGGGAAAAACAATTTATCTACCCAACAAAATCCATCAGGACCATTTCCTTTGTGAGAGTGAGGCAGTCATTTATTCTTGTTCAGTTTTGTGTTTTACCCTTATAGCACAATAACACTTTTAGCGTACAATTTCCTCTAAAATGGACAGAAGCAGTTAATCAAACTAAGGTCGAGCCATTTCACATCCTGTACATTTAATTAGATGGACTCAAACTCATGAATGCACATGTCAGCCTCGTGCAACCGTGTATGTGTACAAGCATGTAGAAATGCATACTTTTTTTAAAGTTAAACACAAAAAAATTGTAACCTTACACTGGGAATGTGAAATTAATATAATAAATAAATATATTGCATTTAATTTAATTGTCAAAAAATCCTGAACAAAATGTATCACGTTTCCACAAAAATATAAGGCAGCTCAACTGTTTTCAACATTAATAATAATAAGAAATATTTCATCAAATCAGCAGATTAGACATTGAAGACTAGAGGAATGATGCAGAAAATGCAGCTTTGATTATATAGTAATACATTACTTTTTAAAATATATTCAAATAGAAAACTTTTCAGTTGCTGGACGTAACCAATGTAACTTTGGATGCTGAAAATTCAGCTTTGCCATCACAGGAATAAATTACATTTTAAAATTCAAATAGAAAACGTTCCAGTTACTAGACGTAACCAACATAACCTTGGTTCCGCTTATGGGAAAAAAACTTTTTCTCGTTTTTCTCTGAATACTGAAGCCTGATTGGTTCACGTCAGACAAAAGGCTTTTCAGCCCACAGAAACGGGCAGAGCCGACTGCCTATTTAAGTCGTGCTGAAAGTCATTTTCGTCAGAATTTGTTCAACTGAGGAGTGGCAGCGTTGACTAGTGCATAGGTGCCGTAGCATGGCAAGATACGCAATGGAACCAGGGAACCAAGGTTACATTAGTAACCAGAACACTCCGCTAGACCAAGCCCAAGAGGAGACAATTCCCCTGGTGGTGTGGGCCTTCACCCTGATAGGGCACTGCAAGTCCAATGAATTGTAAGCTGGTGCTATTGCGTCCACTATCCAGTGGGATTGTCTTTGCTTCGTAAGTAGGCAGCCCCATTGAGTGGCCTCCGAAGCACACAAACAGCTGCTCTTACTGCCTGAACTGGCTAGAACACTCAATGTACACCCTAAAGGCCTGAACCGGGCGAAGTGGGTGTGGCGTCTTTTTGCCCTCAGTAGAGGGGAGAGCAGAGAGTGAAATGACTTGTGCCCTAAAGGCCGTAAAAAGCTTCTTAGGCACATAGCCTCGTCTAGGCCTAAGAACAACTTTACTGTGGTCGGGCCAAAACTTGAGGCAGGAAGCATCTTCTGAAAGAGCCTGCAGATCACCAATTCGCTTGACCGATGCAAGAGCCAGCAGAAGGGTGGTCTTTAGCAAGAGAGGTCGAAAGTTGACTGTCCTGAGCGGCCACAAAGTGCCCTCAGGACAATAGACAGGTTCCAGGTAGGAACCGTGTTGGGGCGAGGCGTGTTTAGCCTCCTGGTCCCCCTGAGAAATCGGACCACCAGGTCATGTTTCCCAACCGACTAGCCAGCTATAGGAGCGTGGTATGCCGCAATAGCTGCCGTGTATACCTTGACTGTGGATGGGGTGCGTCCACCGTCCAACAGCTCCTGTAGGAATGAGAGAATAGAAGCGATCTCACAAGACAGAGGGACTACATTCCGAGCTGAGCAACAGCCGGAAAAAATAGGCCATTTTTGGGTGTAAGGGGCGCCTGGTAGAAGGTACCCTAGCCTCAAAGACCGTGTTCATGACCTCCGGGGAAAGATGTAAAGGCTCACAGATGAAGGCTGGTCTGGGCACGCATACCACTGGTGGGGAGGACCCAGTATTGACAGCAAACACAACGCCTCCAATTCCCGGAACTGAACAGGGTTTGAGAGGTGAACACATAGAAGCTTTGGGGGTGGTCCAGCCTCGGCGGGACTTAGCATCCTCCTCCTTGTGCCCGAGGCATCAGTGCTGCTTGGGCGGATCGGGGTCCAGCACTAGCTTAGGACAGGGTCCTTGGAGCTTGGGAAATGGGTAGCGCTTAGCTGGATGGAAGCGCTGCTTCACCTCTGGTTCCACCTTTTGCTGAGGCTGGTGTGGAAGCCGGCTTGGCGGGCTGCTGAGTCGTCGACAACTTAGTGCGACTCGAAGCAGCAGAGAAACTTGCCGACAGGAAGTGGCGCATCGCTTGTGATGTCTTCTGTGCCGTTGTAAAACGCTCAGGAAAATGGTCGACTGCGGAACCAAACAAACCCGAGGGAGAGACAGGGGAGTCCAGGAGGCCTGTCTTGTCAGCGTCCTTGATCTCCGTTACGTTTAAACAAAGGTGGTGCTCGAGGACCACCAATTTGGCCATGACATGACCAATCGTTTGGGCCATAGATTAAGTGGCTGCACAGCTCCACGAAGGCCGCCGGGTCAGGACCACTCTCGTCCATGGCACAAAGAAGCTTGGCTTAGTAAACTTGGAAGACCCCCATAGTGTGATGAATGGAACCAGCCTGGAACCACTCATCGAGCCGGCTGGAGGCGGGCTCCTCTGGAGCCGACCAATTGAAGCCCAACTCGTTAATGGTCTTGGTAAGGACACAGATGAGCTCTGAGTCCTGCTGAGTCCGTCTTTTTAGGTGGTGGACGAGGTGGAGTCATCGCCGGAGTTCACCCAGCCCTTCGCTTCAGATGCAGCCAGAGACATCGAGTCATCACAATTGCCCTCGGAGCCTCCAAATGAAACCAAATGAAACCATCTCACACCAGATGAGGGGCACTGGTCATTGCAGGTGAAGAGCACAAGCGAAGGGAGGGCGAGGTATGTGGACACTGGGCCGACGTGAGCTCACTACAGCCTTGCTGCTCCGTCCCACGGGTTCTTTCGCCTCTGCTCGAGAGGGGATGAGAAATGGAGAGCGTGCGAGGCAGGATCGCTCTCTTTAAAGAAATAAAGTGAGTGCACTCTATAAAGTGAGTGCAACAGTGCGAGATTCATGCTCCCGCAGAGCGAGCAGCTGGTCTCAGTGAGAACAGCCTTGGCTTGGGTGTGTCCCAGGCATGCGATGCACTTGGTGTGCTCGTCCGAGGGAAGCAGGGGAGCCCTGCATGAGCCACATTCATGGTGTGACATTTTGCAACAAACGCCTCTGTAATTTGCTCTTTTAGAAGGAAAATTGCTCTTTGAGATTATCGCCGGAAAGCCGCAGGGGAGAAGCGTTGGATCAGCTGCAGCTGCGAAGTGCCATTAATTCGAAGCTGGGGCTTAATTCGACAGCGAGTGGAAAGGCTTTTTATCTTCTCTTTGGAGTCAACGAGGAGATGATCTTCGAGCTTGAAGGAGAAAAATCTGGACGAAAATGGCTTTCAGCCCAACTTAAATAGGCTGTCTGCCCTCCCTCTTTTGGCGGGCTGAATCAATCAGTCCTCAGTATTCGGTTTTCCCCATAAGCGTCAGAAACTGACAAAATGCGAGTGAACCGTATTGAAAGATAACAATTAATTTAAAATAGAAAAAAAAAACATATTTCACAATATTGCTGTTTTACTGTAATTTTGCTCAAATACATTAAGTATTGATGAGCATAAGAGACTTCTTCCAAAACATTTATAAATCTTATCATCCTTAAACCTTGAAACGTAAGTGTAATTCTTGTATATGACATAAATCAATATATTAAAACCAATAATATATTTACAAGTTCCACATATATTTATTCTATTCTATAGAATAGTCTATAAGATAACATATATCTTCTATTCTATTCTATATCTATTTATATATATATACTGTATAAAAGTACATGTACTGTATTAGATTAAACTGGGAAGGGTCATAGTACTTGCATATTGTTGTCCTATTGTTTGTTTAACTGCTTCTGTTGTTCTCATTTGTAAGTCGCTTTGGATAAAAGCGTCTGCTAAATTATTTAATGTAAATGTAATGTAAATGTATATATGGATTGAATAAGGTAGTTTGACTTTTATGTCAACATCAATGTTTCCATCATCAACCAGAGAAAGAGAGAGGTTGTCATATTTGCAGTGTATAAACACAGATACACACACTGTCTGTTTTAATAATAATTAACACTTAACACTTTAATAATTAACACTTAACACTTAATTAAATCAACAATTACCGATGGTCAGAAGAGAAGCCCTAGAGCTAAGTCGTGATGAGATATTATCAAACAGCATATGGCCTTTCATCAAGCAGCACCGAGGATTGAGAGGAACAGACACTTCAGTCAGTCTCCATGAACATCCCTCTAAAGTTACATTGTTTTTTATCATGCATTTACCACAGAATTTAATATGTAATGGTCATGGACCCTATTTCGTATCAAGACAAGGAAAAAAAACCCTCAAGAGCGTAATTCCTCCATAATAATAATAATAATCATAATAATAATAAACGTATGCACTATTCAAATAGATAATTAGGGGACAAAGAGGAATTCTTTTTTTATATATATTTAGTACAGTTAATTTTCCTAAACTCTAAACTGACTTTTTAATATATATATTTGGTGTCTTGGAACTTACCCAAAACTAAATATTGATGGGGGAAAAAGCCTTGCATGTTTTAGTGATCATACTTACAGTGCTTATAGTCTGAATGAAGGTAAGCATGCAGGATACATACATTTAATTTCATTCTCCTGCTTCTTCTTCTGGCAAGCTGGGGTATGAGCTCCAGAAGAGGGTGCAACACAGTAGACTGACACATACACATATATAGAGAGATATCATGAAGACAGATATGGAGAGATATGAAAACCATGAACGGCTGCTCCTGGGATTGGCCAGGGGTCGCAGAGAGGACTCTTGTGCGTTCTCTCGCGCACTTATCTGTCCTCAGTGCGGCTCAGTGTTCATTTAGCACACATGGTGCACTGATGTTCAGTAAAATCACAGGCATGCAGGCCATGCCAGAGCACATGTGGGGGAACGTGAAGTTATGATGTCAACATCAGGGGATAATGTTTTTGTGTGTGTTTGTGAGTGTTACATAACAATTATGTTATGAATATGTACACCTGATTCCATATTTGAAACACATCACAAAACTGGCATCTAAATATAAATGAATTCATAGAAACCTTTGCATGATACCTATTTGCAGAAGACAATGCTTCTGTAATGTGGTGGACATGCAACGAATGGACAGTTAGGAAGAAACTAAGCAGTTCCTCTGATGGCATCAACACAAAATGGCATGTAAATTCAATTTGAAAAATGTTAAGATAAAATTAAGTTCTCTTCTGGTTTGAGTCTAAACCAAAATTCAGATATTAATTCACCAAAAAAGTCAATCTAGTGCAAATTATAATATAGGAGATAATAATTAATGTTCTTTTCCAAAGTGTGGATGCTATCAAGGAGGAATCATAAGATGACAGAGGTTAAATGCATGGAATGGGAACTAAAGAGTAGATAGTTTTATATGTATAAGAGTAAATAATCTGAATACTAAAGGTGACACTGTAGACTTAGTGGAAGCATTATGAAGACAATACATAGGTAAAATAATAAAATCAATATTTTATATTCACACATTTATCTATTTGGTGTGTAGCCGTGTAATAAGTTCTGATCATCCAGTTAAGTTTTTTTGCAAGTAATATTTTGGTTATTTTATTTTATTTTATTTTAGTTAATTTCTCGCACTTACTGTGCATTATCCTTTATGGGAATGTAGCTAAGATTTTGCTTTTGCACAACCTTGGCTCAAAAGGGAACTGTGCAGTGGCCTAAAATGTATTTAATTTACGTGACCTTTATTTAATGCCCGAGTATTAGATCACAGATTGCAATTTGCAGTCGAGTGTTACTGAAGACAGTGCAGCGTAGCAACTGTGGCTGAGTGCTGAGAAAGCAACAGACACTAAACAACTCTTGAGGAAACCTACCGTCCCATCTGTAAATCCTGCACCATACGGTTTAGTGTAATGAAATAAGAACTATACATACATGTACAGACACACAAATACACAAAAACATATACACAAACACAGAAGTTACACAAACATATACACAGAAAGGCAAACACCAAACAAAAATCAATACAAACAAAAACATGAAAAACATTCATACAATAAATAATAACACCATAATCCATAAAAAGACATCATGATGTTATGATGTCATTGAATTGTCATTGCATTGAATGTGTTTGAAAAAAACGACCTCAAATTAGACCTCAAATGTCACATGCTCACCCTTTTGCTGGTCTCTCGAGCTGTGATCTCCTGCATATACAAAAAGCCAACATTAAAAAATCATAATAATGAATCATCCTTTTATTAATCTACAAATTACAGGCTTTACAAGTTACTTATTTTTTTTTACTGTATCAGATTAAAATTGGTTGAGCAGCTGAGACCCAGACGGAATCTGTGGATGTTTTTAGTTATTTATTTATTTTATGCAGTAATTTTAGGGGAAATCTGTGGAATGGATTAAATGCATTAAATGGAGTTAAGAGTGCTACATGCTTACTGGTAGCTGAAACTAGGCCTTTAATAAACAAACGTGCAAAGTTTGGCAGCGATGTGAAGAATATCTTCACAGTTCTACGCATGCTGGGCATAAAATTCACCTTTGATTTTTGCAGTGATCCCAGCATTAGGAAACACAGGTCCTCCAGGACATCAGATGTCTGGAAAAGATTAAAAGAAAAGAAAATTGATTATGGACAGTTTAAAGGTCTGAGGCTGAGCCAAATGAGTCAAGTAACTAAATGATGTACTGAAAGTGTCCATTTTCAAGTGAATTTCTATTCAGGAAATGTTAAGAGCACAATTAATCGGGGTTCACAGCGCAGTAACCCGACTTTTTTATATTTCTCTATAATTTGACATACCATAATTCACTTACGGTTTGCTTTAAAAACACACACATAAGTAGCTGTATTGCAAATGGCAACAACACCCCATTACTCACTCTAAAGGATGGGTCTGCGGAGAGGTAGAACGAGCACAGATCAGTTATCTAAGAAAAAGACAAAAATGCAGTTGCAATTTGGCAGCTTGTTTAAACGAGATTCAAAGAACTAATAAAAAGTTTGTGTTTATCCTTTCTCCAAATGCCCATAAACACATATTATTATGTGCTTTCATATCCCAGCCTCTAGATCCCCAGCTTTACCCATGTAATTGCTCATGTACACACAGTTAGAAGAACATGTAAACAAAGCAGAAGTGCAATCATTACTTTGGAGGGCAAAGTTTACACTGAACAAAATGGGGATAAGTCATTTATGATGAACTTTTGTCTCTGAGGAAATTTCTATTTAACTGGATGCATTAGAAGTGATTTGTCGGAAGAGTAAAAAGGAAAGGACTCATAAGCATTGACACTTAGTAAATCATACTCACCTGGGTTAGTAACTGCTCATGCTCTATTGAAGATGGATTCAAGAGCACTGGAGCACCTGCAATTTACGCAGAAATCATTATTACATATATTCCACTACTATTTAGTGTCACAAGCAAAGTGAATTTGAATCATGTAAAACATTGTATGAATTTTTATTAGAATATGACAGAGAAATAATTGTTATATTGACACATTGAGTTCTACACAGCATGCTGTAGTTTTGTCCACTTTTAGTGACTGAAGTTTCAATTGGTCACGACTCAAATCTCAAATCTTATTAAGATATCTGTCTATATTCTAAAGCAATCTTCATTGTCAAGAGGTTTCTTGCAGTTGCATCACAAAATTGCCAATGAAATCAATCTGGAATCCTTGACATCTGGAATCCTTGTGAGGTTTGGTTCGGAAATGAATACTCATGCTTGTCTATTTTCTTGTTTTGATGATTTTGCCCTCTTCCCTCAATGGAATAAGCTCTAATTTGGCTGAGTTTGATTGTTAAGTTTAATTGAGTTTGTTCATTGATCTATTGTGTGGGTCTTTCAATCTGGATTTTCTTTATAAACTGTCAAAAAGTGTTTCCATGATTGATTTGTGCATTTGTGGTCTGATTAAAGTCTTAGAATAGGTCAATCATTAGGCTGTAATTACATATACCTAGTCAAAAAACAAAACAAAAAACAGTAGTAGTTTAGGGAAGAAACCAATACAGTACCAAAGAGAAAATACTTGTGCAGTTTAAAAAAAAGTTTGTTATTGTAAACTTTCATCTATGACATTTAACAATAATTTGTGATGGCATAATTCTATCTGTGTATCAATAAATGAGTCACATTTGTCTAATCTGACAACATCTCTCGTGGCATTTCTTATACTGCCATTATATTATTCAAATTCGTGTGATATCACTGCTGTCCAAATTGTCAAGCTCTCTGCTGTACAATAACACTTTTTTTCTCAGTGATATCATAATTAGCAGTTACATGACTGAATCCAATTTGACGGTAAACAGCTCTTGGTATAAAGAGTGAATGCTTTATTGCTTGGAGATGATCAAGAAAATGATTATATTTATCCTTGTTGTGTTATGATTATAATTCACAAAATGAATCTGGCACATTACACTGTTTACTCCAGAATCGTTTTCCAGGTTTATTGAAAAACATACAACATTTGTACTGTTCTAATTAGTCTCGAACTAACAAAAGTTTCTGCCTTAAATTTTTATGTACAATCAACTTGGATGTTTAAGTCATTTCAACTTAAAACTTTTTTAAAAATTAGTTGAATCTTGTATACCTTAAAAGGTAAAAAGTTGAAAATTGCTTAACCTATTTTGATGTGTTAAAGCAATTTAAAAACATGTTGATCATATAATTTTTTACAGTGAATGCACTTTAGCAGAATTCACAGCCTTACCTATACAGTACAAGCCCTTTATAGTTAATGCGTCACAACGGATTCCTGCTCATTATCTACTGACACACTAATGCAGCACATTGTGAACCATAAGCAAGAGAACTAAGTTTGACTAATCCTTTAGTATAGATCAAAATCATATACAAGAATGAAATCAGTCAATCCAAAGGCAGGGTAAAGACAGACGTTTTTGATGAGAACAGCAAAGCACTTGTTTTTTAATACCTGTAGCAATATTTATTCGTTTTCCATATTTAATTTGTCACAGTCTGTCAGTTGTTCTTGATTTGATTTATATATATCGTTTATATATATATATATATATCGTTTATATGAAGACTTCAGATGCAAAAGCCTCTGTCCATCTAAAGTTTTTGTTTAATATGAATATTTTTATCAGGCTCCTATAGGTTTCTACCCAAGTACCGGCATTTCTGAATGGACTGAGGCTGGGATTTAGTGAGTTTGAAGTGAAAGTATTTGATGAATGTATACTATGTGCGGAGAGCATTCACTCAATATAATTATCTCATTTTTGACAGAGGTGGCTTTTAGAGGCTTTTGTATCGGAGGTCTTCATATAGCCTATATATATATATATATATATATAATTGTAACAGTTGCGTTTATTTTGAGTCATCAAAACATCCTCCTTGGCTTCACATATTTACCAAACTTTCATCAACTATTTTGAGGCAACAGTTGTTGTTTTTTTAGAGCACTGTTTGAGATTTTAAATAAATACTGAGAGTATTCTGACTCTATTGTTTTGATCATTCAGTAACATAACAACACTGTACCTCTATGACTGTACAGCTGAAAACCTCCCCTTGATTTGGTAAAAAAAAAAAAAAAATTTCAAAAGAATATGATGCTACAAACGATATAAAGATATACAAGCATGATGATGATGATACAAAAAGCATTTTAGCAGATAAACGTATAGACTACATTTTTAAATAAAGTTCATTTATATTATATTATTTTAATTATCATAATTATGTTGCTGCTTAGAACAGGTATTAATTTAGATTTAGGTTTACTTTTGGGGGAGAGCATTGCTCAACTGAATAATCTTTCTCATTGGAGAGATAAAGTAGGCCACCAAACTTCTTCAACTAAGTTATTCTAACATCACTAAATAAGTACAAGGATAGATGTAGGCTATGTGGAAGACTTACTTGTGGTGATGGTGGGTATGAAGGAGATGAAGAGGATCGCGAACATCAGGGTGGAGTTGTGTGCTGGGCTCATCGCGCTCTGAGCTGCTTCGCGTTCACACTGACTGCTGTTCCTCATGCTCTCGTCTCGTGCGCGTCAGTCAGTCAGTCTGCGACGGTTCTTGTGGTGCTTTCTCGGTCTGACTTGCCAGCCCAACATTATGAACTCTCGGAGTTACACACCCTCTTCGGAAATCGACCTGCAAAGTACGTCACGATGAATGAGCCCCGGCACGTCATTAATTTACACAAACGATGATGTGACATGAGTGGTCAACAACGCTATCGCTATGAGTAATCAAAGTAAAATATTTAATCTTCAACTGGACATTTTAGTGTACTGTGTCTACACACGGTTATTTGTTTTAACGTAAAATGCATTTGGCTTTTAAATAAATACATTTTTTAAATATTGCCTGTTGAATGACAAAACGTTTGCTGAGACAAACGTCCTGGTGTAAAAGTTTCCAAATGTAAATCTATTATATGGATTACACAGAAGACAAAACAAAGAAACGTTGAATAAAATATTGGTACCATTACTATTAAAGATTCATTAAATATGAATATGGTCATTCCTCTGGTTGACAACAGTCATTTGTAGACAAACACGTTATATCAAAGTAAAGGGAAGTCTCTTTAATGGTGGGCAAACAAAATAAGAAAAAAGTCATGTAAACAAAGTAAAAATGCAGGTATCTCTGTATTTCTCTGTATATCTCTCAGGTATTCTCCAGTGTCTCTCTATGTGAGAAATAAGAGTTTGTTTCAGCACCACGTGATATGGACAGCTCCAGGCTAAAGTTCCACTTGAGTCCAATTACCAAAAAAATCACTAATCACAAATCACAAATCTCTAGGATTCTCTAAATGCAGAAATGTGTGCCATATAGTAAGATTTAAACATGTCCTAAACATGAAAGAAATCCTGTAAATTCTGTAAATGATTCAGACTATGATGTTCATTTATGCTTAGTTATCTAAAACAAACTACCGGTACTGAAACTTCCTGCAAAGACTTGGACTCACTTGCCATTAATCTACTTTCATTTGTGCATGTTATATTACATTTGTGCATATTGTGCATGTTATATTAAACTTAAGCCTTTTATGCCGTGAGGGAATTGAACACCCAATGCTATTAAGTAAATTGTATTGAGTAAATTGTGACAGGATATGAGGATGAAATAAGCCTTTATGTTGAGTCAACAGGCGTTGATGTCCTTTTCACAATTTTGTTTTTTTTGCAGACAACAAGAGTTGCCTTCATGCAAGTGTTCCCTTCTGATCATGTGATTTCGACTGCATTGAAGTCACAAGGGAGTGCTTATATCACATTATTAAAATAAATAGAAGGTTTGCAATTACTTTTATCAAATTTGCAATTAACTGGGAAGACGAAGGCGTTGGAGTGTCATAGAAAAACATAAAAGATTCAGCCTTTTGTAATCAGCTTTGTCCTATTTTTGAGGGTGTGGCTATAGCTCCTTTGAGTGGGATGTAGATACAGATAATACGATTGCATCAGTGTCTGTTTAATATTTCCTCATTATGAAAATGTCAAGCATTGGTGTCATGGGCTCTGGAGTAAGATTCTCAGCATTGGGACATGGCCTCACATTTCTGGCCATTTTCTAATGTATGTGTCTGTAGGTGTGTACTTGAACAATGGGATTGTTAATATTCATTTGTTTGAGTCAAAACATGCCTAGACAATATGTCCACCTGTCTAGGTAAAATTAAGCCTGTGGTTGAGCTTGCGTAGGGGGGAGGTGTGCTGAGTTTGTGTGCCTACCGCCGCACATCATGACGCACACGGGAGAGTGAGATTTGATTCACAGTTAAGCATAGCGCCACTGGGAAATATCGGCTAAATATCAAAGTGAATAAATAATCAGTGAATATCCTTTACAAGAGGGTTATTGCTGGAGTTTTGGAGGATTGGGACTGGATGACTGAGTAGCTTCAGCGGGACTGAAATAAATACAATGAGAGCTTTTGCACAGGTTAAAGAGATAATTTATTCGGCAAGAGGGACAGAAAAGGAAGAGGTAGGAATGAAATTAAGAGGATTAATAAAAAAAACATGGATAAAAACACGCTGCAGAGTTAAAACGGATAGGTGAGATGGAAACACATATAATGCACATTATCAGAATTAATATTTAGAAGTAGCATGAGCAACAGTTGCTCACGAAAGTGAGGACTGTCACCATGTATGTGATTGCCCTTGTAGTTACACCACATTTTTCACACTAACATACTGTATATATACCATAATCTGATCATCTATCTGTTTCTAAATGTTGGTACTTTTTTTCCAAAAAGATTCAAGCTGATGCTTTTCTCCAAACCTCTTAAAATAAGGAAACCAAGCAATTTAATACCAATTTAACAAATGCACCAACAATATTAGTTTATTTAAAGCCTCATTTTTTATTTTGGCTTTTTGTCACTTTTTCTGTTGAATAACAAAAACTTTATTTTATAAATGGTTTATTTATGGTTTTGTTGGAAAAATGTCTTTTTGTCCCATTATCAAACACTTTTGGTTTCAGAATAAATTATTCAGGCATGAAAAATCCACTGATAGTGTGTATCAGCCAGCAAAACAAATGCACTTTTAAAGGTTACATTCACCAAAAAATAAAAAACTAATTTACTTGACCTTAAGATCCAAATGTATATTATTATAGGACAAAAAAAATGGATGAAGGATGAGGATTGTAACTGTTAAACCCCAAAACCTTTAAGGTACCACAAGTCTGTAAGTTTTATGAAGCCATTTATTGACACTATTGTGTCAGGAAATTGCAAAGCGTGTTGGCTTTAGTTTAATGGACAGGGGGATTTACAGTACTGGCTTATACCATCTCACTTATTGGGCAGTTCGGTAACTTGGGGTCTCTGTGACCAAGAAGCATCATGAGAAAAAATGTGATTCAGATTCAAGCTGACCTATAGGTGATTTAAGCATGACTCACACAACAAGTTTATTAGCGACAATCTCTGCTGTCCTACATCCACTCATTCCTCCACCCTTTCTTATATAAACCACCTACACCCTCCCAAATCCATTTTCCCAACAGTTTTTAGTTTGCACATAAAGTTATGTCTGTTGGATCATTGGGGACACATAATGTGAAACATGTATCATCAGAGTAATTTGCCATCTGGAAAGTAGATGTTGTTCCTGACTCTTACTATCAGTAAATAAAGAGCTCTTATGTGCAGTTATTATATAACACATGTTCAGATTCTTTATAATCACTTTCATCAGATTCAATTAACTCTCTAAAACAAACTGGGTCAGGTTGTTGTTTTTCAATCAGTTTAAAATGTTCCTCAAATGCTCTTTATACTGAAAAAATGTCCTTCAAAATGAGTCAGATGACTTAAACGACAAACATTTCCAGTTTTTATAACCTGCATGTTTTGGAAGTAATTTACGCTATACAATCCATGGTGAACATACTCATACCCATAAACATCCATTTATAAATGTCAACAGTCACTTACTTTAATGTGAAAATGGTGGTGTGTTTTTTTTTACTCCTCTGCCTTGTTTACAGTGAAAAGAGGCTGGGAAATTAACCTTATCAATATGGCAAGATACTGACATTAGGTCATTGACTTCACAGCACTCTTGGAAAATCAATGGTTAATGAGCAGCTGCACACAATATAGCCGCATCTGATAAGCCACTATGTAATTAATGCTTCCGCTGAGTATGGCCGCGGGCATTAGAGAGGGAACTCCAGGCTGAGGGAATAAACACTGATATTTCAGAGCACTAATTATAGAGACAATGTTGTCTTTCAGAGGGATAAAGAGTTTATCAGGCTCTACAGTGAGCTCTAAAGAAAAGATATGCGATAGACACAGAGTCAAAGCAACAGACCATTCCGGTTCTGGACACATTTAGGGCCTTTCACAGAACCCACACTTGTGCACTTGACTGCTTGTCTACTTACATGACGTATTTCTTGTATTTGGCATCTAAGTGTTCAAGTGGGTGTGAAGACTGCAATTGTGTGTATAACTTTTTGATTACTCAATGGGACACACTTACAACATATTTTAAAAAAAAATCCAGAGGTTTCCATACGTTGCCCCAGAAGCTTCTCAAAGGGTCACAGAAGTCCAGGAGGGAGGTGGAGCGGAGGCATACCCGGGGGCGGGATGGAGGGCCAGGTCCTTTGAGTGGAGGAAGGACTGAAGATGGAGTTGGTTAAGGAGGCCAGGGCGGAGCAGGCCGGGCAGGAGGCCAGGGCAGAGCTGACAGGACTGAAGACAATTTCTGCAGAGCTGACGGCAACCACGGTAGAGCAGATGACCACCACAGAGCAAATGGAACTGAAGACCCCCACAGCGGAGCAGAAGACCACCACAGCAGAGTTGACAGGACTGAAGATCCCCATGGCAGAGCAAAAGACCAGCCGAACATAGCAGAGAGCACTGTAGATCAATGGTGGAGCAGACGATATCCACTGCAGCGTAGACGGGACTGAAGATCCCCACGACGGTGAAAAAGACCACCTTAGTGAAGTTGAAGGCCACCACTGCATAGCTGAGGACCACCAAGGTGGAGCAGGCGGAACTGATGACAACCACGGCGGAGTTGAGGACCCCAGGGAAGATCTGGTGGAACCGGATACCACAATGGCTTATCTACAAAGAGCATAGAGAGGTTAGGGGCCGTGTCAAAATAGTCAAAGGGTGCCATAACAGGGCTGGCAAGGCAGGCAGTGTCTTTCATCACGGCCTACTCGGCCGAGACACAAGAACTCAAAACGGCCTCTCTGGCCGGGAAGAAACAGGCAGGTAATTTAATAATGGCCTCCGAGGCCATATAAATAGAGACAGGAAGTTTTAACATTTAGAAATAACCCTTTCATGACATAATGGGAAAGTTCACAAACATTCTCATATTTTTGTTAGCTGAGAAATTATACATAAATCTAATTAATTTAACTTACACTATAAAGTTTACCTCAACATTGCATAATTTTGGGGCAGGAGTCACTGAGGCACTTGGACATGATGAATGTTAGGATACCCTTAGCTTCAAATACTGCCTCGAAGCAGTTATTGGCAGGGCAGAGATTGGTGGAGATAATTATGTGTGTGTTAAGGGCACTGAGCTTTGTTATTTTTCAGACCTGGGACAGTCTTGTACACTTACTTCCTGTTTTACGTATGCACTCTAATGTGTCCAAGACCACATTTGTGGTTATTGGGACAGGCCCATAGGCTACGAAATGGACTGAGAATAAAGTTCAACATGGCAAAAGGTGAATTTGAGTTGATTTTTCTCTAAATCACTAGATAGCACAAAAAAGTCACTGCAGCACTTTCATAGTAAAGACATTCAATTAATCATCGAAACAACACCCCATTCCAGCTAGTTTGTAGATGATTTAAATCAAGACACATATCGCCTGTGTCACGGATACACCAGGGGCACGTTCAAGTTCAAAACAGTGCGCAACGTTTTGCTACGGTTTCCGGGTTGAACGTCATGTTTCCTGGAAACGGCGTGCACCGGTGTGCAACGGGGTTTGAGATCCGTTTTCTCTTGTTTGGTGGGTGTGTCAGAACTGCAGTCCAATCAGCAGCAACATGTATATAAAGCACGCGGTATTAAAGTGAACTCGCACAATGGGTTCAAGGGAAGTACTTTACAAATGTGTTCGATGCACCTCGGTATACAACAACTGAGGATATTAGAAGACATGTTTGTCGTAAGTTTTATTGTAAAAATATAGGATATCAACATAATGATGTAGTTGTTTATATTTTTAGCTTCATTGCAAGTGTATGACATTTGGTATAGAAATAAACAATGGTAATTAAGTGCTTTTCCTAAAAATGAGAAAGAAAACACAGGGTATTAAAACAGTATGAACTACAAATAAAGTCAGTATGTGAGGCTAAATAGATGTGTTTTAGTCTGAATTAGGTAAGATGTGTGCTTCCATTTCAGTTTCAGCAATCCCTTCACTCGATTGGGATGTTCTCTTGTGTTCTGGGCGGCAAGTGCAGTAACTGTAACATCGGGCATATTTTGTAGTATTAAACACATATTCATACCGACTTCATCAGGCTCCAAAAATTCTTCACAAAGAATGGCCTTCTCAGCTGCCATAGTTGCAACTCTTGTGTCATCAGAACGACACTCCAGTACCACTCAGTGTGTTCAACGCATCACGCCGTGCAACGTTTTGTCGGGGCTGAACACAGCCCTGGTTCCACCATCACTCACTCACAATGATCACCCGAGTACTAATCACCTGCACCTGTCACTCAACAGCCCATCAGCCATTGTCATGGACTCAGAGCCGGCCTGAGCCTTTTGGGGGCCCTAAGCAGAATTTGATTTGGGGGCCCCCTCCCACTACGTGGAGTCACCTGTGCTTGACGATTATTGACACAAATGTCACGCAATAATGATACATTATAAATGAATACAGTGAGGTTATGTATTAATACAAAATAAATACTTAATAAAAAATAGATAGCCTACTTAAATAAAAAAGTAGGCTATCTTAAATAACTTTTACTTTACTCTTTTACTAAGGGCGTTTTCACACCTGAAAGTCCGCACCAAGGTCCGAACCAAAGTTCACGTTTTGATACATTTTATATTTGCAGAAAGTTTTGGTGTGGTTTCACACTGCAATTATGCGAGCGCACTAAAGAACTTTACGTGACATACTTGCGTCCTGTCGTCATCATCTATGTGGGCTATTTCCTGACATTGATTGGTTTGTAAACGGACGTGCGTCTGACGTCAGCGTGTTGTCGATTCGGCGGGTAACTTTGACAACATGAATGAACAGACGCATACCGTTGCAACTATATTGTTCTTTTTATGGCATAATTACCTGCAGCACCAACTATACACAAGGCTAGTATAAATTCGCCAAATGAACGTCCTCGTCGTGCGAACATTTTATCGTCTCTGGCAGGAAAGGAGGAGAAGACTGCAAGTTGACTTTTTATTATATCATCAGACCATACTTCAAGTAAAAACCTTGTCTCCTCCTCTCCCCATGTGTTACACGGCTCATTTTTCCTGTCACCTTCTGTTTTTTCGGCTATGCGGGAACCACCGGAACTTCCTGTAAAAGGTCCGAAAGTCTGAACCATACAGAAATGCTTTCACACTAGAAACGAACCAAACCTTTGTTCAGTTTGATCGGACCGAGACCACCTCTTTTCGTCGGACAAAATTTCATCTGTTTGGTCCGAACTGTAAGGGGGTGTACAGTTAAAGACCCAGAACCAGATATGAAGAATGAAGACCCGGAGTCAGAATTATAAAAAATTAAAGAAAAGTTTTACTGAAGATAGTTTGCAGTTTCATCAGCAGAAGTCAGCTTCAAGACTCACACAGGAGTTCGTAGGCCGCCCCGCTTACAGTTACAAAGATCACAGCAGTTATACCATTTCCAAGGTCTAAGCTACGTCATTGCTTACAGGTTGAATGATTCTCATTGGCTAAGAAACATTAAGAGCCTAAACAATTTAACACATGTGAGGAGATAGGGGTGCCTATCGCCATTAGTAAAGATAGTTGTCGTCCACTCAATAGATTTAGGTCTGTGGTGGCCTCGCAGGTTAGAGCAGGGCGCCGGGTTGTCTGGTCCGAACGTCCAGAACCTACATAGAATGTCATACGCACACACACAAATAACAGACACTAGCAAATAACAGCTCCCATCAAGGCTGAAGAGAGTCTGAGCTCCTTATTATCAGTTAAGTATACCAAAACATAATGCTAAAACATTCACTCGTTTGGGAGAAAAACAGATAACTGGCATTTACTCCCAAGGAAGGAAATATACTGGAAAGAATACATTTTAATACAACAATTAAAGTTCGATAGTAACGCTCAATATAGCTTGACCATCTGTCCAGCGAAGGATCATATGTGTCCATGCTGCCTTTAGGACCCTCTAACCTTTCTTCTGATACCAGAGAAAGAGACAAACGGCCTTGTGGGTTACATGGCCTTCGTGTCCTGCGTGTACTACGTGCAATCTCAAAGTAAGATTGGAATGCACCTAAAAGAAACTGGTTACTTCCATCACATGCATTTAAGAAAATATAATTTCACAAGCACAAAGAATATAAAAATAAGTATGTGATAATGAATATATTTGATTATTGATTTTTTATAAGGAAGTATATAAGCATCCAAAAGGATTTATGATTATAGATGTATTTGAAGAGGCAAGGGATTTTGACCAACCCTTCAGGACTGTGGTCCGGGGGAGGTTTCACACCTGTAATTTTGATTCGGACCAAACTGAAAAGTCAGAAAGTCCGGACCAAACAAGGTAGGTGTGAAAGGGCCCTAACTCTTTGAAACTTTTTAAAACAAACTGTCAAAACATATCAAATAAATTATTTGATAAAATAATGACAAAACTGAGAAATCAGTAACATAATAAGAGCAAGGGTTCAACAATGACAATTATTGTTGAAAACTGTAAAAATATTATTATTTCTCAACTGTCTCAACACAGTGTAACTGTCCTCAAAATCTTTTTATTATTATTATTGTAACAGACTTTGTTGGATTGTACATGACAGAATCCAACAAAGTCTGTTACTATAATACCAGTAATGATGTACTGGCGCTCGTTGTATATGTGTGTATGCAATGTATTTTTCCCCTCGGAGCTTGCCGTAGATAGGAATGGGTCATGCGCACTTGGTACTGGAGTGTCGCCAGTGTCGCGGGTTTTTGGAGTTAGTGATCTGTTGTGTGGTATAATAAAGTGGAGAAGTTCAAACTGCTATGTTTATTATTTATTCAAACTGCTACCCGCCTTACACCTAGAAGGTTAAGTTCCCCTGCGGCTTAAACCGATACCGTGACTATGCGCAGTTGCACACGAATTGTCTATGTATGCGTGAGGTGTCTAGATTATGCGCAGGACTGGTATATAGATATAGAATTTTCTTGTCTTGAATTATTCATTTATTCATTCATATTCATTCATTTGTCACTTGTTTGAGTCATCTAAAAAAAAAAAAAAAAAAAAAATCAATTGGGGGGCCCCCTGGTGGCCAGGGGGCCCCAAGCAGCCGCTTAGTTCGCTTATGCCTCGGGCTGGCCCTGGGACTACTTAAGCACACACCTCAGTCACATACATCGTCTGTTCTCCCAAGAGTTTTGTAAACAATATTAATTCCAAGTTATCACCACTTACCTCCATTGTATGTCTTACTGCCTCTGACATCTCCATTTCAATCAATGCCCTCAACGACAGTGGGTCAGCCGGCAATTTCATTTCCAGGAATCTCTGCGATCACCTCAAGCTCAAGAAAAAATGCACTGAGGTCTGCTACAAGATCCACTCAATAACAGGAAAACAAGTCTCCCTAGAGAAACAATGTGTGGATAATCCTGCAGATTATGCCCCCTTCAGTGACGAATTTAGACGAGCCTCCCAACTACCACCTCCCAGACCATGGGACTGCGCCACAGAACTCACACCGGGTGAGCCAGTTCCCAGTGGCAAGATATATCCTCTCTCCATCCTTGAACAGAATGCCATGGAGGAGTATATACAGGATGCACTTCAAAAGGGTCACATCCATTCTCTACCTCCCCTGCTGCTTCGAGTTTTTTCTTCATGGCCAAGAAGGACGGAGGCTTGAGAACAAGATCACAATGAAATTCCAGTATCCACTTCCCCTCATACCAGCAGCCCTGGAAGATCTTAGAGGCGCTACCATCTGTACCCAGCTGGAGTAGGAGTGGTGCTTTCTCAGCAGTAGGGGATGCCTCCTAAACTCCATCTATGTGCCTTTTTTTAAAAAACTCACCCCGGCAAAAATAAATGACATTGGCAACCGAGAATTGCTGGCACTAGAAATGGCACTGACTGAAAATGGCACTAGAAGTATGGCATCATTGGCTTGGGGGGAGCTCATCAACCTTTTATTGTTTATACTGAATTTTGAGAGAAATCTTTGAGAGGCAAAACGCCTGAATCGACGCCAATCTCGATGGGCACTATTCTTCACCAGATTTAACTTTAACATCTTATACAGACCCTGCTCAAAGAACATCAAGGCAGACGCTCTGTCCCATCAGTTCACTCCCGATGAGTCCAAGGAATCACCAGAGCCCCATCCAGTGGTCTCTTGAGGATCAGCTAGCCGAGACCAAAGCCAATGCTCTGCTGGGATGCCCCAAAGAAAATCCAAAGAGTCAAGGATAGTCTATCTACATACGTGACTTTCACGTTTCCATGGTAATCAGTGACTCGTGCATTAGCCTACGACACGCCCATGCGTGCACCCGCGCCGAATCCATCAGTTTCATAGAGTTCAAAATGGCAAAAAACTCTTCACTCCTTTTTCACAAAAAAGTCAAGCACTGTAAGTAAGTTGTCATGTAGTATCCGAATTGTGTTGCACAATGATGAATAACTCCGCCTATTTTTCTTGTTGAATAATTAACAGGTTTTGTTGTAAATTCACTACCCGAACAAATATGCAATATTTTCAATCTATTTTACTCGTAATGCATTTTATTTTCACAGATATGTTATCAAAGCCCTTCAAATTAGAATACACATGCTAAATGTTAATGCTGAATTTGTATTTTCATGCATTAACAGCCACGATCTTCTTGAATCAGGCAGCGGTGTAACGTGTACATGATGTTTATCATAATTTGGTAACACTTTACAATTAGATAAAGTTTGTAGACAAACTTTAAGTTCTCTCGGAAAAGCCTAACTAGAAAGTTTGAAAGTAGTTTTAAAAGCTTGAAGTTTGAAGGTTTTCAATTGGAAAGTTTTAGTTTAGTAAGACAGGCTTTGTTTAGGCTAGTAAGAAAATGTAATTTTGCCAAAAAAAGAACTTTAATTTTAAGTAAATGTTATTTTTAAATCAGATTCAGTGTGATAACCATATTATCATGCTTAACACTGATAATTTGAATAATTGTAATGCGATGATCAGATATCTAAATCAGAGAATATCATATGTTTGGGCAGTTGGATTATTTATTTTTAACAGTGGATTCGGGGGACTCAAAGTGCACCAGATTAATGAATTTATCTTTAAAATGTACAATGTACTACGAAAAATACACATTTTATTATCTTATTAAAATACATGATCACGATTTTACCACCTCCGCCTCATTTTAAGCCAGGAAAAAAACCCTGCATGTGCAATATAAAGAACTGGACAACTTTCTTTCTGTTTTATTGCTTTAGAAATAAATAGCATATTAAGTTGATTAAGCAAAAACCTCAACAAAGTCTGAAGAAAAAAAACTGGTATTACACTTGACATTCTGTCCCCATCACTTTTGAAATGGTGGCTACGCCCCTGCCTCCATAAGCACTAGCCACCCAGGGACCTCTCAAACTCTCTCATTGCTGAAAGATCGCTTCTGGGGGCCAGGAATGGCAGGTGACGTAAGAAGGTTCGTCCAAGGATGCCAGGATTGCAGCATCTTCCAGCAGGTAAACTCCTTCCTCTGCCTGTACCTCAATGCCCATGGTCACACCTAGAAATAGATTTCATAACGATCGTTTTTTTTTTTCAAGGCATGCCAGTTTATACTGTTAAAGAAACTTCCCACGGCCATGGAAACTGCTGAAGTTATGTTTAACCACGTGTTTCACAACTTTGGCCTTCCTGAAGATATTGTATCAGACCGTGGCCCTCAGTTCATCTCCCGTGTCTGGAAATCCTTCTCCCTCCTAGGTGTAACTGTCAGCCTCTCCTCTGGAAACCAGACCAACAGGCAGACGGAGAGAAAGATACAAGAGATTGGTAGCTTCCTGAGAACCTTCTGTCACGGCCACCAGAACACCTGGATCCGGTTCCTCACCTGGGGCAGAGTACGCCCAGAAATCTATCAGACAACCCACTTCCGGCCTTATACTTTTCCAATGCATATTTGGCTTCCAGCTCCCTCTGTTCCCGTGGTCTGGGGAACCCTTGGACGTCCCCACAGTCGATTACTGGTTCAGGGAGAGTGAGAGAGTCTGGGACTCAGCTCATCACCATCTCCAATGGGCAGTCTGACGCTAGAAGAGCCATGCTGATGCCCGGTCGACCGGAGCTCCCATATAAAAGCCTGGACAGAAGGTATGGCTCTCCACTAGAGACATCAGTTTACGACTGCCGTGTTGGAAGCTGAGTCCCAGGTACATTGGTCCCTTCACCATCACCATCTGTGAGGTCAACCCAGTCACCTACGAACTTAAGTTACATTCACACTTTCACCCCACATTTCATGCATCACGATTAAAGCCACATCACTCACCTGTGTCTCCCTCTCCATGGAGAATCCCCCCCCCCCCCCTTCCTATCTTAATCGAGGAAGGCCCCATCTACGTGGTGTGAGAAATACTGGACTCCTGATGTCGTGGGGGCAAACTGGAGTGCCTAGTCGATTGGGCGGGCTATGGACCAGAAGAATGTTCCTGGGTACATAGAGAAGACATTCTAGATCCCACTCTACTCACGTCTTTCCATACCTCACATCCAGATCGTCCAGCCTCCCCATGGAAGAGGCCGGCCGCCTCGTCGTCGGGGTCCTCGGCCCTCAGGGCCAAACTGCCTGTTTTGACTCTCTGCTGCATCAAACTCGTGTTTAACTATTCTCCCGTTGTCCTCTGAGTCTGCATATCATTCCAGCCTGAAGCAGAGAATTTGCTTATTTTATCAAAAGTAATTTTTCATAGTTGAAATTTCTGCCATACTGCAGTGCTGATCTGATTTTAGTCTCTATGAATTGCTTTTCATCTTCCTCAATCATTTTCTGTTTACCACTCACCTCAGTTTTAATTTTCAACAGACATGAAAATTTAGTGTTTTTTACATGTTAGCTTTGCTTATGATAATGCATTAGAGGAGTAAAAGCTATAAAGTAGGTAAAATAACCCAGTCATTACATTAAAGTTATTATCCAGTCAGTACACGCGGTTATGATTCTCTCAGTGTCTTTTTCAACATTTCATCAGTCAAGCTGAGCCCAGGGGCTTTCTTTGAAATTGCATAACTTACTCAATGTGACAAGTGTCACAGTGTTAGCCATTAAAAATAATGTCACTTATTTCCCAAGTGGCTACTTCACATCTTTCACCATGAGGTTTTTGTCGGAAAAAAAAAACACACATCTGTTTTCTTTATGATTGTGTAGATAAAGTGTTCTCAGTTTAGTCTGAAATGTAAAATATATATTCATAAGCTGCTGTGTACTGTAGGTCTCATCCAAGGCAAGGCAAGGCAAGGCAAGTTTATTTATATAGCACATTTCATACACAATGGCAATTCAAAGTGATTTACATAGATGAAATTAAAATAATCAAAACAAATAAGAATAATTAAAACAGTTTAGAATAAAAAATAAAATAAAGTAGTACTGGTCCACCCCTATCTGACAAAACCAGTACAGTAAAAACAGTCGGACGAACAGTGGCACAGTGCTTATTCAGTAAATAAATAGCTAAACAGATGTGTTTTGAGTCTGGATTTGAATGTAACTACTGTAGGAGCACATCTGATCTCCTCTGGAAGCTGGTTCCAGCTGCGGCTGGCATAATAGCTAAAGGCAGACTCTCCATGCTTAGAGTGACTCCTTGGTATTTCTAGCTGATGTGATCCTAATGATCTGAGTGATCTGTTAGCTTTATATTCAGTGAGCATATCTGCAATATATTGAGGTCCTAACCCATTGAATGATTTATATACCAGTAATAATACTTTAAAATCAATCCTTCATGTAACTGGGAGCCAGTGTAAAGACCTGAGGACTGGTGTGATATGTTCATATTTTCTGGTTCTGCTCAGAATCCTGGCAGCAGCGTTCTGTATGAGCTGCAACTGTCATATGGTCTTTTTTGGAAGGCCAGTGAGGAGTCCATTACAATAATCCACCCTGCTGGTGATAAAAGCATGAACAAGTTTCTCTAAGTCTTGATTGGAAACAAAGCATCTAATTCTTGCAATATTTTTCAGATGATAGTATGCTGATTTAGTTATTGCTTTGACATGACTACTGAAACTAAGGTCTGACTCTAGAGACAGACCAAGATTCCTGACTTGATTTTTAGTTGTTAGACCCCTAGCGTCAAGGTATGCATTCACCTTGAGAACTTCATCTTTGTTTCCAAACGCAATAACTTCAGTTTTGTCTTTGTTTAACTGAAGAAAGTTTTGGCACATCCAACTGTTTACTTCATCAATGCATTGGCACAGGGAGTCAATGGGGCTGTAGTCGTTAGGCGATAGGGCTAAGTAGACCTGTGTGTCGTCTGCATAGCTGTGGTAAGCAATTTTGTTCTTTCTCATTATTTGGCTCATTGGGAGCATATACAGGTTGAATAGGAGTGGTGCAAGAATTGAGCCTTGAGGGACTCCGCATGTCATGGATGTCCACTCAGACTTATGGTCTCCTATACTCACATAATAACCTCTCCCTTCTAAGTATGACCTGAACCATTTTAGGACTATCCCAGAAAGTCCCACCCAGTTTTCCAGCCTGTCAAGAAGTATGTTGTGATCGACAGTGTCAAATGCAGCACCGAGGTCGAGTAGTACCAGTACTGATAATTTCCCTTTATCAGTATTTAAGCGAATATCGTTTATTATCTTTATGAGCGCTGTCTCTGTGCTGTGATGCGATCGGAAACCAGATTGAAAATTGTCAAAGTATCCATTCGAGCTTAAGAATTTGTTCAGCTGATTGAAGACAACTTTTTCAATGATCTTGCCTATGAAAGGAAGATTTGAGATCGGTCTATAGTTGCTTAAGATGGTCTTATCCAGATTGCTCTTTTTCAGGAGGGGCTTGACAACTGCAGTTTTCAGGGAGTTTGGAAAACTCCCAGAGAGAAGTGAGGCATTTACCACTTCTAGGAGATCTGCTTCTAAGCTATTTAACACACTTTTGAAAAAAAGATGTGGGAAGAGCGTCAAGGGCGCAGGTTGATGTTTTAAGGTGCTGAACGGTTTCTTCCAAAATTGTGCCATTAATTTCTTCGAAAACAGACATAGTAACTACTTTCTCAGCTTGTGGTCTGATCTGCCTAACCCCAGAGCAACTCAAGGATGTGCTGATCACCTTTCTGATATTATTGATTTTCTCAGAGAAGAAAGAAGCAAACTCACTGCACTTGTTGTCTGAGAGCATTACACTGGGAATCTGGCTTGGGGGGTTTGTTAGTCTCTCTACAGTAGCAAAAAGAGTGCGTGTGTTGTTTAAGTTTCTGTTTATAATATTCGAGAAGAAAGTCTGTATAGCTTTGCCTAGTTCAATATTAAAAGCATGGATGCTGTCTTTGTAGATGTTATAATGGACTTCAAGTTTTGTCTTCCGCCACATGCGCTCTGCTCTTCTGCTTTGTCTTTTCATATTTTGCACAGCTGTTGAGTTTCTCCAAAGTGCTTTTTGTCTACCACTATTCTTCCTGACTCAGCAGATATGCTTGGTTTTAAAGATATGGCCTTCATAAATAGCACACAAGTGTTCTCATTTAATAATAATAATAATAATAATTCATTAGATTTATATAGCACTTTTCTAGGCACTCAAAACGCTTCACATGGAAGGGGGAATCTCCTCAACCACCACCAATGTACAGCATCCACTTGGATGATGCGACGGCAGCCATAGTGCGCCAGAACGCCCACCACACACCAGCTTACTGGTGGAGAGGAGACAGAGTGATGAAGCCAATCAGTGTATATATATATATATATATATATATATATATATGGGGATTATTAGGAGGCCATGATGGACAGAGGCCACTGGGCAAATTTGGCCAGGATGCCGGGGTTACACCCCTACTCTTTCGAAAGATATCCTGGGATTTTTAATGACCACAGAGAGTCAGGACCTCGGTTTAACGTCTCATCCGAAGGACGCATTTAAGCATCTCTTCTTGACAGACACACATCTAGCTTCAATGGCAGGAGAGATCAATATATCAAAGAAAATACAGATGTGTACAGAAATACAGAATACAGAAATGATCAGACAGTGCTTCATCCTTATTAACAATCGATGAGATGTTTAAACCCTTACTGATAAGTAAATATAGAATGTGTCCACGATTGTGTGTGGGACCATGTACGTGCTGAATCAGATCAAGTATTTTGGAGGCCTGTAAATAATGATAAGTAAAATACGTAGAGCACCTTTTAACACAATACCCAGATATTCGAAAGACGGGTAATTCCCAAATGATATTTGCTTACATTCATAGACATCTTTAAAAAGAGCAGCTAAGCCCCCGCCTCTCTTACCCGCTCTGCAGACACGCATAAAAGTAAAGTTAGGAGGGGATGTTTCATTGAGGACTGTTCCACTGCAGCTGTCTTCTAGCCAAGTTTCATTTAGAAACATAAAGTCCAGGTTGTATGTGGTTATTAAATCATTGACTAGGAGTGATTTATTTTTAAGTGAGCGGATGTTAAAAAGTGCTAACTTAACAGTCTTACTTTTTGTCCCCACAGCAATCTTAGTTTGGCGCGTAATAGGCACCAGATTAGATGGGTTTGCTGTACGGCTTTTGAAGGCCTTAGATTTTCTATCATGTAATTGAACAGCAATAGAGAGAGATTTAGGCACACTGGGTTCCTGCTTGTGACCGTCCAACTGAGAACTCTCTGTAGGTTGAATCACAAATAAATTTTTAAGGGAGGACTTCATTGACTAAAATTAATCTTAACCAGATTCAGAAACTCTCAAACCAAGTCCAAACACAGAGGTAAATGCAAACCATATTTATATCAGATAAGTCACACCACAATATACAACTAGTGAGTCAACATTTGAAGATATACCCGTGTTGTCTGGTATGATACCAGGAGTGGGGATGGTCCAACAAGAAAAGAGCAAAAGTCCAGCAGTTCAATTCAAGCTCTACGCTTCATTAAATCCATGTATTAGCTTAGGGTACGTTGCAATAATGATGTCCTTACAGCACTCCAACATCTCAGATCTGCGCTGATCCAATATATCAAATGATGATATTGGCATAATCAAAGAGTTTCCCCATTAGAACCCGTACAGCATGGAAGGGAAGATGTCTCAATCCCGTAGCATAAGAACGATACTCTGTGGACGCGGTATGTCCAAGAAGTCCTTCTAAACAACAAAATACAGGCTAACATCAATACCACATATATTAGATGAGATGACGAACCAGCAAAACCAAAAATTACAATACAAAATGAACAACACTTACTTGGATGAGCTTAAAACCATAGTTTCTCAACCCGGACTTTACACATAAGGTTAGCAGAAAGAGGCCATGCTTCTCTCTAACCAAACATACCCAACTCTACTTCTCCCTGTTTTTTATCTAAAGGAAGAGAAGTCTGGAGGGCCCCTTAGAGCATAGTAGTAGTACTACTGCTCAAAACCAGAGTAACTGCTCTAAAAGCCGTTACATATCCCCCTGCTCAGTGAAAAATTTGCTCACCATGGCAAATTTTAAGATTCTGAAAGTGATAGGTATCAAGATTGGATGGATCGGACATTAGGGAGAATTGGTAGTTTACGGGGCCTAATTTCTTAATAATTTTAGCAGGACCCTTCCATTTTGGGGAAAGTTTAGCCATAAAACCTTCCTCAGCCTTTGATAAAGGATGTGTTCGCACCCAAACTATGTCTCCAACCTGATACTGAATCTGCTGGTGCCGTTGATCGTAGTATTTTTTCTGCTTGGCTTGTGCTCGTGCAATATTTTCCTTCACCCTTTGGATTAGGTCTTTCTGACGTTCCACAGAAGGTTGGATAGAGTTGCTAGGGTTAGGATTTAGCTGTAAAGCCCTTTCCAATGGTCCCTTTAGTTTCCTTCCCAAAGCAACCTCGGCGGGGGGTAAACCCAGTGCTTTCATGCCAGGCTGAATTTATAGCAAACCTAAATTCAGCCAACCACTTGTCCCATTGGCGATGATGCTCCTCCACATAGGATGCTATCATGGTCTTCAAATTCCTGTTTACTCGCTCAGTTAGATTTGCCTGTGGGTGGTACGCAGTGGTTAACTTTTGTACAACTCCCCATTGGTTGCACACTGAATTAATTAACTGAGAGGTAAATTGGGTTCCTCTATCTGACACTAGATATGCAGGAGTTCCCCAACTGGTAAAGATTTCCTCTATCAGAATTTTGGCAATGTGAAGTGCCTTGGCGGTCCTTAACGGGAACAACTACTCCTGGGGAAAGGACCCATAAGATCAATCCCAAGCATGTATCCTAGTTCTACTACTTGAGTGCTTTGTAATAGACCAGACGGCTTTTCCTGTGAAGGTTTGAATTTTTGGCAAGTATGGCAGTTCTTACAATACTTCCATACATCACCTCGAATACTGGGCCAATATACAGTCTCCAACAGTCTTAGCAAAGTGTTTAACTTTCCCAAGTGCCCGCTAAGAGGATTGTCATGTGCATAGTGTAAGAAATCTTGCTGATGGATTTCAGGTATGACCAGCTGGAGCTTCTGGCTTTTTTTTCCATCAGGAACACTACGAAACAGTAAGCAGTTTTCTATCATGTACTGCACTCGAGTAACATCCACTGATGAGTGCTTTCCAGCTTTAGATATCAACTCTTGAATTTCACTGTCACTGCTTTGTGATGCCGCAATTTGGTTAAGGTCTACGGGTAGGTTACATGGTTGATCAGTGGATTTGGCAACAGTCGTAAGGAACAGCAAGTCAGATGGTTTATTGGCTACTTGGTTACGAGACAACACATCTGGAACTACATTGCACTGCCCTTTTTTGTATTTTACTGTAAAATGGAAGCCTTGTAAACGAATTGTCCAACGAATAAGATGTGACGATGGTTTTGGATGTTGAAAAGCCCATGTTAAGGCAGCATGATCCGTTACAACTTCAAATGGGCTTCCTTCCAAGTGTGGTCTCCACTTTTCCACAGCCCATACAACAGCTAGACATTCTTTTTCTGAGACGGAGTATGCCTTCTCAGCTCCTCTGAGTAAGCGAGAGGCATATGCAATGACATGTTCCTCCCCTTCTGTCTCTTGAGTGAACACGGCTCCTAGACCAATGTCACTGGTATCCGTCTGAACACAAAACGGTTTAGTGAAGTCAGGAGTTATCAATACCAGTGCTTGTACCAAATCTTGCTTGAGAATGTCAAATGCCTGTTGACACTGTTCATCCCAAGACCATTTGACGTTCTTTTGTTTTAAACAATGTAATGGAGCAGCTTTCTCTAAGAACTGGGGTATGAACCTGTGATACCAACCTGCTAATCCCAAAAATCTTTGCACCTCTTTGACATTTTGTGGTACTGGGAAGGACTTTACTGCAGTAACCTTAGTTGGGTCTGTAGTCACTCCTTTTCCTGAAACAACATGCCCAAGAAACCTTAGGGAATTCCGAATGAGGTGACATTTCTTTAGGTTGAGAGTAAGGCCGGCTCCATGGAGACATGCAAGAACTTGATGCAAATGTTGAAGATGTTCAGAGATGGATTTGGAATACACCACAATATCGTCAATGTACACCATGCAATATTTTCCTTTTATTTCTCGTAGCACATGTTCCATTAGTCTCTGAAACGAAGCTGCAGCATTTTTCAGCCCAAAAGGAAGACACAAAAATTCGTATAACCCTGTTGACGTTATAAACGCAGTCTTCTGTTTACTGTCTGACTCCATCTCTAGTTGCCAGTAACCACTCTTAAGGTCGAGAGTGCTAAAGACTGTAGCTCCATGCAATGACTCGAGGATCTCTTGAATTTGAGGCATGGGATAGGCATCTAAGTGAGTTTTAGAGTTTAGACCTCTATAATCAATGCAGAATCTTGACCCACCATCCTTTTTCGGTACTACCACTACCGGAGCAGCCTAAGGAGAGGTGGATGGTTGGATAACTCTCTGTTTTAGAAGCTCCTGTACTTCTGACTCAATAAACTGTTGTTTTTCTTTAGAAACCCGGTACGCCCGCCGTCGCACTAGAATCTCATCCATAGTTATGATACGGTGCTTCACAATACTAGTCCGCCCAATCTCCTGAGTACATACTGACGGCCAGCTTAGCAACAATTCTTCCAACTGTTTCTTCACATGGGTTTCCGTGTCTGCTGCTTGGGGAAGTTGTTGTATTTGCTGTCTGGATTCGTTATTGCCATCAGGAGAAGGTATTGCAAGGTAAAAGTGCAGTGACGGATACACACTGTGATGAAGGAAGGGAAAAGAGTTGGCTTCCTCAATTCCTTCAGTAGGTAAGCTGTACTGAGCCTTGCTAAAGTCTAGTACCATTCTGCTCTCAAGTAAAAAATCAATGCCTAGGATAATCGGTACAGTCAAATCAATATCCCGCATGATGTAAAGGGACAAGGGCAATACTTGTTCTTGCACTTCACATTTCCAATTTACCTTCCCCACTGCAGTTTGTCTTTGTCCATTTGCTAACAGAAAAGATTGACCTTCACTTGATTGATACGGTTCTTGCCAGCACAACTGTTTCCACAAGGACTCTTTGATCAACGAGAGGGTACTTCCTGTATCAATAATGGAGACAACATACCTGCCTTGTAGGACTATTGGAATGGCGTTGTTCTTATAATTTTGTAACGATACAGGTGGCTGGTAGGCTTGCATCACTTGATTACTTGCATAAGGAGGTTTTCGTTGACGCTCGGCAGCGGCCGTTTTTTTCCTCTACTCCTCACCATTAGCTTGACTCCAGTACCTCTTAGATTCATCGAAGTCTCGCTCAATCTGAGTTCCTATCCGAACCAGTTCCTCCACATCTTTGATAGTCCCTCTTAACAGACTGGCCAGTCGGGGATTGCAGTTCCTTAGAATTGCTTGAACTATTTCCTTCTCCGTCATCTCTTTTCTCCATCTAAGGCATAAAGCTCTGTAATGAAAAGAAAAATCACGGATGCTCTCCTTAACCCCTTGCTGTCTTTCCAGTAACTTCCCAGCTGCTACCTTCTCATGGTCTTCACTTAAAAAAAGAACTCAGGAATCTATTCTTAAACTGTTTCCAGTTGCCCACTTTTCTTCGTTCAGCCCTCCACCAATCCTTGGCAGTTCCTTTTAGCACAGCCGTAAGGGAAGCTAAAATCTCTTCTTCATTCAATGGACGTACAGAAAAATACTCCTCACACTGCTTGACGAACACAACAGGATCATCTTCCTGAGAATTAGAAAAACTAGGGAATTCAAGCTTTACTGGAGGATTGTATTGTAATGAAGACTGATTGCTTTGAGCAGGCTGCTCAATATAGGTAGAATTGTTGGGTTTTGCATACTGGATGTTAGCTAGGGGGTTCTGGCTTGCAATAACCGGGGTGGATGAATGAGGTATTATGGATTGAAACCTATGTTCCAATTGCCGATCTCTTCTCTTTAAGCAGTCAACCATGGATTATCCCAGATCTTTCAAGTCAAGTCAAGTCAAATATATTTATATAGCGCTTTTCACAATACAGATTGTATCAAAGCTGCTTCACAGTATCAATCAAAACAATTTAACAATGTTTGTTTATTACTGGAAAAAAAGACATCCAAGTTCGGTAGAGCTGAGCTGAAAGGACCCTGCTGTGAAATCTATTTGGGGAGTGACTATATCCCTATCCATGATAGACGATGTACATTTGTATATTACCAAAATATGACTTGTTGTTGGGTTTTTTGTTTTGTTTTTTTTGGAGTTAGTGTTTGGAGTTCTGAAAATCTGGAAAATTAGTCTTAGGGTCCCTGTTCGGGCGCCATTATGTGACCGTCCAACTGAGAACTCTCTGAAGGTTGAATCACAAATAAATTTTTAAGCGAGTTTTCAGAAACTCTCAAACCAAGTCCAAACACAGAGGTAAATGCAAACCATATTTATATCAGATAAGTCACACCACAATATACAACTAGTGAGTCAACATTTGAAGATATACCTGTGTTGTCTGGTATGATACCAGGAGTGGGGATGGTCCAACAAGAAAAGAGCAAAAGTCCAGCAGTTCAATTCAAGCTCTACGCTTCATTAAATCCATGTATTAGCTTAGGGTACGTTGCAATAATGATGTCCTTACAGCACTCCAACATCTCAGATCTGCGCTGATCCAATATATCAAATGATGATATTGGCATAATCAAATAGTATCCCCATTAGAACCCGTACAGCATGGAAGGGAAGATGTCTCAATCCTGTAGCATAAGAACGATACTCTGTGGACGCGATATGTCCAAGAAGTCCTTCTAAACAACAAAATACAGGCTAACATCAATACCACATATATTAGATGAGATGACGAACCAGCAAAACCAAAAATTACAATACAAAATGAACAACACTTACTTGGATGTGCTTAAAACCATAGTTTCTCAACCCGGACTTTACACATAAGGTTAGCAGAAAGAGGCCATGCTTCTCTCTAACCAAACATACCCAACTCTACTTCTCCCTGTTTTTTATCTAAAGGAAGAGAAGTCTGGAGGGCCCACTAGAGCATAGTAGTAGTACTACTGCTCAACACCAGAGTAACTGTTCTAAAAGCCGTTACATGCTTGTTTTGTAAAAATTTAAGAAAGTTACTGTTATCATAGCGGGGACCCGACACATATCACTGTGAGCTGGTATCGGTTGTTTTTGGTTCACCTCGAGCAGATGGAGGGTGTGAGCCCTGGCGCTGTGGCAGAGGCCGAAGAGCTCTCACAGGAGGAGGGGGAGGAGGAGGGACTGGGCCCGCAGGCTTTGGTGGTTGTGGGGCCTGCCGTTTTTTGGTTGACATCTGGGGGCTTGCAGCAAAAGAGTGGGATAGTTTGGTTCCAGCATACACCACTTTTTCCATTTTCTCTGAGAAGCACAGAAGTGGAGATGCTGGAGAGAGGGATAACGTGTCTGGGGAGAGGGGCTGTTGCTCTGGTGTTATCGGAGGCTGTAATATGCTGTCCTGGTTTCCCTCGCTGTTTTCCAGAAAGTTGTCCTTGGGAGCTGCTAATATGTCCGGGTCTGTCTGTGGTGAGCTCTGTGGGCAGGGCTCTGCTGAGATTGTGTCCGTGAGCAGAAGTTGTTGTGGCTGCATGGTGTTATCGTTGTCCTTGTGTGATATGTCAACCGCATGTCCATTCAGGTGCTGAAGTGAAGTCCTGTGGTCATTCATACTGTGTCCAGGTGTGTGTGTGCTATTCAGGTTGAGTAGATTGTCGCACACTGCAGAAGGATGATTGAGGGAGAAGTAGATATTGTCCTTTAGCACTCTTGAACCAAGTTTGTTTGGGTGGAGCCCATCCTGTTGAAACAGTTGCCTCTGACTCCAGAAAAGATTGAAGTTGTCAATGAAGTTCACTCCTTTTATATTAAAGGTTTTTTGCAGTCATGTGTTAAGCCCAAGCAACCGTGAAAACCAGTTTGTTCCTCTTACTGGGAGTGGTCCACTGATGAATGTCTGAACTTTCAGTCTTTTAAGTGTTTCAAAAAGTTCATTGAAATCCTTCTTAAGGAGTTCTGACTGCTCTTTATGAATATCATTTTTCCCCACATGAATGATGAGTCGATTTGCAGTCTTATGTTTCATCAGAATGTTCTTAAGTTCCCTATTTACATCAGAAGTCGTTGCTTGTGGAAGGCAGCACGTAGTTGTATCCCTGCTAATAATGTTTTTGATTATGGAGTCAGCCACTATCAGAGTCCTGTGCTCGGCTGCGCTCTGAGCTGAGTGCCGCTGTCTGCTCAACCTTGAGCGCCAGTTAGCAGTGTTAGCTACTGGCTGATTCAGTCTGTGTTCGATCACATTCATCACATTCAGAGATTCCTCATTCATTAATACTTCAAATCTGTTCTCAGGATGTATAGGCGGTGGTAGGAGACCAGTGTTTGCAATCCATGTCAGAGCCGTATCTGGGGTAGAGGATGCTACTGCAGCAATATGTGATGCTCGTGACAAACTGATGTCTCGAGTGCCTTTGGGTCTTGCTCCCTGTTTGTGCCATCGATTTGTAAGTCGATCGGCTTGTTTCTCTACACTCAGTAAGGCCTGTATTGGAGCACTAAATTCATGGGACTCACCGGCTGTATGCTGAGGACGTCCATGACGAAGCTCTGTTGTGTGTTCCGTCTGGTTTGGTGGTCCCAAAAGTAACTTTGTTTCAAGAACTGCAATCCTTTGTGAAAGTCTCTGGCAGTTAGTGCAGCAAGTAGATTCCAGAAGAGGCATTTTCTCTTATCCTTTAGAATGTAGGCAGTTGTGTTTTCCCTTCCCCGGAATGTAAGCTTTTAGTGGGAGGCTGGTCGGAGAAAAGAATTCTGCTTTTTTGGAGTAATCAAGCGTTTGAGCACTGTGCTGATTTGCTGAAGTTAAAATTAGGTGATAAAAGGAGATAAAATATAAAAATATAAAAGCGATAGAGCGATTAAAAAATATAAAAGCGATAGAGCAAAGCGCAGAGCAGTAAGCAAGAGCGTCTGGGAGTGACCTGAATATAGGCTTAGAGTGCTCAGTACAACTTATAATCACGAATTGACACAACAGCGTCCGAACAGTAGCTGAACAGGAAGTAGCTGATATTCTTTTTTCTGATCCAGATATGTTACACTTACCACTTCCTCTTTTGAGAAAGCCACAGAAATGAAAATAGCTGCAAGCCACAACAGTGGTACACAAAAGTCTAATATCCTGTCAGTGACTAAACTTCCTTCCAAAAAAAGCACTAAAGGATTAACTTTACAAGGGTAGATGGAGTAATGTAATTTTACCACAAGACGTCTCTAATATTAATGGCCAATTCACACGGGATAAGATAAACTTAGTAAAACTAATAGAAGTGAGAGGGGTAACTCGATTTGCGCATCGCTGTCACCCTCCTGTCGTCATGTGCTTCCTGAGATCATGTGCGTAAACACATATAACCTATATTTATATACATAAAACGGTTATGTCCGGTCGAATGATGTATTAATTAACTTCAGATTGGATTGTGTTGGTAATAGGCACTTACCTAACACTAAAAGATGTTTCGTGCCTCTAACAAGTGCTTTCGATCTTCTTTCTGATCTGAATGGTATGTGGAAAACACTTATCCCAGCATCTAGAACGCAACTGAATGCTTTTTCAAGCATCTCCATACTTGAAAAATGGCGGAAAACGTATTGGTTACTAATGTAACACTCGTTCCCTGAAGGAGAGAACGGGAGACAAAACGTCAACGTGACGACATAATTGGGATCACTTCAGGGAGTCCTATCATCTTTGAGTGTCTACAGAACGAGCCAATGAACGTTGGCGTGCGGGAATTGCGTCACGCTCCCCGCCCCGCAGCATGGGTATAAACAGGAAGTGGGCGCACGCACACATTGCTTTTCGCTGAGGAGCCAAGATTGTGACGGCCATTACAGCGATGGTCAGCAACGGTGTCGACGGGACGCTACGTCTTCCGTTCCCTCCTTCAGGGAACGAGGGTTACATTAGTAACCGAGACGTTCCCTTTCAGTCGCTCACGTTCAACGTAACGTCGACGTGACGTGATTGAGATCCTATGGAAAACGCCACAGGTGCTGCCACATCCAGGGCCCTACGCAAGACTCTCAGACCCCCAACTGGCTGGGGCGGAAGACCTGCGTAGAGGGAGTTCAACTGCTGTTCCGTTATACCCCACACAGAGGAAGTCTTGGATAACACTGGGAAAGCGTGCCTTTCCAGGGGGGAGGGACGTTGCCGAAGCCACATTCTGCCCGAAGGGAGGTATATGTGGAGAATACACACGCACATATGGAATGTCACTGGGGTGGCTCCAGCCTGAGAAGGGGGAGGCTACACCGGACAGTGATGGCAGAGTGGACTCTGAAGAATACGCATATGGGATCGCCGCAAGGATCACCACATATGGAACCCAGCCTAGCTCAAGTAACACAAGCATACGAGCACTAGGCCTGGCGTCGGACGCTACGCAATGTCTGACTGCCGGAGGGGTGCGGAGGAACTCTACAGGGTTTGCCTGTGTGGGGAACTCGACTGGAGCAAAAAAGCGCACATATCCGCTCCATGTGGAGGGGAGTGGCGCAGCAAGCAGACACTAGAGCGGGAACTTCTGTAGACGATTTATAAACAGTTAGAGATTGAGCAGCTCTGATATAAACCGGAAGGCTGTTCCACAGCCTAGGGCCAGCAATCGCAAATGCTCTGTCCCCTCTATTCTTCAACCATGATCTGGGTACAGACAAAAGTCTCTGATCACCAGACTTCAGATTGGATTGTATGTGTTGGATTGTATGGACAGAGTAGCTCAGACAAAAAGAGCTGATCTGAGGTCCTGAGGCTTTGCGTTCTGTCCACGTACAGGTGCAGAGCAGGGATGGGACAGAGAAAAGGCAGGGCTGGGCCTGCCTCCTACGAAGGCAGCGCTTGCAGGTTCGCCACCAGGTCCCTGAAGGGAGTAGTAGAAACCTTGGGCATGTATCCGGGCCGGGGTCTCAGGATCATGTGAGAGCTAGCCGGGACGAATTCTAGGCACGATTCGTCGACCGAAAATGCCTGCAGGTCCCCTACCCTCTTGATGGAGGCCAATGCAATCAGGAGTACTGTTTTACGGGACAGAATTTTTAACTCCACTGACTGCAAAGGCCAAAGGGTGGTCTCTGAAGTGCCGAAAGGACCAGAGACAAATTCCAAGAGGGTATAGAGAGGGGGCAAAGCGGATTTAGTCTCCAAGCCCCCTCAGGAACCTAATGATCAGGTCGTGCTTTCCCAGCGACTTACCTTCAACTGCATCGTGATGTGCGGCAATAGCGGGAGGGTGGGGGAGACAGCCTTCGCTCCAAGCCATCTTGCAGAAAGGAAAGCACGGCTCTGATCAAGCACGTTCGGGAGTTATCCTCGTGAGATGAACACCACTCAACGAACAGGTTCCACTTCAACGCATAGAGGCACCTCGTAGAGGGGGCTCTAGCGGAAGTGATGGTGTCAACTACCGCGGGGGGTAGGTCACCTAGAACCTCCGCGTCTCGTCCAGGGACCAGACATGGAGTTTCCAGAGGTCTGGACGCGGGTGCCACAGGGCAGGTCCTCTCTCAGAGAAATGGGCCAAGGAGGGGCTGTTGCGAGGAGCACCAGTTCCGGGAACCAGGTCCGGTTGGGCCAATACGGCGCAACTAACAAGACCTGCTCCTCATCCTCCCTGACCTTGCACAAGATCTGTGCAAGAAGGCTCATAGGGGGAAACGCATACTTGCGTAGGCCCCGGGGCCAGCTGGGTGCCAGAGCATCTGTGCCGAGGGTCCCCTAGGTCAGAGAATAGAAAAACTGGCAGTGAGACGTGTCCAGGGTGGCAAACAGATCTACCTGTGCGGTCCCGAAGCACCTGAAAATCAGCTGGACCACCTGGGGATGGAGTCGCCATTCTCCCGGTAGCACCCGCTGCAGTGAGAGCTCGTCAGCTGCACGGTTGAGCAGGCCCAGAATATAAATGGCACGAAGCGACCTCAGATGCTTCTGACTCCAGAGGAGGAGATGGAGGGCGAGTTGTGACATGCGACGGGAGCGTAGACCACCCTGGTGGTTAATGTACACAACGGTCGCTGTGCTGTCCGAACGGACCAGTACATGCTTGCCTAGTAGCGGCGCTTTGAAGCAGCCCAGCGCAAGATGGATTGCTAACAACTCGAAGCAGTTGATGTACCAATGCAGTTGAGGCCCTGTCCACAGACCTGAAGCTGCATGCCCATTGTACGTGGCCCCCCAGCCGGTGGCAGAGGCATCCGTGGAGACCATATAATGCCTGGACACTTTTTCTAGGGGAACACCAGCCCGCAGGAACGAAGGGTTCGACCACAAGGTGAGAGTTTGGCGACCGTGCGGGGTCACTTGGACCCGGCACGAGCCGCTCTGCCACGCCCATCTCTGGACTTGATCGTGGAGCCAGTGTTGGAGCGGCCTCATATGAAGCAATCTGAGCGGCGTTACAGTGGCTGCAGATGCTATATGTCCCGGGAGACTCTGAAAAAGTTTCAGTGGTGCCGCTGTTCTGTGTCTAAGCGTGCTCAAGCAGTTCAACACTGACTTGACGTGGGCCTCTGTGAGGTGTGCTGTCATGTCGATCGAGTCCAGCTCAATACCGAGAAAAGAGATCCTCTACCCAGGGGTGAGTTTGCTCTTTCCCCAGTTGACCTGAAGCCCTATGTGGCTGAGGTGACTGAGTACCATCTCCCTGTGTTCACAGATCTGCTCTCGCGACTGGGCCAGGATAAGCCAGTCGTCGAGGTAGTTGAGGATACGAACAATACGCTCGCACATGGGAGCAATGGCCCCCGCACTGTCGCGTCCGTGACTTTCGTGAAGAAACGGGGCGACAGGGCCAGCCCGAAGGGTAAGACTTTGTACTGATATGCCCCCCCCTCGGACGCAAAGAGAAGAAACGCTCTGTGGCGAGGGAGAATCGAGACATGAAAGTATGCGTCCTTCAGGCCAATCGCTGCAAACCTATCTTGGGGACGGATGCATTTGAAAATGCGTTTCTGCGTCAGAATCTCGAACGGCAGCCTGTGAAGGGACCGGTTCAGGACACGCAGTTCCAAGATTGGCCGTAACCCACCACCTTTCTTGGGTACAATGAAGTACAGGTTGTAGAAGCCGGTCTTCATATCGGCTGGAAGGACCGGCTCGATTGCGTACTCGCCAGTAGGACTGTGATCTCTGCCCTGAGCAGAGATCGCAGTCCTACTGGCGAAGGACACGATTGAGCCGGTGAAGACTGGGGGCGACGGGCGAACTGAATTGGATAGCCGAGTCTGCGCTAGCCAGGCTCCCAGACATCGTGCAAGGGGGACCAACGGCACCACAGATGTACCCGGGGTGGGGCAACGCGGCGGACCCGACTGGGACGGCATAGCGGCCCGGAGTGGGGTCTGAGTGTGTGGTGCAACACGTACCTCCTTCCGTCTAAGGGCAGAGTGAGAGTGCTGAGGCGTCAGTGCGTCCGGGACACAGCCACTGCTGTTCGCTGGCGATGACAGAGGGGCATGAGGGTGACAAGGCATAGCGTCGTCGACCGCCAAGGGCGCCCTCTTGGGACCCAGAGGTTTCAGAAATTGCAATTTTATTCAAATTGTGGGTACCACAATGCACTTGGTGGGAGAAAAACAAAAGGAAACAAAAGATTCTCCTCCCAGCTCTCCACCGGGGGAAGGAGCAGCACGTTCACCATCTCCTGAAGAGCAACGTGATCCACCTCTGGGTCGCCCGTCTCAGGGTCGTTTGCACCTCCGCTTGCCTCCTGGTCTGGCAGTGGCCTGGACGGGCATGGTTGACTTCCTGCGGCTTGCTCCACGCTGAGGCCTGGGTGGTGGCTGCTGCTGAGGCTTCACGGGAGTGGAGGACGCCGCAGCAATGATGTTTTCATCAGTGATGACGATAACAAAATGATTTCGTTGACGCACCATTTTTTTATGACGATAACGCGACGATGACTAGCTAAAAATAGCTCTAAGGTGACTAAAACATGACGAGACGTTTTCGAGTTTTCGTTGACGAGACGAGACGGAACGAAAATGATTATGAGTCTGACGTTCACAATGCATGTAATTTCTGCCTGTTTTGCGTGAAATCTGTCTGTATTGAGCTAAAAAAAAGTATCAGCAATGCTGCCGTTTCCTTTGGGGTACGCCCAGTAACCGGCGGCCGCGCGCACACCAGATTCCACACAACAACAACACAGGTTTTATCGTAGTATTTGTGCCAAGGAGTCGGACAAAAACAAGGATAAAACCGGTTAGAAAGCATATTTTGCAGCGATGTTTGTGTGAGCATATCAGTTAACATCCCTGACCACTCGGTGAGTTTGACGTCTTTGTAAACTAAAGTTTAATGCGTTTTATGAATGATTGTGTGGGTGCTAACACACAAACCTAAAATTCTCGGGACAACAGCATTTGTCCAAATTTAAATTTTAACCGTTCTATTTCATCAGAAACTATCTTAAAACAGGGCTTTAGGTATAAAATACCGAACTAACCAAGACCAAATACAGTGTTTACAGTATTCAGGGATTGTCTTATTCATTTTTATGTTCAACACACTCCAAGTGTCATGTTGTTTCATAATTTATATTCAAGTATCCATTCCTAACAACCTATGTTCAATGCACCTCAGTGCCTTAGATAAATAGATATTTATATTCTATTATTTTGTTTCAGAATGTTTGCAACTTTACAGTTTGCACAAGTTAAAGATTGACAGGGTTTTATAATGTTTGTGTTTTTAAATAATATTATAATAATCATATCTTATTGTTGCATACTACGTTGTTCATTGCACTTTAGCAATTTCTCAAATAAAGCCACAATTGCCAAAGTAAGAATGTTTTTATTCCTGGCTTTTTTGGAGTAAAACATTTCACTGTTACCACTTTATCTGTGTGTAATGTTCTAGTAGCTCAAAGTTTTTTGCTGTTTAAACTTTAAACCATTCCTTTATTACTCTGATAACTGGTGAAAATAGCATTTAATATTCAGGGAAAAACTATAAGTTGAAATATGGGGATAAACGGTTTCTGCCCAATGTGACAATGAAGTACAGCTTGGCAATCGCAGCACTGCATCTCCATCAATGAGAAAGTCTAGTTTATTATGCAAAGGTTTTAAGATTAGCTGTTGTTTTATGAATTGCAACATTTGCTAAACCTGTCAAACCTAAGCCCATTTCCAGTAGCCTACTTTTTAACCTAAATTAATTTGTTAAAAATTTGGTACTTTTTTTTTTCTTTTACTAAAATTGACTAAACTTGACTAAAACCTTTTTGTGTTTTCGTCGACTAAAACTTGACTAAACATTTTGTGTTTTCGTCGACTAAAACTTGACTAAAACTATTAAGTTTATAAGTAACTAAAATGTGACTAAAACTTAAAAGCATTTTCGTCCAAAAGACTAAGACTAAGACTAAAACTAAAAGGGCTGCCAAAAACAACACTGCGCCGAAGGAGGTCGACCTCGGCGACAAGCGGATGTAGGGAACACTGAGATCGCTGGGATTGGGGGAGTGCTGAGGTGCTGGGCTTGGGGGAGCGCTTAGACCACCGAGTTTGGGGGAACACAGAGATTGCAGAGCTTGGGGAAGCACCAAGACCACCGGTTTGGGGGAACACAGAGATCGCCGAGCTTGGGGGAGTGATCGCCCATCAGACTGCCAAACAGAGAAGATTGATTTGCCACTCCACAGAACCCTTTTCCACGTCTCCAAAGTCCATTGGTGGCGTGTTTTACACCAATCCATCCGACGCTTGGAATTGTACTTGGTGATATGAGGCTTGCATGCAGCTGTTAGCCATGGAAACCCATTCCATGAAGCTTCCATTGCACAGTTTTTGTGCTAGTGGAAGTTTGGAACACTTCATCTATGGAATTAGCGAAGCATTGGCAACTTTTACACACCATGCGCCTCAGCACTCAGTGACCCTGCTCTGTGACTTTACGTGGTCTTCCGCTTCATGGCTGAGTTGCTGCTGTTCCTAAGCACGTCCTCTTTCCAATAATATAACTTACAGTTGACCACGAAACATCTAACAGTGATGAAATTGTAAGAAGTGACTTACTACAAAGGTGCATCCTATCACGGTACCATGCTTGAATTCACTGAGCTCTTTAGAACGACCCATTTTTTCCCCAAAACTTTGTAAATGCAGACTGCATGGGTAGGTGCTGGATTTTCACACACCTGTGGCAAATGCAATGGGTCTGATTGAAAAACCTGAATTCAATAATTAAGAGGTGTGTCCCAATACTTTTGTCCATATAGTGTTTTTACATGTACACTGATGAGCCAAAACATTATGACCAGTCATGGATTACCACATATTAAGGTCTGGGTAGATTAGATTGCAAGCATTCAATCAGTTCTCATAAACAATGTATTGGATGCAGGAGAAATGGGAAGGAAGAAAGATCTGAGTGAATTTGACAAGGGCCAAATTGTTATCGGAATGCGACTGGGTCAGAGTATCTCTGAAATGGCAAGGCATCTGGGTTGCTCCCGGTCAATAGTGGTGAGATTTCCTCCTTAAAAAATATAAGCCCTATATTGGGAATCATGACAGATTACAGATAAAAATATCAATCATTGATCTGTTCATGATAATATAATGTAATGCTGTCAATCTCATAGCATGCCTTACATTCACGGACTCATCTCATGACACTTTGTTAAAAAAATCTGATTTATCCAGTGTCAATATTTTGTTGACTCTGTCATCAATGGTACAAATGTCAGCATGCATTATGAAGACACTTTCAATCCTCTATGCACATATTCCAGTGTAAAAAGCCATTTGGGAAGATGATGTCGTATGGTCTGACACCTTTCATTTTTGGCCTGTAGACTCCTCACCAGACCATTTTTTTTAGTGTTAATTTTAATGTTTTTTTTTTAAATTATTATTCATAATATCCCTACTACCAAAAGCAAGTCAAGGTATATAGGTCACTGAAGTGATGGATTAGCAATGTGTTTACTCGCCCAAGGGCAGGTGATGCTGTGTATCGATGGCAGTATAGAGTGTTTGCGCTTGGTTCCCCTTCAGTCGCTCACGTTCGACGTGACGTCGACGTGACGACGTTAGGGGATCACTTCAGGGAGCCCTATCAACTTCGATTATCTAAGAACAAGCCAATGAACGTTGGCGTGCGTGACCACGTCACGCGCCCCCGCCCCGCAGCGCGGGTATAAAACAGGAAGCGGGCGCGAGCACCCACCGTCTTTCATTTCGGAGCGCGAGTTTCCTATGACTGATTGTCTGAGATTCAACGCCTTTGAAGACTTCAGGAAGATCTCTCTGTTCCAGTGTTGGTGTGACGGCGCGATCAGCAGTGGCCGCGAGCAGTGCAGCTCTCAACTGCTGTTCTTCCAGCACTATTGTTTGTGTGTGTGTGTGTGTGTGTGTCCACACAGTGGCTACCCCTGGGCGCCTCAGCACTGTGAGAGTAATTTTCCTTTGTTTTTTATTTTACTAAAAGAGCAACACAAGCGGACCCTGCGTCTTTTTCAAGATGTCATTCCGCTTGTGCGTTTCTGGATGCCGTCGTTCCCTGGCGCCAGCAGATGGCCACAATAGCTGCATCTCGTGTTTGGGCATTCGGCACGCTGAAGCAGCTTTTGTGGATAGTTCATGTTCTCATTGCGGGAACATGACTATCGCAGCACTTAGATCGAGACTCGCTTACCTCAAGGGAGGTGCAGTCCCCTCGCCTATGCCCCGATCTAGTGTTTATTCTGCCCCGCAGAATAGACCTACTTCGGCGCATGACCAGGGTGATCTGAGGATTACCGTGAGGGCTTCCCCGCCGAGTCAATCTCCGCGGGCCCCTCACGCCTCTCATGTGCTGTTGCCATCGGCGCCCCTTTGCGAACGGCTCGGTCCTTCTCCGGAACGACCAGTCGTTTCCTTTGGGGCACCAGCTGACGATCAGATGTCGATCGCAGCATCGGAGGGGGAGCGGTCATCTGGAGATGACGACTCGGCTGCGCTGCCCCCTTCGGGGTGTGTAGCGTTGTCCGAGCCGGATCCAGAATGGACCGCTATGCTTTCCCGGGCCGCCGAGAAGGTTGGGCTTGCGTGGAATCCTCCACCACGTCCCGAACCTTCTCGGCTGGACGATTGGTTTCTCGGGGCGGGCCGTGCTGGTTCTCAGTGCGCCGCCCCGGTACCTTTCTTTCCGGAAGTGCATGAGGAGCTTTCTAGGACGTGGAAGGCACCGTATAGTGCCCGAAGCCGTCCTAGTGGCTCCTCACCCCTCGCCACCCTCGACGGCGGGGCAGCTAAGGGGTATGTGGGGATCCCCCCAGTGGAGCGGGCTGTCGCGATGCAGTTGTGTCCGGCGTCCGCCTCCTCCTGGCGGGGTGACCCACGCCTCCCGTCCAAGGCCTGTAAGTTCTCGTCCGGTCTAACGGCGAGGGCTTACAAGGCCTGTGGACAGGCTGCTTCCGCTCTTCATGCCATGGCGCTCTTGCAGGTCCACCAGGCCCAGGCGCTCATGGACATGAACGAGGGTGGTTCTGACCCAGAGCTCCTCCGGGAGCTCCGTGTGGCTACCGACCTCGCCCTCCGGGCGACGAAGGAAACCGCACGTTCAGTCGGTCAGGCGATGTCCACCTTGGTGGTCCAGGAGCGCCATCTTTGGCTCAACCTGGCGGACATGAGGGACACCGATAAGTACCGGTTCCTGGATGCCCCTCTCTCCCAGGTTGGGTTGTTCGGCGACGCGGTCGAGAGCTTTGCCCAGCAGTTCTCGGCCGCACAGAAGCAGACGGAGGCCATCCGACACATCCTGCCCCGGCGGACCGCTGCTGCTCCCTCCCGCCCGCCGGCCGCAGCTCCTCCGTCTACTCGTCGCCGAGGTCGGCCTCCTGCGGCGTCCTCCGCTCCCGCTAAGCCCCAGCAGCAGCCATCATCCAGGCCTCAGCGGGCAGCAAGCCGCAGGAAGTCGACCCCGCCCGTCCAGGCCGCTGCCAAGCCAGGAGGCAAGCGCCGGTGCAAACATCCCTGAGACGGGCGGCCCGGAGGTGGATCAAGTTGCTCTTCAGGAGATGGCGGCCGTGCCACTCCTTCCCCCGGTGGAGGGCCGGGTGGAGAATCCTTGTTTCCTTTTCTTTTTGTTCCGCCTTTTTGTTCAGACCTTGTGCAAAGTCAGGGAGGACGAGGAGCAGGTCTTGTTAGTTGCGCCGTATTGGCCCAACCGGACCTGGTTCCCGGAACTAGTCCTCCTCGCGACAGCCCCTCCCTGGCCCATCCCTCTGAGAGAGGACCTGCTCTCTCAGAGACGGGGCACCCTGTGGCACCCGCGTCCAGACCTCTGGAAGCTCCATGTCTGGTCCCTGGACGGGACGCGGAGGTTCTAGGTGACCTACCCCCAGCGGTAGTTGACACCATCACTTCCGCTAGAGCCCCCTCTACGAGGCGCCTCTATGCGTTGAAGTGGAACCTATTCGTTGAATGGTGTTCTTCTCACGAGGAGAACCCCCGATCGCTCGCCCGCTCTCTATACCCTCTTGGGATTTGTCTCTGGTCCTTTCGGCTCTTCAGAGACCACCCTTTGAGCCTCTGCAATTGGCTGAGTTAAAAATCTTGTCCTGTAAGACAGTTCTCCTGGTTGCATTGGCCTCTATCAAGAGGGTAGGGGACCTACATGCATTTTCGGTCGACGAATCGTGCCTGGAATTCGGCCCGGATAACTCTCACGTGATCCTGAGACCCCGGCCCGGATACGTGCCCAAGGTTCCTACTACTCCCTTCCGGGACCAGGTGGTGAACCTGCAAGCGCTGCCTTTGGAGGAGGCAGACCCAGCCCTGGCTTTTCTCTGTCCCGTCCGCGCTCTGCGTTTGTACGTGGACAGAACGCAAAGCCTCAGGACCTCAGACCAGCTCTTCGTCTGTTACGGAGGCCAGCAGAAGGGAAAGGCTGTCTCTAAGCAGAGGATGGCCCACTGGATAGTGGATGCTATCGCCTTGGCTTACGAAGCCCAAGGCGTGCCTTGCCCGCCTGGGTTGAGAGCCCACTCCACTAGGAGTGTCGCTTCTTCTTGGGCGCTGGCACACAGCGCCTCGCTGACAGATATCTGTAGAGCTGCGGGCTGGGCGACACCTAACACGTTCGCTAGGTTCTATAGCTTACGTGTTGAGCCGGTTTCTTCCTGTGTGCTCGCTTCAACCAGCCGGTAACACCGAAGTTCCCGCTCTAGTGTCGGCTTGCTGCGCCACTCCCCTCTACGGAGCGGATACGTGCGCTCTTTGCTCCAGTCGAGTTCCCCCCCAGGCGAACCCTGTGAGTTCCTCCACACCCCTTCGGCAGTTGGACGTTGCGGAGCGTCCGACGCCAGGCCTAGTGCTCGTATGCTTGTGTAACTTGTGCTAGGCTGGGTTCCGTATGTGTGATCCCTGCGGCGATCCCATATGAGTATTTTCCACGATCAGCTCCCTGCGGTGAGCCCGTGTCTTTCCCTTGGCAGAGCTCGCTCTGCTGTCACTGTCTGGTGTAGCCTCCCCCTCCTTAGGTGGAGCCACCCCAGTGACATTCCATATGTTGCACTGCCCCAACCGGCCAGTCCATATGTGTATTCTCCACATGGTACCTCCCTTCGGGCAGGATGTGGCTCCGCAGCGTCCTCTCCCCTGGAGAGGCACGCTTCCCAGTGTTATTCAAGAGTTCACTGCGTGGGTATGTGGAACAGCAGGTTCTCCCTCTACGCAGGTCTTCTGCCCCAGCATGGGGGGGTCTGAGAGTCTTGCGTAGGGCACTGGATGTGGCAGCAACCGTTGGCGTTTTCCATGGGATCCCCTAACGTCGTCACGTCGACGTCACGTCGAACGTGAGCGACTGAAGGGGAACGTCTCGGTTACTGATGTAACCCTCGTTCCCCGAAGGAGGGAACGGGAGACGTGACGTCCCGCCGCCACAGTTGCTGACCATCGCTGTACGGCCGTCACTAAACTCGGCTCCTCAGTGAAAAACGGTGGGTGCTCGCGCCCGCTTCCTGTTTTATACTTAGATTAGAAGAAATTTGATAGATCCTGAACAACAATCTTATTTAGCATAATTATAAAAAACTTTTATAACAATAAAAACACCTACATCTTGAGTGTCACTTTAAAATCTGTTCAGTCAGTTTTCCTATGTAAGAAATTAAGCGATATTTAATACAGTATAAATTGTATTAATTTAAAAGCTCTATTTTATCCAGAAGTAAGAGGTTCCAGTTAATAAATAATAACAATGTGGTCATTGCATGTTCATACATGAAAAAAAGAATGAATGCTGTCTAAACACATATGCAAACAAAATACAATATACAAAAAGGTTACATTTACATTTGCCTGTACAACAATTGTTGTCATCTGAACATCTACAAGCTGCTTTAGAACTCGAGGGAACACCCTAAAATTTAAAGATTCAGGCTGTACACATACAAATTTGTTGAGCCTTCTTTTCTTCAATTGTGCTTGTAACATTTGCTCATTTGTTCATAGAGATGGTCAGGTTTGTAATACAAGCCTTTTCAATGGTTATAACATTATCTAACTGACCCAGCCTCATTACATCCTTATGTTGGTTAAATGACTCTTCATTTTCCTACGCAAATAACCTGGATATTGTATTCAACTATTGTAGCCATCTGCATAATAAGATCAATGTTTTCATGGGTTGTGACAAAACAGCTAAAAACAGCTATTAACTTATGATCTGTCCACAAATGTGGACATAGTACAAAGCATGAAAATAAGCTAAGTAAAATGAAAATGGAAGGAAGACATTAAGTTAATAATGTGGCCAAAAAAAGCATGCTACATGAACACCTGTAAACGTTAAAATATACAATATTATATGCAATATAAAATATTATAAAATATTAAAAGTGGCATAATAGTAAAAACACAAGGGCCTGGTTTCACAGACAGGGCTTAGATTAAGCCGTGAGTATAGGCCTTAGTTAAATTATACATTGTAGTTGCTTTTATAAATGTGCCTTAGAAAAAAAAAAACATTACTGGTGTGCATCTTGAGACAAAACAAGGGCACTGACATATTTTAAGATATGTTGGTGGAAGTTGTTTTCAGTTAAGTCAACTCAAACATGCATTTTAGTCTGTGAAACCGGGCACACGAGTAAATGAATTATAACAGTGGCTGCTAAATGGCGCCTCTTAGTGGTTGAAGAAATGTACAGCAAGAGTTCGCAAATAAGATGTTTTCAGATCATGTGGAGACCAAACGAATCATCAGAGAATAGTCAGACGCACTATATTCACTAGAAATCAGTTTTCAACTGTTTATTTAGTTCAAGATGAAATTAAAGGACACTTAAAGTTTTATACTTAAAGTAATCTGCTGCCATCCAGAAAGTGTTCATAACGTTGTAACGATGGGAATTCGGCTAGCTCACACATGGTTTTATAGGCTACTTATTGATGAGATCCTGATGGTTAAATCCTCCATATCTGTAAAGAGCGTGTAACCATAACTTAGTTTGCAGATAATAGACACACACAAAAAAACACACATTTTTAAGTCTCTCTCTCTCTCTCTCTCTCTCTCTCTCTCTCTCTCTCCATTTTTTTTTTCAATTTATTTATTTGATCAGGGACAATGCACAAAAACCATTAATCTAAGAAAGAAGAGATGTCATGTGCCCGGTTATAGCAAAAAATGCTAATTTCCGCCTGCAGTCCCTGGACAGGTTGATGATATAGGCCTACTTACAAAAAAATAAAAAAATATGTACAGAATTATAATACACAGAAGCATCACTTTACTCATATCATATAACACTCTCCACTACAGGAATCTATAACTCATTCATTCACAGTTTACATCATTCGTATCACAGTCATTCAGTGCGTACAGGTTTGATTTGTTAATAACCACTGTTTGCTCTCTCTCTCTCTCTCTCTCTCTCTCTCTCTCTCTGTTTAGTTCTTCCAAATAAATCCATACATACTCACTTAGTTCACCCAAAAAATAAAATTCTGTAATCAATTACCCACCCTCATGTCGTGTCAAACCTGTAAGACTTTCGTTCATCTTCGGAACACAAATAAAAATCTTTTTGATGAAATCTGAGATATTTCTGTCCCTTCATTGACTACTGAACTGAAACTTTGACGCTTCAAAAACTTAGTTCATAAAGAGATCTCAAAACTAATCCATAATATGAACTGTTTAGTCCAAATTTTCTGAAGAGACCTGATCGCTTTGATGAACAGATTAAATTTTCATTCTTGTGTTATGCAGCACGTTTAGGCTTCCACGAGAACCAATGAGGTAGGGGTGTGCAATATCACGATTTTTGTTAGTGGGCGATTAAAATGTCTCCACGATCTGCTTTTGAAGAAATGTCGTAGTGTCTAAGTTGCAGTTCTGGCGCCTCCATCCCTACATACTGCACAATGCGACGTACATTCACATCACGTTAACGCAGAGGTCGAGTTACACTCACAGGTTACTGTAATTCACAAAAGTTTTTTTCATTTGCGTGTCGATGCTCTGTTCTAACATGGGCTTTTCTGAGCGCATACACCTAAAGGCCTCTCAAACAGCGCCTGGTTACTGGACTAAGGGATCGTTTACACTGCAGGTATTGATGCCCAATTCAGATTTTTGCCCATATCCGATTTTTTTGACCGTCCGTTTACACGTTTTTTCAATTGTGACCCATATCCGATTCATGTGTTTACACTTGACATAGGCCTACTATCTGAAACATCGCGCATGCTTAAAGGGGGTTCTTGCACAGATGGACGAACGTGAAATATGCTTGCTGCAAACATCACCATGATTTTGAGGCGGAGGCAGAGGAGGACGAAAAGGGCCATCATTGCAGCCTGTGCATATGCTTCAGTTATTGTGTGTGAGATCTCAGGACTGGTGGGAACATAAAACACGATCTCATGAAAGTGCGTATCTATACCACAAATTTTATTTCTCGTGCCATTTATAGGCCTACTCCAAAAATAGTTTTTGCGTGCATGATACGCAGGGCCGGCCCGAGGCATAAGCGAACTAAGCGGCTGCTTGGGGCCCCTTGGCCACCAGGGGGCCCCCCAATGGAGTCGAAAAATCGAAAAATATTTTTTTAGATAACTTAAACAAGTGACATAAATGAATAAATTAATATGAATGAATGAATAATTAAAGACAATAAAAGAAAATTCTGATTTCATGATCAATATACCTCCCTACAACTGCCGCTGTGTCTGCCAGCGTTTAAGTCATGCGCATAATCTAGACACCTCGCGCGTGCATAGACAATTCGTGCGCAACTGCGCATAGTCGCGGACTCGCGGTAATGTTAAGGCATGTCACAAAAAAGGACGTATCCCATGGTGCCGAAAATAGAACTAAGAAAATGACAGAGGAGGAGAAAAAAAGAGCAAGATCTATGTATGTTTGCATGATTACTTACGGTATGTTTTGTACAGCAATTGAACCATTCCTATCTACGGCAAGCCCAGAGGGGTAAAATACATTGCATACACACACACACACACATATACAACGAGCGCCAGTACATCATTACCGGTATTATAGTAACAGACTTTGTTGGATTCTGTCATGTACAATCTAACAAAGTCTGTTACAATAATACTAATAAAAAAAGACTTTGTGGACACCCTGCAAACACGTCCACTTGGGGCCCACATGGGCCTCACTTGGGCTAGTTGGGCTTCGGCTGGGCATGGGCTCAGAGTGGGCTTTGTTGTTGGGCCCCACATGGGCAGCAGATGGGCTAAACTCCTATATTATGTTTTCATATATAAAATATTCAAAATTGATTATGAGACATGGATGCTATTTTTAACAATATAGCCACTGGGCTAGGTCCACTTTTTATACGTTTTATAACATATACATTTTATTAGACTATTAAACTATTTAGAAGCCATAGCAATTTAATAGTGGTTTTAAGCACTATACGATTTTCAACAGATAAGTTTGCCACAGCAGGTTTCCCCACAAAATGTTCAAACCCTAAAGTAATAGTGCGCACATCCGGAAAGCTCCACCCCCATCACCGGGCGATAGAAGTTTGCCCAGCAACAACTTTACCGCCTTTTGAGTCTGCTGTCTGTTAAGGATCCATTACGGTGTCGTGTGGACAAAAGACAGGTAAGAGAATCTGCCTCAATGTATAATAAACAGGGGATAATTTTACCGTATGATGTATGTTAACCAAAAGCTTTTTTGGAAAGTATTAGTTAAGAGGCCAGGAACTAGCTTTTAGCGAATGTAAGTTAAACCAAACCAGTGAGGTAACTTAGCTGTGTAGCTTTGGTAACGTAAATTAAACCATGGTTAAAGCATGGCGTTGAACAGACGAGTTTAATTTATTAAGTCAATATCATGCATATGTTGAGCTTATTTTGAGTGGTTGACTTGAATATATTGTTTAGAAGGATTTGGTTGTGAACTTGATAGCAAGGCAGTCGAACAGGCATAATTAGCAAGCTGTTAAAAAAAAGCTGTAAAATGTATTTACAGTTAATGCAAAAACACTGATGAAAGTTCATTTGAATGTCAGCAATGTTTTATCGGCTAGGGTGTCGTGTCAAGGCACTTAAGTTATTCGCGCCAGGATTTGCATCCACTGGCCGCGGAACAGAGAAGCGGAGTTTAACTGCTGCACTACAAATTCACCTCTTAAATAGAACAAATAGCGACATGGAAGGGTTTTCCATAGTAATAAGGGACTCATTTATCTACATAAATATGTTTATTTGTCTTTTACATTAAGGCTACGTGTGAATTGTTTAATGCGTCGTTTAATATTGTGGATTAATCGACAGTGTTTTCCAAAGTTCCATATTGCTATGCACCTTAGCTACATAGATCGACTGATACAGGGGTTTTCCTGCATTTTTTCGCGGCCGCCAAAGCAAAAAACAATTGTCCCGCCAAAGCCTTATTTGATCGGTGAATTTGATCAGTGCTGGGCGAATATAAGAACGAGCAGAGAGTCCCGCCAAGCCGCGCGCGCGCACTCCCACCGTCTTCAAACAATACGAACGAGAGAGAGAGAGAGAGAGAGAGAGAGAGAGAGCCCCGCCCGGCCGCGCGCGCGCACTCCCACCGTCTTCAAACAACACGAACGAGCAGAGAGAGAGAGAGAGAGAGAGAGAGTGCCCCGCCCGGCCGCACTCTCACCGTCTTCAAACAGCACGAGCGCTGTCTTGCTCTCTCTCCCACGCATATTAATCGAAATCAATTGACACACGATAGGAAAAGGTTAGACCTTAACAGAGATTAATGCCACGTTTAAAATAGTGTACTGATCAAATTGAAGGCTACCAGAAGAAAATTTGGAAAAATCAGCCACATTAATACCAGCTTCACCAAACAAGACTCTAGAGTTTGTCCTTCCCGATCCCCTGTAATCATAGCTAAAAACTAAAATGTTTTTTTTTTTCTATTTTTTTATAGAAATAATGGAGTGTTCAGAAAGAACTAAAAGGAGGAAAATATCAGCGAAAGTGGAGGAACATTTGCGTCTCCTTGAAAAGGAGTCTGTGATTGATGATTTGTTGGCACATGATTCTGAAAAGGAATACCCACTGGATGATTTGTTAGAGCATACTGAAAGTGAAGATTCCACGGACACTTTCTACGATGCTTGTGATGAGATTTGTTTTGAGAATTCATCAAATGATTTAGAAGATGAAAATTCCTCAGATTCTTTTTATGATTTTAATACATCCTCCTTTGATGATTTGGATTCTGAAAACTGGGTGCCTGGTTGTGATAGTGACTGTGATTTGCATGGAGATGAATGTTCTGACTTGGAAGATGATAATGATGATGATTCGCATGGGCTTGCAGAGTGGGCTGCAGAATTCAACATACCACAAACAGCGCTGTCTGCACTTCTTAAAATTCTAAGGAGAAAGGGCCTTGATATCCCAATGGATGGCAGAACGCTTATGTCAACTGACAGATCTTGCAATGTGGCGAATATGGCTGGGGGGTCCTACTACCACTTTGGAATCGAAAATGCTCTCATAGCTGAACTAACATCTTTAGGACATTTAGCAAATGTGACTGATACTCTCACACTTCGAATTAACATCGATGGATTGCCCTTATTCCGTAGCTCCAGTATGAGTCTGTGGCCTATTCTGGGTATGATTAAGGAAATTCCAGAGTGTAGTGTCTTTGTAATTGGAGTGTACTCGGGTGCGTCCAAACCCGCAAATGTGCAAGAGTATTTACAAGAATTCATTGTAGATATGAAAGCCGTTTCTCAGAGTGGTATTGTGTACAATGGTGTACATTTCAGGGTACCATTACCCGATGCTTTTATTTGTGATGCACCTGCCCGTGCCTTTCTTAAATGCTCCAAAGGCCATACAGGCTATTATGGGTGTGAGAGGTGCACTCAAAAAGGCCAGTACATTAATGGGAAGGTGGCTTATCCTGAAATATCAGCAGAGCTCAGGACAGATGAGCAATTTGGTAGGCAAGGGTATCAACAGCACCAACTGTCAGCCTCCCCCCTAAATGATCTGGGTATAGGTTTAGTTACTAGTTTTGTGTTAGATTATATGCACCTTGTGTGCTTGGGGGCAATGCGTAAGTTAATATTTCTTTGGTTGAAGGGGCCGCTGAAATGCAGGCAATCTATGAAGTTTTTTGTTGTAATGTCAGCATATATGGTTTCTATCAGGCAATATTTACCTAGCAATTTTGCAAGGAAACCACGATCCTTGTTTGAATTCAGCACATGGAAAGCTACAGAGCTTCGGCAATTTTTACTTTACACTGGCCCTGTTGTTCTCCTCAATAATATACCCAGTATAATGTACAGAAACTTTTTGCTTCTATCGGTATCTATGAGAATTCTTCTGAGTCCTGCCTTATGTTCTCCTGACAATTGTGACTATGCTGAGGAGATTTTGAAACTCTTTGTAACAGATTTTGCTGCAATTTATGGCACTGAATTTGTCAGCTATAACATGCATTCATTGATCCACCTAGCTCAAGATGCACGAAAATTCGGCCCATTAGATAGTGTTTCAGCTTTTCCCTTTGAGACATTTTTAGGTAAACTGAAAAAACTTGTCCGTCGGCCTCAAAACCCTGTCCAACAACTCGTCAGGCGGATCCATGAGAAGCAGAAAGTGGCAAGCCAAAAGACCACATCAGTTTTCAGCCCACTTAAACAGCTCCACTTTTCTGGACCATTGATTAATTCAATTGCAACATGGGAACAATACAGGCGTTACAATGATGGACAGACACTGATCTCCTCCTCTCGTGGCGATAACTGTTTTTCTGTAGGGGGAAGGATTCTTATTGTGCGGAACATTTTGTCACATTCTGGAACTGTTAAAGTCCTGTGTAATTTCTTTGAAACTGCCCAATCCTTTTTCACCTATCCAATGGACTCATCATGTCTTGGAATTCTTTTTGTTTTTAATTTATCTGAAGACTTGCAGCTGTTACCTGTGGAGGAGTTAAAAACTAAAATGGTGTTATTGCCACTCAAGACTGGATATGTGGCATTGCCACTCCTGCACTAGTGTGCTATTTATTTATTTATTTGTTTTAATTTTTTGTATATATTTGTTTTTCTTTAAGCATGTTACCTTTTGCAATAGTAGAGTTTATAAATAGTGGAGGATTGGCAGTTATACCGACCAAATGGTTTGTCGGGCCTGAGGAAGATGAATGCTACTGGCCACCAGCAAGGATGAACATGGCAAAGCTGGTCATAGAGCAACAGGACCCTCACGTTGACTGGGCGACATACAAGTTGACTGTCAAGAGAAAAGTCGGTAAGGTGTCCATTTGTATGAGATTATCTGACATGAGTTTCACTGTTAATTCGGTTTAAATTAGCTCTGAATGAAACTAATTGACACTCATTTGTCTCTTTCCCAAAGCAACGTATGAAATTGCCCGCAAAAAATTAGTTGAGTATGAACAGAACACAGATGTACCAACCGAGTCCGATTCTACAGAGAAGACGGGAAGGGGGAAGCGGAAAAAGCGGTGAGGGTATTTGAATTACTACTACTAAATGGATGATGAAAATTTGAATTTCCCAATGACACAGGAAGGACAAGTTTTGTGGGATATTTGTTAAGTGTATTTGGCTCAAAGCTGCCAAAATGGGGACAACAGATATACAATTAACCAATAAATAAAATTAAATTTAATCAATTAATAAAAGTAACAATCACATGTTTAGGGGGAAAAGAGATGTATACAAATGGATGTGTGCATGCCTGAAGGGGGAATGGGGTGTTGGAACAGATGTTAAAGGAGAACTCCGGTCAATTTTGACATTGAGCAAATTTTTTTGTAAATTTGGAGTGCTGTCAGTACAGAGAACAATGACAAAAATCGGTGTTGCCTACACCGTGTTATCCTCTCTGTAAATTTGGACCCGGTTGACTTCAATGGGGCACGTTTTAAACCTGCTTTTAGCCTCTTAACATCCTTGATGCGTCATTACAAGTGTCCAGCCATTGTGAGTGATTCCTTCAGAGTAAACACGGTGAATTTAATTCAGTCAGCGCACATACCTGTATTTATTTCCTGTTTTCGGTCGAAGTCCACATAGTCGATTGTCGAGTTCACGCAGTTAGTTACCTATGATCACGCGCGTGAACTCGACAATTGACTACTGTGGACTTCGACCGAAAACTTCTACTGCAGTCAGATTCACCGTGTTGACTCTGAATAAAATCACTCACATGGCTGTGCACTTGTAATGACACATCAAGGATGTTAAGAGGCTAAAAGCAGGTGTAAAACTTGCCCCATTTAAGTCCACAAGGTGCAAATTTTAAAAAGAGGATAACATGGTGTAGGCAACACCAATTTTTGTCGTTGTTCTCTGTACTGACAGCACTCAAAATTTACACAGAAATTAGCTCAATGTTAAAATTGACCGGAGTTCTCTAAGGATCCATGTGAGGGTCTCTCTTGTACCCAGAGTGTTGTCATACTATATAGATCAGTCATGGAAATTCTCTGGTGGAAATGTGTATGAACCCTGTGTATAGTAGTATCACCTGTTGTCCAAAATGTATTTTTTTTTTTAACCATCTGTTTTTAAAATGCTTTAACTCGTTGATTGTGCTTGTATATTATACATTTCTAGGCGAGTGATTTTGTCCAGTGAGGATGAGGATGATTACAGCCAAATCAGGCCTACACCTCCATCGACCCTCAGGTAATCACCTCCACACTGTATTTTTTATTTTTATTTTTTGGTGATGATCGTTTCCTTTGGTTGGGCGGTTTGATTCTTGGCTTTTTTGTGTGAGGCGTTTGTTTTTGTTGTTGTTGTTGTTGTACGAGATTTTTACAGTGTGGATTTTTGTACAGTGCACCGGCTCCATCCACCCTCAGATCTGTGCTGACACTTCCACCGCCTCCATCCACCCTGAGGACTGTGCAGACACCTCCACCGCCTCCATCCACCCTGAGGTCTGTGCAGACACCTCCACCGCCTCCATCCACCCTGAGGTCTGTGCAGACACCTCCACCGCCTCCATCCACCCTGAGGTCTGTGCAGACACCTCCACCGCCTCCATCCACCCTGAGGTCTGTGCAGACACCTCCACCGCCTCCATCCACCCTGAGGTCTTCACCTCCATCTGCTAGGCCGACACTTCCACCACCTCTAGGTAACCTTAGATGGCCCAATGTTTCAACCCATCACCACGACACCACGTCACCAGAAACCCCTCAAAGACAAATCAGGGACAACATGTTTGTTCGCATCTTAACACTGCTTGAGGAGATGAAAGAGACACAAAGAATCCAGGGGAGGATTCTACAAACGCTTCTTCAACAGCGTGGCAACATGAGCACCACCGTCTCTTCTACCCCAGAGGGTTTCCCCCTAAAGACAGTTAGGGATGTGGAAATCATGGAAGAAAAACTGGCAAACCCAAACTTCATGTCCGAACTGGTATGTATGTTAAGTCTAGGGTAGTGCAACTCAATTAAATTGTTATTGGGGGGCTTGCAGTGAATTTGATCTGAAACTCCCCAGGTGTGCTCACACTAGGGGTGGAACGGACACAGAAGTCACGGTTCAGTTCATACCTTGGCTCAGACATCACCGTTCGGTACGAGTTCGGTACAATGAAGGGAAAAGCAAAAAAATAAAAGCTTTTTATTTTTTTGCATATATCAGGCTGTACCACCAAAGTAAAATAAATGTCTTAAACCTTGTATTTTTTAAATAAGTTTTATTAATAAAGAAAAGGCGTAGAACCAGTTTATTTGTAGTGCACTGACAATAGTTTTATATAATTAGTTTATTAATTAAATTAATAAAAAGACAAAAATATATTTTTTGTTTGTTTCGATATGTTTGGTAATTGTACCTGAATTAATTTAAAATGAATTTGCTATATTTCAGATCAATATATTTGTTTTCCTTCATTTTAATTAACTCTAACTTTATTCTCATCTGAATTATAAATACTTTATTTCTGTATAAAATAATACTACCATTAAAAACATTTGATTTTTCTTTTTTAATCAATGTAGAATGTGTAACTTAAAAATAAACAGATTAGTGCTCTGTTCAAGAAATGAAAACCAATGCAGTATGATGAATGTCCAAAAGACGGCACCTACTGTTTTTAAATGGGGTTGGATAAATATTTTTTGCTTTTAAACAGAGTGTGTGTGTGTGTGTGTGTGTGTGTGTGTGTGTGTGTGTGTGTGTGTGTGTGTGTGTGTGTGTGTGTGTGTGTGTGTGTGTGTGTGAGAGAGAGAGAGATTTTGGATGGGTGACAGTTGTAGGTTACAGTTTGACAAAAGCACAATGTTCCGCAGTAGTTCCACATTACATTAATTTGCACGCAAGTTTTATTTATTTTTATACCGTGTATTCTCCGTGTATATTCATACACCGAACCGTGACGCCCGTACCATTTCGGTTCAATACGAATACATGTACCGTTCCACCCCTAGCTCACACCTATGCCTCTGGCAGTTTTTTCATGTTGAGTGGTTTGCCCCAGTGAGCAATATACTGTAGATAAATTTGCTTTGTATTGCCTTTGTTCCCCCTCAGGTTGCAGCTGTGACTGACATAGGGGGGGGAACTGTTGACGAGGCCACAAAAAGGATGATGACCTTCCTCCTAGACCATGGCCTATCCAGGCAGTATAACTTTATGGGCCGAAATGGGAAGAGAGAGTTCAAGGCCTTAAAACTGTATGAAGTAATATATGGTAGGTGTGCATGTGGATAATGTTTTAAGTTGTACCGATAATAGAAAGGTGTCACAATTCCCTAACATTATAAACATATCAATTTTAAATATTGTTAATGGAGCGTCTGTTGTCCTGGCTAAGCAGTGTGTTCGCACATGTCTCTCAGTTGCTTAGCTTGTGTGTTTAAGAGAATGTGTGTATTTCTTATAATAATCTCAATTTATATAGTGCTTTTCTTAACATAGTTGTCTTTACAGTCCTGGCTGAGAGTTGTGTTGGCACATATGTTGTAAGTGAACGTTATATTTGTTTCTTGAAGGAGGCTTAAAGAAAAACGCCATGACCAGCCAAATCACCCGTAAAGATGCCGAGAAGGCGGTCTCCAAGTGGCTCATTGGTGCTAGGGACCGGGGGGGTAATAGACAGGCCCGACAGGCAACCCCTCAACAAGGACTTCAGGCTTCAGGCTCATTTGAGGTGGAAAGAAACTAATTCTGTCTGTGAAACTGAGGGAACATTGCAAAAGCATGTTGTCATAAATTTTACTTAAATAAAAACGTAATTAATTGGATTACTGGTCTCTTTGTTATTGTAGCTTGTTGTGTTCGGGTCTGTGGGACCTGTTTTCAATGTTTGCTAAAAGAAAAAGTTATGCTATTTATTATTTCTTCTAACTCAAACTCATTGGCCATGGCTCATTTTTTGTGAAGAACATAAAAAATAACTTATTTTCAATGGCTGCACATGCTACACCCTCCTACACATACAGTAACTATTACATATGAGGTGTTCGGCTCTACTGAACCCGAGAGTAATAATTGTAGGTGCTATGAAACTTAACTGTGTCCTCCTCCTAACTGGGCCTGCTGTGTGTGTGTGTGTGTGTGTATTGTCTGTGTGCGCGAATGTTTTTTTTCTTCTGCAACTGCTATTCCCACACAAAGTTACAAAATTGTTACATTTCAAGCACTTTCACCTGTTCTGATTAAGTTCTAAGAAATGAGCACCTATAATGATCAAATTTTGTTGCTATTTTTTTAAAAACATTTTTTATAATTGAATTTTTCTTGTTTTCTCACAAAAAAAAAACTATCATATGATCATAATTGTGATCTCACAGGGGTAAATGGCGAATAAGAGCCATAAATTATGTAAATACCATTGGTAATATTGAGCTAAAGTAAACATCTGTTACGTATTTTTATATAAATTGTTATGGCTGTATTGATTTAAAAGCCTAATAGTGTGGTGGGTCCACCAGACCCGTGAATATTGGCTGTGTAACAAAAATATTAACATCTTACAATTGTTAAAGAACTGTATGGGCTGACTGTAAAATAAGCCCCAAAAATGAATTTTTTAGCCCATAATAATATGGTTATTACCCATATGGGTAGAATAGCAGGGACCCATAATCAGCCCACATGGGGCCCAGCTAGTGTGGGCCCCAGATGGGAGAAACCTGGGTTGCCCATGTGGGTTTTAGCTAGGGCCCATGTAAAGCCCACCTTCAGCCCATCTGGGCTTGCCCACATGGGGCCACCATGGAACCCCCGGACAAAATTAACTGGGCCCCATCTGGGCAGCCCACATGGGGCCCACTCACCAGCCCATATCCATCCCTTATGGGCCCCACATGGGTGTGTTGACAGGGCAGTTACACTGTATTGAGACGGTTCAGAAATAATAATATTTTTACAGTTTTCAACAATAATTGTCATTGTTGAACCCTTGCTCTTATTATGTTTTTGATTTATCAGTTGTCATTAGGGCTGTAACGATACACCAAACCCACGATTCGATTCGTATCACGATTTTTGACCCACGATTCGATTCGTATCGCGATTCTATCACGGGGGCGGGGCTTGAGGGGGCGGGGCTCCCTCAAAAGAGATTTTGAGAGAAGAAAAAAATTTTTCCAAACAAAATTATTACATTTATCTTGCCTAAATGTTTACGCTCATTGCATTTTTACAATGGGGTAATATTGTTGTTAAGAATTTACACATCACAAGGAAGCTTGATTTAAATTGTTTAATTAAATTGAAAAAAGTAGCACAAATAAATACAATAGAATAAAGATACAAATAAAGACAATTAAAGAGAAAAGTTTTTGAATAGGTCTAACACTAGTATTCACTTACAGAAACTGAATAAAGTAATCAAATGGAAAATAACACTGGGTAGTATTTTAGTCCTGAATAAATTAAATACATAGGCTATTAATCCTGATTCCTTTAACTTAAAGCCGTCTTTTGTTGTTTTGACAACAAAATTAATGACAGACACATATGGCTTCCGTCACTTTAAGAGCTAGTGCACGGATCCTGTGTTCATTATACTGGCATGCGTTTTATGCCTATTAAAGACAAAACCGACTATGTTTAGAGTATAGCCTACTCACAAAGACCGAAATTGACAATTTTGCGTGTTAAAGCAATATAATCCGCGAAAAATAGTTACTGGCCAGCTGTTTTTGAGGCGGATTTTCTATGAATGTGCGCATAGAAAATAATCTCTCAGAGAGCGCGCGAGCACTGATTAGTTTAAAATTGCTTGAATGTTTAAACTGGTAAGACTTAAAAAGACTTTTACAGTCTATGGTCCCGACTCCAAAACGCGAGTGTGTATTATCGCCGCATGCAGCGCCTGCCTTGCACAACACATTATGAGAGAAGAGATAGAAGACGCGCGCGGCACCGCTGAACACTCACGCTGTTTGTGAAATTGCGTCTGGAAGATAGTTGTTAAAAGAATGATTTGATTTTATTATCTGTGTGGATTACGATTGCGGGAATTTCCCGCATTATAAATGGGAGACCTGCGGGAATGATTAGAATTATGCGCAATACCCGCAATCCCGCGCCGAAATTCGAGCCCTGGTTCTGGACAGGAAGGATAACTCTGGAGTTGGAAGGGGTGTGATCGCGATTCTGCCTTCTCACATCGCGATACAGGATCGTGGACCTGAGTATCGCGATTTCGATTTTATATCGCGTATCGTTACAGCCCTAGTTGTCATTATTTTAGCAAATAATTTATTTAATATGTTTTGAGACAGTTTGTTTTAAGAAGTTTCAAAGAGTTAGTAAAAGAGTAAGTAAAAGTTAAAAAAAAAATATTTAAGTAGGCTATCTATTTTTTATTAAGTATTTATTTTGTATTTATACATAACCTCACTGTATTAATTTATAATGTATCATTGTTGCGTGATATTTGTGTCAAAAATCGTCAAGCACAGGTGACTCCGCGTAGTGGGAGGGGCCCCCAAATCAAATTCTGCTTAGGGCCCCCAAAAGGCTCGGGCCGGCTCTGATGATACGCACTGTAAACCCCTTGGGTAGGATTAGGGGTGTGAAGTGCGTGCGTATTACACGCCATAAAGTGCATATCATATGCACGCAAAAACGGCGTATCATATGCACGCAAAAACTATTGTGTCAACGTGTGTCCACATTCCTCTCCTACGACGACACAACGTTTTGTCGGGCCATTCCGTCCCTTTGCAGATGCGCGTCGGGATTGCTCTCGTCATTAAACCGCAGAGACCCTAATGCCCAGGGTTCGAATTACAAAGTGGCTTTCGGGGGAGCCCTATTTTCCGATCCTCCCTGACCCTGACTGACTTTAACGCTTTTGGTGCATGTTCGGGCATTTAAAACAATAGTGTGATGCAAAACAGGTTCGTTGTGTGTAGGTGATGGAAGGAGACACAGGGTCGGCGAATGCTGGAACTCGTGCACTTTTATTTACAAGGCTCTTTTACAGCGCGTGGTCGCGCTCAAATAACGTTAACCCAAAATATCAAAAAGGCAACAGAAACAGATGATAATTAATAGGCTACTCTTTCCGCTGGACACAGCTTTCTGGATACAGATGTAGTAATCCTCTTCCCGCTGAACACAGCTTCACTGGATACAGTTTGTAGACCCACTCTTTCCGCTGGATAGCCTACAGCTTTCAGAAGTCACTTTCTCGAGTCAGGATACGTGCACGAGCTCCCAGTCTCTCTCTCACACTAATATCAGCAAGGCCCGCTTATTTGCGGTCTCCTCACGCCAATTACTGAAATCACAGACAGGTGTTTGTCATTTGAACTTGACCCACTTATTCACCGCTCGGCTCCGTCCCCGCTCTCCCGCTACAGACTTCGCTGAACCACGCCCATTGCATTTATTAGTGGAGACAGATGTTCGGAAATATTAATGTAAGGAGCGAATAAACACTGACACATTTTTAATATCATCATTTATTTCAGGAACCTTAATGTACAGAAAATCAAAATCTATGCGACACAAAAAATGGAGAGTGTTTTAGAGCTCCCCCTAAATGTCTCAAAGTAGGCTTTCAGGGGAGCCCAGGTCCTTTTCAGGGGAGCCGAGCTCCCCTTAGCTCCCCCGTAATTCGAACACTGCTAATGCCTCAGAAAATCCACTCTGCCTGTTTACATGACAGTCGCATTGGCACATATTACATTTATTTCCACATATGAATGGCCTGAAACCGATCTCGAAATATCCGAATGCATAAGTTTTTTTTCTGTTTACACTATCAAAGAACACATCCGATCTGTCACATATGAGCAAAAAATCAGAATTGGGTCACATTTCACTGAGAGTGTAAACGAGGCCCAAGTTATCTTTCAAGTCTTACTGGGTTAATACTGTCAAACACACACAAGGTTTACATAAACACAAAGATTTGAGACAAAAACGGGTGCGTGTCATATGCGTATTAGATGTGTGCCAGTCTTAAAGTGCCAGTAGCCTAACATGCTGCCGCTTGTCCTTAAAGGGGTGGTTCAGAATTTTGGACATCAGGCCTCATTTCCGTAATCCCTTTATTGTCATTGTAACCTGTACAACGAAATTACAAGTACCAACCAGTTGGTGCATCAATAAAATCAATAATAATACAAAAAATATATAATATTATAAAATAATATAATAATAAACACCTCCACATCTTATTGGAGATACACACACACTACCATCCATTATGTCATAGTTATTGCACAATTTGACTGTATAATATTTATGAATATTTTTTTTATGGCATTAAGGGTGGTTATTGCTGTTGGATAAAAACTGTTTTTAAGTCTGTTTGTTCTTGAGTTGATTGTCCTGTATCGTCTGCCTGATGGCAACAGTTCAAACAAGGAGTGACCAGGATGGAAAGTGTCTTTAATAATGCTCTGAGCTTTTTTGGCACAGCGAGCACTGTGAAGGTCAACCATCGTAGGGAGGGAACAACCGACTATCTTCTGGGCCGTGTTAATGACCCGTTGGAGAGCCATTTTCTGGGCTGCTGTGCAGCTACTAAACCACACACATATGCAGTAAGTTAAGATAGATTCTATGGTGCACCTGTAAAAGGATAACAGCAGTCTCTGATCGATGTCGTTTCTCCTGAGGACCCTCAGGAAGTGCAAACGTTGTTGGACCTTTTTTAGCACCTTCACACTATTTACGCTCCATGTCAGACCCTCCTCAATGTGCACACCCAGAAAACAGAAGTCTGACCCCTGCTCCACCTGATCCCCGCTAATGATGAGTGGTGTGATGTCAGTCTTTTCCCTCCTGTAATCAATCACCAGCTTCTTGTTCTTTACAGTATTAAGAAGGTTATTCTCCCTACACCACACCGACAAATGTTTAACCTCCTCTGTGTAAGCTGATTCGTCTGCTCCAGTGATGAGCCCCACAACTGTAGTGTCGTCCGCAAACTTCACTATGATGTTATTGTGGTGGGTGGAGGTGCAGTCGTGCGTGTAGAGAGTGTACAGCAAGGGGCTCAATACACAGCCCTGTGGGGAGCCGGTGCTGAGACTAAGGGCCGTCGATGTATAATGGCCAACTCTCACCCTCTGGGTGCGACAAGTGAGAAAGCTTTTAATCCACATACAGGTGGGGTATAGGATGCCCAGATCCATCAGTTTGTTCATCAGTTTTTGAGGAAGGATGGTGTTAAACGCAGAGCTATAGTCCACAAAGAGCATCCGTAAGTAGCTCCCCTGCTGCTCTAGATGGGACCATGCAGCATGCAGGGCTGTGGCTGCGGCGTCCTCTGTGGATCTATTAGCTCTGTATGCAAACTGGTGTGGGTCCAGGCTTTTTGGCAGGCATGATGTAATGTGACCCCGGACCAGCTTTTCAAAACATTTCATCACCACTGGGGTGAGTGCGACTGGCCGGTAGTCGTTGAGGCTGGAAATATAAGGTTTTTTAGGCAGGGGGACGATGGTGGAGGACTTCAGGCATGCTGAGACTATGGATTCAGCCAGGGACTGGTTGAAAATCCTCATAAAGATTCCAGCCAGCTGATCCGCACATTCCTTTAGAACACGCCCAGAGATGCCATCTGGCCCAGCAGCCTTCTTCGGGTCCACGGCCTGTAGTGTACGCCTCACCTCATGCTCAGTAAAGGTGAGGTTACTATGGACCGTGTGGTGTGGTGTCGCTGCCATACTTGGTTCCACCTCAAAGCGGGCAAAGAAAGTGTTCAGTTCCTCTGCCAGCGAGGCCTGACCCTCAGCTGCTCCTACGGTGGACATGTAATTGGTGAGCTGTTGAACTCCCTGCCACACCCACCTGCTGTCATTACTTCCCAGATATGCCTCAATCCTCCGCCGATAATCCGACTTGGCCCTTTTGATGCCTCTTTTCAGGTCAGCCCGGGCCACAGTGTAAAGGGTCTGGTCACCAGACCTGAAGGCGGTGTTCCTCTCCCTCAGCAGCCGATGTACCTCCCTAGTCATCCAGGGCTTCTGATTGGGATAGACCCGGATCTGTTTTTCCACGGTAATAGTGCCTATGCAGTGACGTATATAACACAGTACACTGTCCGTAAATATCTCCAGGTCTTGATGTAAAAACACATCCAAGTTGGTCCTATCAAAACAGTCCTGCAGCCGGTGCATGGCTCCATCAGGCCAGATTGTTATACTTTTTGTGATGTTGGATGTGCTTTTCCTGAGGGGGGCATATGCAGGAATTAACAGCAAAGACAAATGGTCAGACTGGCCCAGGTGGGGTAGTGGTTTAGCCCTATAACCAAGTTTGATGTTTGAGTAAACCTTATCCAGGGTTTTATTTCCTCTAGTTGTACATTTAACATGTTGATAGAAATTGAAGGGTTGGTCAAAATCCCTTGCCTCTTCAAATACATCTATAATCATAAATTCTTTTGGATGCTTATATACTTCCTTATAAAAAATCAATAATCAAATATATTCATTATCACATACTCATTTTTATATTCTTTGTGCTTGTGAAATTATATTTTCTTAAATGCATGTGATGGAAGTAACCAGTTTCTTTTAGGTGCATTCCAATCTTACTTTGAGATTGCACGTAGTACACGCAGGACACGAAGGCCATGTAACCCACAAGGCCGTTTGTCTCTTTCTCTGGTATCAGAAGAAAGGTTAGAGGGTCCTAAAGGCAGCATGGACACATATGATCCTTCGCTGGACAGATGGTCAAGCTATATTGAGCGTTACTATCGAATTGTTGTATTAAAATGTATTCTTTCCAGTATATTTCCTTCCTTGGGAGTAAATGCCAGTTATCTGTTTTTCTCCCAAACGAGTGAATGTTTTAGCATTATGTTTTGGTATACTTAACTGATAATAAGAAGCTCAGACTCTCTTCAGCCTTGATGGGAGCTGTTATTTGCTAGTGTCTGTTATTTGTGTGTGTGCGTATGACATTCTATGTAGGTTCTGGACGTTCGGACCAGACAACCCGGCGCCCTTCTCTAACCTGCGAGGCCACCACAGACCTAAATCTATTGAGTGGACGACAACTATCTTTACTAATGGCGATAGGCACCCCTATCTCCTCACATGTGTTAAATTGTTTAGGCTCTTAATGTTTCTTAGCCAATGAGAATCATTCAACCTGTAAGCAATGACGTAGCTTAGACCTTGGAAATGGTATAACTGCTGTGATCTTTGGAACTGTAAGGGAGGCGGCCTACAAACTCCTGTGTGAGTCTTGAAGCTGACTTCTGCTGATGAAACTGCAAACTATCTTCAGTAAAACTTTTCTTTAATTTTTTATAATTCTGACTCCGGGTCTTCATTCTTCATATCTGGTTCTGGGTCTTTAACTGTACACCCCCTTACAAAATAAGGGAGTACTAATTTCAAGTCTGCGTGATTGAAATCCCCCGCTACGATACACAGCGTCAGGATATTTGCTCTGTTGGCTGGTAATGCTACTATGCAAATGACTGCTAGCCGTTTTAGCATTAGCATCCGGTGGTATGTAAAAAGCTGTTATCATGACAACTGAAAACTCTCTCGGGAGATAAGTGGGTCTGCATTTCACAGACACATACTCCAAGTTCGGGGAGCAGTGACTGTCCACAGTTACTGTGTTAGTACACCAGTTGTTATTCACGTACACACACAGCCCCCCTCCTCTGCTCTTACCGGAGCTCTGTGTCCTGTCCTGTCGCTGCCCGGTATAGCCTGTTAGCTCCGTCGCCGAGTCCGGGATGAGTGGGTGAAGCCAGGTGTCCGTAAAGAGGAAAATAAAGCAATCTCTTACGGTGTTGTTGGTTGCAATCTGTAGCCTCAGCTCATCCATTTTGTTGACAAGTGATCGCGCATTAGCGAGAAACAGGCTGGGAAGCGGAGGTTTAAGTGGCTGCCTCCGTAGCCTGGCGAGTGGGCCAGCCCTGCAGCCCCGCTTCTGCCTCCTCTCTCTACGCCGCCTTCGCCTCTTTCCGGCGGGGATGATAATCCACGAGGAGCCGGGGTGCCGTGCTATCTCCTCCGGTATATTGTGTGTGTGGAGAAACTTGGCTGTAATATTCTGTTCGTAACAGACTCCTATCTTAAGGAGATCGTGCCGACCGTAGATATTATTGGCCTGACAGAAAACACTCAGGACATATATAAACACGAAAAGACAACGCAAACTATAGCACCGAGAGAGCACTGAGCCGCAGCAACTGTGTGCGCCGCCATCTTCCAAGTTAGCCTTATGTTATTTATCAGTGGAGATGTCGGTGTCCGTAAAGGTGCTGGTATTTATCAGTGTCCGTAAAGGTGCTGGTGTCCGTGCCGGTGTCTGTGCCGGTGCCAATGTCCGTGTCTGTGTGCCCGTGCCGCTTTGCCATCACAGGAATAAATTACATTTTAACATTATATAACTATTCAAATAGAAAACAGTTATTTAAATTTGTAATAATATTGTTTCATGTTCATGTTTTATGTCTATTATTTTGAAATTCTCATAGCCATGTTTCCTGTTTGTCAAGTATTTCATTTGTCATCATGTAATTATGTCTTTTGCTTTCCTAGTCTTATGCGTCATATTCTTGTTGGTTGATCGTCTTGATTGTTCACAAGTGTTTCTTGTTAGTCATTAGTTTTGGTGTATTAATAGCCTTCATGTTTCCATTGTATCTTGTAAATTTTTTTTCTGTAACTGCTATTCTCAGTCTCATGTAACCAAGTCAAATTCACGTTTTTTTGACGTGTCAGTGTCCGTGCCGTTGTGTCCGTTTTGGTGCCGGTGTCCGTGTCGCTGCCGGTTTCCGTGCCGGTGTGTCCATGCCCGTACCAGTGCCGGTTTTCATGTCGGTGCCGGTGTCCATCCAAACATACTGTACAATGCGACGTACATTCACATCACATGTTAACGCAGAGGTCGAGTTGTATTGTATGAGTCTAATATAACCAAATCAAATTAACGTTTTTTTTGTTGTGTCATGTCATGTTTGTGTCCGTGTGTCCGTGTCTGTGTTGGTCTATGTAAATGATGACAATTTTAATTTTGGGGGAAATATCCCTTTAAATGTTAATAAAACAACAAAAATGATTCTTCTCTAGCCATAGCTCTATACTCTGTGATTTCGCATTCGCTGGTAAGAGCTTGACCACTGAGGGGACATTGCTGGCCCACTGCCATATTTGGAACCCCCCAGAGGAAAGAAAGGATCTCATCTTGTTGACTAACTGCCTGGCTTGTTTCACAGTGGGAAAATTTAGGCAGTTGTCCACATAGAAGTTCTGTGCTATGGACTGTCTCACTCCTTCGTCGCCTGCCTGCTGGTCTCTGACATGCTTCTGCAGTGCGAAGGTCACACAGCATGGGCTGCAGGTTGTTCCGAAAGGAAAGACTTCCCACTGATAGATATCTGGCTGATTTCCTTTCTGCATGTTTCGCCAGATGAACCTCAGAAGAGACGCGTATGTCTCCGCTGATAGCAACTGGATGCTGTCGGAATCAATTGAGGACTCCCAGTAATGAAGCACAAAGGAGAGGCCTTGATGGATGAAGGAACAGTTGCAAACTACATTTACATTTACATTTAGTCATTTAGCAGACGCTTTTATCCAAAGCGACTTACAATTGAGGACTAAACCAAGCGAGTCATCGTGAAGAGGCAAAAACAACGCAAGAAGTGTTCAAAATACAAAGTTCAGACATTGCTCGGAGTAGCATAAGCCAGGCAAGCGAGGATTTAAAGGAAAGGATTTATTTTTTATTTTTTTTATGTTAAGTGCTCCCGGAAGAGATGAGTTTTCAGTTGCCTTTTGAATGCTGTCAGGGATTCTGCATTCCGGATGACGGTGGGGAGATCATTCCACCAGCATGGAACCGTGAATGAGAATGTCCTGGAGAGTGATTTTGTGCCCCGCTGTGATGGTACCACGAGCCGTCGCTCATTGACCGATCGTAGGCTTCTGGTAGGGATGTACACTTGTAGTAGTGAGTGGAAGTAGGAGGGGGCTGAACCTGTGGTCAATCTGTAAGCAAGCGTCAAAGCCTTGAACTTGATGCGAGCAGAGAGTGGTAGCCAGTGCAGAGAGATGAACAGAGGAGTGACGTGGGCCCTTTTGGGCTCGTTGAAGACAAGATGAGCTGCAGCATTCTGGAACTAGTCTGTGCACCTTACCATTGTGGTGCACAAGATGATGTGGGATGAACCACGATTCCTTATCCTTATGTAGAAGTTCTGGCGGGACCTTGACAACATATCCTGCATCCAAGAGCTTCTGGATCTCAGCCTCATAGACCTTCAACCTCTTGGAGTATATGATCTTGCACCGATGAAAGGGAAGTGAGCAAACACTGTTGAGGTGGTATTTGGTGCGGGAAGTGTGTATGTACAGCGTCTGGTCCGCCATCTGGGCCTAATCTGGTGGGCTCCTTTGCAGTGATTAGACCTGGGTAATCAGATCCAATTAAGAGAAGGGGCTGAATCTTGCTGAATGATGGAAGAGGAATACCCCTTAGGTGACAGTAGCTCCTCTGAAGTCTCTTGCTAGGGTATGTCTGCTCAGCCAAGGTCAGGAGAGGTGCATAGAATACACCAGCAAGGTTGTTCCTCTCTTTTGGCCTGGACTGGGATGAGAGCTGAAAGTGGACTGACTGTCCCTCCACCTGGGTAATATCATGACGAATGGTACAAAGGGCCAGAACCTCCTTTCCTTGTAGTCCTAGCTGCTGGACTGCTGCGGGGAGAATAATGTTGCGCTGTGCACCATCATCAAGGATCACGTATGTTTGTATAGGCTTCTCGCCTTTCCACAGCAACACGGGGGTGACCTTTAGAAAGACCCGTCCTGTATGGCGAGGTGTCACATAGATGCGGTCACTTGAGGTTGTAACTAGCATGATGCTCGGGCCTTGCTGTGCTATGCGATGAAGAACTCTAAGATGCACGTCTCCACATTCTCCGCATGGTTTTCTCAATGTGCACTCATTACAATTGTGGTTGGTGCGTCCGCATTTCCAGCATCTCTTACCTTCTTTTATCCACTTGATAAGTCAGCGCTTTGTTCTCTGGATTAGTTGCTGGTTTGGAACAGCCTCTGTTCGGACATGCTTTACTTCTTTAATGTCCTTGGGCTGATTACTACCATGATAAATGGAGATGGCCCTGGTCTGTGGCTTAATAATAGCTGGGCGCTTGTGCTCTATGAAGCCATCCCTGCAGTGTTTAGGGAGTTTAATAAGCAACCTGTCAACATGACTGGTACAGGTGAGCTCTCTTCCTTGTGGTCCCTCTAGAGACATAAGCATACCCACCAGAAGATCAATGTTAAAACAAAGTTCTGGAATGCTCTTGAATCTCCAGCCTTGATATCTGGTAAGTTCATTAGAGCCGCAACCTCACTTTGTGCAAGCTGGTGGGGTTTGCCGTATTGGCGCTGCAGGGCTGCCATGGCTGCTGTGTAGGGTGCAGGGTGATGACGTCATGCTTGGGCTATCAGCTTTGCTTCGTCAAGGACCAACTGCTCCATCAGCACACAATATTTGTAATGTTCTGTGAGCTCAGTGTGGGGTTTCAGCAGATTGTCTAGGGGTATTTTCAGATCTGTGAACTCTCTTTCACAAGTTTTAGTAGTGATGGGACTGTTTGGAGCGGAGGTGCAGCCGGTACTGGCTGATATTCTGGACATGCGTGTGCAGCCAGATATAGTACAGTGGATGCCAATGGAGGATGATACCAGTTCTGTACTGAAGACTGAATGGAGGGCTTCGGGGTGTAATGTCCTGTGACCATGGGTGATGGCTGATACAGCTGTGGCACATGTGTTGGTTGGCTATGTGGCTATGTGCAGGGATCTGTAATTGGTAAACTGGAGGCACTGGAGTGTTGTGCACGGCAGAGATGGGGACTCGAGTCTGAGACTCGGACTCGAGTGCGACTTCAGTCGCACACACAGTGACTTCAGACTTGACTTGAGACTCGTCCTCGAAAGACTTCAGACTCGACTCGGACTTGAGCTGCGGGACTCGTGAACAATGTTTATTTTTAGGAAACGTCTGATGAGCTCACTGTTATTCCCCTCCCTCCGTTACCTATAACCTGCCTACGTAACACGTACTACGTATCGGCTGCGCGTGCGCGACCACACATAAGAGGACAACAAACAAACATGTCAACTGCACCGGCCGCTGCTGTGCCATTCAGTGTAAGCTTTGGGTTTAAAAACTTCAAACAAGACGGCCCAAACAAAAGAAGCGCTCGATTCTAAATATGCGGTATCAGGATAAAAGATTCTGGCTCAACCACATCTAATTTCATCAGGCATCTGAAAACACACCCTGAGGTCAGTAAACATGTTTAGCTCAGCATTGACCATCTACCGTTAGCTTGCTTCTTGCTTTAGCTACAACCTAGGTTAACTCCGACTGTCTTCCTTATGAAATATTAATGAGCGTTTGTTTAATTGCCAAACTTGTGGTGGTCGATTAACGTAATAATTTGCCGCTGGCTTTCATTACGTTAATTATTAACATTGTCTGCAAACAGGTTACAGGATTATTGTTGTTTCATTTAGTTATAACGTTACACTGGTTTGAGAGTCTGGGATGTGTTGCTGACTTACAGTAGTTTATAAGCTATGATTAGTTGCGTAGGCAGTGCACATTAGGCCTACATGGATCTGCAAGTGATGGCGGGGCGTGGAAATCACGAGCCACACGCGGCTGAGAGATCGCACAAATTTTTTCACGGCAAAAAACAGATATTAACATAAAAGTAAAGCATTCTTGGTGTTTTTGTCATGTTGCAATAGGCTGTTTACACTGATTATATACCAAAATCAAAGCTGATACTTTATGCTAATAGATAAAGGAGTCATAATAACATATTACATGCTTTGAATTCCTTATATATAGATATGCAGTGTTCTATGCAGCCTGGATGGGTCGCTGTACGTGATGCAACACTTATTATAACCACAAGAGACTTCAGACTTGACTTGGACTCTAGCTCAAAGACTTGAGACTTGACTTGGACTTAGCTCAAAGACTTGAGACTTGACTTGTGAGCATCTCTGGTGCACGGTCGTGGCTGTAGGCAGCTTTAATGATGTGATGGTTTGCGGCAAAGATGATATAAGATTAAAGGGTCACTCCACCCATTTGTATTAAGCTTTTCATAGTTAGAAACACAGTTATACTATTGAATGGTCGTGCAACACTCTCTCATTTTCCCCTGAGACGAGAGAAATCTGCTATTTACCCTTTTCACTTCCTCCTACAATGACGCAAAAATCGTCATTTTACGTCATTGTAGGAGGAAGTGTAAGAGAGGGGGATTTCTGTAAAGACTACAAGCACTAGATCTCACCCTTTCAAACCCGCCCATAGGGGGCTGGACCTAATGCGCTAACAGACCAATCACAGATCAGTGCCAGTGCGTTTGATTTCACCGGCAGAAACTTTTTGAAAATATGGACGAAGCCTTCTGAATACGCAGACGGATGCATTATGGAGGATTGGGATTACACATAGTGTCAGCCATCTTTTTTGGAAGGTAAGCTAGCAGGCTCTTGTTCTCTGGAGAAAGCTGAGTAGTAACTTTAGGGGTTACCGTCCTCTTTTTCCCAGACATGTCCGGTAGTCAATGTCTGGGATTCAGCTTTTGCTTTCTGCGGTCGCCATTCATTGTTTACATGCACAGCTTATGTTTTAATCTAACTGAATTCATTCAAGTGATCGGTTGATGTGCGTTTTAACATTGCTAAGAAAATTCCCGCTCCTCCGTGAGAGATACGAGACCGTTAACTTACGCCTCACAGCTGTCGCTCATCGTTACTCACGCCACCAGCCTTGCGTCGTTCTCCACACGGCCCTCACTCGTCCTGCTCGCCACAGTAAACATGATGAATGACGACTGTAGAACGCAAAAGCCGAATCCCGGACATTTTGGGCGATCTCGAAACACATTTTTGGGCAGACTCATCACGGAGACTCACTAGTAGCCTAGACTTGTCTACTGCGCGGTTACCGGTAGGCGTGGCCTCCTAGGGCAGAGAAGCAAGTGCATTCTGGGAGTTGTTGTCGTTCATCCACATAAGCCAAAAATACATTTTCTGTCTTTTCTCAGTATAGAAAGCTCCAGATTCAAAAATAATTTCACATTTCTTCTACATAAATTACCCATTTTAAATACACATTCATCTTTCCAGAGGTGGAGTGACCCTTTAAAGGAAGCAGGGGAGGACATTGCACTGCATGCTGCTGCTGTCTGCCTCGCATACGTTGCTGCTGGCAGCTGGATAAAGGGTCGTGGTTGTACTGTACACCATATGAGCTGTAGCCGGAGATGTCTGCCACCGTAGAGATTGATGGGAGGCGTCCCTGGGTGCCCTATTGCATTCCATGCAATAAGCGTGTAACTGGCAGAAGGGATTTAGGCAAGGCTACCTCATAAGCTTGTAAATATGAAGGGATCTGACATGCTCTGGCTTGCATTTTAGTACATATAGTGTAACTCTAAGTGAATGAAAACATCCTGCAAAGTTTTACTTTTGAAAGGCAATAATATATGGTGGACTTTCAGATTTAAGAGTCGACTCTGAATCAATAAAACAAATCGTTTTTCAAACAAATCCTAAGCCGTTTTCGTTGTGCAACAAGACGAAACATTAGCATATTGCCCGCCCACTTATTGCGTGAGCAGACACCAGGGAAAACTTGAACTCACTCAAACACTGCAGCTGATTCCTGTGGATACTGGATAGCATCATGTCCAATAGACACTGTCCTTTACAATGTGAAGGTAAAGCATTTTTTTTCACTGCATCTTTGCACTTTGCAAACTTTTGCTGTGTTCCCTTCATTTTACTGTCGACTACTTCTCAAATCTCAAAATAAATCTTGTTCGTAAAACGCTTGCACTTGAAAGACGGGTCAGTACCCAGTAAATTTGGACTAACTTGCTCCTCAGAATCACAACCTGTAAGTATGAATAATTATTGACAGGCCTGGACTGGTAATCTGGCATACCGGGCAAATGCATGGTGGGCCGACGTGTTTTTTGGGTACACACTATCGTCATTGCTGAGGCGGCATAAAAGAAGCAGAAAGCTAGGAAAGCATTGTCGGAGGAACAGAGAAAGAGGAAACGGCAGTCTGCCCGAGCGAGTAAATATCGGACCTGCATTTTCAGAATGGCGAGAACTGAGACAAACAGAAGCCTGCAAATCCGATGTTGACCTGGCGTTATTGCTGTTGCACTTGTTAGGGGGGTAACAGTATCAGACCCAGGACCAGAGATGATGAAAGAAGACCAGGAGTCGTGAGGTTCAATCAAAGAGTAAAATTTACTGAAGAATAGTTTGCAGTTTAATTGGCAGAGTCAGCGTCAAAGTCTCACGAGGAGGTCGCAAGCTAACTCTGCCTTACATGAAAATCGTACACCAGTTATACTGTTTTCAAGGGCATACATTACATAAACATTCACTTCTGATTGGCTCAGAAGACATAAAGCCTAAACAATTACACATAGATAGACGGGTACGTCGACATCAATCAAGATAGCTGTCATCCAAGTCACGAAGATCCAGTAATGACCTCGGAGGGCCCATCGAAAAGCGTCATGAGACCAGCCACCCCGTGTCATGAGACCTGCAACATACTGATAAAACCTTCCATCCTCAGAGAGAAGAAATAATTACTTTACTTCTTGAGAGATATATGTATGAAAGAAGTACAATTTTGGAAACAAATCATAGAACCATATAGAAATTTCCCCCTTTCCGTTAATGGGGTCAGAAGAGAAACCTAATCATATGATGAAGTTCTTTTTAGGCTCAACACACAGTTCTGGCTCAGGGCCACAGAAGATTAGTCACAGACATCCTAAGACCTTCATGAAAGATATGCATTCAACCAACATTCATGAAAGAGATGCATGAATAAAAACCCATATGTGAAATCACTTTATGGCATATAGGAATGATTATATAACTTGATTAGTGCTTATTATAGTAATAATGTAATCATAAAAAGGATATACATATAGTTAAATTGAAGAGGCAAGGGATTCTGACCCCAACCCTTCAGTCCCCCGTTTTAGACCGATGTGTGGTCCAATACCGCCACGTCTGGTCTATCAAGTGAGGCCACTACGGAGAGGGGGAGTGGTGACGCATGCTTCCCTGACGGGTCACACTCGTCTCTTCACCTCGTCACGGACATGCTGGATACTAAAAAGTCCAGTCCCCGTTAAGAGGCTCTCCCACCTTCCACTCACATCAGGGCTTCAATGTTGTTTTGATCCAATTTGTCCCTCAGGTGGGTCGTGAGCATCAGCAGTCTCTTTTCCTCCTCAGCAGGATTTAGATTTCTGCATGCAGTCCTGCACAGATAGGAGAAACAAAAACGAACACACAACCAAATACACAAACAGAGGAACATCACCCCCACTATTAGCCATATTCATCCGTTTGGAGCAGGCAGTGTGGTTTTCATGGGCTATGCTGTCTGGAATCCAACTCATGGCGCTAAAATGCGGTTCATAAACATAAACACCTCCATCTCTCACCCAACGACCTTTTTGCATAATGAGGGTATTACCGGGATAATTTGGGGAGTGACCAAGCCAATAGGTCACTGACTCATTTCCGTCCAACCGATAGCATCTATCGTTTACCTTCTGATACATAGTCGAAATCAAATTTAGACCCTCAGTTGAATTTAGGCATGGGTATTGTACCCAGGATGGACGGTTGTCAGTTTCTTCACAATCCCAATTAGTCGCAAAAGCATGGAATCGACCGGTCCAAATGGAAATCTGTATCCACAGTAGAAATGACAAAGCGATTAGGATTAAACATACAAAAGAGAGCGGGAGTACTAATCTAACAAAAGCCCGTCTCATTTTCCGTCGCTTCTCATTACGCACTTCTTCTTGCAGAATTAGCAGCTTCAATAAGTCGTCTGGCTCAGCCATCTGTAAATGATAAAACAGTAATGCCAGAATTTAGAAAAATCACATACGACAGATATTGAAGAGGTACGATTTATGTTATTATTTGGTGGTATTCTGGTTGCAACACCTCTCAAGTGGTTTCACCTGTGACCAATGTCTCCATACTGTACCCAACACACCTCTGTCGAGTAACACAGATGTATTAGTAGTCAACAGAACTTGGTAAGGTCCATCAAATTTCGGACCCAGAGGAGAGATTATCTCCCTTTGCAACATTACACTGTCACCTATCTCAGGCAACGCAGGCATGTCTTTTTGCTCAGTGTTATCTTTCTCTGCTTGTCGGATACTGACACTAACCCTGGTGTCTTTTAAACATTTATCCAAAGCCTTCAGATAATTTTGCAGAGCATCTTTCAAAGGCCCTGACGGTCCCTCATGTTGCAGAGGAGCGTCCCAGGGCAGTCGCATGTAGCGACCTGTCATTATCTCAAAGGGACTGATCTGAGTAGTTTTGTTCGGGCTGGCTCTCATACTTAAAAGAATGGTTGGGATAGCAGAGTGCCATCCCTTCCCCCACTCCAACAATCTCTTTCTCAATGAAGTTTTAATCGTCCGATTAGAACGCTCGACAGAACCACTAGACTGAGGACGAAACGGTATGTGGAAGTGTTGTTTCACTCCCATCAATTTCATCACATTCTTCATTACCTTCCCCGTGAAGTGTGTGCCCTGATCTGAGTCAATATGCAATGGTAACCCCCATCTGGGGAAAACTTCATTCAACAGAATTTTTGCAGTTGCGTCTGCTGTGCAGTTTTTCAGAGGAAACGCCTCCACCCATCTGGAAAACAAATCAACAATCATCAGAATGTATGAAAAGCCTCTACTAGGGGGCAGGGGACCTATGAAATCAATTTGAAGGCGGGTCCATGGCCCCTGAGGTCGAGGGGCATGTCCTAAAGGAATCTTTAGCTTTGCTGGGGAATTCACTTTAAGACATACTAAGCATCTTTTACAAAAGTCATTGCAAGAAGCTCTCAGCTTTGGCCACCACCAGGTTTTTGACATCATTGCATGTAAATTCTCAGGACCAGCATGTGCCAAACCATGATACAGAGACATTAGTTTAGTTCGAGCAGAAACAGGACAAACAAAACGGTCGTTGAATTTCCATAACCCTTCTGTATTTTTCTTTGCACCTAATTTTGTCCATTGCTCTATCTCTTCAGGGTCATCCTCTGAATAAAGCTCAAAAATGTCTCTAGAGGGTTCACTCTCCTGGGGAGCAAAAGCCAGCACACTCACGCATGTCTCAGTCAATTTTGCAGCCTCTTTGGCAGCAGTATCAGCCGCTTGATTCCCTTTGGCCTCTGGAGAACTGTCAGTGGAGTGTCCCGTGATTTTGATAACAGCTCCTGCTGCGGGGAGATCACATGCAGCCATCAATTCTTTTACCTGGTGCTGATGAGAGATGGGGAGACCAGCCGTGGTTAGAAATCCCCTGCGTGTCCATACCGGGCCGAAGTCATGAACCGTCCCGAAGGCATAACGACTGTCAGTGTAGATATTGACGCGTCTCCCTTTACTGTGCTGTAATGCTCGGGTTAAAGCAACCAGCTCTGCCACTTGAGCCCCTCCCCCTGAAAGAGAACCACAGTCAACAGTTTCACCATGTTCATTTACGACAGCCCAGCCTGTGAATCGTTTCCCCTGTTCATGAAAGCTGGAACCATCCACAAACAAACTCATGGCATCGGAAAGGGGCTCAGACTGGAGTGGGCTTTGGCTGTCTGTGTCAATCAGCCATGCGCAGTTATGGACAGTTCCTTCGTCTGGAAGCAAGGAGGCAGGGTTTATAGCAGTCTCAATGTCAATTTGTATCTCCACATTTTTACTCAAAAGAGTGGCTTCCCATTTAGCCCTTCTTTGGTTAGAAATAGATCCTAAACGAGTGTTTGTTAGCAGTTTCAAAATCTGGTGTCTGGTGTGCAGAATCACCTTTTGATGTGTTACAATGTTCTCTGTGGTTTTCACTGCCCACTCGGCACAATCACATATCAGCAGACATGGATGTTGTCCTGCCATGGAAACAGGAATAGGAGTAGAATAGTAGCCTACCATTCCATACGAACTTCTTCCTGGAACCTTTTGACCCAGGGCAGCAGAGTAGGATCTGTTTCCCACCCAGGTCCACAGATGGAACGGTCTGGTTGCATCAGCATGTCGCAGTGCTGGGGAGGAAGCAAGAGTTTCTTTGATACTCACAAAAGCCTCCTCCATCTCCTCGGTCCACTCGATCAGATCTGCTCCAGGTTTTCCTCCTTTCAGTGCCTCTGTGAGTGGTTTAGAAAGTTCAGTGTATTCACAGACATACTGGCGGCAGTAATTCAAAAGACCCATTACTTGCCTTAGACCAGTGACAGTATGTGGCTTTGGAAGTTCAATGATAGCTTTAACTCGTTCAGGGGTGATGCGTCTGCCATGCACCCCAACAATCTGTCCAAGATAAGTCACTTCAGGCAAAGCTAGCTGTGCTTTCTTCAAATTCGCTTTGAATCCCCCGTTTTGGAGGGCATTCAAAACAGTTTGGACAGCAGTCAAATGTTTGAACTTAGTTGGACTAGCAATCAATATGTCATCCACATATTACAGGACAACCGATCCGTCATTTTCAATTTTGTTTTCTTACCGGATCGATGAAGGATGCTAGTACCTGATGAAACAAGGTGGGGCTGTTGCAGAAGCCTTGTGGAAGCTGACTCCAGGTCCATTGGCGACCCCTGCTGGTAAAAGCAAATTTCCCTTGGTCCTCCTTGGCTAAGGGACAAGTCCAAAAACCGTTAGAAATATCAAGAGCAGTAAAATAACAATGTTCAGCTCCTATTTCATGAAGGATAGTTGCGGGGTTGGCCACCAGAGGGTGTACTTTCTCAGAAATAGAATTCAAAGAAGTATAGTCAATCGTCAAACGCCAAGATCCGTCCGCTTTTCTGACAGGCCACATTGGAGAATTAGTGGGAGAGGAACATGGAATAATTATTCCCCGCTCACTTAACTCATCCACCACAATGTCCGCTCCTTCTCTAGCTTCATTTTTCAAAGGATATTGTCGTTTGGCTACATGCATAGGACCTGGGATGCTCAGTGGCTGGATCTGTGCAAGACCACAATCATATTTGTCTTTGGCCCATACCTTTGGGAATTTTGAAATTATGAACTTCCACTCAGGACGAGTTTCAGTTAAACCAACAGGTTCAGCCACTGCACATCTCTCATGGTGGGGGCCAGAGTGAGATAAGCGAATTGTTTCATTGCAGCCAAGCACGAGCTTATCCTTTGAAAGCAAAACATCAGCTTCGAGTTCTTTTAGAATGTCAACACCGATAATAGTCCCCACAGTATTCTTCCCCACCCAAAACTCAGTCCAAAACACTTTGTCAGAATCAGAAAGGGTTAGAGGAACAGAAACAGATTTGTGAAACACCTTTTTGCCATTTAGGCCTTCTATATACAAAGTTTCAGAAGTGATCTCAAGATCGAGATCAGTAATCGATACTGTAGCACCCGTGTCAATTAAAGCAATGCATTGCCGGCCTCCTAACAACGCGTTTATGAATGGACGGGTGTCAGCATAATTACTATTACCGGAGGCCGCTGACCCCTAGTCCCCACCTATCAGCTGTTTCAGCTTTGCAAGATCAGCTTGAGACAGAGTGACAGATGGGGAAGCTTCTTGTTTATCATTCGAAGCATTATTTTTGTTACCTCCCTTTTTCCCGTTTCCTCTATTCTTGGGTCTACGGCAATGTTTCGCAATGTGACCTTCCCTTCCACAATTTCTACATTTAGCAACTGACTTGGGACAGGTTCGGGAAGTGTGGCCTAACTCATCACAGTTATAGCATGTCACATCATTGCGAGGAGGGGCTTCCCCTTCAACTAAAACAGCAGCCGCCTTCACAGTGCTCACATTATCAGCATCGCATGCTTGCATACGGCTCCAGCTCACAGAGCACCAACGAAGCAAATCTGCCCATATTTGGATATCAACAGCACTGTTCATCAACATATCTTTGTATTGCTTATTCAGACCGCCTGTGGCTGATTCGATTACTATAGCAGAATCAAAATCTTCATCATTGTTATTAGCAGCACAGTAGGTCTCATATGCAATACGGAACCGGTCCACATATTCTATCGGGCTTTCACCGGTTCTCTGTTTGATCTGGGTCACACTACTCCACGGAAAAGAACCCCGACCCAGCAATTCCTTCACAGCTGTTTTATAATCAGAATAAGCCACACAAAACTCACCCCAATTTGCAGGGACCCGCGGGAAAAAGGTCACACCCTGGACAGCCCTTAATTTGGAGGAAGGAACTAACCCTTCGACCAGCGACTGGATATCAGCAATGCCTAGATTTTGTTGCCTAGCAACAGCCTCTAGCTTGTCCCATAGACTTTTGTTTGGGTTATACAACTTAAAAGGTTCCAACCCTGCAAGCAAACTGTTTTTCTCAGTGGGTGTGAGTCTGACCCATTGACCATCCTCACATCCGGCACCCATTTCAATATTCAACCCGGCCCAGTTCGTGTGTCGAATCGGGGCGGCGGATGCAGTAACATTAGGTTTAAATGCCTCCATGGGAGTCAGATTAAGATTTTTGACCCCAGAGTTATATTCAGTTTATTTTGCTTGCACAGAAGGAATCTCTGAACTGTAGGGAGGGGGAGTTGCAACAGCCACATTCAACAGCTCGCGTACCTCAGCGTAGGGCCCGCTATTTTGGTTATCAGTCTGTCTGGCAGAGCCTGAAGCGGCAGCCGCCTGAACAGAGTGAGAAGGGAAAGAGGGGGCGGAGGGAGTAGGAACTTCCTCCTTTTTTACAGCCTTTTCTGCCATTTCACACAATGCCTCAAGCCCTTTGCTCAAACTACACAGATCACTGCCTATTTCATTCCCAAGGAGTTTAGCCATCCTGTCACGTTGGGCAATTAAACTCTTCCAACCATTAATCATGTTCGGGATTGCCTTTTCAGGGGTTAAGGGAATTCCACCCATTTTACAAATCCATGAATAGGCAAACACGGACAAAAACTTCACTCTGTCAGCCTCTTTCTTTTTTTGCAGCCAGTCAATCTGTTCTGTGACTCCCCAATTAGCATCAAAGCCCTGGCTGACCATTTTCTTAATCAGTTCTGCGTATTTTTTTGATTTGAGCGCATCAGAGAAGAGCTGTTTACAGCATGCACTCTCTTCAGCCTCCTCACTTTGGTCAGAACAAATTGAGATAACCTTTTTATCTGTCATTGTTGGTCACAGGTGAAACCACCACAGAGAATGTTCCACCACAGCAAAAATGTTTTAGCAGCGAATTGAAAAATACGTTTTAAATGACAAGTCTGGACTTCTACACAAAGAAACCACAAAGTATTTTTCACTCACGACTCCCGATCATATATTCTGATCCATGCCAATTTGGGTCATAATTTATTTAAGGGGATCGTTCTTGATGCATCCCTGGCAAACAACCCTGTCTCTGTTACTATATATATATTTTTTTTTTCTAACTAATTTCTCAGTCCCTAACTGCCTAATCCACTAAATTCGGGGATCCCCTTTCTGAGATGGAAGAGATATAGTAGGATCACGGCGCCCTGGACCTTCAATCCAGGGACGTACTCTGCTGGGGTGTTGCTATATCAACAATGCCCAGTGGGGCCCCCACAGAGCACGCTTCGCTTGCGCTGTCTGCTCTTGTTAAATTTTTAAACAATGCTATCAGCGACTTCCTTTTATACTTTAACCTATAGTATAATTAATCTTCACTCTCCTCATCGGAGTGAAGCTCTTCCGTTCCCCTTCAAATCTCTTCCATTCAGACAGACCTATAGCCTATAATATAATAAATCTTCCTACCTTGTTTGTTGGTTTGCCAGGGGTGTCACCTCAGAATGATTGCCCGCATCCTCCACCAAACTGTTAGGGGGGTAACAGTATCAGACCCAGGACCAGAGATGATGAAAGAAGACCAGGAGTCGTGAGGTTCAATCAAAGAGTAAAATTTACTGAAGAATAGTTTGCAGTTTAATTGGCAGAGTCAGCGTCAAAGTCTCACGAGGAGGTCGCAAGCTAACTCTGCCTTACATGAAAATCGTACACCAGTTATACTGTTTTCAAGGGCATACATTACATAAACATTCACTTCTGATTGGCTCAGAAGACATAAAGCCTAAACAATTACACATAGATAGACGGGTACGTCGACATCAATCAAGATAGCTGTCATCCAAGTCACGAAGATCCAGTAATGACCTCGGAGGGCCCATCGAAAAGCGTCATGAGACCAGCCACCCCGTGTCATGAGACCTGCAACATACTGATAAAACCTTCCATCCTCAGAGAGAAGAAATAACAATTACTTTACTTCTTGAGAGATATATGTATGAAAGAAGTACAATTTTGGAAACAAATCATAGAACCATATAGAAATTTCCCCCTTTCCGTTAATGGGGTCAGAAGAGAAACCTAATCATATGATGAAGTTCTTTTTAGGCTCAACACACAGTTCTGGCTCAGGGCCACAGAAGATTAGTCACAGACATCCTAAGACCTTCATGAAAGATATGCATTCAACCAACATTCATGAAAGAGATGCATGAATAAAAACCCATATGTGAAATCACTTTATGGCATATAGGAATGATTATATAACTTGATTAGTGCTTATTATAGTAATAATGTAATCATAAAAAGGATATACATATAGTTAAATTGAAGAGGCAAGGGATTCTGACCCCAACCCTTCACACTTGTAAGTATCTTTCGGGTTAAAGGCACACTATGCTAGATTTGTACCTTAATATAACAGCTTCAAAGGGGTATCAGGCCGTGAGTGTAGAGACGCTCTGCGTGAATGGTATTTACGACAGTAAGGTTAAATACAAGTACTCTAGGGGTCGCTGTTTGACAAAAACGGAATTCCTGCATAGTGTGCCTATAAAACTCGTACATCGGCGGCCCATTCGTTTTGTTTTATTTTGCTTAATTGGTGGCACTGGGTTAATGCCGGTGTAATGCATTGGTCAAAAAAAAAAGTCAGCTTTAGTTTTTTTTTTCTTTCTGACAGACCGGCCCATGAAACACGTAGATCAGCGGCCCATTGGTTCTTTTCTTGATGGACACTGGGCTGGCCCAATCACATCTTTAAACACCTCCCCCTCTGGGCTCTGAGCGACCGTGCAGTGTCAGTGTGTATTTGTCAAAATAGTCAGAGAGATGGAGAAGAAACGCAAGGAATGTGCAGAGAAATAGCGTGAAAAATAGATACAGGCCCTTCAAGCAGACGCTGTAAAATGTGTCAAAAAATATATGTTTTCTGCAGCAGCAGGACCTTCATCAGCTCCAGTGGCTGATGATGATAATGAGGAGGATCAGGAGAGAGATGAGAAAGTGTAGAGCCTGCGGTAAGCAAGCAAAACTACTTTCAACAATGTCATGAGTGTAGGTACCAATTACCCAGTTACGCATTATTTCCACATCTGCATAGTTGACGATTACCGCAATTTACTAAAATTGTAATGAGACGCGTTTGTAAACCATGTTTTCCGCCAAAATAAAAGCTTGATGCAGTTTCCACCAAAATAAAAGATCATGTGCTAATCTCTTTCAAGTATAGAAATTAGTACAAAACTCATTTTGAAACCTTTATTTTTCAGTGCATTTGTTTTTACAATATATGGCTATTACTGACATGGGATTAAAGGGTTAGTTCACCCAAAAATGAAAATTAAGTCATTAATTACTCACCCCCATGCTGTACCAACCCCGTAAGACCTTCGTTCGTCTTCGGAACACAAATGAAGATATTTTTGATTAAATGTGACAGCTGGATCACTCCTCCATAGGCTCCCTAAGGGAATGAATCCTGACGGCCCAGAAAGTCAATGAAGAAAATGTTTAAATATTCCATGTCACAACAGTGGCTCAACTATAAGTTTATCAAGCGACGAAAATACTTTTTGTGCGAAAAAACAAACAAAAATAACGACTTTATTCGACTATTCCTTTTCTTCCTTGTAGGCCTGAAACGAGACTTCAAGAGATTTCCACGACGCGCACGCGCGAGAACTTAACTGAAGTAGTTGAAGGAGATCGCAATTTTCGCGCATGCGTCGTGGAAAGGAAGAAAAGGAATAGTCGAATAAAGTTGTTATTTTTGTTTTATTTCCGCACAAAAAGTATTCTCGTCGCTTGATAAACTTATAGTTGAGCCACTGTTGTGACATGGAATATTTAAACATTTTCTTCATTGACTTTCTGGGCCGTCAGGATTCATTCACTTAGGGAGCCTATGGAGGAGTGATCCAGCTGTCACATTTAATCAAAAATATCTTCATTTGTGTTCCGAAGACGAACGAAGGTCTTACGGGGTTGGTACAGCATGGGGGTGGGTAATTAATGACTTAATTTTCATTTTTGGGTGAACTAACCCTTTAATATTATAACTATTATTATGTAGTAGTGTAATGTAGACAGGCACTGTTACTAAAAGAGGTTAGAATTTTTCTTTGTTTAATTTGCACACTCAAAATGGGTTGGAGCTTTTAATTTTGAACTCTCAAAGTACACCAGATTGATGAATTTAACATTAAAGGGGTCATATAATGCCATTTTCATACAAGTTAATTTGATTCTTTAGGGTCTAAATGAAAAGTTTGTCGACCCCATAGTATTGACTTTAGCCTAACCATAAATTGTGATTAAAATATACATGATCACTCACATCAAGACGCCGCTGCGGTGGTGGAGTCCATGCAGGAGGAGCAGTGTTTGGCACTGCGTCGCTTTTCAGTGCGAGCTGTGTGGAGCCAATTTCCACCTCTATTCCGTTACCATCCTGACCACTGTACTAAATACAGATAAATCTACGCTAACTTGAAGCTATCCTAACTGTACTATGCTACTAACTAACTAACTAGGCTACACACAAATTAAATCTAAATAACTATATAAATGCTATGCTAAATAGATGCTAAAATACTCTATCCGTTTTCAATACTCCTAATTCCAACTCTTGACTCGCAGTGGTTTTGACGAAACAAGATGGTTTTTTATACTACCAAGGGAGTGGTGAGCTCTACCAAGTGCGTGGTGAGCTGGAACCATAGACAGTAAAAGAAATGGCAGAGGTGAGACCAAGTCATTGTTTTGCAAGTCACAAGTAAGTCCCGAGTCTTTGCATTCAAGTCAAGTCCCGAGTCAAGACAGACAAGTCCCAAGTCAAGTCCCGAGTCAATACAGACAAGTCCAAGTCAAGTTGCAAGTCCTCGATTTTAAGCTTCAAGTCTCAAACAAGTCATTAGTGCTTTTTGCACAAATTACTGTCTCAGTGTTAATTACTATAGTAAATGAAATGTATACTAATTTACATCAGAAAGGCTTTTAAAATATGATATAATATAATAATATATAATATTATCAAATTTATTGTGGCAATGCAGATTTAAAAATAAAAAAAATAAAAGTAACTGTTCATTGGGAAAATTAATCGTGATTTGCTACACATTAAGTTAAGTAAAATTAAGTAAAATATTGAGTCCCTGGTTAAATTATTTTGTTAACGCGACAGTAATTGTACTAGAACATTCTTATTTCTATGGCGACGTATCAAGCGCCACGTGGCACTTTTTGGGGCTACGTTACGTTACAAAACGTAACGTAAATCCATCCATTTCTCCCGAAAGACATGAAAGTGAGTGGCTGGTGAACAGGGAGAAGACTTTATAGTTACCTATAGGCTAAAATGTGCGTTTGTTGTGGGGGGAAAATAACATGTCTCAAAATTACATTTGAAAGGTTTATTATTTCCCCTTACTTAGATATCAGTGTGTTTTTTTTTTTTCACAAATTATAAATGGTTCGCTAGTACTTGTGTATTTAAATGCCTGAAAAAGAAAAAAGAAAACATTTGGTTGAAAACTGTCTGAACGTGTGATAATAAATGACAACTGACTCGCGCTGCTGAACACACTCCATCACGCGCTCTCTGGCTCAGTGCCAAATGTGCGAAAACAGCGCTAATCAGCGCTGTGATCATGCGTCAATGATACAGTGCTATACTACAGTCAGTGATTATTACAACTCTGATCTGTGGTTTTAGAAGGTAGGTCAAGTCTTTCCAAGTCACAGGGCTCAAGTCCGAGTCAAGTCGCGAGTCATTGTTGTCAAAGTCTAAGTCGAGTCGCAAGTCATCTTTGAATATGTCAAGTCGAGTCGCAAGTCATCAAATTTGGGACTCGAGTCCAAGTCAAGTCCAAGTCATGCGACTCGAGTCCACAACCCTGAGAAATGGACACAGCGACCCCATTGATTTTAACGGAGAAGACTGAAGCTCGATTATTGCACTTCCTGCCTGATGTCTGAGCGTCTGCGCAGGCTCAAACTGAGCTTGACGACAGTCTGACATTTGTAAATCTTCTAATAGCTGTACCAAGACAAATCTAAATCACCTAATTCCTCAAAAACGTTGTCGAAATATTTTGTCCCGTTGCTTTTATGGACTCTCTATCTATGGGCTTCTCCCTTGACTTTATGCCTCCATGTCCCCCCGATTGCCTCATAGACAGTAAAAGATTGCCGCGAGCTTCTCCTCCTGTCTATACGGTAATGTCTCTATTAAGTTGCGTGGTTATGACGCAATCGTTAGCCTATTTTTACAAAAACGGCTTCTACGGGGCCGTAATGTAAGATACAAAGTAATGGAGCCTTTTATAAATTGTCGTGTTTCTTTAGAAATAAATAATGGACAAATTAAGTCTTTGGACGCCACAGATATAAAGTTGTCAAAGTGACGCCAAAATGAATGGGAGTCAATGGAATGCTAACAGCAGGTGAAGTTCTGCTACAATGGCGGCTCCCGCGAGGCTTCAACTTCCTGCTTACATCAGCTCTCACCGCTTACGTCACGAAGCACCGCAAACATCCAATACATGAAAATCAGATGATGTCACCAACGTCTCCTCACTGACGTCACTCACTTCTAAAACTTGTCTTCCGCCATCTTGAGTACCTGATTCGGCAAGATCGATACGTCAGTCGCAAAGGAACTAGAGCTTAGATTCTCTGCCCGAGCCCGAACATGACCCGACCCACGGGCCGGGCCGATATTTCCCGCCACTATCCTCGGGCCGGGCCCTTGATCTAGAGGCGTGCACTCCCAATGCAAAAGAGTGTGGCGCGGGACTAGATTTGATGGCCGAGCGCGGGCGCGGGCGGTAATGCACTCACTCTGTGTGTGCGGGTTGCGGAGAATAAAACGATTTGCGGGTTTTTGTATGTTTTAAACTAGAAATATCTATGAATAAAACATAAAAACTAATCCATTTTTGTACATTACAACATAGAAACGATTTACAGAGTTTATTTTTATTACATGTTTGCAGCGTTGAGCGATTTAGACAATCACAGACATATGTGTTGATTTCTTGAACACAATGGGCAATCAGAAGCATTTAAAATAGACTCCCCTCACCGCTCAAAACGGACTTTTTGTTCAGAGCTGAATTCTGTATGCTGGCAAATCCTCTAATTTTAACAAACAAAGTGTATATATTATGAAAGATTTATTGTGCAGTCAGCTTCATTGATAATAACAGAGATGTTTGAGATCACGATGAACTGATGTCAGCTTTTTAGGAATTATTAAGGGAGCGCACTTTGCATGCATTCAGTCAAATTCCTTCAGTCATATCATGCCAAACCATGCACGCAGTAGCCTGCTTGCTTTTATGTTATAACAGTGGTTTGTGAGTGCAAACTCCCTGTGCAGTGCTCATTTTGTCTGTGGCGAGTGGATGTAAATATATTGTTAATGAGCTAACGCTAGCTTAGGGGTGTGCGATAGCACGATTTATGATCGTGGACGATTAAAATATCTCCATGATCTGCTTTTGAAGAAATGTTGTAGTATCGTGCATAATATATCAGTTGCATTTCTGGCGCCTCCGTCTCAGCATAGGCGTAACGCGACGTATATTCACATCAAATGTTAACGCAGAGGAAGGGACACTGCAGTTCACAAAAGTTAACGTAATTATTTGCATGTGCTTTAAAGCCTTGCCGGTTAAACAAGTCATTCACGTGTTGATGCGCGGTTCTTACGTGCGCTTTTCTAAGCCTGTCTAACAACAGCGGTTACTGAACTAAGTTATCTTTCTAGTCTTATTGCGCTAATACTGTCAAATACACACAAGGTTTACATAAACAAAGTTGGTTATGTATAAAGTGAAACAAACAGAGAAAATTGAGAAAATCTGCTTGTCAAATGTCAGAGGCTGGAGCTACTACGCATCAGGTATAGCGTAAGGATCACACCCTAACGATGATATTTTTTTAAGGTAGCATTTCATTTCCTGGTAATCTTGGTGCGAAATGTTGTCTTTCGTAGCCATTTACTGTATCCATATGAAGCTCTAAATCGTAGCAAGCTAGATAGCTAATGCTTGTCAGGTACTCAAGATGGCGGCAGTCAACTGGAAAAAGAGCGAATGACGTAAGAGGTCACGTGACTGACATTCATGTATAGGAAAATTCAACTGCAGTAGCCACCGTTCAAACTGAAGAGGGCAGCACTCAGACGTTTTTACACCATTTATTGTAGAATTAAACAGTCCCTCCAGTTTTTCGCGATTCTGCGATCGCTGAATACAACGCAAAATCAACAAAATGTCGCAATTTTTTGCGATCCTGCATAATTCCTAATTTAACCGCAAAATAATCACAAAAATTCAAAAAAAGACCTCACAAAACATTAAATTATAATCACCCAATTGAAATATCTCTATTTAATTAAAGTTTCAATGCATTTTTACGTGGATACAGATGTTGCGCACGCGTGATGTCTGTGAGCGGTCTGTTGGAAACATTGCGAAAGAAAAAGCGTCTCTCCTGCCCTCTCAGCGTCCAGGTTTTCATTGGGCAGGACGGCAAACTTATTAACATGTTTAACATGATTGAATGACATAACAAAAAGTATGATATGCTCAATGGTACTAAAAAGAATTATTAAAAGTGCAGTATACCGTGAAAGATAACTAATTTCAGCCAGTCGAGTGACAGTCTGTCTCTGACTGCAAGTGTGTGTGTGTGTGTGTGTGTGTGTGTGTGTGTGTGTGTGTGTGTGTGTGTGTGTGACTGACTGACTCACTGCGTGTCACCGCCTGTCAGCCTAGTTAGAATATTGAATTCTCTTTATAGTGCTTGAACAAATACACATAGCTACAATTACTTCAAAATATTCATCTTGGCAAGTATTTACGTAAAACAATAACTGATTGGGACATTTGTCATTACTGTAGTAGGTCTTAAAGTGACAGTAACCTAATTTACCTGCTGTTGTCAGTGTTGTTAATGTTAATCAAGCAACAACAATAGGCTACAGCACAATTAAAAAAAAAGAATTTGATTAGACCAAATAAACAAGCTTTATGCATTTTGTTTGTGATTTGTGTCATGTATGATTATTGTGCATCTGACATAATACTATTATGGTAAATGTGATGTCCTAATTATAAAATATAAAAATCGCAAATTTTTTCACAAATTTCCGTAAATTACCACCACAAAATCAGTCATTTTGATCGCAAAAATCACACAAAAAAATCGTGAAATCCTGGAGGGACTGATAAAAACAGTTTATACCCAAATGTCAAAAAAGTTACTCGAATCAATGCACTAATAAAGCCCCATTCTTACAGATCATTAACTAAAAAAGTTGGTTTAGGGTTTAGTTACCCTTTAAAATATTTTTTTTTTCACAAAAAAAAAATTATCATAGATAATGTTTAAATACTATTATCAGCTTACCCGGGAAACGGAGGCGGAGTTAGTGGTGCTTCGGAGGCTGCTACTGCGGAGGCTGCTGGGGTGGTGATGGCGCAGTGGATAAGACACATGCCTTTGGTGTGAGAGACCTGGGTTCGAATCCACTGTGAGACACCAATGTGTCCCTGAGCAAGACACTTAACCCCTCGTTGCTCCAGAGGCGTGCGACCTCTGACATATATAGCAATTGTAAGTCGCTTTGGATAAAAGCGTCAAAATACTAAATGAATAAACGTAAATGTACTGCTGAGGATGATTCGGGATAGGTCTGTGCACCCCCTCACAAGAAGGGACATCTTGGAGATCTCCTTAATTAAACGGAGGTCTGAAATCTCTGCCCCTTTACCGATCAGAGCGCGCGCTGACACGAACTAAGGGCCTTTACATAGTCAACGCATCGGTACGCATACGCGTGCGCAAGGCTACACATCGCTACGCTTTGGCCGCCATTATGCGTCGATGCGTAGCCAAATGTGTCATCCTAGTTTTTGATACGCGACGCACTGATGCACGCAATACTATGCGTTATCGGTGGGGGCGACATTGCAAGAATTGCGAAGCTCCAATCGGGTTGCGGTGATTTTGGTGAGTGTCCGGGAGAAAGCGGACGACTTGTGAGAGCAGTTGATCGAATTTTGGCGCCGACATCCTAAAATACTGAAAATGTCTCTCCTCGTCCAAGGTTCGCATGGGAAGCACCAGAGACATAAACTCCCCATCCTGATCTCTTCTTTGATTTAAAGGGCGAACATACCACTGCCTATCTCTGCGCTCTCTTTGTTGCCGCCTAAGTAATATCAGCAGTATGCACTCCTCTTCAGTTGCCATTTTAATCTGAATATGACATGACCCTATTCTACTACATCACCCTATAAATAAATAATCTACTACCCCCTGTTGCGTGAGCGGTGTATTGCATTTCACGCATCGCAGTGACGCTTGCGTCTACTATATAGGCCCTGTCCCAAATGGAACCCTAAGCACTCGCGGTCTTCCTCTGAGTCCGCACTTTCGCGACGTAACGCCGCTTTGAATGTCGGGATGAAGTCTGCTGTGGAGTCCGCATCAGCGCGGGCTCGGCAAAAGTGTGCATCAAGGGCGCAAATCGACCGCAGAGGGGGCGCTCGCGAGCACCCTTCTGAGATCTAAAAATGACAAATGGGACACACTGCGGTCTCACGGACTTAACGGACACGCGCACGCGGCAGCCATTGTAAGTCCACAAGACCGAAAGTGCACATGAAGTGTGCCATTTGGGATTGGGCCTTAGACTATGAAAGGGAGCGCGTAGCTCGCGTAAAGCCTTGTTTATACTCGCCGCGTCCGCAAGAGCGCGAAGGTGCACGCGGCAAAAATGACGTCATTGCGGTGTGGGCGGTCGTGCGCGTTGGGTGCGCAAGACACCATTTCGCCTGGCGGTGTGCACGGCACTTTTTGTAACATCGCGCGCGGCGCCGCATCCGAAGATGAACGACTTCGAGCCGAATCTGGCCGAACTGGTACGTCTGTACCACCATGTTTATGATCCTTCTATACACAGAGACATTTGCATTGATGGGCGACCATAAAAGCCTCTCATTTTGTGAATAGGAACACACTTGCATTAAGCACCCAGTTTGCACTTGTCTGAACTGCCTATATTTAAAAAAAAAATAAGCCTACAATAGCAGAAGTAAGCCCTGCTGATGAAATTAAGGTTTAAACACTCTTCAATAAGGCTTCAGTTGTTTAACTAGTTTACATGCAGTGAACGTACAATAAACCTACTGCATTTATTACTCTTTTTATATGAATCAGCAATTAATAAACTACTAATAAACGGCAAACTACTTCTTCACTGCTGATTCCTGGTGTTTTAGAGGAGAATTACTCGGAGTCGCCCCCTGTCGTTTCACAGAATAGCACAACGGCGAGCGCGTCAAGTATAAACGCCTCGTCCGTTTGGAGAGGTGCGCGCGCAGTCAGCGGAGACTCGCGCTCGTGCGGACGCGTCGAGTATAAACAAGGCTTAACTCGCGTAGCTTGCTTGCATTCCATGCATTACTTCTATATATATTAAGTTGCTCAAGCAAGTGGTCAAATATTTAACCATGTAGGCCTACTTATATTAAAATCGCAAACATTTTAAATTAAAACTTAAAATTGACAAAAACAGCCGACTCTCATGCCTTTTCTTTTGCATTTAAATTTTAATACAATAAATCTTGCATGTCACAAATAACTTGTTTTTCCACCTCCATGAATGAGACGAGTGTAGTTCATTATGTCCTTGTTGAGGTAAATTGTTTTCCTTGCTTAAAACCCCGGTAAAAAGATAAAAAGTAGTATTTAATTAAATGCATTTATGGTGAAATTACTACATTTTCAGGTCAATCTGTGTTCATTTTGACCACGAACCGTGCGCGGTCACTTTAATTCAGCGTTTGCAGCACAGCAGAAATAGACTCGATAAACGATCTCTGCACTGCTGTATACGCACCGCAACTGGAACGGATCGACGGACTGCATCCGCGTGCAGTGTGAAAGCTCTAACCTGTTAATATGGGTATGGAAAAAAATATGCACCGCATACGCACTGCAAAAACGGAGTATGTGTAAAACGGGCGTTCCTCTCACCGCACCGGCACCCAGTTTGCGCGTCTAAATTGCAAAGTTCATTGCAAAGTTTTTTTTTTTTTTGTAAAAGGTACAATATGTAAGAATTTTGTAATAGAATATCCAAAAATCACTTGCACAGTGTGATATATTTCCTGCCGTTGTGTACTTACAATATACCAAAAGTTGCCAAAGATTTTTTATTTCAGAGAAATTCCAATTTTAAATAAGTGGCCTGTCAATGACGCAATATCCGCGCTATCCTCAGTTTCCGTTCATACTGCCATCGCCATGACGTAACCATGGCGACACACGTGGACAACTGCGTAGTGTGTGTGACGTTTAGCGGCACGCAGCTCTTGTTTCTTTCAAACATAGACCATGGCAAGCAGACTTTGGGACAAACAAGGAGAACTAAAATGAGGATCAATATCAGCGTGGCGTTTTTGAGATGCCGAGAGCTCCACGTCAGCGACTAACTTGGACTTGACAGAGCTTCACGAGTCACGACTTGCAGCTTTATTAGACAGGTGAGCAAATGTACATAAAACAAATCAATGTTATATAACGTTAGCTCAACATGATGAAATGTTAGAATATGGTCAGTATGTAATTCTAATGTTGATCTAGCTTAACGTCACTGCTAGTTTCGTATGGCAAACGAACTAACATAACATGTAGTATCACATTAAAACTTTCAACACACATTTAAATGCCGTAGTGTGATAGTGTAACATTAGACCAAGTGAAGCAACGCTGCGTTACCTCACAAGTTTAATTCGTCTAATAAACTGACCTGTGTGAGTAATCCAGCACTTGCAGGTAGTTCGGTAGAATTAAATGTCCTTATTCCTTCATATCCGCGGGACTCGCGTGTGATATCTGTCTCTTTAGCAATCGCGACCTGCTTCATACCACTGTAATGTTAAAAAACATGAATGTTTGCACTCATCCATAAACAATATTAGATCCATCAGCTTGACAGCAAGTCCCATTATTCAGCTCATCACTGCGTCATCAACCTACGCCTTTGTTATTGTTGGAAACTGCGCCCTCTTGTGGCGAAAAAAACCCTACATATTGTGCCTTTAAGGTTTTGTTTACTGTGTGTGATTTATTTAGATGGAAAGCACATTCACTTCTAGTTGTCTTGCTGTTAATTTTAAACAAACGTAGAGCAAGTAGCTAATCAGTGTCTGCTCTATAACCATAGTCTATAACAGACGAACGTCGCTCTGCATACGTCATCTCCTTCATCACTCTGATTGGTTTTAGGTCTATCCAATTGCGCCCAGAGGCATTTGAGCTACGTCCGTTGGTGACGCGCCTTTGGAAATGATTTGTTTATGAAGCTTTGCCAGACCATAACTCAGTTACAACTGAGAATGGTCTGGTTTTAACCAGGCTAGTAATTAAGTGCTTTTCCTAAAAATGAGAAAGAGTATTAAAAATGAATACAGGGTATTAAAACAGTATGAACTACAGATAAAGTCAGTATGTGAGGCTAAATAGATGTGTTTTAGTCTGAATTATATAAGATGTGTGCTTCCATTTCAGTTTCCACAAATCCCTTCACTCGATTGGGATGTTCTATTGTGTTCTGGGTGGCAAGTGCAGTAACTGTAACATCGGGCATATTTTGTAGTATTAAACACATTTATACCGACTTTATCCGGCTCTGAAAATTCTTCACAAAGAACACAAAGAATGGCTGCCATAGCTGCCATAGTTGCAACTCTTGCGTCATCAGAACAGTGTGTTCAACGCATCACCGTTTCTGTTTAAAAAAACCATTGTGCAACGTTTTGTCGGGGCTGAACGCAGCCCTTATGAGTCGTTTGAGAATCATTGCAAAATGTGGTGATGTGCAAATGTATATAATGAGAAAATGAAAAATATTTATTTTTACCTTTGATGCATACAAGCCTGTTGGAGACTCCAAAACAACATTATAAAACTTTAAAGTTATAAAAAGTTATTTTAAAGTTTAATAACTTTAAACTTTAGCATACTATAGGAGCATTTTAACATAGCCTGCCCTACTATGTGACAGACATTCCAGGTCATGCAGTACCCAATATGACCACAAGAGTGCAATAAAGCATCATTTATTACAGCTTTATAGGTAAGGGAAGTTGCTTAGAAACACGAGCTGGTGTTCAGAAGCAGAATTTACTCCAAAATTATGCTTATGTCATTATATACCTTTTCAAGCCCATTTTCTTTATTTTTAACGCAACTATTTTAGAATAATTATTATGGAGATCTTGTTATTATTAGATCTTATTATGGAGATCTTGTTATTATTACTATTTTAGAAGAATTATTATGGAGGCCTACAGTCATAGTTCATAATGATCAAGGGGGGCCATCATGCTCCAAAAAAAACAAAAAACCCCAGAATATGGACTATTTTCCATGGGGAAAAATAACAGCAGGTTTGGGATGTCATGAGGGTGATACAATTATGACAGAATTTTCATTTTTGGGGGAACTTTTCCTCTAAGATATTCAGATCTCCATTGGGAATGAATAGCACTATTCCCGATATGTAGGCTACATTTGTCTTTGCTTTTTGTACAAATTTTGTAAACAAAAAAAATGCATTCCAGTGGAAGGTGTCTTTTACATTGTAATCCTTTTACTTTTAATATTTGGCATGTTTGTGTGCTGGCCTAATATTAAAAGTAAAAGGATTACAATGTAAAAGATTATTCTTGTGTGCATAAAGATAAGTTGGAATCCGGCTTGTCCCGTAGATGGTCTGCTTGTGCGCTTTAACCTCGCGCACGAGCAGATCCGTTTGCTTTCTGGAGAAGCGTTCAATTTTCCGCTTGCAAATTCCGCCATGTTAATAGCAATCCACCGTGGCCCAAGCGCAACTGGCTTTTATATGGAATGGGAGATGCGACTCTGATTGGTTTATAGCACATAACGCCCAAAATACACCATTACTGATTTATATAATGTGAACCGTCCATCGGGGGCAGGGGGAGGGGGAGCAATCGAACCAAGTGTGAAATAACCCTAAGAGAATAGGGACTAAACTCTTTTAGACCATGCGCTGGACGCGCCGACCATTTTTCCCGTCGTTAAACTAGCAAAAGTGGATTCGGACACGCCCTAACTTCACTTGCGCTATTCGCTTTAGGCCAGGGGTGGGGAACGTTGATCCTGGAGGGCCACTGTCCTGCAGAGTTTAGCTCCAACCCTAATCAAACACACCAGAAGCTAATCAAGGTCTTCAGGATTACTAAAGTTACAGGCAGCTGAATGTTTTTTTCAGGGTTGGAGCTAAACTCTCTAGGACAGTGGCCCTCCAGGATCAACATTTCTCACCCCTGCTTTAGACCATGAGCTTAGATCGTTAAAATAGGGCCCTAGATCTTGTACTTGGGGAACTGGCCAAGGGGGTAATCCATCAGCCGGAAACTGAAGTCTCCCCGGGGGCCGCCATTGGCTAACAAGCCTTCACCTGCTGTCAACGAACCGACTCGGCCCTCGGATATGACGCCATTTCCACACTTCAAGCGTTACCAGTTTTGCGCGTCCGAGTCGGAGAAAAAACATGGACGCCACCCAGCTGTTGCTATGGTAGCACTGGCCGAGTACCAGGCGCTTATCAAAACTCAGCCATTTGAACTTCTAAAATTTTCATTTTATTTCATGTTTTAGTTTATCTTCTGTTAGCAACGCTAGCCAAGTTAGTAACACCCGTTTGAAACAAGGCTTCATTCAATATTGCACTCACAACAGGACCGATTCCCATACCCGCAGGCAGTGATACGGACACAGTAAGGTATTGCAGTAATACGAGTGATTAATCTTCATTTAAACCACCAAAGCGGTCCAAAAACAATGAAAATTAAAGCTGCAAGCAGCATTTAGCGGTGTTCAAGCAGTTAAGGCCTTTAAGGCCGTTAAGCACAAAACCATCAAAAGACATTAAGTTTTATGTAGCAAGCGTTTAACCACTGACATCATAGATGAAATAGGCCATGTTTTAGCATGATTTCCCATGATATACCACATTTCAGTGTGACTTTTCATGATTTACCATGAATCTAGCATGATTTATCTTAGTTTACCTTGATTTACCATGTTATAAGATGATTTAACATGATATAGCACATTCTAGCATAATTTACCCTATTTACTATGATTTACCATGTTTCTGGCGTTATTTACCATGATTTACCATGTTGATAGCAATTATGTGAAGCATCAGAACAATTGAAGTGATAAACTCTGACAAAATATGATTGTGTTATAATAGTAATTGTTATATAAGGGATTTTTTAGTGTCAATATATATGAACGCAAAACCACATGTGTAAAAACTATTAATAAGTAGAGTGGCCAGCAGATGGCAGTAGAAGACCACTTATTGGCTCACTTTCATTGTGAACTACTTGTTTACACCAGTATTCTGCACAAAAGCAAACCAGTTTTATCATGTTAACTCCATAATGCATGCTAACACCCACACACACACACATTTTTGGGATATGTTATTGTGAAAAATTCGTTTAATGGTCTATAAGCATTTCACATATTCTGTAGCGCCACCTATGGGCCAATCGGGGTCATACTCTGATAGGTTCTCCCCAAACTGAGGCCCTACCACCTGGCCAGGTTTCAAGTCTCTAGGCCTTACGGTTTGGGCTGCACGATGCGTTTTATTATTATTATTTTTTTTACAAATAGCAATTACAATAGGTTTTCAGCACTTTGTTCTTGAACACCTAATAATAGGCGACCTTTTCGACAGTTATAGCGCCACCTATGGTCCGATCTCCATGAAACTTTGCATGCTTCTTCACCATGTTCTGACACATGTGCTTATCAATTTTTGTGAAGTTCTGAGTTTTTATTTATGATTTATAGGCTTTTGAGTGTATTTTGACACGCCCCCTTTTCTAAATGACCCTGTTACAGTGAACCAAAGGGCAAAGTTCAACTTTTTTTTGATAATTAAATTATTGATCTAGAGAGTCCAGAGAATTGTCCTAGACTGGTCTGGTTCCGATCGGGCGAAAAACCAGGGACTAGTTCGCGAAAGTAGGTTTTGGACAAAATTGGACATAGCAGAATCGATTTTGGAGATATACATTTTGACCGCCTTGAGCCAAGGATCACAGTGGTGTAAAAAGCTTGATTCTAAGTCAAACGGTCTAGGAGTTATGAGCAATTTAGTTTTGGTTGCTGTAGCGCCACCTATGGGCCAATCGGGGTCATACTCTGATAGGTTCTCCTCAAACTGAGGCCCTACCACCTGGCCAGGTTTCAAGTCTCTAGGCCTTACGGTTTGGGCTGCACGATGCGTTTTAGTTTTTTTTTTTTTTTTTTCAAATAGCAATTACAATAGGTTTTCAGCACTTCGTGCTTGAACACTTAACAATTTATACTAAGTCACACAGGGCGCAGCCATCTTGGATTCCGTATCAGAATTCTTGCTTCGGTGTCCTCACGGTTGTCCGAAATCCGAGTGAGAAAATCCGAGGAAAGGGGGCGTGTTGGTGCGTGTTGCTAGGCAACGTCTGTCTTCCTAGTCGGAACTCCGACACGGATAAATAATAGAACGCACCATTAGCATTCCATTGACTCCCATTCATTTTGGCGTCACTTTGACAGCGAATAACTTTACATCTAAGGCGTTTAAAGACTCCATTTGTCCATTATTTATTTCTAAAGAAACACGACAATGTATAAAAGGCTCCATTACCTTGTATCTTACGTTATGGCTCCGTAGTAGCAGTTTTTGTAAAAATAGGCTAACGATTGCGTCATAACACTCAGTCGCAGAATACAGAAATTACCGTATAGACAGAAGTAGAAGCTCGCGGGGACGTGGAGGCATAAAGTCAAGGGAGAAGCCCATAGAGAGTTGTAAAGTTGATCCTGCTACGAGCTCATGGACAGCTAATACTCACGATCTCCAGCTCTGCAAGATCTGCAACTGCCGTTTGAGAAATATTTTGACGCAAAAAATTGAAACACCTTTTATTATTATTATTAATTATTATTATTTGCGAATTTCCCCACCACTTTTTGCCAGGGTCGATATTGTCCACACCACTTTCAAACATCTCGCGGCACGGATGTACCAATACAAATAAATAAAACATATCCAGTTAACTAGCAGAGCATTCATTTATTAAAAAAGAGGCGATCTAGCACGCTGAAATATATTGTTTTTGAAATCAAGTGATCATAGTGCTCGTTGACTGCGATCAGTGGTGCTGATAAAGTGTTCTCTTGTGGCTCGCGCACTCTTTAATCCGTTGCGGAGAAATCTCTATTCGTTCCGGTGAAATCACAAAGTAAAATGCACACAATAATAATAATTTAGACACCGGCACTGGGCATCAAGGATTGGACTTTCCTTAAAGGAGACCCATTATGCAAATTTCACGTTAACATGGTGTTTGAACAGAAATGTGTGTCAGCATTGTGTGTACACAACCACGCTAAAATGGCAAAAATCCACCCACTACTTTTTTTTTTAATCACCATAAATCAAACAGCAGTGTCCATTTGCAGATTGTAGCTTTTTCGACATCACAAATGCTAAAGGCTCCACCCATGCCTGCTGACTAGGGCTGGGACAACGCGTCGACGTCATAGATTAAGTCGACGCAAAATATGAGCGTCGATTCGTCAGACCCAAAACAAAGATGGCGGCGCCGGAAAGTAGTAGCAACACGAGTGGCTCCTCAGACTTTCAAAGTGCAAGGTGCAAAGTGCACTCGTTCCTCTAAAGTAGAGATGCACCGATTGATCGGCTGGTGACCGGAATTGGCCGATTTTCACGTGATCGGCCATGACCGGCCGGTCAGTCTGACATATTCCGATTTTATGCCGGTCAAATGCACTCGGACGCCGCATGATTAACATCGCGCAACATTAGCATCACACGTGCACACGGAAAGCACATGTAGGGAACCTCGTGAATTACGGCCGTTTCACACCGCAAGCATGAGCAGTGCGGGTTTTTTTTTCCGGCGTGCATGTTAATCAATGAGTGCATTCACACCGGGAGCAGGAGCAGCGCGTGAGCAGCAGTGAAGCGCGGGTTTCGGCGCAGAGGATTTTTTTTGCAGCACTGCTGTCAATTAAAGGGTTAGTTCACCCAAAAATGAAAATTAAGTCATTAATTACTCACCCCCATGCTGTACCAACCCCGTAAGACCTTCGTTCGTCTTCGGAACACAAATGAAGATATTTTTGATTAAATGTGAGAGGTTGATCACTCCTCCATAGGCTCCCTAAGGGAATGAATCCTGACGGCCCAGAAAGTCAATGAAGAAAATGTTTAAATATTCCATATCACAACAGTGGCTCAACTATAGAAATCTACTATAGAAATCTCATTTTCTTCATTGACTTTCTGGGCCGTCAGGATTCATTCCCTTAGGCAGCCTATGGAGGAGTGATCCTGCTGTCACATTTAATCAAAAATATCTTCATTTGTGTTCCGAAGACGAACGAAGGTCTTACGGGGTTGGTACAGCATGAGGGTGAGTATTTAATGACTTAATTTTCATTTTTGGGTGAACTAACCCTTTAAAGTGAAAGCACACTTTTGATGGACAAAATAAATATGATTTCACTCAAAAAGTGCCCAAAATGCACAGAATTTGCATGTCTGGTGTGTTTTAACAAGAACTGGAGTAGGCTATGTCAGAAAAGAAAATGAAGACTCAAAAATATTTATAGAATTCTTTTTTTATTGAATGCTAGACATCAAGTTGTTATTTTCATCTGAAAGAAGAATTACACGATGCACTATTTTTTAGTAAGCTAGGCCTATGTGTTTTCAAGGCTTCAAAGTTTTATTGAATGTTACCTCTGACTAAGAATGCATTACTTTGCACTTGTATATTTTTTTATTTTGGAATTTTAAGAGCAATAAACATATATTGCAATGTTAAGAAATTCATGTTTTTTTTCATTCAGATATATAAATCAACATGTATAAATTGGTATTAGTCAATTAATGGGGAGATAATCGATAACAGAATCGAAATCGAATCGGACAGAAAAATGAATCGTTAGATTAATCGATGCATCGAAAAAATAATCGCTAGATTAATCGCTTAAAAAATAATCGTTTATCCCAGCCCTACTGCTGACTGACTCTGAGCCCTGAGTGAGCTGTACACAGTCTGCTGTTTATCTCCTCACCAGAGCATTTAACAACTGCATTCGAGTAAGAAATATATTCTTATTAAAGTTGCTAAAGGTAATTCAATTCAGTGATTTTCTGAAAAGCATAGCAGTAGGTAGCCTTTTTACGCTGCTTTCACTTTAATACACAGTAAGTAAAGAAATTACATTTGTATATTAGATCTGTTTACGGACATAACCGACTGTGTTTATGTGAACCTTTGACATAACCTCCCAGCTAAAAATTTTACGTTCTGGGAACGTTAGTTTTTGGTTCCCAGAACGTTCCCTATTGGTGATCCAGGAAAGTTTTCTTAACGTAAATAGAACATTCCTTTAAGGTTAGGGGAACGTTCTAGAAACTTTATGGGAACGTTCCCTTTAGGTTATAAAAATAGAACCTAAAAATAACCTACAGGGAATATTCCCAGAATTAAACCTAAAAATAACCTACAGGGAACGTTCCTAGAACGTTCTTGTTTGGTTCCCAAAAAATTAACCAAATGGGAACGTTAGGGGAACGTTCTGTGTTTGCTGGGCTTGTGCGTATTTGACAGTTTTAAGCGCAATAAGACATGAAAGAAAACTTTGTTTAATAGCCTACTCACGGGGCGTGCCGTCTGACATCCAGCTGTGCTCAGAAAATTATTTATCAGAAGTTTAGAATGATATGGCTTTAAAACGCCAGCAGATTAGCAGAGTATCTGGAAAGCGGTGTGGGGAGCAGCAATTCATTTGCATTTAAAGATACATGCACGAAAACAGCACGTTTTTCCTTTCACTCAAAAATGGGCATTTACAACATGGTATAATAAATTATTTGTGTTTGAGCTGAAACTTCACGGACACATTCTGGAGACACTTGAGACTTATATTACATCTTATAAAATGGGCAGAATAAGTCCCCTTTAATGGAAAGATCCTGTGTGTGCTAGAAAGTACAAACGTTCTATACATTTATTCCAATTAATTCCATCAATTAAGCATCCGTTCCTGAGATTTAAATGAAAGTAACCAAATCTTGCCGTACTCATTGAATGCCGCGCTTCAGAGGGATGGAGAAGGCAGATGAATGATTTGTCCAGGGTGGGATGTCCAGCAAGGGGGTGTGGGGCAGAGCGACAGCTGCAGGGAGAGAGTAAATGTGCTTCCCCACCAGTCCATGGCCATCCCTCCAGATGGTCCCATTTTCATGAGCCTCAGAGGTTTCCTAATATGTAAAGAGGGGGTTGAATTTGAGGGAAAAATCTGAAGAGAATCGAGATACTGCTGAAAGTCAATTCAGGTGTAACAAAATAGTATAGAGCATAAGAAAAGACAAATGATATTTGAGCAAACCAATTTATTACATCCATCTGTTCAAAAGTTTGTGGTTAGTAAGATTTTTTTATGTTTTTGTCTCCTAATAAGCAGTTTTTGGTGTAATGCATTAAAGTAATTTAATCACTTTTGCCTTGAAAAGTAAGGGATTACTATTAATGTTTCTGTAATTTAATGACAGTTAGCTACTTCTAATGTAATTATATTGTTTACTGTATATACTATAGAACAATTCTAAATAAAAACAATGTGGATAAAATATCAGAATTTAACATTTAATGCTAAAAATGTATGTTTTTAAAGGGGTGGTTCAGAATTTGACATCGGGCCTCATTTCCAAGTTAGCCTTAGTGTTATTTAGCAGTGGAGACAGTTTTCAAAAATTTTCATCCAGTCGTTCCAGTTGCATAGATCGCCGGTGCTAGGCTAGCGCGAGTCAAAGGTAACTGCTAGCCTTCCATTAAAAACAGTTTTACCCACTCCACAGTACACCAAAAGCAAATAAATTATAACGCCAGACTATCGATGTAAATGTCTGTTAAGAGAATAATGTTAAAAATCAAACTACTCTAGCATCTCAATGATCGCAATACATTTACAGGAACTAGTTTCTCAGCAGCGGCGGAATTTTACTTTGCTCAGGTTAGTAGTACTGCGCCGAAAAGTAAACACAGAACCGAAGCGCACTACAGTCGGAACTACCTGCACTACCTCTCTCTCTACCTCTCTCTGTTGCCTAGGTAACTACATATCACTCCGCCGCTGCTGTTGAGTGCGCTAATAAATACAGGGAACAAAGTATAAATATTGCAATGCAATGAAAGGGTAGTTTGATTTCTAACATTATTCTCTCAACAGACATTTACATCGAGCCTGGCGTTATGATTTATTTGCTTTTGGTGTACTGTGGAGTGGGTAAAACTGTTTTTAATGGCAGGCTAGCAGTTACCGTTGACTCGCGCTAGCCTAGCACCGGCGAACTATGCAAATGGAACGACTAGATGAAATTTTTTGAAAACTGTCCCCACTGATAAATCACACTAAGGCCCTGTTTACACGAAAACGATTCCAGGTGAAAACGTAATAATATTTTATCGGATGTGCCTTTCGTTTACACGGCGACGGCGTTTTTGGGGCTTAAAAACGCAAAAAAGTGAAACCACCCTCCAAAGTGGAAATCTTAAAAACGCTCCACCGTCGCGTTTCCGTCTAAACGGGTAAAAACGCAAATCTGCTCATGGCGGCTCTCGTCGAGTACGCATTTACGTCACAGGCATGCGCCAGTACAGGAAAATAACAACCAACATGTCGGATTATTTCCATACGTCGGACCTTCAAGTTGCCCTGGCAGCTCTGATAAACGTCCAAGAGTCTTTTCAGCAGTTGTACAAAATATTCTGAGATATTGGTGTTGTTGTGTGGCAGTGCTTCACATTGCCACCTAGCCGCCTGGAGTGCATACTACATCGCATTTCTAACACTTTTGCGTCTCCATATGCACGCAGATTTCCCCCCCATAACGCTCGTCTAAACGCAGAATAAAAAGTGAAAACGAAACGCCACTTTTGCGTTTTCTCTTCAGATCGTTTCCGTGTAAACATGGCCTAAGGCTAACTTGGAAATGAGGCCCGATGTCCAAAATTCTGAACCACCCCTTTAAATGTAACCTTCTCCCTTTAAATAATTTGGTCAGTTCAAGAATAATTTATGCAATTTTATGCGATTTATTTGAAAGAATTAAGAGCAGGTTCATGTATCCTTATATTGTTCAACTGGTCGAGGTTGAAATGGGATTTAGAAAGTAATGTATCACTTTTTAGAGAGAGGAATTAGTACAGTAATATAATTACACTACTGCAGATGTAAGCTAGTAATTAATTACTTTTTAACTAACCCAACAATGTCAAAATCAGTAATATTGTGATTCCTTATTACAATTTAAAAGTACTATTACTATGTGTTTCATAAGATAATGGAGCTTTTGCTGCTTTAAAATAATCCTTTCGTATGGCAGCTCACTATAACTGAGCAGCAGTGCTTGAACTGCATTTGTGAGCATTCCAGGTCATGGACCGCCTATAGAAACATCAATTTCACAGGAATGACCAGGCTGGGCGATCAGCAGCTGGTGAACAGGGCAGTGTCTTTGTTGTGCATCTCACATTACACCCATCAGCAATCAGCCACACCTCAATAACGGAAAGCGCCCTAGACTGCAAACTAGTAAATGGTCTAGTGAGTTGTAATCGTACAATCATGCTGTGAATCCCCCCAGCCCTCCTTGAACTATTGATACAAGCATGCAGGGCAGTGTATTAAATCCTGCAGAAACTCTTTGCTATGCAAGTCAAGTCACCTTCATTTATATAGCGCTTTTAACAATATTGTTTCAAAGCCGCTTTACAGTGATAATAGGAAATTAAAGTTACAGATTGTTTTGGCTTTACACCAGCTCTAGAATAAAGTTATTGTCCAGCTAAAGTTAGTTTTGATTGATTGACTTCCGTAGTAAAGATCATTAGTTATTAACTTAGGGGCTGCTAACATGACACCGTTCTAATAGAAAACCCTTAATGCTCTCCAGCCCGCTCATTCGCACAAGAACAGTGCCTGGTGGGTCGAGAACGCAAACCTTGAAATAGGATTGACAAGCATTGATATTTTTTTTAAAACATTATCATCTCCACAGGCCTAAACTTCAAAAACGCGAATCTGTGAAAACGCTGACGGCGTGCACATGCAAATTACGTGTTTAGTCTAGGTATGCACGTTTGAATATATGTGCGCAAGCGTGTAGTCTTTCTTTACAAATTGACCTCACCAAATTACTTGTCTGGCTTTAAAAATTCATAATTTGTCGCTTCCGTATACAACCGGAATCATTTTGACAACATTTTATCTGTAGAGAGGTGAAGGGAAGGGAAGGAGGCCTTTACATGGGAGAGAGAGTTGACACTTCAGGACTGCATTGTTGTCGTCGTGTCCAGGCGCATGCCCTTCATCAGATCTGGATATGGCTTGGATCCAGCTGACTGCGGTAAACCTCGGGATAAACAGAGAGACTAATATTAGTGTAGATGCCAGTGCAATTAGGTTATATCACGGTTATAGCACAAAAATAATACAGAAGTGTAATCCTAATTCATCTTTAATTTATAGTAATATGACATAAGTGGATAATGAGTTTTGCACTATAAAAATCAATGAAAAGAGAAAAAAACAGAAATTGCAAAAATATATTTAACCCTTTCACACGTACGATCACACCGGTGTGATCAGTCTTGGCTTGTCCCTGGAGCGTACGATCCACTGATCTATATAGAATGACATCATATAGATCAGTGGTACGATCACACCGGTGTGATTAGAACGGTCAGTGCAACAATAGACAGTAAAAGAAATGGACACAGCGACCCCATATACTTCAACAGAGAAAAGTGAAGTCAATTAGAAGCACTCACTTCCTGATTGCCAAGCGAACTGCCACTCACACTGAGCTTGATGACGTAGATGTGACGTGAGCAACCTGTCTCACAGTTGTTCGTCTTCTAGTAGCTGTGCCAAGAGGAATCTGAATCATTCCCTTCCGAATCTTGCAGAGCGGGAGATCGTGAGTATTAGCTGTCCATAGCAGCAGGAGCAACTTTATAACTCTCTGTGGGCTTCTCCCTTGACTTTATGCCTCCACGTCCCCCCGATTGTGCGCGAGCTTCTACTTCTGTTTATTTGGTAACTTCTGTAATGTTACTGTGCGACAGTCGCGTGTTATGACCCTATGGTTATAACACAATCGTTAGCATAATTTTTACCAAAACTGCTTCTACGGGGCCATAACGTAAGAAACAAGGTAATGGAGCCTTTTATACATTGTCGTGTTTCTTTAGAAATAAACAATGGACAAATTGAGTCTTTAAACGCCTCAGATGTAAAGTTATTCGCTGTCAAAGTGACACCAAAATGAATGGGAGTCAATGGAATGCTTGCTAACAGCAGGTGAAGGCTTGTTAGCCAATGGCGGCCCCTGGGGAGACTTCAGTGAGTGCATCACGTGATCAACTGCTAAATTCAAAAGTGCTTTCGCGCGTTGGCTGGCCTGGCGCTGAGCCAGAGACAGACCTGCTCAGTGCTGTATCACAACTATTCAGTTTTTTTTAACCACATAATGTTTATTTTAGATTTCAGACATTTAAATACACATAAGTACTAGCAAAAAAAATATTTTGAGTTTGTAAAATACACACTGATGTCTATGGAAGCGGAAATAATAATCCTTTCCATTATAATAAGACGACACGTTTTATTCATATCAGATACACAATGTGTAACCTTAAGTAGCTTTACATTTTACCCCAATCTTCTCCCAGTTCACCGGCCACTTACTTTCATGTATTTCGTCAGAAGTTGAGGAATTGACGTGTTGTAAACAGAGGTTGTAAACTAACATGGCGCCACCCATCGCACATACAGCTCAACTAACGCTATCGTTATAAAGGTGTTTAAACAGAACACATCCACTTGCACATTTGACAATCGGAACATCAGTGTTTCCTGTTATAGCTAATACATTTGTGAATATTTTAAATAAAGGAAAAATGACATAAGCAGATCATCATTCATTCAGCTTTGATTTAGCGCTGTGTTGTGGTTGCGCTGTGTCACGTGACAAGCAATGACGCGTCACCATTTAAAACATTAAAGTGACAGGTTCTAAATAACGGTCGCCTAGAAAAACTCATGCTGGGGGATTAGTTACAATATTTTAAACATACGTGTGAAAGGGTTAATAACAATATTTATATAATATTTCACAGGATGTTTTTGGCACCTGTATATTTTATACTATTATACACAGTATACAATTAACGGTAATAATGTTATATCAACAAACAATACATAGACAACTCACCAGGATTACACAAATTACACTAAAATAATGCAGTAAATACACACAGAGGTGTCAAAACATCCCATTGTACATAACAAAAATAAAATATTTTAAAAAATTAAAGGTAAAAAAACAAAACAGCAAAAGGACATTCCAAAATTCTCTGCATGACTATTGGGTATAATCTAGTATCTAGGCTATATAAATATTTTATGTAACATGTTTTGCATTTCACTATAAATTATACAAGTAGGCTACTTAGTGTTTTATACTTTCAGTTTTTAAAGATGAATTAAGGTCATTCACAATTAGGAAATAATTTTTTGCATTACTGTAAAATATTTTTTTTACAGCTTAGTGTATAGTTTGATAACTGTGAAGGGATCAGAAATAGGAATAGAGTTGTTTTTTAAGACATGTGATAAATGAATCCAAATCCTCAGCTCAGCCTGAGAACTGACAGGATGCAGATCACCAATCCAACGCACACACACGACACGAGCGTCCTCCTCATTGGCGAGTGAATGATAACTCAGTCCAGCAGAGGTGGAAAGGTTTCTCTCTGTCTCCCACAACCCCTCTTATCAGTGACCTCTCACACAAGCTATTGCCCAAGAATAAAACCTTCATAAGGGAAAAACAACACATGGAACGGTATGTTAAGTATGTGTCTTCTCACACTCTGAGAATACAAGTTGTGGTTTAAACATATGAAATGCAATGAGACTGTGTTGTTCAGTTTGGACTCTAGTTATTTTGGACATAAAATAAAAAAAATTGTATATCCGATTACCAGCAGGTCACAACAACTGCATGTTTGCAAATACAAATACATTTAAGAGATTGGATGTTTTAATTCATGGGTTTTCAAACATAATATTATACATGTAGCCTATAAATGAACTGCAGACGTTTTTCATTAATATGTACAAAATTCAAATATTTGAGCTACAGTAGTAAAATCTGTGGTCTTGCCTTACTCTGATTTACAAAAGGTAAACATACAATATCAATTTATATTTTGAGTGGTATGGGTCAGGTTTTTTTCATGCAACTTTCATTATTTAGTATTGATTACCGATTACCCAGACAGATAGATTTCTTCTTTAAAATGTGCACTGATGAATAGGTGCTATTAACATTAAATAAAAGTAGTGATATGGGTGAAGTTTAATTTCACCTTGGAATTAATAGTGGCTTGTCTCGTGTATGGAATTAAAATAATGTCAAATGTTTTTGAAACAAAAAGCATGTTGAATTGCACCAATTGAAAAAAAAAAAAATGCATTGCGTTAACCATGCTTGTATTTTAATCCATTGTATTTTTAAGGCTTGCATTTTTATGGGCTGAAATTCAACATGGTTGAATATTTAAGCTGTGAATATTTCAATTAAAAACATTTCAAACACATTTTCAATATTAAAAATTCAATAATCCATATTCACCTTTCATATTTCACTTCTGAAATTTTCAAACTGTTTAAAAATACAACCTATAATATTCAACAGGCAATTTTCGGTCCATTTTATTTCGCCTTGAAAATTCGCTTCCACAAATTCAGTGGTTCAAATTCGACAGTAAATTCAACGTCGACATCCAGGAACTGCAGGAAAAGCAGTAGATTACCGATCATAATTTCCATCTGCTGTAGTCGGCTTTACCAGCAGGGGGTGCACGCGCGTGTTGACAAGCACCAAAGCAACAGGAGAGGCCTTCACAAAACGTCATTTGCTCAAATGGACAGAACGATGAGTACGAGTTATAATTTATGTGTGTGGAAAAGGTTGATTAAGACACAAAACACACGAGCGTTTACTCAAGTGTCTTATGAGACTTATTTTTACCCCCGTGCAAAGTAAGGTGATTTGTCCACTGCAAAACTAAATTCTCTCGCCGTTGGCATTGATATTAAGTTTTAGTAAAACAACTGTGATACACTGAGACAGAGTGAATTGTTTGTTTTAGTCACTATGACGGAATACTAAATGGATGGCTGGGTTTTGGCAAAGGCAATTTTATTTAAATATAGCATCATTAAATACAACCCAATTAGCCTACAATTATAAATTAAATTCAGCAATTAAAAATTACATCTCTACCATGATATCTGGTCATCTCTGTGTTATAACGTGAATTGTCTCCGCTATTATCCAGGGCTGCGTACAGTAGGGGTATTTGTCATCTTATTTTATATCTTTTTGTCCATTTGGAGCGTGCGTCACGTCACCTATTAGCGTCGCGCCTGCCACAAGATCTCTCACTGTTTACATGAACCAGACACTCCGATGAGAGCACATAAAGTGCAATCCATCTCTTATTTACCATTTTTTTCACCTTATCGTATATTTTATTCGCTCCTTTGCCCGTATTGGAGCGCGTCTCGCAAGCGTCGGGCCAGCCACACGATCTCTCACTGTTTTAATCTACCAGACACTCCGATTGATGCACATGTGCAAACAGACAGGCTACATAAGAGCAGGGGCTCGTTCTTCGTACGTTGCTTAAAACATCCGAGATCAAATGAGACATCCAAGATGATATCATCGTGCTAATCATGATCCGGCTAATTAGGTTCTTCGAACACTCCTGTTGTTTATGATTAGTATAGCTGGATTGAGTTATCTGAGATAATTGCGCGTGCATGCGCTGGGTTAAAAGGGGATATGTATCGATAGTAGAAACATTGATCAGCAACGCTGCTATTGGCTGCTCACCGTGTCCAAAGAGCGCGCTCAGTTTTACTCTGCAGCAGAGCAAGAGTTATTGCTTGAAGGAGATGCTGAATTTGAAAACTTAATTACAAGTTTTCACCTAAAATGTGCAAAAGCCAGGAGAGAGGGCTGGCAAAAAGTAGCTAATTAAGTTTGTAGTGACCATTTAGATGTTTTTATCACTTATTACAGTATATATTTTTTTATTTTAATCATTTCTAAATAATTAATAACTTTGTTCATTGTAATTTCAGTCACCACCCACTACTAGAACATGGGAACAAGTAAAAGTGAAGTACTAGAATATTCTACATAATGGCAATTTGTACTATAGGCTACTATAATCTCTTTTAAAAAGGCACTGTTAATAAATGTTTGGTTGTTTATAAAAGCAACCAAGAAAAAGCCTGAGAAAAAAAAAGAAAAGAAAAACAAACAGGTGGTGCTCCTGCACCCCCACATTATACCCCGGCAGAAGAGCTGGCCCTTGGGTTAAATGTGAACCGACACACAGCAGGGACCAGTAGCAGCAACTCCTTCATTACTGGTAAATGAACTTTAAATGATCTTACACTGTAAAATATTTTTTTGCTGCACTATAGGCCTATAATCCCAATGGCTGGTCCAGTCTTGAGTAGGCCTAGTGATGAATTGCTTACTTGTGAAAGTGTGCATGCGTGAAACTACATGTAGCCTAGTTAATGTAAAAAAAATCTGTTGCCATGAGTTATTGATCACATTTCCCCCCAGTGTACTTCATTGTAATGACATTTTGTTTTCCTCTTTTGTGCAGTTTTAAACACCAACACTTTTATCTGTTCCCAAGCAAGTGGCTGAAGCATGTGCAGTAAGTGGACTTTTCCAAACTTTACATCAAAAGGGAAGAAAGTACAACACTTTCTAATGCCCATCCCTCCCCCCAATGCACAGGACAGTGAAGAAACTCTCTCAGATGACTGTCTTTTGAAAAAAGTATGATGACCCTAGAAAATAGAGTATTTTGGGGGGGAAAACTTGACAACTTAAAGAAAAAAAACTGGCACTATAGAGTTAGAGATAGAGTTGCTTCAAAGGAACTTCAGAGTAAGTGCTAATATATTATTTCACACAGAGTACTATTGCTGACCTTGCATAGTATCTCTTATTGCAGGTAAAATATGACTTGATCACTGGCTTTTCTTTACAAAGAACAATTTAAATAAAAAATCAAAGAACTAAGCATATTTGTCATGTCTTTTATTAAACATTTATTGAAATGTTTCATGTTTTTGCTGATGGTGGAAATGTTGTGTAATATGGCACATGTAATGTCACAGGCCCTGTCAAGTGCAACCCTCAGGCTTCTCAGACACTGAAATCTTCCCTTTAGTTGGCCAAAGTTCATTTCATTGTGTGACCTTGTCCTGGGTAGAGCTGCATTGTAACTGTGTATGTAGTGAGCTTGATATTTATGTTTCCTTACCATTTTCAAGTAATGTGCATAAATGTGAATCTCTGTGCTTCCAGATTTGTGATATGGAACAGTCACACACCATCTAGAGATTTTAGTCGGTCAACTGACTTTTTTTAAAATTTGATATAGGCCAAATATTACTAATCTGGAATATTAAGAATTGTAATAGTAACTTGGCTGCACATTTACATTGTGATCCCCCTTTCTGTTCACAAAATCCCCTTCATAGAGGCCTTGATGGGTACATGTGTGCAGTCTATTGACCAATCACATTAGTGAAGCCTGAGGGACATATCTGTGTCATATTAATCGGCATGTTCATGATTGCATGATCTTCATTAAAATGTATAATATACCTGCGTTGGTAAAAAAAAACCCTGCTATATCCTACAACCTTGGGTCTAAACTGGCTTGGAAATAACACAAAAAAACACCCTAAAAACTGCTTGAGCGCCAGGGTAAACTTTGTGAATGACAGCACTTATCAAGTTCTCCGCATCCCCAATAGTTTAAAGGAAAGAGCCACTCGCAAATAATATCAGGACAATGCACACAGTTTGTGCTGTTATTAAAGGCCGACTCCGACGAGTCGAACATTTAAAGGGTTAGTTCACCCAAAAATGAAAATTAAGTCATTAATTACTCACCCCAATGCTGTACCAACCCCGTAAGACCTTAAGAGAATGGCTCCCTAAGAGAATGAATCCTGACGGCCCAGAAAGTCAATGAAGAAAATGTTTAAATATTCCATGTCACAACAGTGGCTCAACTATAAGTTTATCAAGCGACGAGAATACTTTTTGTGCAGAAATAAAACAAAAATAACGACTTTATTCGACTATTCCTTTTCTTCCTTGTAGGCCTGACTTCAAAAGATTTCCACGACGCATGCGCGAGAATTGCGATCTCCTTCAACTACTTCAGTTAAGTTCTCGCGCGTGCGCGTCGTGGAAATCTCTTGAAGTCTCGTTTCAGGCCTACAAGGAAGAAAAGGAATAGTCGAATAAAGTCGTTATTTTTGTTTGTTTTTTCGCACAAAAAGTATTCTCGTCGCTTGATAAACTTAAAGTTGAGCCACTGTTGCGACATGGAATATTTAAACATTTTCTTCATTGACTTTCTGGGCCGCCAGGATTCATTCTCTTAGGGAGCCTATGTAGCAGTCATGAACCTCTCAGATTTAATCATAAATATCTTCATTTGTGTTCCGAAGACGAACGAAGGTCTTACGGGGTGGTACAGCATGGGGGTGAGTAATTAATTACTTAATTTTCATTTTTGGGTGAACTAACCCTTTAATGTGCGTTTCCAAAAAATAATTGATGTAAACGACATCCTCACGAGTCATGAGAAAAATTATATATCTCAAAAAGTACACTATCGCGCTGCGTTAAAAGACTTCTCGTATCACCTCCGCTTATAAAGCCGCGATCTAATCCTGTTTACATGAAATAAGCCTGCTCGCAAGCAGGTTCAACCTGGCGCACCTGTTGCTATGACAGCAAGTCTAGGATGAGCTTCGAAGAACCAAACAATCCAAGATCATGCCAAATCGCCAACAATCAAATCCAGCTAACTGAGTTAGCGACGTACGAAGAACGGGCCCCTGGTCAGGATTGCACTATCTATTTGTCATCTTATTTTATTCGCTCTTTTTGTCCATAATGGAGCGCGTCGTATTGGAGCCATCTTCACAGTAGTGAACGCGCCGAGAGAAATGCTAATTTCATACGGATTACATTATCTGAGAGTAGTCTATTTTCGTTTTGAATTGTTTCGTTTAAAAGTAGGCTAGACATTTCTACCTTGATGTATTTATCATGCCTGTGAGAAATGTGCAATGCAAAAATTTCATGATTTTATTGCTATGCCTATGCCTATATGTCTGCTTTGCTTCTTAAATCCAGGGAATTGGTTGATCAAACATTGATTGAAATTAAGATACAATTTATTAAAACGAAATTCACTTTAAAGAAAGGCTTTATAAAAAACAAAACTTAATGGAGTGGTCAAAATCATTCTCCTTCAGAATGTCAATCGGATAATTAGGCAACTGTAATAGGGAGAGATCTTGTGGCTGGCGCGCCACGAAACGCGCTCTATGGGACAAACGAGCAAATAAAATATAAGATAAGATGGCAGAAGGGCAACTAAGAGCAGGATTACATTGGCTTTGTGTTTTCGTGCATCAATCGGAGTGTCTGGTAGATTAAAACAGTGAGAGATCGTGTGGCTGGCCCGACGCTTAGTAAGAGCCACGAGACGCGCTCCAATACGGGCGAAGGAGCGAATAAAATATACGATAAGATGAAAAAAATGGTAAATAAGAGATGGATTGCACTTTATGTGCTCTCATCGGAGTGTCTGGTTCATGTAAACAGTGAGAGATCTTGTGGCAGGCGCGACGCTAATAGGTGACGTGACGCACGCTCCAAATGGACAAAAAAAATATAAAATAAGATGACAAATACCCCTACTGTACGCAGCCCTGGATAATAGCGGAGACAATTCACGTTATAACACAGAGATGACCAGATATCATGGTAGAGATGTAATTTTTAATTGCTGAATTTAATTTATAATTGTAGGCTAATTGGGTTGTATTTAATGATGCTATATTTAAATAAAATTGCCTTTGCCAAAACCCAGCCATCAATTTAGTATTCCGTCATAGTGACTAAAACAAACAATTCACTCTGTCTCAGTGTATCACAGTTGTTTTACTAAAACTTAATATCAATGCCAACGGCGAGAGAATTTAGTTTTGCAGTGGACAAATCACCTTACTTTGCACGGGGGTAAAAATAAGTCTCATAAGACACTTGAGTAAACGCTCGTGTGTTTTGTGTCTTAATCAACCTTTTCCACACACATAAATTATAACTCGTACTCATCGTTCTGTCCATTTGAGCAAATGACGTTTTGTGAAGGCCTCTCCTGTTGCTTTGGTGCTTGTCAACACGCGCGTGCACCCCCTGCTGGTAAAGCCGACTACAGCAGATGGAAATTATGATCGGTAATCTACTGCTTTTCCTGCAGTTCCTGGATGTCGACGTTGAATTTACTGTCGAATTTGAACCACTGAATTTGTGGAAGCGAATTTTCAAGGCGAAATAAAATGGACCGAAAATTGCCTGTTGAATATTATAGGTTGTATTTTTAAACAGTTTGAAAATTTCAGAAGTGAAATATGAACGGTGAATATGGATTATTGAATTTTTAATATTGAAAATGTGTTTGAAATGTTTTTAATTGAAATATTCACAGCTTAAATATTCAACCATGTTGAATTTCAGCCCATAAAAATGCAAGCCTTAAAAATACAATGGATTAAAATACAAGCATGGTTAACGCAATGGATATTTTTTTTTCAATTGGTGCAATTCAACATGCTTTTTGTTTCAAAAACATTTACCATTATTTTACTTCCATACTTGTCGTTATGAAATATCAAACTCAGATGGAATGGCTAGTGGAAAACTTTGCCGCAGCAGATTGTAAACACAGGTAAGCAATTGTTGATAATGATAATCATGGTAGAGCTTAGTGTAGATGCTGCAATCGTGGAAGAGGAGAGAGTTGTCCAATATAACACACACCACTTCTTGATAACGGTAAGTAGACTGGTAATCTATTGACTCACACAGGTGAACAAACCGAAGACACGAAGGAGGAGAGGAGAAACACAGGAGCGGGATGCAGGTAAGAGTCCTTTCTCAAAATCAAGACCAGACAATAAGAGGGAGGTGTCAGCTTAAATGTGTGTCTTGATGTGTTGATGACCAATGGCAGGTGTGGTTGATGACTGAATGAGGGCAGGTGAGAACCAGGAGGGATGCTGGGAAGTGTAGTCCAGAGTGTGAGTGAGGGAGTGTAGCAGTGAAGGAGGACCGGTGCGCTTGTGAAAGTGGTAAGCACAATTTCAACACAGTGTTCCTGATGCTAGTATTTATATGCACTAATCTTGTTTTTTCTCCGTCTTTGCTGTGCGCAAACACCTGTCCACAGTGCTGTGAAATGATGGCTTTGGTTCTGAAGTGAGATCCTGCTCTTTGATCTCTCAGACAGGTGTTCTGCCACACAGATGTGTCTGCTGAAATAGTTTTACTTACAGAAGTACAGTACGGTTTTACATAAACATGCCTCAATTCTTTGAGACAAATAATATTTATTCTATGTTTATTCTGCCGAGTTCTGTTAATAATTTAAATAAAATGAACAATGAGCCAACAGTGCTGTCTGAACAGCTAATAAATTATTTGCCTCAAGATTACAGGCTATTACTAAACTCATCATAATTTAATAAACCTGAATCAACAAATCCCATCTGGTGTTTGTGAGTTATTAGCTATTTCCCAGGCCTCACGCGGTGGTAAAGTTTTTGGTTTTGTGTTTAGTCAAAGATTTGACCAATAAACCTTACAAAAGTGTCATGCCACCTATAGAGTCCACGCCATAAATCATTCAATGTATGATGTTAAACTGTCACAGCTAATACATTGTGATTTATTACAACAACTTCTTGACCTCTCGACTTCAGTTCTTCTGGGATTTGACAAACGCGGACTTTTGAGACCCAACGTGAGACCCGGTGTGACTCTGCCTGATGGTGATGGGGAAACACTTAACTGTTGGAACAACCTCAGGGGGGATCTGGTCCATTTAAAGGCAGGTAGGTGTTTTCCTTCTCTCTATATTAAATTCCATTAAAGGAGGTAAACACAGCTGCTCAGCGGTCTGAGCTGTCAAGTGGACGGCAACAAAAGATACACATCCTCTTTAAACGTGGATCCATGTAACTCATCAATTGACTGCCTTAAACAGCTGACTTTTGGTAATGGAGCCGCTCCCAAGAAATCAAATTTAGTCCCATCCCTCCTCCTCTCAGTCAGTCCACTCTGAACCATTCCACTGGAAATATGAGTTTGAAAGTCTAAACCCAATATACAGTATTTTCATGTTTTATTTAATGACATAAAATACATCAGTAATACTCTCTTGTGATTTTTAAAGTTTTTTTAATTGTCTTGAAAATGGCAATAGCTGATAAGTGGCTAAATGGGACTTCAGAGGTTTTCAGGGAAATGATAGATAGATAAATGGGACTTCAGAGGTTTTCAGGGAAATGATAGATAGATAGATAGATAGATATAAAAAGAATTGCAGTATTGCTATTGTTTGTTTAATCTGTGATAGATAGATCGATAGATAGATAGATAGATAGATAGAAAAATAATTGCAGTATTTTTGTTTAATCTGTCATAGATAGATAGATAGATAGATAGATAGAAAAATAATTGCAGTATTGTTATTATTTGTTTAATCTGTGATAGATAGATAGATAGATAGATAGATAGATAGATAAAGAATTGCAGTATTGTTATTGTTTGTTTAATCTGTGATAGATAGATAGATAGATAGATAGATAGATAGATAAAGAATTGCAGTATTGTTATTGTTTGTTTAATCTGTGATAGATAGATAGATAGATAGATAGATAGATAGATAGATAGATAGATAGATGATTGATAGATAGATAGATAGATAGATAGATAGATAGATCGATAGATAGATAGATAGATAGATAGATAGATAGATAGATAGATAGATAGAAAAATAATTGCAGTATTGTTTGTTTAATCTGTCATAGATAGATAGATAGATAGAAAAATAATTGCAGTATTGTTATTATTTGTTTAATCTGTGATAGATAGATAGATAGATAGATAGATAGATAGATAGATAGATAGATAAAGAATTGCAGTATTGTTAATGTTTGTTTAATCTGTGATAGATAGATAGATAGATAGATAGATAGATAGATAGATAGATAGATAGATAGATAGATAGATAGATAGATAGATAGATAGATAAAGAATTGCAGTATTGTTAATGTTTGTTTAATCTGTGATAGATAGATAGATAGATAGATAGATAGATAGATAGATAGATAGATAGATAAAGAATTGCAGTATTGTTATTGTTTGTTTAATCTGTGATAGATAGATAGATAGATAGATAGATAGATAGATGATTGATAGATAGATAGATAGATAGATAGATAGATAGATAGATAGATAGATAGATAGATAGATAGATAGATAAAGAATTGCAGTATTGTTATTGTTTGTTTAATCTGTGATAGATAGATAGATAGATGGATGGATGGATGGATGGATGGATGGATGGATGGATGGATGGATGGATGGATGATAGATAGATAGATAGATAGATAGATAGATAGATAGATAGATAGATAGATAGATAGATAGATAGATAGATAGATAGATAGATAGATAAAGAATTGCAGTATTGTTATTGTTTGTTTAATCTGTGATAGATAGATAGATAGATAGATAGATAGATAGATGATTGATAGATAGATAGATAGATAGATAGATAGATAGATAGATAGATAGATAGAAAAATAATTGCAGTATTGTTTGTTTAATCTGTCATAGATAGATAGATAGATAGAAAAATAATTGCAGTATTGTTATTATTTGTTTAATCTGTGATAGATAGATAGATAGATAGATAGATAGATAGATAAAGAATTGCAGTATTGTTAATGTTTGTTTAATCTGTGATAGATAGATAGATAGATAGATAGATAGATAGATAGATAGATAGATAGATAGATAGATAGATAGATAGATAGATAGATAAAGAATTGCAGTATTGTTATTGTTTGTTTAATCTGTGATAGATAGATAGATAGACAGATAGATAGATGATTGATAGATAGATAGATAGATAGATAGATAGATAGATAGATAGATAGATAGATAGATAGATAGATAGATAGATAAAGAATTGCAGTATTGTTATTGTTTGTTTAATCTGTGATAGATAGATAGATAGATAGATGGATGGATGGATGGATGGATGGATGGATGGATGGATGGATGGATGGATGGATAGATAGATAGATAGATAGATAGATAGATAGATAGATAGATAGATAGATAGATAGATAGATAGATGGTCTATCTAGATAGGTCTGTTCAATGCCTCTAATGTTTGTATTTTAAGAAAAAGCTGAAGACATTCACTGTCTACTTCGTGTCCTTCTTTTAATATGTGGAAAACCCCTGGCTCCCACGTGTCTTCTTCATGGATTGAATGCACAAAGGCTGGATGCGTTGAAGCTCAGATAGATAGATAAATAGTTAGAAAAATAATATTATTGTTATTGTTTGTTTAATCTGTGATACGTAAAACGTTACTGCATGTTTGCTCGGCTACATTCCACATGCTAAAATATCAGCAACAAATCTTTACTCCACATCTTTAATTTACCATCTCCATATGTATTCTTTTTCATTCCCTTTTCATGTGCTGTTTAAGAGAAACCAGGTCCACAAGCCATGACGCTTGATCTGATCTGGGATTTATAAATCAAACATAGCCTCTAACTGACTGATTCACTTCATCAACCATTATCAAAGACCATTAACCTGATAAAATCTCTCCTTGAACTTTTCATGAAGGCCCTCCTTTAATGTTTGTATTTTAAGAAAAAGCTGAAGACATTCACTGTCTCCTCCGTGTCCTTCTTTTAATATGTGGAAAACCCCTGGCTCCCACGTGTCTTCTTCATGGATTTATCCTGTCCTGAATGCACAAAGGCTGGATGCGTTGAAGCTCAGGGTGCCTGTACGTCTGGGAGCCATTATCCTTCTGGCCATAAAGAACACAGAAAATGAGAAAAACAATTTAAAGTGTCACATTACTTACACACCAAATTGTGAATGATATGAAAGTGCCTCAAGCACTGCTTTGTACAATGCATGTGAGAGAGACCATCTTCTTACAGCATCCAGTGATTCCCCCTGTAGCGTTGTGTGACCCTGAGAAACAACAGCTCCCTTCTAGCTGAAAATACCCACAACTTCACCCCTTAATTTAATATGGTGAAGGAGGAGGCAGAGCAGCAGGAAGGAAAGCCATAACAAACAAGGTAATCTTGTAGTTAAGAAACAGCAAGGGAAAGAAGCGAGGCATAATTTAATAACAAATGACAAAAAAGAGCTTGTTAGCTCCTCATATTTTCTGACCTTTGCTCATAGAATATGCTCCTAAAGAATGTAACCAAATAATCAGAATATAGGCTAAATGTTAAATCAATCATCCGAAAAACCATATTGATTGACTACTAATCTGAATATTTATTTTCCATTGAGCATGTCTTCCTCATTCGCTAACTGTCCTGTATGCTACTTTTTAAAAAGATTAAGCATAGACTGATGTAAACAATGACTGGAAAAGGAATGGAAACATTTAATGAAATTTATAAGTAGGCCTACATTTTTCTGATATAGTTACATGACAAAGATAGCCTATCATTTTTTCATATTTTGTTTTATTATCATCTGATATTTTTATATATTATAATACATTATAATATAATAATACTGTTATAAAACAGTAACTTTTAAAATAATAGAATGTTTTTTTTAATTGTTTGATTTCATTGTTTTTGTCACAGAGACCATTAAGATATCATATATTATACTTTAATTTTACATTTTCAAATTGTTTCATGAATCTATAAACCATATACAGAAACTATAAACGTTTACACACTCCAACCAAACTCATCTGACTCGTAGTACCTGACATCACCCACAGCCTACATCTCCCGTTAGACATCACTACATCTACCTTGTGTGATCATGCGCACTCGCTCGCTCTGGTCGAGTGGAAATAAATGATGACGTCAACTGACTGTAGGGTCTGTGCAATGCTGAGATCAAGCTCATTCATATGTCCAGTCTACCCAAACAAAACAGTGGAGTTTTAAATGAATAATGAGACCACATACGAGGTAAGAACAGACTTTCAGCGGACTTTGTTGATGAATGTGTAAATTGCGCAAATGCGCGTGCTTATGGATTAGGTTGTTGTGACACGAGATGTATTATCACCGCTGTCCGGTCAGTGTATACGGAAGGGTAAATGTGACTGATGGTTGTATGTAGGCTACGGTAAACTGTTTATTCAAATGGCCCAGTGTCATACAAGACAGAGATGGAGCTGTTATAGGAATCAATGGCTGATCGCACAGACCGGCGGATCCTCAAAACTAATGCGAAACAAAGAGTTGCACACACTTTTGCATGAGCTTTTACTTGACTTTTTTTCGTTGCTTAGCTTCAAAGATTAAAACGAACGATTTGCATATTATTTGCTTGTGATGTTCTTTCCTCTTAAATAATGAAGCCGGTTGTGTTTTGTGTCATGTCACTTGTGCTTGATAGTCCAGAGCACAGCCTGCGCGCGAGCATGTAACCGGCTTCCCAACAATGTTTCACCATCAGTGCTTCTTCAGAGCCATTAATTGTCTAAAAACAGTAAGTTAGACAAAAAAAAAAAAAAAAAAGATTTAAGGCATAAAGCTTTTTGAAATTATTTATATTTATATTCTACATCATTATTTACAGCAGATTTTAATGAATAAAGGCAGAGTATTTTAATGTAACTTATGTTAAGTAATTTTAAGTTATCATGACCACTGAGCTATAATTACGAACTTGAAGTTAAGTCTTTGTGTTTAGCTTTTTTTTTTTCTTTCTTTTTTTTTTTTTCTTGTTTCTATATAAAAATGAAAATTCTCTCATCATTTCCTCATCCTCATGGCATGCAGATATTATTTTTTTCTTCAGCTTTACAATGTGCTTAAATCACACGCATATGACAGTTGGTCAGATGTGATGGTTTAAAATATTTGTATTTTTCTTACATACACACCTTGCTTTTTGAAGCTTTTGGGTTACTATACCCTTGCATATTATATTATGGACCCACATAGATAGTTTTTTTTTTTTTTTCAAAAAATATTTGTGTTCATCTGAAGTAAGTTATACAACATCTGGGACAGCATGAGGGTGAGTAAATGATGAGAGGATTTTCATTTTTGGGAGACTATCCTTCCAGATAATGCTGATGATGGATAATGAGGAAATGAGGCTGCAGTCTATTGTTTGGTCCCTGTCTTTCACTAATCATGCATTCAAGACCTAAAAGCCTTTTTTTATATGTCCATCAGCTGACAACCAGGTACTGAGTACACATACTCAGTTCTCTTGAGTTCGAAAGCCCATGTCACTCCACATTTTCATCAGTCTCGGCCGGTTCTCTAGGGCAATATACCCTGTGTGCATCGCGGGGGCATCATGAGTGATGGATTTCCACACTTGACTCGACTTGTATTCCTCTCAGACTGATCATATTGTGCCCTCATATGGGGTAGAGGATGGTCCTGCTTTGACTCTTAATATAAGGTGTGTTGGTCAACTTTAACAACAGTTGTGCATGATTTCCCTAACAAACAAAGCCTTGTTTGTATTTTAGGATATTGTAACTGTGTAACTATTGTTGTATTCGTCATGTTAAGTATCCCTTTAAGACTGAGGTCAACCTGAACTATTAATATGTATCATCTGATTCTTTCCTGATTTTATTCAGATATCATAACCATGACAATAAATTCAGCCTCACGAGAAACATCTTGTGATTTAGGGATCACCCAACTCTGGGGTCTTAGCAACTGCACACTATGACAAGTTACATGCCACCCCTGTTAGGATCAAACTGCTTAGATTTAAGTATAAATGGATACTTCAACCAAAAATGAAAATTCTGTCATCATGACCTTATTTCTAGTGTGGAACATAATATTTTAAGTTTTTTTTTTTTTTGGTCCATATAATCGAAGGCAACGGTTACCGAAACTTTTTGGTAACCAACATTTATGTTATATTATTTCATATATTTTTGGGTAAACTAAATAAACAACTTAAAATTAAGTCTCAGATTGTAGATTGTTAGGTTTGGTAAATTGAACTTAAACATGAATGTATTTGTTTATGTTTATTTTTTAAAGAGCTTTGTGATTTAAGAATAGGAGTTGCATTGACTGGGATTGAAATAACACAATTCCGGGTAAATAGAGTCTAGCGATAAAGCTCCCATTATTAAGTCTATTGAGCTCTCAGTGAGCATTCAGTAATTGTCTTTAGTGCATAAAAGCAGACTGTTTTAAGAGAATAAGTGCCTTCCAGTGCATCATTTCATTTGTAATTTATCACTGACAAGTGTACATTTGTTTTGGCTGTACGGCCCCTGAGTCCAGTCAGGTTTATAGGACTGTCACTCATGTGATGTGTACCCTTAGTAACCACACGAGTGAAAGGTTTGACTTTCTCTTTGTGCTGTATTGTGAATGAAGCATTTCTTTATGTAGTTCGAGATCAGGCTGGAAAATGGCACAGACATTGAGGGATAATAAACAAGACGTGTGTTAAGCTGTGCTCTGTCCTTCTGTTTATGGAGGTATTCATGGGTGGATGTGTGTGGCATGTGTTCCCTTTTGTCTGACTGTGCCATCAACAAACCACCTCTTTTGCAGAGCCACGTGCCTGGGTGCAGGTGGTGTGTGTGTGTGTGTGTTTGGCACAGGGTTACTCAGGCCAGTCAATCAAATGATTGCGGCTGCTGTTTCCTCCACAGCTCATGTTTGTTAATGAGTAGAAATCTGAGACACCACTGGGAGTCGTAATTGTTTCCGCTGGTAAAAAGGTGGTCGCGGGACAGCTGGGGGTTACCCCACACCAGCACTGCACATCACACTAGACTGTGTTACTCTGATGCGCAATGCAGATCAGTCTTGCCATTTATAAACACTACTGCTCAAAAGTTTGGAATTGGTAAGATTTTATAATATTTTTGAAAGAAGTAACTTTGCTCAACCAAGGCTGCATTTATTGGGTCAAAGGTCCTAGAAGATTATTACAATTTAAAATGACTGTTTTCTAATTTCATATATTTTAAAATGTGATTAATTCCTGTGATAGCAAATGAATAAAATGCTGAATTGGAACTAAAGAAATGTTATTATCAATGTTGAAAACAGTTGTGCTTCATCATTTAAACCAGGATACTTATTTTTCAGGATTCTTTGATAAAAAGAAACTTTAAAAGAACAGGATTTATCTAAAAATAGAGAACGTATGTAACATTATAAATATCTGTTATGTCTTTCTGGATCAATTGAATGCATCCTTGATAAATAAAAGTAAGTATACTACTCAGGTGCTCTTCGTTTCGGAGTCACACCTGTTATCTTCCCGGTCAGAAGTGACCGGACACCTAAAAATTAAACCTTCTCCATCCCAGTAAAACCAATGCAATTTATTTTTGTTCAATAATATTTTTTCTTTTTAATTTTGTATTTTGAGAGAATTTGATGTTACTTATTAATATTTATGCAATATTTATGGTACATTTTTGGACCAAAATAATACAAAAAATGTTTTTCCTAATTTTTTAAAATATTTTTTCAATTATTGCAGTATAAATATTATCAAATAATATTTTTTGCCATGGTTTAGAAAAAAATAAAAATGTATGTGAAGCGTTTTGGCATTATTACTACAGTCAAACCTGAATACAGAGAAAGCATTTTGTTACAGGTAACATTTCAATTCAATAAAAAAATAAACAGTAATGCTTTTTCACAGCTTATTATATATTATTATTGTTGTTATTATTATTTTTAAACATTGTATTAATTATTATTTTGATAATAATTATATATAAATTATAATAATTAATTATGTCATGTTTTTCACTATTGATGTTTTTTTCTGCATTGTGGCTGATTTTTTTCTGCATTGTGGCCGATTTGTAGAGAATTTGTGTTTGTCAATTTCCCATTCATTTCCTATGGTCGGTCACAATTCATTGGTGTGTATGTGTATAAAAAATGTGTTTGTGTGTGAGTGTGTCTGTTTTGCACTCTTGGTGTTTTAGAGTGTCACCCCTTCATTGTTGAACACTTTTTTTTCTGCATCGTGGCCGATTTGTAGGTTGTACACACAAAAATCAGACTTTCAGACTTTTTGTGTTTTTGTCAATTTCCCATTCATTTCCTATGGTCGGTCATTTTTGACCGAAGAGCACAAGTGTGACTGTTTTTTTACGACCACTTAGCCTGCTCGGATCATGACCTCAATTTTTTGTGTGTGTACAAATACCTAATCCATAAAAGTCACCAAGTTTCGTAACATTCCGATGAAGCTGTGATTTTTAAAATTTCAAAACAAAAAACTTTTCGGAAGAACACCTGAGGGTTAAAAAAAATATACTCTCCTTTTAAATGGTAGTGTACAACACCTATGAATGAATTAATGCAGTGAAATTTGTTGAGTTGTTTTATAATAATGTCCATATAAAAAAAATCATTTATAAATATTCTACAGTCTACAGTTTTGGCTTCCCTCCCAGTGTTTCTTCCTCAAAGTTGGGTCATAAACATTGAAGTATTTTCTGTCGTTTTTGTCATGCAGCAAAACCAGTTGTTTCAAACTTTCAGCACTTTCTAGTCCCCTTCCCTTCCTTCTGTTCTCCATATTTTGGCATATAAACATGGCAACAATCCAAGAACTAGAACTTAAATACAAGGTTGCTGCACTTCAGAATATGCTTTTCACTAAAAGATTTGTGAAATACTAAAATCATTTAGCTACCATCATGCCAGATATTTATGTGACAAATAAAACCTTCAAAATTGTCTCTTTATATAAATTCACAGCTGAGGTGCTCAAGCTCAGTGCTAAACCTCAGCATTCTGTGGAAATGTATTGCACACAACTTGGATCTCTGTTGTCTTTGGCAGAATTGGGTGAACACTTCGTTAATGGGGCTCGAGAGAGATCGCAGCATGGCAATGCTCTACGAGCCTTTCGGCTCCAGCCAGACCTTGTGAGATAGGACCCCACTCAACTTGGCCGTAACAATGGGCCTTTGTGACCTTTTGAATGTCCTATTCTCCGAGTGGTGTGGTTCACTTGGATAAGACAATGGCTTCACTTTGCATCATTTATTTCTAGAGGCCCTGCATGTCACTAGGCCACTCCTGTTCGCTCCGTTCTGAACCAATTGTGCTGCATCTACACACCTTCAGCAGTTTTGGATCTGAGATTTGTTTGTTCTGTTGTCAGCCACGCTAAAATGGAAATGACTTGCGTTCGCTTGTAATTAGAGCTCTTATTGTCTTTTTGCCACTCAGTCAGATATAATCCTGTTTCGGTTTGTATCCTCAAGCTGTCCTTTATCTTGATTCAAAGAAGATTATGTGAATAGTAGGGTGACTGTAATTACTTTTGATCTCTTCCGTGCTTCACTTTCATTCCCCTCGTTTTTCTTTTGTGCTTCTCACTCCTTCTGCCCTAAACCCTACTTTGCACAGATTAGGACTTTACATGCTCTTCATGGTTGGTTAGTGTAGGATTAAACCTACCTAATAGATCTTGTACTCTTCTCCATGATCCATATAAAGCCGTTTTCCAGGCAACCAAACAAATTTCACTAAAACCTTAAGCACAATCACTTGCCGTATTCAGGCCTGGTGAGTTTAAGGGAAAGTTCACTGAAAATCACTTGCCGTATTCAGGCCTGGTGAGTTTAAGGGAAAGTTCACTGAAAATGAATACTCATGTTGTTCCAAACCTTGTATGGCTTTCTTCTGCAGAACACAAAAGAAGATATTTTGTAGAATGTTTCTGTTTTTGTCCATACAGTGAAAGTCAATGGGGTCCAAAACAACACTAAACCCTGGTGACTTTCTGTATAGGCAAAATCTTATTTTGCGTTCCAAAAAATTCAAGTTTGGAATGACATGAGTGACGTGAGTAAATTAAGATAGAAGTAAAATAGGTAAACAATCCCTTTAAGAGATTGACTTTCTGGAAGCTTTTAACATACTTGCACTCTAGCTGAGAGATGTTGGTGAGGTAAAATCAGTGGCCTTTCTTTAGGACCTCGGAGCCATGAGGTCTTTCTCGTCTTGAAGGGCCCCTTGACCTTCTTTATTCCCCCTGGGTCAAGGAACAGGTCATCCTCAGGGTGCCTTTGAATAGTTGTAGTTTTCTTAATTCATTGAGGGTTGCTGGTGCATTCCACAACTTTGCTCCCAGGATATTGAGAATCTTGGTGGTTCATTTGTGTTTTATTAACACTTGCTGAGACAAGAAAGTGTGTCCTAAGTTCACTGACATTCTCAAAAAGAGCTCTTGTTAAGTTAAAGGAATATTCCGGCATCAACAAGTCAATCTCAATCACCAGCATTTGTGGCATAATATTAATAACCACAAAAATTATTTCACCTGGTCCCTCCTTTTCTTTAAAAAAGCAAAAATTGTCTGATGTTTAAATCCACTCCTCTTGAATTTATTGTTGATGTTACTATTTAAAGTTGGCTGCTCACGGGACTTGTCATTGACTATGAATTCTGGTGTTGTTACACAGACTGGGTGTAGACAGGTGGTCAACGTTGAAATGCCCTTTTCATATCCTTTCAATAACTTTCATTACTTTGGCTTCCTGGTAAAGTAAATATTTTAGTAACATTACACCAAGTGCCTCACACCCTTAAGAAATGTGAACTTTTTTTTAATTGCTGCCATATACATTTAGCCTCACATGGAAAATCGTACATGCGTAAGGATCAAGATTTTGTGTAAATTAGAACTGTGTTTTTTGTTCTTTGGTGAGCTCGGCATTTATATAAATGCAGTTGTTTACAACAGGTTTCCTCGTTTGATAGTTTCCCGCTGTTTGACCTCCCTAAAGCAGTTTGATTTGTTGCAGAGATGTCCAGCAGTGTCTATGTTTGGGCCTGTGGTTTAAGTGGCGGTGTGTGCTCTCTCTACAGCGTTGATGTTGCTGTCTCCAGCGCACTGTAATCTGAGAGTCACAATCTAACTATGGGAAGGCATATAGACATGGTGCTTCCTGGCCCCCACACTGCTGGGGCTGGAACGATAAAACAAGGCCAACAGCCAAAACATACCTTAGCATCATCCTCCCTCACGACTCTTTAGGGAGGTGAAGTGTGGCTGAGGGTGCTCTGGCCCCCCTTATAATCATTTGAGATGTGAAGAGACTGAGAATGGGGACAGAGGATAGAAACACATTTATTACACGTGTATGATTAACGCAGACAGCCTTCTGCCTGCTGAGTTGTAAAGTTACTTGCTTAGCATTCCTTCCACAAAGAGCTCCTTTAGTGAACTTCTTGTGTAAGTTAAGTGCACTGCCTTTCTTAAAGAGATAGTGAGTTGAAAATGATACTCGGTTACTCACGTAACCTCGGTTCTCTCTAGAGAGGGAACGAGTATTGCGTAAGTTTACCTTACGCTACGGGAAAGATTCATCTTCTCGAGATATTGAAGACAAAAAATTATCCTTAATTTTGTATTCATTGTCAATGCAGTGCAGCAGCTAGCAGACCTAGAGCAGGCCATCTCGCGTGCTCATTGGCTGCCCTGCGGGCAACTGCTGCAGCCTACCAGTGAGCCCGCGCCTTCATAGCGTCACAGCCCGCCAGAATGGGCGTGGCTCAGCGCATAAAAGTAGGGGCTGTAGGCTGACTTCCCTGGTTTTTTGTCGACTGAAGCGAAGTTGCTCGTGGCGCAAGCACGGCCGGTTACGCAATACTCGTTCCCTCTCTAGAGAGAACCGAGGTTACGTTAGTAACCGAGTATCGTTCTCTTACGAGAGGTTCTCTCGTATTACGTAAGTTTAGCTTACGCTACGGGAACACTTTGTCAACGCCGTGTGCGCCAAGCATCCACCATGAGACCCCGAACTTTCAGGGAACCCCATAAGTGGAAAAAATAAGGTGGCCAGCCACGCGGGCCATCACTTGTACATGCAGTGCTGAAGTGTTCACTATCCTTTCCCTATGGAGGATCCCTTTCCCACTCTACAGATGAAGCGTTGTGAATTCTGGCTCGCGTACCCCGAAGTGATAAAATAAAACAAAATTCTGTATCAAAATTTATAGGCAAGAAAAGTAGTTTGTTTAGGCTGGGTTGTATGAATTATAAACCTGCGCACATATTTTAAAAAGCACATAACTATAGAATCAATTCTGAATGAGCATGTGAACGCCGTCAGCGTTAATCACAGGTTCGCGTTTAAAAGTCTGATCATTTCGACGTAGGTGAATCAATCAAAGTTAACTTTAGCTGGAAATAACATTATTCAAGAACCGCTATAATGCCAAAACAATCTGTTACCTTAAATTATATGTTTATCTCTGTAAAGCTGCTTTGAAACAATCCATTGTTAAAAGCGCTATATAAATGAAGATGACTTGACTTGACTTGACATAAGCACACATAGGGAATACAAAGCAGCGCGCCGGTCAGTATAGGCACATGGCACATACCCTACTAGTGCAGCTCAACCAGGAGAGCTGAGTCGCGTGAGAGTGATCTGAGCAGGAAGATCTGGGCAGAATACACCTCTCCTTCAAACTGACAAAAGTTTAGCCTGCAAGGCAGAAACTTCTAGGTTATAAAACCTGACAAAGGTAGACGGGGAGCCCCAGCCCGCCGCTACACATATGTCATGGATAGAAATCCCACTGGACCATGCCCACGACGAGGCCACGCCTCTCGTGGAATGAGCCCTGATGCCCAGAGGGCATTGCAGACCTTTGCAGGGGTGCAGGGACCATTACCCTGGGGGAACGTTGTCCCTGGGCAGTTTGTCTGGGCCGTCGTTCAAATGGCCAGGCACATGCGCCGCCCTCAGCGAGCGCAGGTGCATCTGAGACCAAATAAGGAGGCGTTCCGTCAGATTGCAGAGATTTCTGGATCTGACACCGCCCTGACGGTTTACATAGGATACCACAGACATGTTGTCCGAGCGGACAAGAACATGTTGGTCCTGTATGAACGGGAGGAAGCGCTTCAGCGCGTACTCGACCGCTATCATCTCCAGACAGTTTATGTGAAAACACTTCTCTTGGTCTGACCAGTGGCCGAAGACCGGTCTGCCCTCGAACAGCGGGCCCCAACCCGAGTTGGACGCGTCTGTCGAAATGACTTTCCGATAAGAGATGGTTCCCATCATCACTCCCTGCTGGTACCAGTCGGTTACTAACCAGGGCTGCAGAGCCGCTATGCAGGTCTGAGTCACTCTAAATTTCTGCCCACCAGAAACCCAGGCTCGGCGGGATGCGCGAGCATTCAACCAGAGTTGGAGCGGGCGCATGCGCAGTAGGCCCAGCTGAAGCACCGCTGCAGCTGATGCCATACAGCCCAACATCCTTTGAAATGTTTTCAAAGGGAGAAAGCTGCCCTTCTGGAAAGATGCGGCTAGGTGGCGAACACGGCGCGCGCGCTGTGTCGATAAGCGAGCCGTCATGGTCACCGAGTCCAGTTCTATTCCTAAAAAGGAAATTGACTGGCTGGGCAGTAATGAGCTCTTGGTCCAGTTGACCGTGAGACCCAAGCTTTCCAGGTGACTGAGAAGCACTGTTCTGTGAGATAGCAGTTCTGTCTCTGACTGTGCCAATATCAGCCAATCGTCCAGATAGTTCATTATTCGCAGCCCCTGACTTCTCAGGGGGGCGAGCGCCACGTCCATGCACTTCGCAAATGTACGGGGTGCTAGGGACAGGCCGACCAGCAGGACGGTGTATTGATATACCTGACCGTCGAAGGCGAATCTCAAAAATTGCCTGTGACGGGGTATTATCTGAATCTGAAAATAGGCATCCTTCAGATCTAGAGAAATAAACCAGTCCCTCGGGCGAACGTGCGCGAGGATTTTCCTGGTCGTAAGCATTTTGAACGGTCTTTTCGCAAGCACTTTGTTCAAATGTCTCAGATCTAGGATAGGTCTGAAGGCCCCGTCCTTCTTGGGTACGAGAAAATATCGGCTGTAAAAGCCTGACTCGCTCAGAGAAGGCACGGTACCTTTTCTATAGCCCCTTTGCACAGCAGCTTTGCTATTTCTTAGTGAAGTAGGTGTGCTACTTCCGCATTCAATATCGTCGCGGTCCGGGCTCAAAAGCGCGGGGGACGGCGAATGAATTGAAGTGTATAGCCCTGCTTTATTGTGCCCAGCACCCATTCTGAAATCCCTGGGATAGTTTCCCACGCAGCTATGTGAGCCGCTAGGGGGCGAATGGCCTCCGGGTTCAGATCGCCGCCGTTTGCGGGCTTGTGAAACTGAACCGGAGCCGAAAGCGCGGCGCGCGCTCTCGGTTCTGGGCAATGGCTGCTCGCTGAAAGCCGAAACCGGCTGATTTATGTGAGATGTCCCAATCATAAGGGATGGGGAACATTCCTTTTTCACGCGCGAGCAGCTTTCCGGGCGGAAAAGCTTCCTGTAAGCGTGAGCGCGTGTGCGCGGGCACGAGACTCACAAGAGTATTTGACGCTCCGATCATAATGGATGGGGAGCGTCATTTTGATGCCGTGCGTTTTGTGATAACACTTAAACGCGCGGGCGGAGCCCGGGGGAAGGTTTGTGTTAGCAAGCGTGAATGCTCTCTGGCGGGCACGAGACTTACATTCATAACCTGCTTTTTTGATCATGTAACAGAGCGGGCAGATAGTGGGCACAGACCTGTGGACACATTTCTTGCATTCAACACTCGAGCGGCTTTTCTGCGCTTTATGAGAGTGTGCTCTGTGAGTGACACGAGATTCGGAGTGCTTGTGTGTAGGGGTGAACACTGGGGCGTGGGCACTTTCACTACACTTAAAACACCGACGGCGTGAGCCGGACCAGACATTATACTCTTTTTGAGATTTCTCTGGGTCGCCGTGAAAACGGCATTTGTGTGCAGGCGAGAGGGTGAACAAACCGGCTCGTTGGCTGCTAAATGAACCACTGCAGTAGCCTGTTTGAAGAGAACTGACAGGGAAATAAACTTTGATGGCGGTCCGGCCGCAGCGGGACACGCGCGTCTTTTCTCTCTCTTTTTTAGGAGGGCTTCGCGTGCTCAGACTTCAGCGTGATCTTCTGCCGAGGCCCTCTGGGGGGCGGCGGTCTGTGACGGCTGTCTGAGCGTGACCTAGGGCGGCCGCCCTGACGTCGATGCGTAGGCTGAGGCTGTGCTGGACGCTGGGCGCTGGCTCGCACAGGAGGCTGGCTTTGTCTTTTGCGAGAGCGGCCTGTAGCGGAGCTCGAGCGTCGCGGCAGGAAGAGGTTCATGGCCTGCGTGGTCTTCTGTACCTCAGAAAAACGGTCAACGATCCCGTTCACCGCTGGGCTGAAGAGACCAGTGGGGGAGAGCGGCGCGTTCAGGAAGGTGGCTTGCTCAGTTTCCCTCATATCCGCGAGCGTCAACCAGAGGTGCCTCTCTGTTACAGTCAACGCGGCCATGGCTCGTCCAATGGCTTGAGCTGCGGTTTTGGTGGCGCGGAGAGAGAGATCCGTCGCACTTCTCAGGTCTGTAACCGCAGCTGGATCCCGGCCCTTCTCATCCCATTCGCGGAGGAGGTCGGCTTGCAGGATCTGTAGCACAGCCATGGAGTGGAGAGCAGACGCGGCCTGGCCGGAGGCGGCATATGCGCGGCCGACCAAGGCGGACGTGGCTCTGCAGGCTTTTGACGGGAGGGCTGACCGTGACCGCCATCTCGCGGAGGGCGGGCAAAGGTGCGCTGCGACCGCCTCTTCCACAGGGGGAATAGCCGTGTACCCTTTCTCGGCAGCGCCGTCCACTTGGGAGAGCGACGCTGAGGCCTGGGACTAAAGTCTCAAGGAGAATGGTGCATTCCATGACTTCGTCAGCTCCGAGTGAAGTTCCGGCAGGAATGGAGCGGGCCTGCTTGCTGAAGCTGCACGGCGGCGACTTTGAAGGAAACAGCCGTGGAGCCTGTTCGGCGCGGGTTCCTTCGGCAGCGACCACTCGAGCCTGAGACAGTCAACTGAGACGCGCATCATTTCCGCATCAGCTCCAGCGTGGGTACGGGTGGATTCCTGGATCGACGAGGAGGCGGAGTAAAGCGACCATTCCTCGCTGTCTGATGCCAGGATGGAGCAGCAGTCTCTCGTGGCGTGTCCCTCGGCCTCATCCTCAGATGCGACGGCAGTGAGGCTCGTGAGCGGCAGCTGCGCGTCTGTGAGGAGGGGCGGGGAAGGCGAAAGCGAGGCTTGAGGGAGGTTCTCCGGCGAGCGCGTTGCTGTGGCCACAGGTTCCGGCTGTCTCAGGGAACGGCGCTTCTTCCTGCGCGGTCCCACAGAGGGCGGAGTGATTGCTGCGGTGTTGAAGGCTTCGAGTCGAGCCCGCAGGGTCGACAGCGGAAGCGCTTCACAGACCTCGCATCCCCCGGACGCGAGGGCGAGCTCTGCATATTCCAGGCCCAGGCAGAGAGCGCAGATCACGTGGCGGTCTCCGGCGCTGAGCGGGGCTCTACACGAGCCGCAGGAAGTGCGAGGCATCTTTAAAAAGACACTCGCTGCTCTTTTAGAATAGATTTAGCAAGGTAAAATGATACGTCGCCGGATAGCGTAGATCGCACGGATGGCTGAAGGTGGCGAAGATGACCGGCTTCCTCAGCGCTATCCTAAGCTGGCTGTTCGCTGTTCGACGATGCGAAGAGCTCGCTGAAGAGACGAAAAATCAGGGAAGTCAGCCTACAGCACCTACTTTTAAATGCTTAGCCACGCCCATTCTGGCGGGCTGTGACGCTATGAAGGCGCGGGGGCCCTTCATTGGGCGTGACGTCACGCCGGGCTCACTGGTAGGCTGCAGCAATTGCCCGCAGGGCAGCCAATGAGCACGCGAGATGGCCTGCTCTAGGTCTGCTAGCTGCTCCAGTGCGTTGACAATGAATACAAAATTAAGTATAATTTTTTGGCTTCAATATCACGGGAAGATGAATCTTTTCGGTAGCGTAAGCTAAACTTACGCAATACGAGAGAACCTCTCGTAAGAGAACTGAACATTCTGTCATTATTTACACATTTGTGATTCAACATATTATTTAACACCACATTCCACGTCTTCTGAAGTCATAAATAAGCTTTGTGTGAAGAACAGACCAACATATAACTTTTGTTAGGTAGAGTAGTGCAACAAAATGTAACTTGTCATTTGTTCTTGGAGTTGGAACACGTTTCCTGAAATGATTCCTTTCTGATTAATTTGGGTATATTTCAGTTATAAAGTTAATTTTGCTTACAAAAGAAATGTTCTCTCGGCTATTGCGGTAAATTATCCAGAGAGCCTTCCAACTTGGCACATAATGAAAATATAAATTTTAAAAATTGAACAACAAACACCAAACTATTGTCACATTCACCTCCTTCATCTGTGTCTTCACTACACTTCCCAGGATTCCCGGTTGTCATCATCACCTGCACCTGCTCCTCATCACCCTCATCATCATCATCACCGTCACCTGTTGTCTTTGTCATTATCTGTGTATTTAAGTTCCCCTCTTACTCCTTGTCATTGCTGGTTATTGTTTGTGCACACGCACACTGTTTCGTGTTCTTCCGGATCTTTAATAAAGACCTTGTTATTTTGTATCCTCGCCTGATCTCCATCTTCATCCACCCATTGACGTTACAGAATAACCAGCCTAAAAGGTAATGGAGGAGGATGCAATGGATGAGTTTCTGTTTAATCAAATTGGGAGTTCATTGGAGGAATTTGTTGGAATCTACCTGCATCTGTATCAGGATGTTTATTGGGAGGAGGAGTTTTTAAAGCAACGGTTCTGGAGAGGACTCGATGATCCTCTAGCCCAGATTCTGCTGCTCGAAGAGTTAGATCGGTCTTTTATGGAGTTTATGGACCGAGCTCTTTGGGTTTGTGGCTCCTCCCTTACTGTAGCACCAGCCGATCCAGAACCCGCTGATCCTGCGCCAGAGCCCGCTGATCCTGCGCCAGAGCCCGCTGATCCTGCGCCAGAGCCCGCTGATCCTGCGCCAGAGCCCGCTGATCCTGCGCCAGAGCCCGCTGATCCTGCGCCAGAGCCCGCTGATCCTGCGCCAGAGACCGTCCAGCCAGAGACCGTCCAGCCAGAGACCGTCCAGCCAGAGACCGTCCAGCCAGAGACCGTCCAGCCAGCTCTGGAGGACACAGTGCTCCTTGTGGGATCCATGGCTATTTTGTGTGTGTGGGCAGCACACACACTCGTCACAGCCCATGATCCCAGCTCAAAGCCCTCTTCACCGCTGGTTCCGTCCAGCTCAAAGCCCTCTTCACCGCTGGTTCCGTCCAGCTCAAAGCCCTCTTCACCGCTGGTCCCGTCCAGCCCTGAGCTTCCTTCGCCGCTGGTCCCATCCAGCCCTAAGGGTGTACTCACACTAGCCAGTTTGAACCGTGCCCGAGTGCGTTTGACCACCAAAGCGCGGTTCGTTTGACTAGTGTGAGTGCTCCGAACCGTGCCCGGGCGCGGCTCGATTAGCCGGCCCTGGCCCGCTTGGAAGAGGTGGGCCAGAGCACGGTTCAGTTGGACTCGGGCGCGGTTCGCATGCAGTGTGAGCGCTAACCGTGCTGGAGCACGGAACAGGACGCGTGACGTCATGGTTCTGCACTTCAGCTGGTACCTTGCAAACCTCCTCATACGAGCAACATGATTACGTGAAAATTGTCGCGCCACTAAGGCGACACATCTGTTTAACAACAGGCTGTGAGAGGGCTGTGGACCACCGTGGACGTTTAGTAGCTTGCCTATGTCATTTGTAATGGAAGCCCATTTCCGCCACTGAATACAAAAAAGAAAAGAAAAGGTAATTGTGACTTTAAACGACATAAAATTAGCCACAAAGAAAACAGAGCGATGGACTCCATTGTGTTCAGACAGCTCCGCTCTTCTTGTTTATCCCCAAACCATCGCACCATAATGACGTAAGCGTGCTCCGGCACGAATGCTGAAACCCTATGTGAGTGCAGGCCAGCGGGGGAGTGGGGAGGGGGGACAATCGTACTCGGGCCCGGTTCATGGCAACCGTGCCTAGTGTGAGTACACCCTAAGTTTCCTTCGCCGCTGGTCCCATCCAGCCCTAAGTTTCCTTCGCCGCTGGTCCCGTCCAGCCCTGAGCTTCCTTCGCCGCTGGTCCCGTCCAGCCCTGAGCTTCCTTCGCCGCTGGTCCCGTCCAGTCCTGAGCTTCCTTCGCCGCTGGTCCCGGCCAGCCCAGAGCTTCCTTTGCCGCTGGTCCCGTCCAGCCCAGAGCTTCCTTCGCCGCTGGTCCCGTCCAGCCCAGAGCTTACTTCGCCGCTGGTCCCGTCCAGCACAGAGCTTCCTTCGCCGCTGGTCCCGTCCAGCACAGAGCTTCCTTCGCCGCTGACGCCGTCCAGTCCAGAGCTGACGCCGTCCAGCCCAGAACCCTCGCCGCTGACACCGTCCAGCCCAGATCCCTCGCCGCTGGCGCCGTCCAGCCCAGAGACCCCTTCACCACTGGTTCCGGCCAGCCCAGAGACCTTTGCACCGCTGGTTCCGTCCAGCCCAGAGACCCCTTCACCGCTGGTTCCGTCCAGCCCAGAGACCCCTTCACCGCAGGTTCCGTCCAGTCCAAAGACTCCTTCTCCGCTGATTCCGTCCAGCCCAGAACATTGTGCTGACCCAGTCACTCTCCCCATTACTTTTTTGGGGGGGGGGCCATAGACCCTTGCCGTGGACGCCCAAGGGCCCATGGTCACCCGAAGGGTCTTCTCCGCCATGGCCACCCGAAGGGTCTTCTCCGCCATGGCCGCCCGACGGGTCCTCTCCGCCATGGCCGCCCGAAGGGTCCTCTCTGCCATGGCCGCCCGAAGGGTCCTCTCTGCCATGGCCGCCCGAAGGGTCCTCTCCACCATGGCCGCCCGAAGGGTCCTCTCCGCCATGCCGCCCGAAGGGTCCTCTCCGCCATGGTCACCTGAAGGGTCCTCACCGCCATGGCCGCTCGAAGGGTGCTCACCACTGTGGACGCCCGCGGGTTCGTCTGCTCCGCAGTGGCCACACCCACGTCCTGCTCTGCCCTGGCCACGCCTAGGTCCTGCTCCACCCTGGCCGCCTGCACGTCCTACTCCACCACGGCCACCTGCTCCGCCTGGACCATCCTGGAGTCCGTCCAGTTGCACCCGGTCCACCTTCCCGTCACGGACTCTAGGATGCCCACCCCCCCTCCCGTGTTCTGCCTTGTACGACGCGGGTCGCGCCTAGCGGGAGGGGGGAGTTATGTCACATTCACCTCCTTCATCTGTGTCTTCACTACACTTCCCAGCATTCCCGGTTGTCATCATCACCTGCACCTGCTCCTCATCACCCTCATCATCATCATCACAGTCACCTGTTGTCTTTGTCATTATCTGTGTATTTAAGTTCCCCTCTTACTCCTTGTCATTGCTGGTTATTGTTTGTGCACACGCACACTGTTTCGTTTTCTTCCGGATCTTTAATAAAGACCTTGTTATTTTGTATCCTCGCCTGATCTCCATCTTCATCCACCCGTTGACGTTACAACTATACAGTTCAATTGCTATTCATTTAACAGATGAGTTTAACTACACTGGTTGTGCTGTATGTTTTTGCATGCAGCCCATGAGGACAAATCAATAGAATGATGTTTTCTTGCCAATATTTTGTGGTGCATGGCCTTTTTATGTCATTACTTTCAATTCAGAATGCAAACTAGGGTAAAATGTGAGTTTGCCATGGGGCTGTAGTTTTGATGTGTAATTCATGAATGAATAATTTTGGTGCCGTGTCGGTGTGGATTTTTACATTGGCGCCCTTTGTTTAGTCACGAGGCTTTAAACGTCGTCGAAAAGCGAGCGCGATAATCGTCCTGGTGTGCACGGGCCTTAATGACTGAATATTTAAAGAAAAACAGCAAGACTTGCCACACACTTCCATTTAGTGTTGTCAAAAAACTCGGTACTTCGGTACCAAGTCGGTACTAAAAAAATTAAACGGTTACGGTCCCAGCTTTTCTAGGTACCGAGTTAATCCGGTTCTTGATGCGCTGTTGGAAAGATGCAGAGGTGCGTACTCTTCATAAAAACACTCTGAGACGCGACGACCGGCGCTGCTAATCCACTTGTTGACAAGAAAGGAGGAAAGAGCCACATATGGAAATATTTTGAATTAGGCTAATGTCACGTTGTCATAAAGGGCCGTTCACACGTTTATATAGCGCGTTTTTTTTGCGCGTGCAAATTTCAAATGTAGGGGCGCGGCAAGCGCGCTCATAATAGAAGAGACGTGCGAGCTCGTCTTTCCAGGCTCGCCGCTGTTCATGGTTGCATAGCGGAGACACGGGAAAGCAAGCGCTTGTGGAAAGGAGAAAGCGGTGCGATGCGCTCTCCATGATGACGAGGAAGTATCAGAATTAATTGATTTCTAGCCCTTGCATTTGAAATCAGCTACAGGGTTCTCAAGCTTTGAAGACAGGCAAGAGTGATATTTTTGGATTAAATAAAAGTACAGTTAAGTCAAATAAAACATGTTTTATCTCCTGTATAGTTTGGTAACACTACAATAAGACACCATTCATTAATATTACTTAATGCAACATCAACACATTGAGTGAACAATATATTTTTACAACATTAATTAATGTTTGTGAATGTTATTTAATACAAACACCTGATTGTTCATGTTTGTTCACTTCATTCATTGTGAATTAAATAATGTTAACAGATAAAACTTTTGATTTAAAAAATATATTAGTACATTTTTAAGTTAACCCCATGGAGAATAATTGCTACAGTATATAACTGTTGTTTATTGTTAGGTAATTTTATCTAATGTTATCTAACAAATAGAATCTTATTGTAAATTGTTTTTAATACTACAGTTTCCATCTTTGTAACCGTGATATACACTTTAATATGTGTAAATTTAATCTAAATTAAGCTTTGGTACCGAAATTGGTACAGAGAACCGTGGATTTTCACTGGTATTGGTACCGAATACTGATATTTTGGTACCGTGACAACACTACTTCCATTCCATTCCCTGTGTCAAAACCACTGAAAGAGCTTCAATTAAGTCTTTTGTTCTGTGGTGACCGAGTGCTTATTAGATTCCATCATCGTCCTGTCGGAAAACACATCCTCCTCATTCATCAGAGAGGCCAAATTTCTGTTTTTAACATGCTGGTGTTCATACACGTTCTTTTGTTACCTGCACAGTCATCCCTGTTTCCATGATGTGGCTTGATTTGGAGGCAAAGAACAGCTGATGCTTCAGGTGTGCTGATAGTGGGTGGGCTAAAACAATAGTATTGTTGCAGAAAAAAACAGAACATCAGGAGTATTGTCTTAAAAGGCTTACGTGGGTGCTAAATAAAAAACATCCAGTGCCATAGTGGTGTGGGGTAGAAGTAAAGGCAAACTCTTGAGTGGTGTTATCTGAGAAGCTTTCAGAAGATGTGTAGAAACAAATATTAAAATTTCTAATTGTATCGAGATATTTGTGGCACCATGGTGTCTTTTCCGAAATGATGTGGTGCTGGGGTAAACTCAAATATTTAGAGCTCCCTAAGGGTGATAAAGGGACGTTTTAGAGTCAATATAGGCTCGTAAATTGTCATTATGTCTCCTTAACTCAAAGAATGTGTTATGGTGAAGTGAAAAAGTAGACCATAATTACCATCTTAAAGGGCTAGTTACCCCAACAATGAGGTATGTCATAATTTACTCACTCATGTCGTTCCAAATGTAAGCGAATGGTGACCATGGGCTTTGAAGCTACAGAAAGGGAAAAAAATCGCCATAAAATAAGTCTATGACTCGTACTCTAAGTGTTCTGAAGTCATACAATAGCTTTGAGAACAGACCAAAATTTAAGTTGTTATTCATTGGAACATCTCAAAAATCTTGTATGACAGTCAATCGCAGTGTCATTTTAGTATTACTTATATACTCATTTGATTACCTTTTCTATTTCAATTTAGCTTTATTTTATTTTTATTTCAGTTTTAGTACTTCAACTTGTATGCATTTCAGTTAGTTCCCAAGGCAACATTTCAAATTTTTTTTTTTTTTTTTTTTCATACAATATTTATATTTTATTTTATTATTTCAGCTTTATTTCATATGCTCCTTTCAGCCTTTTTGAATAGGATACTCTCTCAAACTTCCCTTATGGAGCCTGGATAGGGCTGTGCTTATACAGTGACTTGCAAAAGTATATTCATATTCTTATAAGAGTATCACATTACAGCATATCATATTCTTATATTATAATAAGTATATTCATATTCAGATCCTTAATAACTTCCTTTAGGTCTGAAAATGTTTTCAAGGTAGGCTACTGTTTTACAAGCCTCCTTAATGTCTTAAAAAAATGATAAGTTTAAAAATTAGTGATAATAACACAAATTTAACAGATTCGCTTTATTACTGAAAGAGCATCGACCATCAGGAGCAATATATCTTCTCTTTCATGATTACATGCTGTTTGCATAGCCATTCCAGGTTAGACATGAGATGTATAGTAACGAAGTAGAACTACTTCACTACTGTACTTAAGTACTAAAAGGCTGTATCTGTACTTTAGTAGAGTATTCTTTTTTTCTCCTACTTCCACTTTTACTTCAGTACATATTTTCGATGAGTTTAATACTTCTACTCCGATACATTTTTTATGTGCTGCATCGTTACTCGTTACAATTATAAAAATGTTGAATCATTCCAAACCCACAAAATCAGTGCCAGAGCAGTAGATGGCTCTGTCAACAGGTTTAATGAAGCTGGCTCATCATTGAGGGAATCAAGCGATCAAGAAGAGCGCGCGCGCTCATACTCCTGTTTTGCCTCCCGCTCTGCTGCCTGCCTCCATTGAGAACACTTGAGATTTGTTAGTTTTTTTCGAGATGGAAGAACCAGAAACACCACCTTCAACTTCGAGTGATCCTGGCGCCGGTGGCGGTGTTTTCATTTGTTGGAGTGAAAGATAATTCATATAGAATGTGCGAGGACGCCGACGCACTGAATCGTTCTTTGTTTTTAATAGTTCAAAGTTACTATTAAATGTAATGTTAATACCTTGACAAACTACATCATTAAAAAGATATAAGACTCAAGGTTTAGTATTTGACCACTATTTTATTCTGAGAAACTTATAGTGACAGTTATTTTTTAATTTGTGTCAGGAGTAATGATAAAATGAGTCGATACCTTTACAGTTTTTTTCAATCGCTAACAAGCGCTTACCCATACTTCAGATACTTTTTCTAAACTCTTAACACAGACTCACACCTACAAAACACAATTGGCCAAATGGATAATTTTCTTCTCAAAAACACATTTTGTTAAATATATACTAACTCTTCATTTAAAAATAGAACACATCTTTCTCTGCACACACTAACTTTACCAAAACACTGGAAATCTGACTCAAAATTAAATTATTCTGTCAAAGAATGACACTTGTTTTCACTTCACAAGGTACGTGAAGTCAATCAAAGTACACCAGGTTTCAAAATACTGGCTATTGTTGACATTACAAAAACTGAATAGACTTTGATGTTTCAGTTTTGCAGGTATTTGCATGCAAAACATGCAATCCATCGTTTTTACAGTAAATTTACTAAATTTTACACTAACTAAACTGTATGTCCACATGTACAGTAATGTTCACATTCAAAACCATTCCAGTAAAAAGCAAATCAGGGTTTTTTTCACCTCTCACTGCACCTCTCACTGCACCTCTCACTGCACCTCTCACTGCACCTCTCACTGCATCTCTCACTGCATCTCTCACTGCACCTCTCACTGCACCTCTCACTGCACCTCTCACTGCACCTCTCACTGCACCTCTCACTGCACCTCTCACTGCATCTCTCACTGCACCTCTCACTGCACCTCTCACTGCACCTCTCACTGCACCTCTCACTGCACCTCTCACTGCATCTCTCACTGCATCTCTCACTGCACCTCTCACTGCACCTCTCACTGCACCTCTCACTGCACCTCTCACTGCATCTCTCACTGCACCTCTCACTGCACCTCTCACTGCACCTCTCACTGCACCTCTCACTGCACCTCTCACTGCACCTCTCACTGCACCTCTCTCACTGCACCTCTCTCACTGCACCTCTCACTGCACCTCTCACTGCACCTCTCACTGCACCTCTCACTGCACCTCTCACTGCACCTCTCACTGCACCTCTCACTGCACCTCTCTCACTGCACCTCTCTCACTGCACCTCTCACTGCACCTCTCACTGCACCTCTCACTGCACCTCTCACTGCACCTCTCTCACTGCACCTCTCTCACTGCATCTCTCACTGCACCTCTCACTGCACCTCTCACTGCACCTCTCACTGCATCTCTCACTGCACCTCTCACTGCACCTCTCACTGCACCTCTCACTGCACCTCTCACTGCACCTCTCTCACTGCACCTCTCACTGCACCTCTCTCACTGCATCTCTCACTGCACCTCTCACTGCACCTCTCACTGCATCTCTCACTGCACCTCTCACTGCACCTCTCACTGCATCTCTCACTGCACCTCTCACTGCACCTCTCACTGCATCTCTCACTGCATCTCTCACTGCACCTCTCACTGCACCTCTCACTGCACCTCTCTCACTGCACCTCTCACTGCACCTCTCACTGCACCTCTCACTGCACCTCTCACTGCACCTCTCACTGCATCTCTCACTGCATCTCTCACTGCACCTCTCACTGCATCTCTCACTGCATCTCTCACTGCACCTCTCACTGCACCTCTCACTGCACCTCTCTCACTGCACCTCTCTCACTGCACCTCTCTCACTGCACCTCTCACTGCACCTCTCACTGCATCTCTCACTGCGTCTCTCACTGCACCTCTCACTGCACCTCTCACTGCACCTCTCACTGCACCTCTCACTGCACCTCTCTCACTGCACCTCTCACTGCACCTCTCACTGCACCTCTCACTGCACCTCTCTCACTGCACCTCTCACTGCACCTCTCACTGCATCTCTCACTGCGTCTCTCACTGCACCTCTCACTGCACCTCTCACTGCACCTCTCACTGCACCTCTCACTGCACCTCTCACTGCACCTCTCACTGCACCTCTCACTGCACCTCTCACTGCACCTCTCACTGCACCTCTCACTGCACCTCTCACTGCACCTCTCACTGCACCTCTCACTGCATCTCTCACTGCATCTCTCACTGCACCTCTCACTGCACCTCTCACTGCACCTCTCACTGCACCTCTCACTGCACCTCTCACTGCACCTCTCACTGCACCTCTCACTGCACCTCTCTCACTGCACCTCTCACTGCACCTCTCACTGCACCTCTCTCACTGCACCTCTCACTGCACCTCTCACTGCACCCCTCACTGCATCTCTCACTGCATCTCTCACTGCTCCTGCATCTCTCACTTCACCTGCACTTCTCACTGCATCTCTAACTGGGCCTGCTCTTCTCCCTGGGCCTCTTCCTCTTCCTCGTCCAGACATTACAGTGTTTGTCTTTTTCTGTTTCTGTTTCCAAAAAACATCACTCCTCAAAGTCCTCCTTTTACTGTATAAGTGTCAATGTAGTAGAAAAAAAAATAACCCCGGCCACTGAGTGTAAGCCAGACTGGAATCAGCTGTGGTTGGCCCAATTTACCCAACATAAATAAGCTGTGGGTCAATTATTCAATTGTTTGTTTATTATCAGCTGTGATATATTGTTTTTGAACTGATATCATTGCAGAAGCAGAGGTTTTTATACTGTATCTAAGGTTTGGAATATTGTTTTTGCTATTGTGGGATTGTGTGTGTTAACATTTGTAAATACTACAAAAATAATCCATAATTTTGTTGGGAGGTATAGCTTGTCTGTTAAGAAAATGTAAGCATTGTGGAATTGTGTTCACTGACTGCATATTGTGTGATAACGACATGAAATGTGTGAATGGTATGGCCACAAAAGACCGATGCTCTGTGCTAATTGTGTTTAGAGTTTTGAAAATGTGACAACTGGTTGGATAAACGCTTGTTAGCACCTGAAAAAAACTGTAATATGAATTATGAGCGTCAGCCGCTCCCATTAAAAAAAAACCCTCCCGTGTCAAAGCGCTTGACCAAACAATGTCCCTCAGGGCTTTTAGCTTGTGCAGTTTAATATTGATAGATTTTCATAGATTTACGTCAGATGTTTTTAGAGAGTAATAATATTTATTGAATTTATACCCAAAATGGGCCGATGTAATTATGAGCACTCTGATATACTGTATTTTCAATCCATACTGGCAGTCTGAGGGCGCCCTGTGCACATTAGTCCATATATGGAACACATGAAGAAGAGCCATATGTGACATTCCAGGAACTCCCTGAAATAAAGCTTTCAGATATTGCTGTAACATGCAGATAAATACCCAATAAGCTGTGGAGAAAAAAGGCACAAGCAGGGAGAAGGGTGAGATGCTTTACTACATAATACAATACTTGTACTTTTTACTTTCAGTACTTGAGTAGTACATTTTTTTTTAAACTACTTGCAATACTTAAGTAAAAAAAATGTTGAATACTTTAGTACTTCCACTTAAGTGGGGTGCTTAGAGAGCACTTCAACTTCTACTCAAGTCACTTTTTTGATAGAGCACTTGTACTTTTACTCAAGTCTGTGTCTCTAGTACTTTATACATCTCTGTGTATACCGTATGTATATGGATGTGTTTTAAAAACTGTCTTGTGGTAAGTGCCAGTTTTGCAGTTTTGGTGTTTACCTCACCTTCACTGAATGTCTGCAGACCCTGCTGTACGCAAACGTTCTGTGTCTCCTAACTTCTAATACAGATGCAGAACTGGGTTCCTTCTGACCCAGAATCTGTGCTGGATGGAACTCATTGCTGATGTCCCCTGGAGTGTCAGCACTGTCTGTTCTAGTTCTTCAAAATAAGGCCATTTTCTGAGGTTTCACTCCAAGCATCTGCAATGCAAGTTCTTTAGAATAAGGACATTGAAGGACAAGGTCTTTGGCATGCTTGTTCATTAAAAAGACGCCAACATGTTTGCATGTTTTCCAAGGGTCTGTTCAATGTCAAATCCTGCTTTTGTTTAATCCACTTCCTTCCACAATGTGTTTTAGTCCATTTCTAATTAAATGAATGTGAGCGAAATCTTAAGATCCACTTGTGTGTTTAAGTTTAAGTTTTGGGGACCAACCTCTTTGCTTTCTGCCCAATGACAAGCAATGACCTATTTTCTTCAGTCTCCAAACAGCACTGCTAAAACCGTATCCTAACCAGATGCAATGCACTACATCGATAAAGCAAACAATGAATTCTATTTTTACATGCAATATAGAGCCCCAACGAGCTGCGTGACATTTTGTTTATCACTTGGCTTACTGGACTTCTACTGTGTCACACTGTGTAGCCCTGCCCACTGTGCAATCCTATTGGTCCCAAATCCTGCTCCACATAACTGTATATCAAACATCAATTATGTTCTGATTGCGTCACATGTGATTTCACTTTAAAGGTGCTGTATGTATTTTTTTATTCTTTTTTTTTTACTGTACTAAAGCATAAAAATTATTGCAGATATTTAGGAAACATGCTAGTTCACATACTTGTTTCTCCGAAAAACAGTGCTACAGCCAGTTATTCTACTTGTAATGTGTATTTTTTTTCTTTCATTTTTTCCATACTACATTCTGCCTAGCATCTTATGTTTCGTGGCATAAAGAAAATAATATAGGGTTGGAAAAACATTTTTGAGCCAAGGTTCTCCAGAGTTGTCAAGTTGGGCTGGTTCTAAATTAATACTTTGTGTGCTTAATGAACAAGGTGGAGATGGTTGAAACCTGTACAAGCAATACTGCCTATAATTAAGTGAAACCATATTTAGAAAGGGCGATGCTGCAGTTATTATCAGCTTGAACGTGTTTTCTCTACTCTACTTTTGCTAGCCCCACCATGTTAGTCTGACTAAGACTCTTCTAAAGACCTCGGCTTGTATACTTTGTGCAGCGGGTTTGGTCTGGTTTAGAGTGAGCAGGCATGGTAATGTGTGTTTCTTGTTTTAAGGTGCATACCTATAAGACAACAAAATGTCCTGTTTCTCACAAATAGACAAACAGGTCAGCTTGTTCAGGCATGTTTAAATGGCAGAGGAAGATCCTCTCCTGCTGTGCTTTGCTCTGCAGCCAAGTTCAGTCCACAGGTCCTGTTCAGTAGGTCTTGAATGAGCTTATTTGCTTTGATGTTAATACAAACAAGGACATAGGTAATTTTCTACCTTGAATTAAATCTTTAAAACTGTAAATGTAAAATAATATGATTTTTTTTTTAGATTTTTTTTTTTAGGTAAGTTTAATTTTAGGATAATTTAATTATTATTTTTTTTTTTTACTTTTGACTTTTTATTTCGTTTGAGAAATTTCATTTAATTTTAGAAATATTTATTTAATTTTAAGAAATATTTTAAATACAGTATTTCTTAAAATAAAATACATATATGTAAAATATATAAAAAAAATATGCCTTAAGACATGTTTAATTTTACTTTAAGATATTTAATGTAATTACAAACTAAATAAAATATTTCTTGAAAATATTTTAAGGAGTATGCTTGCAGTGTTATACAAGGTTCATCTTAATCTGCCAGTGCCAAACTTTTTTTTTTTTTTTTGTGTGTGTGCTTTTGTTGGTATAGGCTACAACACTGTGAAGCATAAGTGATTAAGTCACTCTTTAGTCTCACTAACATCACATGACATTTCTTGACAGTAATCATGACTACCTGAAGGCTGATCGTCTTACTCAGCAGATGGGTGGAGGAGCATCTGCGTTGTTGACTCGTCTCACCTAAGTTTATCACCACACCTGTTAATATATCATTACAAATTGTTATTGCTGCATTTACCTACTAATGTATTCAGAGGTGTTTTTATTCCATGTTTTGAGTTAACCATGTGCAGCTGAGCAGGTTTTAAACGCGTAAGAGGATAACCGGATTAGGCAGCACTTTGTGAGTCAGCGGTGGCCAATATGTCTGGGTTAGTTTTCTTTCTCTCAACAGTCACATGGTTATTTTTTTAGCCACACTATGTCTCTCAGCGCTCGTAACAACACACAATCAGAAGCATGCGGGTCTGGTTTGAGATAGGAAATGCGAGTGCTAATGGACTTCCCACCACCGTTTCTCGTCATCCGTCCAAGCCTACCACAATCCTGGGATGTTTCAGGCTTTATGAAAAATGCAGGACAGTGTTGGGAATACTGATGCTGATGTTTCACAGAATAAGAAACTCCTGATCCCCTCATCAGCACAGCCTTTTTTTGGCTCTCAGTCCTATCTGAGGATAACGTAGCATGACTGAGCCTTTAGCAGGCCGTTCCCAGCACGAAAACACCAGGGGCGCGTGAGATTGCTGCGGTAAGGTTTCACCGTCTAAAAGAACAGCACACATCTGGGATCAACAAGTTAAACCAAAGTTGTTAACCTTCAGATTCCAGTAATCTGGCGTAAGCATGATTCCAGCTTTCACAACAGCTGCAGAGCAGTGCAGCGAAGAGTTCAAAGTTCCAGAATTTGGCACCATTTGAGTAGAAGTTCTTATGATAGTTTATCATTAACCCTTTTAAAGCACTGTTCTTAACTTAGACCTAAACTGATTCTGGTCCGTTTTTTTTTTTTTTTTTTTTTACAGTACCCATAGGCGATTTAGAGTAATGATGATAATGCCAAGCGCTTTCCAGATAGCAGAAACAAGCTTGGGTCAACATCATTGGCTTGGAATGCACATTGGAAAATGCCTGTCCCTTGTAAACCTAGCAGACTGGAGCTTAGTGAAGTGCTTGAACCCAAATTATGCTTTAGTTTTTACGTGTATGGTTGCTAGTGTATGCATACGGTGCGTGTGACCGGAATCTTGTAATCTGCACGTGCATAGGCTAGTTTTTCTAACTGTACATACTCGCACATGTTCTGAGTTTTGTTGCAGTCCATGTCGTTATTTCAAAGTTGGCAAAGTAACAGAGGGGACAGAATAAGAACAACAATAGATGCGCACGTTTACAAGCGCTTGTGTGAGAGGGTTAAGAGATACCTGCAACTCTAGTTTAAACTAATAGAAAATACTTTTATCAATTACAATAACTTTTGGAGAGAAATTGTGCCAACACTGCTGACAATTGATGAATCTTTCTAGTGCACGTGTCGAGTGCCTGTGTTCACGCACGCTATCAGATGGAGTAGGCTATAGTTTGAAAGGCTGTATTTTCAGCTGTACATATACGCTAAGTGTTTGCGTCAAAACAGAAGTATGCTTTAGGCCGATTTGTAATTCTGTACGCAACTCTCAATTAATTTCAATAGTTTAAGGTTAGCATATTGCTAAGCAACAACAAAAAAATAGCACAAAAATATTGGGTAAAATAAACAATTTAAGTTACACAAACTAATTTAATTGATACTTCTCAGTAATTAATAAGAAATGTGCAATTATCTTGCCATCTTGAATTTGACTATAGAGTCCTGCAAGGATGACGTATTTTTGTAGGCCATTCTGAAAGTTAGCATCACTGCGTTCCCTCAAAAAAAGTTTTTTTCCAATGGCTTTTGTATAATTGCAGAAAATAAGCTCCGTGAGCAACAAAAGTTTATGATTCTTACATGTTTTATTCATAATGATATGAATTTATCCATAATTTACTTCACTAATGAACACAACCTTTATGATCTTTGAAGCCTAAGATTAAATTGACAGAAGTAAAAATCTAAAGTTAGATACTAAATGAACTACACCACTGTCGCATGACTTCAATGTCACCATCACTAAGCTTCCGACAACTTTCAGGTTTTATTTAAAGTCTACAAGTTGGATATTTGTAATATTTTGCAAGAGCCTGCACATAAATGCAACGTGCTGTAAAAGCAAACTAGATGACTTTATCTGTTCGGGATCATGACGTTTAATGTCCCTAAGAACTGAGTCTCATTCAGCCACTTGGCTACGTTTTTCAAGACGCGTAAAAGTAAAAAATAAAATAAAAAAATCATGTACACAAAAAAATTACAAGGAGTATTAATGATGTATTTTATGTCATTGAAAATAACAAACATTTCTTGAGCTTGTGTTCACCACAGACCTTATTTCAGACATTTAACAAAAAAAAACCCATGTAAAAAAACAATCAACTTTAGGATGATGGAACCGAAAGAGCTAAATGCTAACTTCCTTCAGGACCCCATTTCTGCTACACTCTATCACTGCTTTATTTACATTTACATGTATGTATTTGGCAGACGTTTAGTGACATACATTGTATTTTAAGGTACACATTCACATTCTTATCAATTCTTGCTTTGCCTGGGAATCAAATCCATACCCTTGGCGTTGCAAGCACCAACGCTCTACTGCTTTGTGTCTTTGTCCATCTCATTGCGTATTCTGACTCAAATTTGTGTGGTAGCTCAATTTTAAAACTATTTCCTTGTTCTGGTGAGTGAGAGTGATGCTTTTTTCTGAGTTCTTGTAGTAGGACTGGAGGACAGAAGATTACAGGACTGAGTGATCGAGAACAGTCCATGAGAGGCTGATCTGATGATGCCACAAGTAATTAGAAGCTTGTTGAGGGTGGGTAGAGCCTTTCTCCAAACATTTAATTTGTGATATGAAGGGGTCTCTCAAGGCAGGGAGAAGTGGATCTGCGGTTTCTGTGGGAATAACACATTTTAAATTTACCATGCCTTTAGAAGATGTGGTTGTCGTGTGTGAGTGTAATTGTTGGGATGAAACAGCAGCATGCATGCACAGTTTTTCTTCGAGTTTACTAAAATGTATTCAGAATGGGATTTGCGCATTTTGCGGCATAAAATATTGAATTAATGCGACATGTTAAACATTAACAGTCCATAAAACATTCTGTTCTTACATAGAGCTTGCTTTTTTAGAACAGTTTTCAAATATCAAGTTATGAGTTTTAGAACTGGTTTTTATTTTTATTGGTAGTATTAAAATCAAATGCTGCCTTCGGAGGCTCCATTCCAATGTGAAGGCATCAAGACACGTCCGAATCCAATGTTAGCTTCACTTCCTGTTTCCTAAAATGCCTTCATCTAATTAATTCATAGATGTATCCTTCGCTGCCTTTGATATCCCACAGTCCTGTGCTTTCCATTCTGTGAGAGTTGAGCAAAACAAAGTTGAGCAATTTTTTTTTTACTTGAAAAAACATAAATGCAAACTGAAATTAAATAAAAGAACTTAAACCAGATTTTATTTCAACTAGTTGCCAGGGAAACATTTGTCATTTTCATTTATTTTAACTTAACGTAAAAGAAAAAAAACCTAAAACCGAAACTGAAATAAAATGAATAAACTATACACATTTTCAAAAAAATGACAAAAAACATCCAACAAAATTACTGAAATTCAAATGAAAACAGAAAACATAATGATAAAAACTAATTTGAAATATTGATAAACTATAATATTATCTTAATGGTACTAAAATATCTCTGGTTTGATAGCCTTTCATTATCCATTTGTTTCACATTTTGTGAAAACATAGCTCTGCGTGTGTGAATAGTAAATAGACCTTTATCTGCTGCATGCAACCACATTTAAATGGTTTTACCACCTTATGAAGTATATTACTCCCAGAGGTCACAAGGGATTACCAGACAGGGTAAAAAAAATGGTTTGCGCACAGCTCCATCAGATAACTTTGATTCAGCTCACTTACAGGCGGAAACAACTCCATAAAAGCGAAACAGAACGACCCTGTGTCTGCACAGCTGCGGCCCAGACATGGCATTGTGCTGCAGGCGTGCGGGGTGTTCTGGAGATGTCGATCTCTGAGAGAGGAGATTGAGATCTCGTTACGGCTTTGACGGCATGTCTCCGAGCCTGTTCGGCAGCAGATTTGGCAAAACATGCCACTGATTTTGGCAGCGAATTGTGCATCATAGGAACTGAGCTAAATGATCCATTTCACTGCGCTAAATAGACTGTGGTGCATCATGCTACTTTTGTTTTTGTTTTTCTACCTGTCAAATGTGTCTTGTAAAATGTTCTTGAGGTGTTCCACGATATACACTATTATGTACAACAATTAAATTGGTCACAGCTCTTTAAACCTGAATTCCAATAGAAACATGGGTATTTCTCCTATATATTTTTAATTAAAGGGTTATCCTGCTGAATTTTGATGAGGTACAATGACCTCATCTGTACGAGACCGTAATCTAGCTGTTTGAGGTTATCATGATGATGTGTTTTGTCATCATTCATAACTGTGTAGTCAACCATGTCTGGTCACATAAAATCTATTGTGAAGTGGTTCTGCAACGAGAGCCTTGCCCTCATCATCATATCGGATGGAGCTTGCAGGAAGTGCAAGTTGCCCTGCTCTTGGTTGGCTGATTTAAGCAGATTTCCAAAAACAAATCCTGTTCATAGCCACAATAACAGATGATAATATTCTAAAGTAGCATAAAATGGGCAGCTTTCTACTTATTTCAGTGGCTTGATTTAGACCTTACAGTTTTCATCTATAAAAAATAATTTTCCACTATTCTTGGGATGCACAACGTAACAATATTGGTTAATGGACAATATTAGATACTTTTTTGTGATCATATTTATTGTAAAAATTAATTTGTTTGTTATAAAAAGTAAGAAAACGAAGCAAACGGTTAAATGGAATCTTTTACAAATCTTAAAATTAATATCCATTTTTATTTTAGTATTATGTATATTAATATTACATTTTTATTCATTTTAAATTAGCTTTTTTATTATATTTTTCAGGTTTTCAATTTTAGTTACTTAGTATAATTTCATGTTTTTTGACATTTTATTAGTTTTGTTTTTAAAAGTGTTTCTAAATGGTTTTAATTTATTAAAATTAAGCTTATTTTAGTTAGTCATTTTATTAAACGTATTTAAGTTAGTTGCCAAGACAACATTAAAAAATGTTTAAGATTTTCATCTAAAAAATATATTTTTAAAAAAAAAAATTTATTTCAGCTTTATTCCCATTAAAAAGATTTTTAATAATTTGTTTTATTTGACAATAACAACACTGGTACAGATGTTGTGTTGCCTAAATTCAATTGTGGCATTTACTGTAAAATTATTCATTTTCATTTTTAGTTTTTATTATTATTTATTTACTCAAACTAATGGCTTATTTGTACTAACTGTATTGACCAATATTGTATTTTGTTTTGGGGTGGCGGGTGGATTTGTCACGTGTTTTAGTTCTGTTTCCATTGTTTTTCATTGATTGTTTGAGTCATTGCACCTGTCATTCATTTCATTGATTAGTTTTCATGGGTATTTTACTATTTAAGCCCTGTGTTTTGTTCAGCTCATTTGTCCATTCATACATCACTTCCACATTAAAAGATCTGAACCCTGGCTCAAAAGCTACCAGCCCGATAGTCCACCCTCTCCTCATCAAGCTTTCTTCCAGTCTCTCTCATGGCTATTCCGATGGGAATGGAGTTCGTCTGTTATTGCAGCTGCCGGCGGTGCTTTTGCGAGGGAAGCAGATGCCTGCCATGTTGCCTTGTAGTTGATTAAACAGGTGAACTGAGTCTAGCTGTTAGCATATTCCTTACACATTGTCAGTTATTAACCAAGCCTTATGAAGTGGAAATAAACAGTAGAGTAAAAGCTTTGCCGGAGGTACCAAATACAATCATATAAACTAGGCTGTCTACACTTCCAAAACCATGTATGTCTGCAAGTAAAATTGTTTAGCAGTGCAGTGTGTGTTTGTGGATTTCTAACTTAGAGACTCCTGTACATGTCATGCTTAACTACTGTAAAAACAGTACTAGCACAGACTGGAAGAGGACACAGTCTTTATGATTAGTTGATTGACAGCTACCTCACTCGCTCCACTTTTACAGGCTGTCGTCAGTTGATTATCGAGGGTCAGCAGAGGTTGTGGGTACTTCCAGACAAGCTTTCCACAAGCTCCATGGGAGGGTAGCTTCAGTGTTTTGTTCCCTGCTCTCCACGTTTAGTATGTTTGCAGCTGCCATATGGGCTTCTCTCTCCCAAACACCAACAAAAGATATTACACCCCCTACCATCAGATTTTCCCCAATTTGCTATTTAACCTATTAATCCAATTTTCTGCTGATTGAAGAAGAACATTCTTGAAGCGTTTGGCATCAAGCTCCAAAGTAGGACAAGTCCAGTCAATAATAGATGGTGAAGTTCACAAAAATTCAAATGCAAGGTGGAGAAAAATTTGGTTTGACGGAGAACTTGAAATGTAAACAGAAACACCACCATGAAATGGTTTGATTAACACAACTTTCAGTCCCGTGTTACGAGGTATATATATATATATATATATATATATATATATATATATATATATTTTTTTTTTTTTTTTGTGTGTGTTGAAATGGGTATGGTTTAAATTATATATATTGATGGCTCACAATATATTGGCGATGATTTTGCTGCCGCTATAATATTTAAGCATTGATTTTGGACTAGTTTCTGAATTTTTCCTTGCGTGTATGAGAGCGCTAAGATGTTTAAACTTCAGTAGCAAGAATTTAGTTAGTGTTGGTCAAACAGTTGATTCAGGGAATCAATTCAGCTTTAATAGTGTGGTTCATTTGAATAAGCGTAAACGCTGCCATCTGAACCCTGGTGTGCACCAAACAAGCGGACCAAGACTGATGAAGAGATGGGTCTCAGTCCGCTTCCAAAAGAACTCTGGTGCAGTTCGAATGAAATATGAACGCAACACGGACCAAAAACATGTTAATGAACCAAAAACGGGACATGTCACAAGATGCGACCCTAAAAAGGACAGAATGCTCAAGTATACCTGTTCTTTCTTGTCATAGTAGCGATGTTGCCCATCACATTTCGGTACAGACATCAGAACCGCGTCTCCTCACAGCAGATCTTTGTTGACACCTTTACACATTTTAAAAGCTCTTCACAAGTTCTCATCACGAAATATAAATAATAAAAGCCGACCAATCAGGTTGTGAACGTATCGCCCTTAGGTTCGGTATCTTTAGGTTTGTTGTTAAAATGCCAATGTGAATGCTAAACGGACCAGGACTAAATGTTTTTTTTTTTGTGTGTTTGTATATTTATAATTTGTTTGTTTTTATTTTGTTTTGCTCCAGTCCAGTACGTCACAGCCCGGGAAACCAAGATGCAACTGGCTAATGCAGTGGCAGGTGGTATTAGGGGGAGGGGACATTGATATTTTCCCTGCTCCCTATTTTTGGTCCCTTTCTCTAGAAGTGATTGATTAATTGATACTTTTCCCCTACAGAATGTTTTTGTCAATTCTCTATTTTTTCCCCTTTAGCTTGAGTCCTCTGGACACATCTGTTAACGTACTCTGAACAAAAGAGTTTAGATGATGCTCAGCCTGCTAAAACCACAGATTCATTGACTCTTTTACTCTCTCTTAAACTGCTCCCCCAGACCCACACACACACACACACACACACACCAGGGTTGTCCATTTCACAGCCCTTCTCTAAACAAACTGTAAACAGTGCTGCAGCAGAACACAAGGAGAGATAGAAAGAGGGGGGGAAAAGTGAAGAGCAGTGGGCGGAGTCTAAACTCTGTCCTATGAGAGGCCTGGGTGTTGAAAAGAGGCATGGCTTGTTGATAGTAACATCTGTGCCTGTGTTCTCAGAGAGAGAGAGAAAGGAAAAGACAAGGGGGTGGTGGATAATTTGTATGAGATAGGCTGTTGAACAGCAGGGAAACGCCGCATGTGTGTTTACCGGTGAGCCGAGCAGGATCGCTCTCGCTATCTGATATGGAGGCATTCTGGGACTGATCTACAGCACGTGTATGTCCAGAATGACTCCAGTTACCAAAGTGACAACCTTGAATTTACATGCTTTTCGAGCCTTTTAGAGAAGATCCTTTGCTCTCCTGGAGCCAGTCTTGTTTCCTCTTGAGGGATGTAACATTAAACGGACCGTAAGCAAAGGCATAAAGGGTAAGTTAACACAAGCAGAGGTCTTTCCGTCTCATGACATTCTGAATGAACACTTGTAGTTTGATTTTTGTGATTTTTATTTCCCTGTGTTGTTCTTTAGCTTTGACGGAAAATGAGCTGTTTTAATAGCTTATAAAGCCTCGAAGGGCAGGTGTGCGTTCGCTCACTGAGCGGTGTGGACGTGGACGGCTCTGCAGTGCTGATAACATGCTAGCTTGTCCACCGGCTTCAGCCCTTGAGCTCTGGCTGATGTGACAAGGCATGTGGCTGTCCTTTAATCGTGCAAATTATGCGTAAAAATTATAAATGAGGGTCGTAGGCATCTATTTTAATGTGACTGGACTGGGTGAGCGGAGATAAGGAGGGTGGTGAGAACAGAGATCACCTTGAAAGCAAACTGCTCTCATCGTCTTATCACAAATTGTTGAGATTTGCTCACTGTGTTGCTTGTCTTGAGTGTGTCTGGCTGCGTTCTCTCTCAAGGGTTGTGCTGAAAGGAGAACCAGTTGGTTTTTTGCTTTAGTACAGCATAAGTGATACATTTTTACCGTATCTTTTGGTTTAAAATTCTGTTTGGAGCACTACCCCACCCTCAGAAGTGTCTAGGTTAAGATTGAGGCAGTTATGGTTTCAATGCAGCAGCCTCTGAAGCTTTCTCTCTCGTCCTTTTTTCACCTTTTTATTCTTTGATAAATTGCCATCTTTTGGCTGTAGAGATCTGAGAGGTATCGTTCGTAATTAATGTGAACATTCGGGCTGATATTAAGGGGGATTTCTGCTGACCTATCAACTGTCTCATATGCTAATGGCTGGTTTAAATATTAAATGGTTTTTAATAAGAAGGTGTGGCTCACCCTATGGATTTCTGGTTCTCGTTTAATTAAGCTGACAGATTCTTATTTCACTGACTCATATGATCATTGGTAGGTAGAATTCATCAAATCTAAATTCATAATTTTTTTGTGGTTGTCCTTGGATTAGTGCAAGAAAAAGAGGGTTTAATGCCGGCCGGTAATACATGTGCTGGTTGCCATGGCAACAGCAGGGCGAGGGAGGGACGGATGGCATCCTCAGCTCAACGTTTGTTACACGTGCCAGCTCTGTAACATAATTCTCTGACATTACTAATTTTATGATTATTTTGTGTCTATCTTGTGTTGTATTTGTTGAAAGAGTATAGGGATTTAGTTTTTGGCGAATGGAATTAGATGGCTAGTAAGTGCATAAAACATCTTTCTCATCATATACACTCACCTAAAGGATTATTAGGAACACCATACTAATACTGTGTTTGACCCCCTTTCGCCTTCAGAACTGCCTTAATTCTACGTGGCATTGATTCAACAAGGTGTTGAAAGCATTCTTTAGAAATGTTGGCCCATACTGATAGGATAGCATCTTGCAGTTGATGGAGATTTGTGGGATGCACATCCAGGGCACGAAGCTGCCGTTCCACCACATCCCAAAGATGCTCTATTGGGTTGAGATCTGGTGACTCTGGGGGCCATTTTAGTACAGTGAACTCATTGTCATGTTCAAGAAACCAATTTGAAATGATTTGAGCTTTGTGACATGGTGCATTATCCTGCTGGAAGTAGCCATCAGAGGATGGGTACATGGTGGCCATAAAGGGATGGACATGGTCAGAAACAATGCTCAGGTAGGCCGTGGCATTTAAACGATGCCCAATTGGCACTAAGGGGCCTAAAGTGTGCCAATAAAACATCCCCCACACCATTACACCACCACCACCAGCCTGCACAGTGGTAACAAGGCATGATGGATCCATGTTCTCTGTTTACGCCAAATTCTGACTCTACCATCTGAATGTCTCAACAGAAATCGAGACTCATCAGACCAGGCAACATTTTTCCAGTCTTCAACTGTAGCCTCTTTTTCCTATTTGTAGTGGAGATGAGTGGTACCCGGTGGGGTCTTCTGCTGTTGTAGCCCATCCGCCTCAAGGTTGTGTGTGTTGTGGCTTCACAAATGCTTTGCTGCATACCTCGGTTGTAACGAGTGGTTATTTCAGTCAAAGTTGCTCTTCTATCAGCTTGAATCAGTCGGCCCATTCTCCTCTGACCTCTAGCATCAACGAGGCATTTTCGCCCACAGGACTGCCGCATACTGGATGTTTTTCCCTTTTCACACCATTCTTTGTAAACCCTAGAAATGGTTGTGCGTGAAAATCCCAGTAACTGAGCAGATTGGGAAATACTCAGACCGGCCCGTCTAGCACCAACAAACATGCCACGCTCAAAATTGCTTAAATCACCTTTCTTTCCCATTCTGACATTCAGTTTGGAGTTCAGGAGATTGTCTTGACCAGGACCACACCCCTAAATGCATTGAAGCAACTGCCATGTGATTGGTTGATTAGATAATTGCATTAATGAGAAATTGAACAGGTGTTCCTAATAATCCTTTAGGTGAGTGTATCTGAGTTCTTAACTCATCTTTGTTTCAGCTAAAATTACGTTTCGTTAAGGATGTCTCTAGTCTTGAGGGAAGTGTATCAAATTAACATTCACAGCGGTCAGTGGAGTCAGCGAGCCGCCATACATCTGAGTCAGGTGTCATTTCCTGTCATTCAGGGTCTCAGAGTTCACAGCTATCTCTCTTCTGAACTCCTTCCTTCTCTTATCCAGGACCAACGCAACTCTCATGGCCCCCAGGCCGAGGCAAGTTCAGACTTCCATCTGCAAACATGTTGCCTGCTGTCGTTGAGCTCATTGTGGGTTACATTGACTCACCATTTCAGGGTTTTATGCGTTTAAACCAGAACAGTGAAATGGAAAATCTGAATTTCTCGAAAATGCAAGGTGGGGCATAGGCCTATCAAGGTGGGCTGTACAGTTGGTACCAACAAAAGTGCTAAAAAGTACCACAGTATTTTATTTAAAATTCTGGTCTATACTGATATTTATTTATCAATAACAACACTGCTGATAACCAATAAGTGAATTAAAAATAAAACACTAAAAAATACAATTGTGAAGTATGAAAAATTTATTTGTTTTGAGATCTGCTAAAGATACTGTAGCTTTGTACAGAGTTATTAAATTATTAGTGTTTTAACTTTAAGTATGTAACTTATAGGGATAGTTCACCCAAAAATGAAAATTCTGTCGCCCCAAACCCATAAGGCTTTCTTTCAACTTCGGAGCACAAATGAAGATATTTTAATGAAATATGAGATATTTCTGTCCCTCCATTGACAGTCTATGCAACTACCAATTTGACGATTCAAAAAGTTCATTAGGAGATCGTAAAACGAATCCATGTGAATTGAGCGGTTTAGTCCAAATTTTCTGAAGAGACACAATCACTTTTATATGATGAACAGATTTAATTTGGTCTTATCCTTTAAGATTAACTTTAACTACCATTACATGACAGCAATCTAAATGGTAAAATAGGAGAAATAAGCATACATCAAATATTGAGTATCAGCATATTAGGGCTGCACAATTAATCGCAATGAAATCTCACACGATTTGGCAAAGGCTGCAATTATTTTATGCGCAGCTTGTCAGTGCAGCACGGCTGATTGGTAGTAAACGCTGCTCCATCTGAACACCAGAGAGCGCTACACGCTAAATATGCCCCGCCGCAGAAGTACGATAAACTCACTTTATTCCAGGAAATGCCTTTCGGGCATCATACTATCTGTAGCCGAATAAACAGAAAATTGAAACGCTTTGATTAAACATGACTAATACACACACAACTGCCTTATTCTGTATAAGAAGCCATATCATCTCACAGAAGGATGCTCAATTGTCGTTATGAAGTAAGTTTGGAGTAAAATCATGTTATTAAATATTGTCTTTTGTTGGACTAGAGGTTTATAAATGCTTTGGAAAGATGTTTGACTCGTGTTGCTTTTTCAAATGCACACTATAAGTGACTCAAACTCACAGTGCTTTCAGATGGAGCAGCGTTTACAGAACCGTACATCAATGACAAGCTGTGCATAAAAAATAATCACAGCCTTTGCGATTTCAAAATTGTAAATTGCGATTAATCGTGTAGCCCTACAGCATATATATACATTTTATATCCAATATAGTTTACCCAAAACCATTAAATAAAATAAAAAAAATTAATTTAGGCCAATAACAGATATTGTGCATCCCGAGGAAAAATAAATATCTAAATTAATAAGATCTAGATGCCATTACATTGAATTTAACTGGTTTAGGATTGGGTTTTGGCCAAGGTATATAGATAGTGAACCCCTGATAAAATGATCACCATTCTGTTAAACCCAGTTTAGTCTGGTCTCTAAGATGGGAGTGTCGGTGTGGAGAGGAATGCTCATGCTTTTGACTGTTGTGTGTGTGTGTGCTTGTGTATGCCGTTTGTGCAAGTGTCGAGAGGGGGGATGGTGGTCTCATTGTCTGTAGAACATGTTTGACAGGCTGTCTGCAAGGGGGAGCAGCTATTCAACCTCTTCATCTTCTCCTCCTGTTTTTCCTTCTAAATTACCCCTGACAGGAGGGAGTGTGGAATCTGAACCCCAGCTTTGGGTTCAATTCGAAGGAATCCCTGCCTGGCCAACGCCATGAAGCTCTCTCCGCTCTTCCATCCAGATACCGTGTTTATTAAAACATGAGGGGGAGACATAGCGGTTAGCCTGATAGCTACCACCACCCTCATGATTAATAATCTTTCTTTTCTTTTCTTACAAACATAGTTACTCAACACCTCTTTAGAAAGCTTCAGTCTATATCTCACTTTCAGGTCTGAGAGTCCTCATGCTGGGGAAGCACTTAATGCCAGTCCCCAGTGCTCCTCTCCACAATGTTGATTTAAGAAGCTATTTTAGGTGCGATCAGCATTACGAACTTATCGGTGTGTGAGATGTGTGTTGGACTGAGAAACGTTGTCCACATCCCAAATGACACACTTGATGTGGACTGGCTTCATGACCTTCACTTTTGCTCGTTCGTGAAATACACAAGACCGTAGTCTGTCCCATTAGTCATTTTATGTTTCAGAAAAGTGCTCCTTTGTGACCATTTTGCTAACTTTTGTGGACTTCACAGCGGAATATTACCCAGCAATCCCATTCATCATAGTGTGAACTTGAAGGATGGCAAGAACTGACATTGTAATTTGGGACATGTCCATTATTTCTCGATTTCTGGTTTGAGCCCTTTTGTTTTAATTGAGAGTTTTATACAGTATTTATTGACCACAAAAGCTTTTATCAACGAGGCATCACTGCTCAATTTGCTGCTCAATAATATTAATGTATAGTGGCCATTACTTAATGGCTGTTCACATTTACATCGATTTGGAGCAACAAATTGAGTGGAAGCTATGCTTTTTCAATGACAGTGGGTGATTTGTAGTGACATTAGCAACATCAACCATTGACAATGCATCTAAGTTGAGCGGAGGATAACTTTATGCAAATGGCCAATGAATGCAGCGACTCTCAGTGGCAATGAAAACAGAAATTGAGTAGCAACTCCTGCTAGCAACCAACAGTATAGGCTAGTGATCCTGTGACCTTTGCGATTTATTTAGTGTGGATACTCTTTAGTTGTAGAATTGCATTACTAATAACTAAATGCTTCAGACAAGTTAATTGGCATTCTTGCAGCCATAAAACAGATTAACACATGGCCAGTACACAGTAAAACGCTGCTATACCCCTGAATGCCCTCGTGTCAGCATTCTGAGAGAAAATCTGATTTGCTAGTCACTCCCAGAACTGTCCCAAGCCAGGACGCAGTGATATCTGCACCCCAGAAATGATCTTGTTGACTGTACGTTGGATACAGTGATGTACAGCATCCAGGCAACTGAATGTAAACATTGCCTACAATAACTCATCTAAACATTTTGGCAGTGTGGCTGTGGCTACATGTAGTATTTATTTACTGGTGCTATTTTATCTTTTATTTTTGCAAGTGAAGAATTGCAAGTGCTTATTGTGCTTTAACTGACACTGCGGCAGTTGTTGCAATGTGTAGTTAATATTTAAAATGTATTTACATTTTTTATTCTTATTTTATAAGAACTGTAAATTGTGGCAGACGCGTCCTCTGCTGCATCCTTTGTGTATGATTTAAAGTCTTCCCTAGCTAATCTGGGCATCACTCCAGCCAAGTTATCTGATAAAGTGCACTTCGTTTTTGCTGAGTAAGAGGTGAGAAAATAAATGAAAAGATGGATGGAGAGAGAGAAAATGGAATGCTGAAACTGTGGGACAGAAATGGTCTTGTTTTGTACAGGCCTTCCTGATGGGGGGAAGACAGTCCAACCTGTCACAGTGGATAAATTAACACCTGATATGTCCTGACAGCTCTCATTCCTGTCATTCAACTTTTTTTCTTTTATTTCCCTTTCATCCTGATGACATGACTGACTGGAAGGATGTTAATGTTGATCTCCAACCCAACAACAGACACTAAATGTCACTGTATCTCCTTCCTTTCTCTGCAGGTGTAGTGTTGCTATAGTTGGTTTAGAATGACTTGGGTGTGTGCGATAATCTCTTTAAGTTGAGTCACAATACATACAGCAGTATGCAATGAAATATGTAAACGGATACATACAAATAAGAGTCTTGTGGCACAAAAACAGCCCTTTTCAGTGAATCTGACTGAACCCAGATGATTTAAGTTGTTCATTCTATTTTTTGTAGATTAAATGGCACGCGTATGTACATGTAAATTCATTTCTCAAATTCAACAATTCTCAATGGGCATTCCTGATAACCATTTTTTTCATTTATGGCAGTTCAGACTCAATGTAATAGCCCAAATATATCTCTCTTTTTCATAGAAAGTGCAAAGAAAACTTTGTTGCTGTTCTACTTGTGTGTGTGGCGTGAAACATCCTTTGTTAAAACAGCATGGTCTTTTCAAGGTCTTTTACAGCATTGTCTTTTACACATGTTTTTATGTGACATAAAAACAACAGAAGCAGTCAAATGGGTGTTTGATTCGAACGCAGGCTTGAACCCAATTACCATTAGTGCCCTGAGGACACATGAAGAGTGACAAGAGTGTGCATGATGAGATGGCAGTGGCGCTGTGCAGAGTTCGGCTGACTATGTGCGGAATGTGGCCTGTCAGGACAGGCCCACGGGGAAGTTAAACCCTCAGCAAGGCCAAAGGTGATCCGAGTTGGAAGATAAATGCAGTCACTGTACCGATGCGAACACCAGTGCGCTTACAGTGGCGATCAACACTAAACTCCTTTGTATAAATCCCTTGACAGTACCACTCCCCATTTTAATTGTGTCACAAACAAACAAAAGTTCTGAATTCTTGTGAAAAATGCTTAGTAACATCACACATACTCATAAATTTTTATCGACTGAAAATGTGCTTTTTGATGATGACAAAGAAAATTATATTTGTGAGATCAGTAAATCAAGTACTCGTGAAATGCCTAAACTTCCTTCTCTGGGGAAGTGTTGTCAAGAGTTGGGGAAGCTACTGTGAAACTGTAACCTCGCACGCTATGAGCTATGTGTCATAGCTCATAGAGCTATTACATGCTGGTCAAATGACCCGCCTAACTCAACCCCAGAGTCCATTTTCAAGAAGCTGCTGAAGATGCATCTTTTTCGTCAACGCTTCACCCATTAATACTAACACTTACTATATGTATTAAAAAAAAAAAACACACACGTGAACTGTGCTAGACTAACTGGGACTTGTCACAGCACTTATTGTCGCCATATTGTTGGTTTGATTTCTTATATTGTTATCTTCATTTGTAAGTTGCTTTGGATAAAACCGTCTGCTAAATGATTAAATGTAAATCACAGTATGGAGTACAACAGTCGTGTTCCGGAAGTAAAAATCTCATTCATTTTCTCCATAGGGCAATTGATTTTGAGTGATAACTTTGAAACCTTAAAAGGCACGCTTACTGTGAGCTACGAGGTTGTTTACCGATGGTGTATGCTTTTGGTGAAGCCATCAGCCTTGATTATTTCTACTTTTTTTATTTATTTATTTATTTATTTTTATATTTTTTATCGTGTTCAACAGCGGAAATTCTTGCAGAAACACCACATTACCCATGAGTCTGCAGAGAAATCTCCAATTATCAGAGAATCTTAACTAGCATTCCCAGTGCCATTCACAATGCTTCATGGGATTGCAGAATGGAGAGTTCTTTCCCTCATTAAAGCCATTAAGAACACAGTCCTGTACTTCTTTTTTTTTTGAAAAAAAGCTTGAGTCAAAAACTAATTGTCAGACAGCACTATGCAAAATATTACACTTCAAAGAACATGTAGGCAATGCACAGGGACTCGGGAAGTGAATTGGTGAATCATTTATTTGAACCCTAAACCGATTCCGAGTACTGCTTAGCCTAGCTGTGCTTAGCCTTGCTATGTGTGCAGTAGACTGTGCATGATGAAAGACAGTGAAAAGGTAACTTGGAAAAGTTGGAATGTAACAGTAGCTAGCCTAGCTACGCTCATTTTAAAATAGTCTAGCAGTAATAACGCTATACTTTTAGCTATAGTTACTCCTCAACAACCCATGGTTCAGAGAGCTGTGACATGTCATAAAAGTGTTTTTCTCTCTTCACTGACTTCCTGTTTATCTTCTTTGGACTGACTAATTTTTTCTGGTGGCTTTTTTTATTGACATTCTTTCCATTTTGTTTGAGACATAACAACAGGGTTAATGTTTGAAGGACAAGGTAATCAGATTTTGATCATATTTCTTTTTGAGCTCTGTGTTTTAGGATTACTAAATTCTGATTCTCCTGATTGTGTCTGTGTGTGAAGTCTCAAATATGTCTCAGTAAATTCTTCGGGCTGCTTGTTCCTGCTCATGTGTCTTCCAGCTAAGTACACCTTGCACCTCTATGGAAACAACAAGGAAGTGATTTACAGTAAACTCTCGACCCTACTGCATTTCGCTCTAATGATGCAGGCACATACTGTACATGCAGCCTTTATCGCATTTTTAGTCTTTTGCATCAGAAGTAATTACTTATTGCTTAATCATAATCCGCCTGTAAAAGATTAAGCGTCGACCCCTGTGGCAGTCACATGGTGGAGTGGTGGTTTGTTTTTTATTTTATGCAAAGCAGTCAGGTCACATGATCGCCTCTGTTTGTTGTGTCAGCTGAATAGGAAGAAAGAAGAGATTATATTGTGTGTCAAGTCATAACTCCTTCGGTTTCAGTTTGTAATCTGGACTGTAAAACAGTAATATGTGAATGCACATATATTTTATATATATTTTTGAGTGAACATAAATAACGTATGACCAATATATCTTGTTAGCAAACTGAAAAGAAGTTCTTTCTTGTGACTGAACATATGGATATATTTTATGCAAACACTGGTGTTTGTTTGCTTGCACTTTTCTCCTGACTGGTAATTACTCAATTTAGACACAAATATTGGATTAGCAGTTTGTCTATCAAAATGCACCAAAGAGAAATTTGCTTAAATAGATGCCAAATGTTAAACAGTGATGGAATAAAATATCATATTAGAATGTATGATGACAGGTTATAGCCTCTAGGTTAGATGGTTTTTAGTTTAGGCAAATGTTTTGCAGATTAGCTCTTTATTTACAGGAATCTAGCATAAGCATATAAACTCTCTGCTTGTTTCTGTCAGTTTTATTAATAGTTTGTGACTTTGCACTGATAGAACTAGAAACATGGATTACAAAGAAATAATTTTGCAATAAACATTTCTTAAGTAGTAGTATTGCATTTTTAGTATCTTAAAACGTTTGTCTTCGTCCTTGTCTGATGACTGTGAGAATGTCAGACTTTGTAACGGTTATCTATTCCACTTTGGTGAAAATGGAGGTAATTTGTATGTGCATTGAATCCTCATTCATTTCATTGTCTCTTACTGTTGCAGTTCCAGCCATAACTACCTTTCTCTGGTCAGGGTCAATTGCAATGCAGCTCTCTAATCACCACCACTTTGGAATAAACCACAGCATAGATTTCCAAAGACTGGGCAAGACAAAAAACAAAGACAGGCTGGATTGGCCATATCTGACTCGAAAATTCAAAATCCACCCAGTCTGTGTTGACCTACAGTACACCACAGTACACACAGACCCTTAGGGGCGGGATACACCAAGCCGACAGTCGGCCATTAGCCAACATCGGGCAGTCGGTGAGTGTTGGTTGGCTGATTGAGCATGTTGAATCGGCGTTGGACCGTCGGGAACAGAGATCACTCTGATTGGCTGTCAGCTTTGTAAACCAGTGCATGAAAAGAAAAATGAAAGCGACAAAGCAAGCAAATGACGAAGACAAGAGGGCACACAAAGGAGGCACTTATGAATTGACCTACATCTTCCATCTTTTCAGAGCATTCCAATACGCAAATATTTTCATAACAACATGGTCATATGTAGCAGCCTAAATATTATAAGACAAACTAATCCGCATGATTTATATTCAAAATGGTAAATGAGCACTGCTTTTTTTATGGTTTGTAAATTCGCATTCCTAGTTCAAATTCCCTTTTTTGAATGACGAACACAGACTACTGTCATCTGCTGTTGTGGACAGTTATTATTTCTCACGCAGGTGCAGAATGTACATGCTTTTGGCCGTCGGCTGTAGTTTTTGCGATGTTCAAGTGCAACTTTTTGCAGACTCCGTCTTTCGTTGCCGCTAGTTCTTTGATGTCGGTTTGTTGTCTACCGGCCTTTTTAGAGTTATGGCACAGAGAGGTTTCTCATTTTACAGAGCAATAAATCAATTCTTAATCAGTATTTTTGTAGAAAGTAAAAAAAAAATTAATAATTTTTTCAAATTATTTTAAGAGCATAAAAAATTCAATAAATGTAATATTTTATGATACTTTTTAAAAAAAATATTTAATATTAGTAATCCGTGATAAAAGTGCTCAAAACGGCTGTGGCGGGTTAATAAAGGCCTTCTGAAGTGAAGCGATGCATTCGTGTAAGAAAAATATCCATATTTAAAACTTTATCGACTAAAATAGCTAGCTTTCGGCAGATGGCCGTACGCAAGTTGACTTGCGCCAAAAGAGTAACACTTGACGTGATGTATGAAGTAGGATGTAGGATTAGCATAAGCTTTGACGCCTCTCGCATCAAGTGTTACTTCAAGTGTTTCTCTTTTGGTGTAAGTCGACTTGCGTAAGGCTGTCTGCCGGAAGCTAGTTATTTTAGTCGATAAAGTTTTAAATATGGATATTTTTCTTACACAAACTCATCGCTTCACTTCAGAAGGCCTTTATTAACCCCCCAGAGCTGTTTTGAGCACTTCTGTCATGGATGGATGCGCTTTGATGGACTTCCCAAAAAAATATACCCATTTACTCCCATTATAAAGCTTGGAAGAGCCAGAAATTTTTTTTTTATATAACTCTTATTGTTTTTGTCTGAAAGAAGAATGTCATATACACCTAGGATGGCTTCAGGGTGAGTAAATCATGGGCTAATTTTCATTTTTGGGTGAACTATCCCTTTAAGTGTGAACACAAACCATGTCGATAACTGCGCCTCGATGGCATTCCTCTTATCAGAGACAATGTTTACTCACGAGTCAAACAGTTTTGATGCTAGCCTTATGGTCGAATGCTGTTAAAGGTTATTTTATTATCAGCTTGGAGTCAGCCAGAGGTTAGACGAGAATCTGAGCTAGCGTTGTAGCGTCGAGTTTCCAGACAGCAGGTTACAGGAGTCTCGGTGTACTCCAAGGCCACAGGTTTCTACCACAGGGCACATGTTGTGATATCACACCACAGAGGGGAAGGAATGCGGGGTCTTTCATGGAGTTGAGGGATGATCTCAGAGTTCACCCAACCAGATCGTTCCTGTTGGTATGCAGGATGTTAGTAAGTGCAACCAGACATTGACTGCTGGGTGAGGCGAGTAACGGATCAGCTGGATTAGCTGATGATGTTGATGGTTGGTCAGTAAGGTTTTTTTAAATGTCTTTGAAAGAAGTCTCTTATGCACACCAAGGCTGTATTTATCTGATCAAAAATACAGTAAGAACAGTAATGTTGTGAAATATTATTTTTCTATTTTAATATACGATAAAATGTCATTTATTTCTGTGATGGCAAAGCTGAATTTTCAGCAGCCAATACTCCAGTCTTCAGTGTCACATGATCCATGCCTTTACTGTCACTTTTGAACAATTTAATGCATCCTTGCTGAATAAAAGTATCCATTTCTTCTTCTTCAAACTGCATCTTGCATGTTTACCTCCATGTATTGCGAAAGTTTTCCTGAGGACGAAACATACAGTATTAACATGTAAAACCCATAGAGATTTAAGTTGTATAGTTGGGATTGGAGCGACTCTAATTCCAGGGAGGGGCAGCTGGGAATTCCACTGTGGCAACGGACTGGCGGAGGGGCGTTACGTTCTGCTGTAACTCCAGCTGTGTCGATTTATATTGGTGACCGACAGGCGGTGAAGGGGCATCGGTGCCAGACTCGCCCACTCAATGGAAGACTTGGCAAGGAGCATCTATATCTCCACCTAAGTTATTTGAAAACACCTTCTCTCATTCGCTTTATTTTTTCTCCTAAGTTCCTCATTCCTCTTTCTTATTTTTTCTTAGAATAATACTAAATCTTCTGTCAGGTTTTTATCTGGAATTACTGGACCGTTTTCCCACAATACATTTCGCAGTGACCTCGGGGCAGCCATCTGTGATCAGAATCATCTTCCCTGGCCCACAGGGCAAACTCACTTTATCTGCGCTGAAATGCCTCACAGGTGTTTGCACACACACCTGCATGCCTGTACGCCTCTCTAAGGCAGAGAGTCTTGCTGGTTTAGCAGAGTCAAAGTTGTGAGTGTTGTGTGTTCGTTGTTCAAACCATGTGTTTATGTCTCCACACCCAAATGCAAAGCCGTTAAGACAGCTGATGGCCCTCCTGCTGCTGGGCTTGAGTGGCAGATGTTGCTACAGTGGATTCTGTCATACACACATTGTTCTTATAGCAGTTGTTCATACTGCATTTTTGGAAAGTATGTCAAACACGAGAGGCTAGTCTTAGATCATTGAGTTTATTATGGAATGGCAATAGGGTTAATGATATGAAAGTCTTTTTTGGTTTAAATTTATCAATGTATTTAAAAAAATGACATAAATATGTTACGCATGCTGTACATACATGACTGGAATACACCTCTTCTTTGATGAGCATGTTTGTACAGAATGTTCTGAATTAAAATTCATTAAATTTTGTGGGGGAATAAAATAGGGATGGACGATATATCGGCCACCATATCTGTATCGGCTGATATATAGTATGTTCATTTTTAATGTTATCGTTATCGGCCCAATAAGAAAATTTAGCTGATATATTGATGCCGATAAATAATGGATTATTTCCTTCAGCTGAGACACTTTAGATCCACACTGTTCCCCATGATGGTTTTAAATTGCTTGAAATATGATTGGAATCACCTCCAAAAAAGAAAATACAGTTAAGTGCAACATGTGCTGTCATATAGGCTATATAAAATTATACTGGAAGTATAATATAGGGAGAGGTGATACTTTTGTTTTTGTAATCCGGCTCTCAAAAATTATATAAAAAATTGGATTTAGATTTATCGGCCATTACATCAGTTAACGGCTTTCAAATATAAAGAGTTATCGTATCGGCCAAAATGTTCATATCAGTAATCCCTAGCATAAAATCACAATGTCAGAATGATACATAGGCTTCAACTCTACTGATATCATAATGAAAAAGAAAAGTTGTTAATTTTAATTCTTAAAAAGAAAACCATAATAAAAAATGTGGCATAATAGTTTATTATCATCAATAGACTTAGTTATTATTATTATTATTTTTTTAAATATTTTTTTTATTATACAAATATTTTAAATTCCTCATTAATATTTGGAAAATATATTATAAATTTGACGTGAAAAGGTTGTCATACAAAGTCATGTTCTCCAACCAACATGCAATAACATGGAAAAAATAACATAATAGCTAAATATATTTATGAATGAATAATTCATGATATTTATATAAAAAATATGTATTATATTAGAATAAATCCATTTTCATATATAACATTTTAATATAATCCTTTTTTTATTTTTTTTTTACATTTTACTAAACGATACAAAGATTGCATTTCCAAGATATTTTACATCTTTTAACAATTTTTTTCACATTATTTATTGTAAACACCTATTGACCCAATAAAGTCATTTAACTTGCAGCCTTTGTTCTCTTATTTGTCAAGTTTGGATCTTATGAAAAGCTTTTTATGAAAAGCCCAGGATTGCTTTCTATTGTCCTAAATATAGATGTGGCCCTACACATGTGGATGCAAGATGTGTTAATTTGCACAGCCTCTATAATACTATGTAGGGAGTGATGCATTGTGGTCCATAGTCACTCCTGTGATGTGGTTAGTTGGAATGAGCCAATCCGATGATTACATGCACGTTATGAAACTACTTGTGGTGTTGAATAGTCATAGCGGAATCCTGTGCTGACGTCTTGAGTTTTAGATTAAACTGAACTGTTAGATCATTGGTTTGCCTTGACTTTTTATCAGGGCTAATGAAAGTCTTTGTCCTGAGAAAATATCTCATGGCTTGACCGAAGTTTCTCTTTTTGTCTTCTTACAGGGCTGAGTGACCCAAGCTTTGCTCTCACCTGGGGGAGGACCAGCACTCCCTCATTCCCATCATCCCTTAAGCGCTCACTCTGAAGCAGCCATGGCGCCACGGAAACGCGGAGGCGGAGGGCATGGCGCGTCCTTCTTCTTCTGCTGCTTCCAGAGCAGTGACCACCCAGAGATCACCTACCGTCTGCGGGAAGACTTCGCCCTGCAGGCCATGGAGCCCGCGCTGCCCATCCCCAACTATGACGAGCTGGACGCCATGTTCTCAGAGCTGGTGGTAGGTGCAAACTTTTAACATTTCTGTACAGTTTTTTTCTCTTCAGATGTCTGTCAGTGAAGACCAATGAGTCTGACATTTGTTCATTATAATAACAAACTTTAATAACAAAAGTTCCTATTAGGAACAGACTTGTATATTAATCTGCCAGCATTTATCATTTATATATTATATTATATTATATGATATTAATTACCATTTTTTATGTTTTTGAAAGACGTCTCTTAAGCTCTCCAAGGCTGCATTTATCTGATCAAAAATACAGATAAAAAAATTAATATGGTAAAATAGTTAATTGGTGAACTAACAATGAATAATACATCTTAAGCATTTATTAATCTTAGTTTATGTTCATTTCAGTGTTTATTTACTAATACATAATTAAATTCAAAAGTTGTATCTGATAGTATTTTTATTGGACCTGTCCTGAGCTAACAATAAAGTCTAAAATTCAAGTTCAAAAGAACAGCATCTGTTTGAAATATAAATCTTTGTCTTTACTTTCACTTTTGAACAATTTAATGCATCCTAAATTATTAATTTATTTTAAAAAGTAGTGTAAAAACGTTATATATATATATATTATATAAAATTATATTATTGTCCCATTAATAATATTTATTTATGTATTTATTTATTTATTTATTTTATTTAACCTGCTATGGATATCACCACACTAGTATTTTTATATGTTGCAAGTATAGCTAATTAATGAAGAAACAAACCATTATTTTCCATATATTCAGTCCTTCCTTGTTTGCTCTCTAATTTAGGGTAACTAAAGAGCTGTAATTGATTAATCAAAAGTGTTGTCTTTAATCCATGCTTGAATAGAAATCGCAGCACTGTGGCATGCTTTAGACTCTTCCTCTCTCTCTCTCTCTCTCTCTCTCTCTCTCTCTCTCTCTCTCTCTCTCTCTCTCTCTCTTTCTCTCTCTCTCTTTCTCTCTCTCTCTCTCTCTCTCTCTCTCTCTCTTTCTCTCTCTCTCTCTCTCTCTCTCTCTCTCTCTCTCTCTCTCTCTCTCTCTCTCTCTCTCTTCTCTCTCTCTCTCTTTCTCTCTCTCTCTCTCTCTCTCTTTCTCTCTCTCTCTCTCTCTCTCTCTCTCTCTCTCTCTCTCTCTCTCTCTCTCTCTCTCTCTCTCTCTCTCTCTCTCTCTCTCTCTCTCTCTCTCTCAGCTTCCACTTTGCACATCAATGGGCCCCATTGAGCGGCCTTGTGTCTTGGACTGCACTGCAGAGTAATTGCTTGTTTTTGGTCTGACCCGTTCTTAACCTCTCTTTCCCTGTACTTGGGTTCGAATTGATGTACAACACAAAGCAGCAGCAGTTGCTCTTTTTTTCACAGCCCTCACAGAAAGATTTCATGCTCTCAGCACGTGCCGTTCTGGCAAGTTATTGTTGAATTTGTAAACCGGTGTTGCATAACTGGCAACCTGCCTGCTTATTCACATGCTTTTGCATGAAAGTAATATTATGTTTTAGTAGAAGATACCTGGCTAATTATTTGAAGTACTGTAGCTGACATTTATTCTGTTTATTTGGAGGTTATTATGCAAATTTTGCTTCATGTCAGAGTTTAGCGAAGTCTTCTTACAAATTTACCATATTCGGCACACTGAGGACATTAGAATTACAAAAATACACTCAGAACTAAGGGGCATATCAGGATAAAGTGAAAATAATGAGGTACATGAAGGGAGTTTCCATGCGATTTAGCTATGATATGTGTCTTTTTTCAGGGGATTAGATTAGGTCTGTTGTGTTAGAATTGGCCCCAGATACATCATTTGAGTCTCATCCAAAAATCTTGCATTATAATCCTTTTATGACAGAATTAAAGGGATATTCACCCAAAAATGAAAATTCTGTCATTTACTCATTCTCAAGTTTTTCCAAATCTGCATCTTTCTTCTGACCAAAAAATAGAATTTTAACAGAATATAGCCTAATGGTAGCTCTTTTCCATACAATTACAATAAATGTGGTCGCAGAAAGACCATAACATATCACAAAAGTGGTCCGTTATATTACAAATCTTTTGAAGTCAGTAACAAGCTGAAATATGTCATTAACTAAGAATCTTCTCCTCCAATGAGCTGTGAATCACTGTGACTAAATCATTCAGTGAGTTGAATTCCATAAGCAGATCAATCCAAATCTTAAACGAATCATTCAGCCTGTTTTTTAAAAAACTGTATCAACCGATACATCGAAAAGAACCGACTCTAAAAGAATGATTTGTATCAGACATCGCTGTTTCTCATGAGCACACCAAAGAGAGCTAGTCAAGATCTTCAGTGAGTAATGATTCAAATTTCTGTAAATAACACAAAGTTATCATATAACTTCAGAAGACTTTAAATGTTGCGCACAAGCCATATGAACTACATTGATGTCATTTTTGAAGCTTTGACAGCTCCGATTGCACAATTAGCTATGTTTCCATCCAAAGTTGCGAATTGTCTCAATGTACGAACAATCTAAAGATCGCATAAAACATTCTGCGAAAAGTTTCCATCTCAAGGAATCGATATCCCACAATGTGCATAAAAATAAGAGTATGGAATCAGCTTGTGTAATTGCATGGAAAAGAGTGACCAGCACATTATTCCAAATTTGGATCCAAGAAAGTCATACAGGTTTGGAGCGACATGCGGGCGAGTAAATAATGACAGAACTTTCATTTTCAGTTGAACTATCCCTTTAACATCTGTTTAAACCATGAAGACAGATAATGCGGTTTATGCCTTCAATACACCATTATAGTGTAAATTGTATAATAAATGACCCCTTTTACTTTTACTCTTTTCATTGTTGTAATTTGAGAGTTATCCTACTGTATTCTCCATTAGAGTGCAAGTTTATTTTAATCAAGAGTTGATTTGACAGCTCAAGACTTACTGTATAGTCTACACTAGAGAGTTCCTGTTCTACAGTGGAGGTTTTCCTCATTTTGAGTGCTGAAAGGATTGGAATAGAGCATTGATAGATTGATGCACACGGCCCAGGCTTTAATGTTTGTTCTGTGACTGGACGCTGATGCTTGATGTGGCGTGTTGGGTTCAGATAAGGCAAGGTGTGGTTTTCTGCATGAATGGAACATCCTGGTTATAGTCTGGCTGCCCTTGACTGTAATGAGACACTGTACGCGTACGGGGATGTCTAGACTTCTGCTGACTGTGCAGCTCGTTTCCGTTAAAAGCAGGGGGATTCTCAGGAACACGAGAGATAGAAGAGACAGCAGGCCGGATGAGAGGAACAGCAGCTCTTCCTCTCCTGCATCCCTGTGAAGCATCAGGGACATCACTGTCACCAAGAGCTGCCAGACAGGAAGCCATTACCAGTTTTGGCAGGCAGATCTCTGAGTAGCATTACATGCAGGGATTTACTGTGACAGATGTACGCCGAGCGGACTCTTTATTAGCTTCTGCTGCTGATATGAACTGATCGATGGTGGATCTGTTCCTTGAACGTGGTCCACTTCAGATCGGAGAGCTCAAATTCAATCAACTTTGACTGTTGAAGCTATGTCCTTTTCCCCTATCATGTTCTGCAGGTGTTTCATAGGATTGATAGACATCTAATTCATACGAAATGGATGCAATAATTGCTCATTTATAAGGTTACTAGTGATTCCTAGTTCAAATAAATACTGCTCTATTGAACTTTCTATTCATCAAAGAGTCCTGAAACAGTGCATCACGATTTTCTCAAAAATATTAAGCTGTTTTCAACATTGATAATCATAAGAAATGTTTGGGCAGCTAATAAGCATATTAGAATGATCCCTGGAGGATCATGTGACACTGAAGACTGTAGTAATGATGCTGAAAATTCAGCTTCAGAGGAATAAATTACATTATAAAATATATTAAAATAGCAAACAGTCCCTAGTGAAAAAAATGTATTTAAAATACATTTATTTCATACTAAGTATACTACAAATCCATTAACATATTGACTGACATATCTCTGAGACTTGAAACCTTTACATTTCTTAATATTATGCCTTAAAATGTTTTTAATATCATTATTAGTAAGGAGTCGGACAGTATGATCACTGCATAATAATATTAATCTTTAAATGCAATATATTTAAAGTGAACCTATAGTATACTTGCACCAATTCCGCTTTAGCACAATCAAATTTCAGTACATCTTTAGTTATGACACTATTTCCGGAAATCTAAAGTGCATTAAGTACAAAATTAGTTGTTCCAATTTAGCAGACTTTAAATATATATATATATATTTATATGCTTTATGTATACCAAAAGTTCAATTGCAGGGTATTTATAATAAGTGCATAAATATGAAATGTATTTGTAGTATACTTAGCATAAAATAAATGTATTTCAAATACATTTTGGTATATTTATTTTTCACTAGGAGTTATTTAAATTATAATTATGTACAATATTACCGTTCTTACTGTATTTTTGATCAAATAAATGCAACCTTGGTGAATATAACAGACTTTTTCCAAAAACGTGAATGCACTGATTGTTTACCTATAACCTTTAACAATTATTTTACATACACTATAGGAGACTATGGGAAAATCTTGCCATTTTGTGTCCCTGGAGGACAAGAGAATGGTGCTTTATGATGAAAACACCCTCATGTCATGAAAGTGTCTGATTGTACACTGATTCAGTTGCATGTTTTAGTTAATGGAGTACTCTCCTGTATACATTGTAATATGAATATTTTCGTTTGTGTGTGTGCAAGTGGAAAATCACTGTGGAATCGTAAGTTCGCATGGGACTCCCATGTCGAGAGCAGCTAACAAACAAACCAGGCCTTTCTTTGTGGAAACCTACACCCACTGTGGAGGACAAACCACAACACAGTGATTGTTGTGGTGTACTGCTATTTCAAGGACAAAACAAAAAGGAAATTACAAGTGGCAGAAGTTTATATGTAGTACTTTCATTGCCAAAGCCGTTGATTGTTCAATTGTCAGTCCTTTAGTGTTTCCAACAGGATTGAGCAGAATTCGCAATGAATTTTGATGAAGAATTAAATCAGAGTCAATGAAATAGGAATTTACTGAATTACTATAAATTCACCAAAATGGCAGACTTAAAAAATATAGTAATATTGTGAAATATGATTACAATTTGAAATAGTTTTAAAATGTATTAAAATGTCATGTATTCCTGTGACGGCAAGGCTGAATTTTCAGCATCATTACTCCAGTCTTCAGTGTCACATGATCCTTCAGAAATTTTTTCATTTTAATATGATGATTTGCTGCTAAAGAAACATTTGTTATTATTATCAATGGTGAAGAAAGTTGTGCTGCTTAATATTTTTGTGGAATCGTGTTCATTTTTTTCACAAGAACAAAAAGAGACGCTAGTACTAATGACTCACAACCCTGGCATGCATGAATATGTATAATTTGATTATAAATAAGCATTAACATTTTCATTAGTTAAGAGAGAACTTTTATTAACTGAGATATATCCAGTGTAATCCATATGATTCATATCCTTTGTGTTTTTTAAACTCAAGTCGAGCAAAGTTCAAGTCAACTTTGATTTATTATCATTCCAACCATATACAAGTATACAGTGGAAAGAAATATAATTTCACCAGGTCTGCAGTGCACATCACCACTTAGTCTTCTATCACAGACGTTTTCTTCTTTTTCTGTCAGTTTCCTCTGTATCCTCTCTTCTGGATGATGGGAAGAAAGTATTTGTGGGTAGGGAGAAAGTTGAAAAAAACATTCTGTGGTTTCCACATGCTGTTATCATTGGTTTGTGGGTTGATATTGACCATGCCTCGGGGGATTTACAGTTTGTTTTTGCCATGTCCAGGTTCAAAAATATCTAATCTGTCTTTCTCTTTCTGTCTTTTTCTGTCATTCAGGATGAGCTGGACCTCACAGAGAAGCACAGAGAGGCCATGTTTGCCTTACCAGCAGAAAAGAAATGGCAGATATACTGCAGCAAGAAGAAGGTTAGACCTCCAACATTAGGCCATAGTGTGCGTGTGTGTGTGTGTGTGTGTGTGTGTAAGTGTGTGTGTGCCCGCCCTATCATCCTCAGTTGAAAGTTCAGTGCACCAGATCACACTGTTATCCTGTCAGAACGGTGTTTAAACATCTCATATATCAAATTGCTTAATGTAATTACCCCTCTGACTGAAAGAGAAAGGATTCTGACTTAATGCCCCTTATCTTCACTTTCCCTGCTTTAAAAACGGCTAATCTATTATTCTTTCCATTTATCTCTTCATTATTAATTACGTGCCGGCAGAACTTTAGGATAAGTGGACATTTAGACTTCTTAAAGACAAGATGAAGAGACTTTCTCTTAAATTATGTTCTTAGCAGATTCTTTCTTACCAAAGCGACCTGAAACAAAGTACTGTACATGCTGCACTTCAGGATATCCAGTTTGTTGCTGCGGAGAGAATTTGGCAGTGTATCAGTCAGTCTGTTTCTTTAGGCGTTACTTTCATTATCTGAGAACTAAAAAAATGGTGACTCACGAGCTGAGACAATATCTTTTTTAGATAGGTAAACGAGGAGGTATTTTCTGCTTGTTTTGTTTTGGTTTGTTTTGGCCAGTAAAGCTACCACAATTTTTATTTTAGATAAACATGCATTTCATTTATCTTTCTTTGCTCAAATGTTATTTACATTATTAGCCTTTTTTATTAAATGCCAAGCCTTCTCTATATAATAAAGTTAGAACAAAAAATCTATTAGGTTTTTGATTTGCAATAATAGCTGGACATTTTATTCTGCTGTGTTAATAGATAACAATGATCAACAAAATAGTGGTTAACACTAGACATTGGCCCTATGCCATTGAGCCACTGTTAAGCCATGCAAGATGAGTTCACCAACTTCAAGAAAAGGCGTTAGACTTGATTAGTTTGTGATGGGAATGGAGGAATTTAATATGTCCTCGTTGTATTTTGAATATTTGCCATAGACGAGCTCATCACATGGGCGTGCTGTTCTCACCGCTTGATTCTGTCAGTTAATGTTTTGTTAAAAAGCAAATCCTATTTTATGAAATCACACTTATTCATTTATACTGGACATCGCTGCGTGTTTAGGAATGTTCGATACGGTGAGGCCAAATCATACCATTTATCCTCCATGACCTAATGGAGCTCAGAGAGCAGAGAAACGCTGGAGGGGTGGGTGGTGTTTAAAATGACATCAAACCCTCCATGATGCCACAAACGCAAGTCCTGCCAGCCTGTTCTTCTGATGTGAATCCATGTGTTTAACTCAAGACAGCATGAGCACTGAAACCTGGCGGACATACACAGCCAAAGACAGTGGGTGGTCGTGGTTACCTGCCAGCGATGTGACAGCAATACAGTCAGGGTGATAGAAAGCACACTGAAGTGGCGAAATCCTGCAGGTCTATAAACTGTTTGTTCTTAGTTAAATGTTCACACTGAAGCGTAAAGACCCATTGCAACTCAGTAAGCAGACTGTAGCTGCATTTGAAACAGGCTTTTATGTGCTGTATTTATAAAACTGTTCCTAACATCTGTTCTTTAATTATGCATGTGTAATGAATACACTCAGGACGCACTGTGTTCATGCTGGCATTGTAAATTTCAGTGAACAGCAATGTGGCTGACGACATTGTAGGTCACATGACAAATATGACACATCGACCTAGTACAGTGTTGGTCAGATGTGCGGCAGTGTAGAATTATTTAAAGGAATTAAATTCAAGGGATAAAAATAAAAACCAAATTTCTAGGTCCAAAGCATTGCGTTGGAATTCACACTCGTCTTCCGTGAACAGTAAGGCCTCGTTTGAGCTGGTTGTCAACTTGTCAATCTCAATCATTTTGACATTGACGAGCGCTGTTTGACCACTGAGGAGACCAGCCTAAAATGTAACTTTTAAAACTTTTTTTTTTCATCCAAACAACAAATAGAGCAGTGCGTAATGGAGCGCCGAAGAGCAGCATCAAGAATATTAAATATTGGGTTGGACAATCTGGACATTTATTGTAATGCTGTAATTCTACTATATGCATGATTTTTGAAATTGTTATGGCTGATAACAGATAAATAGCTTATATTATAAATCTGTATTTCTTTGTTTATTGTCAGATAATCGATATGGTGCTGATATATTTTGCATCTCGTGTTCAGCTCTGAAACTATTCCAGAGGGATGAACGAATTCTATTCTCTAGATATGTGATGTGGAGAGTTTTTTTTCTTTTTTGCTTCAATAGACCATATGATGCATTAAAAGCAAGTGCCCCATTGGGATTTTTCTTAGATGTCATTATCTATGAATTATAGTGGTTCAAAAGCTGGTATTGGTGACAGGTTGACCATCTGTCTGGCCATTACATCTATTCCTGTATAGCCACATATGCTGTGTCCCAATTACAGACCTAATTCCTTATTGTCATGGGACACTGAGCCGAAAGAGGCCGTGACGTGAAGTAGGGCGCTCAAAATTGTCTTTTGACTTCTAGTTATTAAGTGACGAGAAGGATTTTTATAAATGTTTTGTAAATGACCTGCTTTCTGATCCTGGTTTTTGGAAGCGCAGCAGTTGGCCCGATTGGGATGCCGTTTCTGTGTTTTGATAAGTGTCTGTCAGCCACATTTGATTTAGCTCTACTTGCACCAGGAGGTCATGCTCCACGATCCAACACATGGAACTAATGAAAAAGATTTAAGACGGTGAGTGGATGGATGAGATTAAAGAAGAATATGTCTGTCGTGAGACGGCCCGTGGCTGTGCAGCAGCATTCATGCAGACTCAGCACAGTGCCCAGTCTGGGACTAGTAAAACAGGGGCTTGGCTCTCTTCCCCAGGGCTTCGGTCTGGGATAGGAGGGTGGACGGATAAGGGAAGCCGTGGTTGGTCCAAAGAAAACAGGAAGGCCTCCATTTGCAGGTGCAGATTATGTTATGTTATCTGCAAGAGCCGGGAGCTTTTGATGGGTCTATAAACCCTGGGAAACAGCCGGGTTGTAGCCTTCAATTCACACCGGTCATTTCTTTCATTAGCCTACCTTCTCTTTCCACGTATCAATAAGGTGTAGACATCTTGATTTTGACAGAAACTAGATGTAATTTGAATGTGTTAATACATCATTAATAATATATTAAATATGAATTTATGCAGTTAATTCCATAATAAACAATTAATTTTAAATAATTTAATCTTTGAATTATCTTAGTATAATTTTTTTTCTCATCAAATAATGATATTAATATTAAAATCAATAAATATATACCAGCTTTATTACATATTAGTGTTAATTTACACTAGGCTGCATTTATTAGATCAAAGATCCAGTAATACTGTGAAATATTATTACAATGTAAAATACCTTTTCTATTTAAAATGTAATTTATTCCTGTGGTGGCAAAGCGGAATTTTCAGCAGTCATCACGCCAGTAATTCAGTGTTACATCATGATCTTTCAGAAGATTTGGTTCTCAAGAAACATTTCTTATTTTTAGCAATGTTGAAAACAGTTGTACTGCTTAATTTTTTTTTAATCCAGAATATATTTTTTCAGGATTCTTTGATTAATAGAAGAAGGGAAAAAAACAGCAATTTTTGAAATATTTTACTTGTTTGACAGTCCATAAGCTCATAGGACGTTGATTGGTAGTTATCAGCCAGAGCTGCTATACCGGTTGCAATCTGATCACAGGTTCAACACTGAGCAAAACAAGGGGCGTCAGATCTCTCATATGATATCAATTGACGTGACGGAGCACAAACCAGAAAATGTATTGTTACTTGAGCAGAAAACGCTAACCTCTAAAACTGACATCCCCCAAACTCGCCTTAATTGCTTACATCAGAGTTCTAAAGTTAAAAAATGATTTTATAAAGGTGTCCTAATGAGGATTCATATTTTCTTTGATCTGGTTTGATAAAAGTGAACATTGTACTATGTGATGTGATGTTTTATTAACCTGTCACACAATGCAGGCTCTGTGAAGAGGCAGTTATTGCAGGATGGGGCTGTAAAAAAAACACATTTTTGTCAAGACAGCAAACCCGCATTCCAGGCCAGAGAGCATGTGCGGTTGCTCATTTCAAAACAAATAGTCTGTGTACAGTATCAGCTAGAGAATGAAAAACCAAACTATGACACAAAAATCTCCCGGCAACATCAGAGATCATTTACATTTAGTCTTAAAGATGCACCATCATTCAAAAGTTTGGTGTCAAAGTAGCAAATGCTCAAAGTAGCAAACATTTAATTCTGAGGGTCAGAGGGACGGCTTAAAAATGGCCATGCAAATCTATGACTGTGCACTTCAAGGAAAACAAAATTCATAACTAAAAAATTTGTACAAAACGTCATGATTTTTTTTGTCTCTTAGTGCTTTTGGAAGGAAAGGGTAACAGAAGTATAAGGGCTCTTTTAACCCCTGTGAAGGGCGAGGACTATTTTAACTTTGATTCCCAAACTGTTTTGCTGACATCTCCTTCTGTACGGTGTGCTGAGCACAGTGATTATTCACCTGCGCCCTGGTCTCAATGTCTCAATGCACTCAGGTGTGCAAGCTCTCCTGGATCAAGACCAAAGCTCCAGGTACAGTATCAGCTGTCCTGCTCCTGGCAAAGGAACATTGAGCATAGTCAGTGTGGATATTAATCTTAGTTGCCTCAATTGTCCCCATTGTGGAGAAATAAACATCGGTAATCAGAGCTTTCTGATCACTACAAAATAAAAGGATGCATTTGTAATCTTACTCTATTTCTCTTTGCTGAAGCATTCAGTTTTTTATAAAGAATAGATAATGGTGGATGGACAGAAGAGGAAGAGTGTTGATCTTGTTTTTTTTTTTTTTTCTAAGTCAGGGGCTATCAAGCTTTTCGCCTGAGTTCCTTGGGCGGTGATCCAACAAATACATAGACAAGTGGGTTCAAATGAGCAGAGTGAATCTCTGCCCCATCGCTGTCTGGCAGATGTGAAAGATTAGACCTGTCGGGCTGAAGTCAACATTGAAAGTTTCCCTCCGAGTTGTGAATTTAGTCAACAAATCAGAATATTGCAAAAAAATAATTTGCCAATAAGGCAGCATTTCTATCAAAATTTCAATTTTAATTCACACACACATTTGCATATATATGCATGTCTTATTATCATTGAGTAAAATATGTATTTATATTTTTACATGCATTTTGGATTTGTTTGTGGCTTTGGCCTGTGCAAATGTTCAGTGCGAAAATTAGTGCAATAAACATTTTCATTTCAATGAATCGCTGTTAATCCGACATTTTTGCGCTGTTTTTTTTTTTCTGCAGATGTCCTAATCTCTTTTCCAACGCACTGTGAAAATCTGGCCAGCCAATAAGATTTGTGCTTTTAGTCACATGCCCACACTAAATAAAACAACAATTTGGTGGTGCTCACGGATTGACTTTTTTAAGTGACAGTAAATAGCAGAGGAAGAATCCTGATCTGACTCTCTTGTCTCTGTAATTTTGTATTTGGTGTTGTTTGAGGAACACCATAGTGAATAAAAATAAAAAATAAAATAATAAATTGCTTGAAAACATGTAAATACTGTTTTACTTTCTTTCCTCTCTGTGAGTGTCAGAAATGGCGCTGCTTTGCGCACAGGGGTAATCGGGGTATTTCTACTTGTTAAAAAGCGCCACCTACATTGATCTGAACAGACAAATTCCATGCAAATATCAGAACGAATTTTCATGCAGAACATAATTTTTGGTGGGAGCATAATTTTTTGCTGTTTTTATCCAGCATATTTATGTGTTATCCCAAAATATAACAACCAGGCAATTCTCACTTGAAAGCTTTGCAACAATTGAACAATTCTTGTTCAGGTAATTGTTGGTGCTTATTTTTAGCAATGCACTTTAAATGCAATCTCACTCAGTTTGTTGATCATTTTTATCTGTTGATATTTGCAGATCTTTAAGCTGATTCATCTTCCTCTTACCAGATTTCGTGAAATAGAAATTATCTGAACTGAACACATTGAAGCATCGATGGTTCCTAGAAAGAGCGCCTCTCCGAACCGACCTCAGCCAACAATATCACAGTCGTTATGACATGTCTGTCTGAGAATGAAGTGCTCTTGGGAAGAGGGCAGAGGGAAGTCCTTCACAGCATGAGAACGAGTCCTGCCAAAGATCCACGTTAATGCTTTGCTCATTAAGGCCAAATGGTGAGTGGGGAGTTGGAGAAATATGCAGGACGGTGAAAGTTCACCGGTCTCCAGGCCGGCATTCAAGACTCCCCGTTTATCCCAACAGATGCCCGTTTGTGAGGTGCCATCATCTCCCAAAAGGCTTGGTAGAGCCGGGTGTGAAACATCCCACGCAGTTGCTGCAAGGAGCGCATTGCTTTGCCAGATTTTTTTTCCTTTCCAGTGTGTTCGGTGAACATGATATACAATTAAACTCCTTATTAGTGGCTGTGCGGGCAGCCCGTGCTTGTTTTGATGGGGAAGCTGTCACACTTCACAAGTTCCACTCGTTTTTGATTCACTACTCCCTACGTAGCTCTCTGCTTTCCTGCTTTTCTTCTGAATCTTACTGCGTTTTCAGCTAACGCGGCATTGGCTCAATCTGGGAGCTGTGTTGTTTCTCTAGCGTCTGTGAATCTCTGCTGGCCTACTTAAAGCGTGTGCTATTTCTGCCAGTGCTTTGAGCGAGATGTTCTGTTTCAGATCTGCTTTTTCTGAGTCGGTATGTTTGGGAAAGTGTGTACGTGTCAGGGGGAGGTGAGGTTCACCTAGGAATATATGCAGTGTGAATCTTATTGCATGTTTTATCTGCTTCGGTTACATATAGAAGTAAGCAATGAATATACAGATACTTTGGTTAAATACCAGCTTCAAACTACAAAGAGAAATTATGCAAAGAAAAAGAAATAACGAAATAAGAGGTATTACCATTTGAAAAAATGGAAAAAATAGCAACAATCTAAATGTAGAAGGAACGACAGACTAAATAAATGCCTCTCAGATAAGCCAATTCACACTTTGTCAACTGAATATTTAGTTTCACTCAACTGGCCGGTATCAAAATAAGATCATTTTCAAGATAAAGATCATTTTTCATTGTCGCAGAGTTAGGAACGTCTCATTCCCACTGAAGCGTCCAAATTATGTCATTCCCAATAACAATCCGAAACCACGTTTTCCTTCCCTGCTCATTCCCGATATGTTGTTTCACATTCCTCTATTCCCAGTGTCATGTTGCTGTTGTGTGCACTCTGATCGGCATCATGCAGAAGACAGTGTGGATGAATGGCATGTGCTTGAAGTGAAAACAAGAGCCCTGTTGACGTTGTTTTTCAATATGCTCATGCTAACATGCTTAGATACATGTTTTGAAGACATAATTTAAAGGTAAAAGTTTGTTAATTCTGTGCCTTTTAATACATTTGTATTTCTCTCTCAGGAAACAGAGGAGAATAAAGGTGCTACTAGCTGGCCAGAGTACTACATTGACCAGCTCAATTCAATGGCAGCTGTAAGTATTATATTATAATTATTATATTCTTAAAACAATGGTTATTGGAGCTCTTAGTGGTTACCCTAAGGCTGTGTGTCCACTAAAGTGTTTTAGCCAGCTTGAAAACAATTGGGGAAAAAAACGCTAGCCTCTGGGAAAAAAAGCGCTTTGGTGGACACACAGACTAATTATTTATTATACATGTTACTTTCCAATTCGGCATTGTGGCCTTAAAACACATGACATGTATCAATGCTTACAGATGTACATCTTAGCTGGCTAACATGCGCTTCTAGTGTGAGCATGGCTTCTCATTTTATTTTGCAGAGGAAGACTCTGTTGGCCTTGGAGAAGGAAGAAGAGGAGGAACGCAACAAGACCATTGAAAGCCTTAAAACGGCACTGCGAACACAACCCATGAGGTCTGCTATGTTTTTTATAATGTCAAGAAAGAATGTCGAAAGAATGAACGAAAGAATGAATACTTTTTATTCAGCAAGGATGCATTAAATTGGTCAAAAAGTACATTAAAGATAAAGTGGTACAAAATGCTGTTCTCAATTTTGATAACAATAAGAAATGTTTCTTAAGCACAAAATCAGCATGTTAGAATGATTTCCGAAGGATCATCTGACACTGATAAATAAATTACATTTTAAAATAGATTGAAATAGAAAATCGTTATTTTGAATTGTAATAATATTTCACAATATTACTGTTTTTACTGTAATGCAAATTTGATCAAATAAATGCTGTCTTGGTGAGCATAATAGACTTCTTTCAAAAACATTTAAAAAATCTTACAAACCCCACATTTTGAACAGAAGTGTAAATATATATTTTTGTCCTCTTTATATCTTAAATGGTCCATATTCGATTTCTAAAAAAAATATATATATTGTTGACATTATTGACTTTACTTGAAGCTATGCTTGAAGTATTGCCTTAAGACACATCAGCTGTCTTAAGGCAATATTTTATTTAACACGTCAATTATTTTTCCATTGGCAAGTACCTCACTCTCTTATTAAACAAACGCTTCCCTTATGGTGTTTTGGTTCTCATTATGCAAATGAGATTACTTTCATCAAACACACATGCTCACAGACACATGTGTTTGATCAGTGGTTCCTGCTCTGCCCATTTGATCCTGAGGTCAGGTCATCAGCACTGACCTCTGCAGGGCTCGGGTCAAAACACTCCAGCCCTCTTTGTGCCTAATAACGTTCAGGCTACATATCAAGTCATTCGTTTCAGTTTTGGCAATTGTATTTAAAGTCAAGTGTTTTATAGGGGCCATAAATCAGTCTAGTTACCGATGTGATATATTTTTTCGCATTCATCACCTCCCTGTGGAGTTGATCATTTTCACATGTACTAATTGTTTTCGAAGACATGGCCTAGAGGTTAGCACACATACTCCAGTCACATTGAGTTGTGGTGTTCATGTTGCAAATTTTTTATTTAATATATACATATTGCATATACCATCTAATTTCATAGTATACTAAATATAGTATACAGTAGTGGCCAAAACTGATGTCCAGAGGGGATTGGTTTAGAGATGTGTTTGTAATGACCCTACAAGCTTGATTAAACCATTAATTGGAAAATAGTTGGTATTTTTTAAATATTTTAATTATGAGGGAGGAACAAAACACTAAACTTAATTAAGGTATTTATCTGACAAAATTATTTGGCAAAAAAAAGGGGCAAACTACTGTAACAGCTACGTGTGTTTTTTTTACTATGCAAAAAATGCACAGAAAAACAAAAAGCTCACAGGAAAAAGCATATATTGACTAGAGCACAATAATCAGGTATTAATATTTTGTTGTTTCTCCGTTGTTTTTCCATGTGCTCATAATTTATTTGCCCTGCCAAAAATAACGTCTGTACAGTTTAGCATTTTTCATTGTGTTATCACAAACAAAACAATTGACTCCAAGCAGAACTACGCAACATCAGAATATAGGGTGAAGATGTCAATTTTTCTTGGCCAGACATCACTTTTGACCACTACTTTCACTACTAAGTGAAAAACATTAAAAAACATTAATAACTTTTGAAAACATTATAAATTGAAAACATAAGTTGACATCTGGAAAAATAAATGTATTTTGAAAACATGTATGATATGACACCTTCAAAAGCTTCTTTTTTTGGTCATTGCTTATAAAATTTAATATGAGTGTGAAATAACCTTAACAAACAGCTGAATTTATTCCTCATAGGTTTGTAACAAGGTTCATTGATCTGGACGGCCTGACGTGCATCCTGAACTTTTTGAAGAGCATGGATTACGAGACCACCGAGTCTCAGATCCACACTTCCCTCATCGGCTGCATCAAAGCCCTGATGAACAACTCCCAGGGTCGCGCACACGTCCTCTCTCACACCGAGAGCATCAACATCATCGCTCAGAGTCTGGCCACCGAGAACATCAAGACCAAAGTGGCGGTGCTGGAGATCATGGGTGCTGTGTGTTTAGTGCCGGGAGGCCACAAGAAGATTCTGGAGGCCATGTTGCACTATCAGAAGTTCTCTTGTGAGCGCACACGATTTCAGGTGGGCTACTTTGTTTATAACCTTAAAGCCAAGCATCAAGCGAGTGTGTATCAGGGTAAAAGCTAGTCCCATGATGTCTTTTTTTTTGTTTGTTTTTTGTCACAGACATTGCTGAATGATCTGGACAAGAGTACAGGGCGGTACAGGGACGAGGTCAGCCTGAAAACGGCCATTATGTCCTTCATCAACGCTGTGTTAAGCCAAGGAGCTGGAGAAGTAAGACATTTTGGCTGTTTCCACACTCGCCAGTTTTTAACACATCTTAATTTACTCTTTGACCAGATCTGTGCTTTCCTCTGTAAACATCTACCGAAATAACTCGCCTATTTGCTCTTAAAGGAATATTTCATCCAACAGTTCACCTTTAAGAAAGTGTTGTGTATAAAAACTCAAGTTCATCAAGCGGTTCTTTCTTTAATTATCCTGTAGGCCAGCCTTGAGTTCCGGGTTCATTTGCGATACGAGTTCCTCATGTTGGGGATTCAGCCCATCATTGATAAGCTCAGGTCACATGAAAACTCCACGTTAGACAGGTAAAGTCCACATTGCTAACTTTACATTTCTTCTTGTCTTATCCAGCAAATTTGAGCCGTTTGACTTTGCTGCATCTCTTTTTTTGTGTGTCCTCAGGCATTTGGATTACTTTGAGATGCTGAGAAATGATGATGAGCTCACGTTATCCAGGCGCTTTGAGTCTGTGAGTAGATCAAAACATAACATTTTATATATAAAAAAAAAATATATATAATATATTTATAGTATATAATATATTTGTTTTATTATATATTATGTATACATATGATCATTTTTATATTTCAATAATATAATATAATTATTTTTAAGAATTATGTATTTTAATTCAAAGATGTTTATTTAAAATAAAATATCCTGAGACTGAAGACTATTGTTTGGAATTTGTCTATTTTTTCCCCAGATGCATATAGACACGAAAAGTGCGACACAGGTTTTTGAGCTTGTACGGAAGAAGCTGGCCCACACAGATGCATACCCGCACTTTATGTCTATTCTTCATCATTGCCTGCTCATGCCTCGTGAGTGCTTTCCTGTCCCTCCTAATATCATCTCTTTTCCCATTGTGACATAGTGACAGCATCTGTCTTTCATCATATAGTTTTCAAATAGGTCCTATAGCTTACCCACTCTTTCCTACTGGGAATTTATTGTTTAGACTTAGTTGGTTTATAACTGAAACCATAAGAATAAAGAATAATGTACTTTCAGCTTGTCATTAATGCAAAAACTGTTCGGTTTTTGGCAACTATACAGTACAAAATTATTTGACCGCGGAAGCCACAATTGACCAATAAGAATCAAGTATGTATTTAACCATTGTTTTAAATATTTTTCAAATGTTTTTAAGTGTTTGAATATGCGCTTTGTTTTAGATAAGAGAAGTGGGAACACAGTGCAGTATTGGCTGCTCCTGGACCGGATCGTCCAACAGATGGTCCTGCAGAATGACAAAGGTCACGACCCTGACGTCACGCCATTAGAAAACTTCAATGTAAAGAATGTGGTTCGAATGTGAGTTTGCTTTTTTGTTTCAGACAACTTTTTTTTAAAGATTTCCTTTGGCAATCATATGTTGCTGTGGTGTATTTATAGTAAGCATGCTTTTTTTAATACCCTCATTAAGTCTTTGCCAAATAAACCAAGATTATCTGTACTGGAATAATGAGTTTTTCCTTTAATCACATCGCTTAACCTCCTTCAGGCTTGTCAACGAAAATGAGGTGAAACAGTGGAAGGAACAGGCGGAAAAAATGCGTAAAGGTCAGCATATGTTCTACACATTGATGTTTCTTTTACAGCAGGCTGTTTTTGCCTCCAGATTTATTGCTCTGTAACTATTGGTGCGTTCACATCATGTAGGAATTACCATTCTAACTAAACAACAATGGAAAATGTCTGTTAAACTTATAAATTGCAACTTGAAATTTTGCATTATTAATTTTAATAACTAGGCCATCATAACATCATGCAGATTGACATCATGAAACTATTTTTTAACGTACTTTTTAGCATTGAATGAAATGTTTATTTATTTGTTTATATTTTTAATTTCATGAAACTATTTTTATCTATACTTTTTTACATTGAATAAAATGTTTAATAGTTTATTTTGCATATTTATTTCTTTTGCTGATTATTTATATACATTGTTTTCATAAATTCATTTAGGAATTACCATTTTGACTCAACAATAGAAAACGTATTTGTAAAACGTATAAAGTACAACTTAAATTTTATGTACATATTTATGCCTTCGCCATCATGACAACATGCAAAACATACCAGCATGTAGTGAATCAATGTAAAACTCTAACAACAACAACAAGCATATGAAATCTCTATGGCATTATAAGCGTTGCCATATAAAATAATACTAACTGAAAATGACAATGTCATCAGCTCCGAATTGATTCTCTGAGTTGTCATCTCATAATTATGCTAATTGTGACACAGCCTGAATGCAGCCTATTTATGTATTCAGTTGGCTTAAATACAGTGTGTTCATTGTAGAGACATGTGACCTAAAATTTTGACCTGCAGACCACCATGAGCTTCAACAGAAGATGGAGAAGAAGGAGCGAGAGTGTGATGCGAAAACACAGGAGAAGGAGGAGATGATGCAGACGCTCAATAAGATGAAAGAGAAGTTAGAGAGAGAAATGGGCGAACATAAACTAGTCAAGCAGCAGGTGGCGGAAATGACTGCCAGACTACATGACCTCAGCACGGTAGGCTGATGATGTCACAAAACAATATAAATGTATTTCTAAAGAAGCAAACATTAATAAACACATCACTTTTTGGATATCTAGAGACAGATAGCCAGTGTTCCTGGAGGTCCTCCCATCCCTGGCCCTCCAGGTGGACCTCTGCTACCCCCTCCGCCTCCTCCACCTCCACCTGGTGGCATGATGCCTCCTCCACCACCTCCTCCACCGGGCAGCGCTATGATGCCGCCACCTCCACCACCGCCCCCTGGCGGACCCCCGCCACCCCCTGGACGCCCTCCTTTCGGTGGAGCTCCGCCTCCGCCAGGAGGTCCCATGGGACCATCCCTGAAGAAGAAAAATATTCCTCAGCCGTCCAATCCACTCAAGTCCTTCAACTGGGCCAAGCTCTCTGAGGTGAGACTGGCATGGTTTACAGGAGCGGACTGGGTCAGAGAAGAAAATCTTGTTTCTTAAGCCTCTGCTTTTAATCAAGAAACACTTCTGGAAGTCCAGTGACACAAATTAGTGTTAAAATTGTCCTAAATTTTACGTGGTTGTCAGCATTTGTCATAGATTGTAGTGGACTAGATTTTAAAATGGTATTTTAATGAAAAAAGTATATTTCATGATGTATAATTCTAGATACTTTTTAGTGTTTTTATTTATTTATTTAAATGTCATGAATCTAGTTTTATCTATACATTTTAGCATTTAATAAAATCTTGATTTATTTATTTTCCTGATTATTAATATGCATTTTTTTCTCGTCTTCATTTAGATTTATTTTATTTTCTCAATGCATTCTTTACTTTAGATTCAGAGTTTAACAATGAACAGAATATACCATGTGACTTACAACAAGTGACTTTAAAGTGGATGGTGATTGAGTTAAAATCTCTCCAACAGAACAAGCTTGAGGGCACAGTCTGGACAGACGTTGACGACAGCAAAGTTTTTAAAATCCTAGACTTGGTGGACATTGAGAAGACCTTCTCTGCCTATCAGAGGCAACAGGTCACTAAACAATGCTTCTTTCTCTGGTTTTCATTTTTTTGTTTTCTATCCAGGAGGATCTCACAAAGCATTTACTGTTTCTCATGCATGCTATTCATACGTTTACCCATGGTAATTCTGCATCACAGAGCATGGGGTTTGAATTAGCAGACTGTAAAGTGCATTGATATCACCAGCAGCTTTCTATGAAAAGCAGACATTGGCAAACCGTCCTCATTACGCCTGGTAAACCACACACTTAGTTGCATTATAAAGCGATTATGTCAAACTGCTTTACAGTCAAATTAGAGGGGGGAAAAAAGAGGTTTGGACCTCATTGGGTTTGTATAATCATAACCGTAATTTTAAACAATGCATTAAGTACTGTAAGCTGCTTTTAAAATACCTTTTTGAAGGCATGCTTAATACAGTAAAATGTATATTCATTATACCTCTCCAATTTCATCAAATTCTCACAACTTTATAGATTTAATTGACTTGTGAAGCATTATGGTATGGAAGTTTCTTTCTCATTCTCATATTAATTGCATTTTTATTTCTTGCAATTGCAACTTTATTTCTCATCTTTATGTATCAAATTATATCAAATGTATTTTCTTTGTGACTATATCTCACAATCACGATACTTCTTGTAACTGTGATTTAATTTCCTTCAGTAGTGGCTATTTCTCATAATTACTGCTACCATTGCGGAGCAGGTAGATTTGATACACTTGTCAAGGTGGAATTGGAGAGGTAGAGTAACTTGTGATGTTAAGCTTTAACCTTTCATTCATGATCAACTAGCATGCATCTTATAGTGCACACACACATTTACACTGCATTTACAGACCTCCCATAAGACTCTGTTTTCATGCACCCTCACGCTCACCATTCACCACCCCATGTAATGTCATCATGTGCACATCATGCCTGTTTGAGTTTGTCTTGGCTGAATTCACTAGACTACTCTGTCTCTCTAACATGTGCTGCATCTTCCTTGCTTCTTGCCTGCATTTTAGGACTTCTTTATGGTCAATAACAGCAAGCAGGTAAGTGGTTGAACAGATCTTAATAGTCTTTGCATCATCTCTAATCACTCTTTCTGTGTCATTCATTTTGCATTCTCAATGCATTATTTACTTTAGATTCAAAGTTTAACAATGAACAAAATATAGCATCTGACTTACAACTGGATGGTATTTCTGGATAATTGTGGAAATTTTTCTCTCTCAATTTTGACTTTTTTCTAGCAATTGCGAGTTTATATCTTACAATTAAGACTTTTTTTCAGAATTGCAAGTTTATATCTTGCAATTTGGACTTTATGCAAGTCTGACTTTATTTCTCGCAATTGTGCCTTCTGACTTCGATCTCGTAATTGCAAGGAATAAAGTCAGAATTGCAAGATATAAACTCGCAATTGTGAGGAGAAAATAATGAGATAAAAAGTTGTTTAACAATTAACTTTTTTTTTTATTCCATGGCAGAAAATAGTAACAAGCTTCTATAGTATCTAGACAATATATAAATGTGGAAATTGGTTTTCTTTCGTTCCAAATCAATCTAATGTGACTACTTTATATAAATTATGACTAGTTTATATAAACTTTCCATTGCGACTTCTTATCTCACTATTTTTTCCTCATTATTGTGAGTTTATAACTCACAACTCAGAAAACTGAGTTTAGATCCTGCTATTGTGAGAAATAATGTCAGAATTACAAAATATACAGGTAAGCTTGCAATGGTGAGGAAAAAAATTGTGAGATAAGAAATCGCAATTAACTTTTTCAATTTTATTAAAAATTTTATCATTACAATTTAATTTATTTTTTCTTCCAGAAACAACCTTCCATAGTATCTAAACGGTATATAAATGTGGAAATTGTTTTTCTTTTGTTCCAAATCAATCTAATGTGACTTTACTGGTAGAGTTCATATAAACTTTCCATGCAGGTTTACAATTCTGACTGTATTTTATTTAAAGTTGTTCTTGAGTGAAATGTATCTCCTTTTGACTGCAGAAAGAGACTGAGGAAGATGTGTTGAGCTCCAAGAAAGTCAAGGAGCTCTCTGTGATCGATGGCCGCCGGGCTCAGAACTGCAACATCCTTCTCTCACGGTGAGTGATGTGTCTGACCCGGCTTTGAGTTCACCCCCGGCTGCCAAGTGTGTGTGGACCTCACTGACCTCCTGATGTAATGCCATATCATGTGGGTTAAACCTTGTGGTTCCTCCGTCCAACCTCCACCTTGGTTATTGTATTTCCTATCAATGAAAGAAATACCACTCTTTAGTTTCTTCATATATGTAGGAGGTGGCTTCCTTGAATTCTTTTTATAAATCAATGCAAATATTGTCTCTAAATATAAGTCAATATAAGTCTCTAAATATTTACAGGAACCATTCCTCATTAATTAAAGTTTTAAATCGTTTAAAACATATTTTTTCACTCTTGAAAACCTGGTTGTCAATGCCAGGAAGGATATTTGACTCACAGATCGCAGTGGTTTGGAAGTCACGTGTTTAAAAACGTTTTACACATCATCGCCCTTTGGGTCCTTATTCATTACATATTTTGGCTAATTTGATTATACTTTCAGCTTGCAAAATATAGTTCATTTTAGAAATTATATGTATCAAGGCTTTGTTTAATGAAAATACTGTAGATTCATTTGAGTATGTTTCTTGGATTTATTTGGCAAGTTCACATCCTAAAGAGAGCTATTACCATTTCTCTTGATATAGTTATGCACAAAAGCATCAGCTTTGTTTTATTTTAATTTGGCATGTCTCATTACCTTGATTTCATCTTTAAAGAATGTTTTGTTAATTCAAACCTCAGGAAATATTTTATACACTTACAATAGGACGATCAAGCCGCTCTAACCCAAAATATATGACATACTGAAGGAAAACACTACTGCAGGTCCTAGTTCTAGAACTCTTGGGTTGGTGAATATTAATATTCGGGGTTTAAATTTCTCCCATTTATAGCTTTATACATATGTGACTGAAGTGTGAAAAGAGAGCTTGACACTTTAATTTCAGGGTTCCAACTGGGTTTCTCTTCTCAGTGGTGATGTTGTCTTTTTACATAGTTTTACTAGAGGATCAAATTCTTATTTTAGGTTAAAATATCTATTTTCTACCTCAGGACTGCCCTTTTAGTATGAAACGAATCCCACAAAGCAAACTGTAACAGTTGATGGCAGCTGCCAATCCAGATGGTCTCGGATATATGACGGCTCACTGACTGACTGTGGTTTGGCATGGGACCCAAACACCAAAAGTTCTCGTAAAGCTAAACTTTAAAATACATGGAAAAAAAAAACCCAGACCAATTCCAAAATCTCTAGGTTCACTCAAAAAAAAAAAAAATCCCCACTGCAAACTTTTATTAATGACAGTTTGTGAATAACTGACATGACTACGTTATGCAGCCAATTTTTGGGTTATGGTCGGGTTAAGGTCACTATTCTGGTTTCTGAAACATTAGGAATAACCCGTTTACATGCGTGAGCAGAGAGAGTTTCTCCTGTATACATGGAATTGCAGTATCCCGATGTAAACGGCGATGCGTGGTTAGGTCTAGACGTACGGACAACCTTAAAACGCAATATGCGTCATTTCCGATTCTTCTTCCTGTATCCAAAGACAACAACAACAGCAGCATGCGGATAATGAATAGACGGGCTTTGGTTCGGGGCAGATAGCGATCGCCTTTGTTTGCGCTTTGATGCTGGTAACGTTACTGACCTCGCTCCAAAAGTATGCTGTGCTCATAGACAGTAAAAGAAGGCTCTGCTGCGTCTCGCCATGTTTACTTCCGGTATACAGCACGCGGATTTTTGTATGCGCCGAGAAGTTTCTCTACTCAAAAGGCCAAGATTCCTTGCGAATAGAACATGCGCAGAACACAAATCACTATGGGGATATGCCGATGCGCGTTTACACGACCAAAACTTCGGGTTAGAAAAGGCGGGGTACCCCAGGTTAATATCCCGGTTTTTAAAATCCGGGATATGAGCATATTCGGGGTTTTGCCGGTGTTTACATGGCCGTGCGCGACCGGGTTATTGCTAATATCCCGGTTTTTTGAACGGTTATTGGCTGCATGTAAACGTAGTCAGTGATACTCTCTTTAGCGCACATTAACAGCTGTCTTCAGCAACATCTGTAGATCACGGCCTGTGGTTCTATTACACTCTCATCCTCCCTAAATGGTCTCTTAGGATTCTCCACAAGCAGAGATTGGGGTGTAATCCATTGTACAGCCACCGAATGGACCACCCAAGCTGAGATTCACAGGGATTTAAATAGTTTCGCTTGTAGCCTGTAGAGTCATTAGTGTTGGTTTAGGAATGGTAAATGTGGTGCTGGACGACGCGGTGGAGGGTGAGATGGTGGTCTGGATATAGAGGTAGATGAGACTGAGGAGTAACATATGTTCAATAATTGCTAATTAGAGCTCAGTTCATATTAATCTACTCAGTGTCGAAAGTTTTCATTTAGAGGAGGAATTGAAACCTAATAAGCCAGTTGCACAGGAATAGGTCAGAAAGGACTATACACTGCAGAAACAAGTTAAAATATCAACAAACAAAAAAAGATTAAATTTATTTGAGAAGCAACACTGTATACGAGATTAAGAATTAAATTGATCAAAAGTGACAGTAAAGACATTTATAATGTTACAAAATTCAGCAGCAAATCAGCATATTAGAATTATTTCTGAAGGATCATGTGACACTGAAAACTGCCGTGACAGGAATAAATTACATTTTAAAATATATCAAAATGGAAAACAGCTATTTTAATTTGTAATAATATTTGACAATATTACTGTTTTTAAATACATGCAGCCTGAGAATAGAAAACAATTCAAAAGAGACCAATCAAAAACTCAAGTATCCGGGTTTTAGGTTTGTAAATAACAAAAATATTTTCCATTATTAAAGGACACTTCTTCAATGTAAGACAAATCTGATGTATGTTATTGAAACTTTTGTCAGTTTTATTTTAGATAGCCAATAACTTCAGTGAATTAATTTGGCATTAGAGCATCATTCTCATTCTAGAGAGCATTTCATTGGACAAAAATCTATAGTATGTAGTGCAAGATGAGTCATAAATACTTTTGTCTGTTTTCCTGGATGAGGAAAATGCCTATATATCTGCTAAAAGGGAATTTTGTCAGCATCGTCACTAGCATACAGATGGCCTCAAAGCCAATACACATGGACTAAAGGTTAAAAAGCTTTGATTTTGATTTCATTGGGTCTTTAAAGGTTTGATAATGGCATCTCACAATACTGGTAAAGTATCTGTGACCACAAGAAATGGAAAGTCCTCTGCAAGATTTGTCCACGACTGTGGTGATTAAATAATAAACCAGGGAGTCCTGCGGTTACACTAATGACCTCCTAATAATGACGTTGGGTTGCCTCTGAATGAACTGAGGCTGCCATTATTTCATTCTTTTCCTTCCTGAGTTCAATTTCACTGACTACTGTAAGCATGTGAACTTTGTTAGAAAGAACTTAGTAACACAGAATGCTAGGAATTGGAAGTGCTGCTTGGCACAAACACCTACTGTAGACTCGAACATGGAAAGTGCTCTGGCCGTGTTTCACGTCAGCTCTGTGGTTTGCAGTCTCTCTGGATCCTGGCAGGGGAACGAAGGCTGCTCTCCAGCGCTGATCTCAGACCCGTCAAACACCTGTTCTTCTTGGCCTAAAGTCCGAACATAGCTATCCCTGGATCAGATGCATCTCTCTATCATTAATTTGCTATAAAAACATCGTTCAAACAAATTGGTGGAAAGAGCAGGAACTCATATACGACAAACTGACCACAAATGTAATGTTACTGTCAAGACGTAACCAGTGATGATCACAGATTATTTAAAGCTGGAAAATGCTGGGTTAACTTATATGAGTCATGCTATAATATCACTTCTTCACTTCAGTAATGATATATAGTGTTAGCCAGGAAATTCCTGGTAACTGGAACAAACACACGGGTTCAACATCGTGCCGCAAGATTAATAGCTCTTCTAAATAACATACACTAATTTATTTATGCTGTATGCCAAAGGAAAATTGATGCAAGTGGAGGAAATTCCTAGCAATTTCCTTTTCTCTATGTGATTAATTTGAGTTCACTGAGTTCTGTGCTGATGTGGATCTATCACTCAAATTTCATCTGTGAATTCATTTCAAATGAATTTATTTGTCCCAGGTTGCTTGGTCTGTATATCCTGTGCTTGTGTTTCAGGTTGAAACTTTCCAATGAGGAAATAAAGAGAGCCATTCTGACCATGGATGAACAGGAAGACCTGCCCAAAGACATGCTGGAGCAGGTGAGTGTCCAGGCATGAGCAGACTGCAATGTGAGGGACAAAAGGAAAAGCATAGTGAGACTGAGTTTAACACGAGAAATAACGTCACATTATGAAATATAAAGTCACAGTTATGGAAAAACTGTCACAATTGCGTCGTCAACTGTGAAATACAACTGCAAGTCACAATTACGGGAAATAAACAATCACGGAAAAGTCACAATTACAAGATATAGTTGCATTTGTAAGATAAAGTTGCACTTGTGAGCAATAAAATCACAATTGTGAGATGGAAAAAAAGTTGCATTTGTGAGATGTGAAGTCACAATTATGGAAACGGTTGCAATTGTGAGATTTTAAATTTGGAATTGTGAGATATAAAGTTGCACTTGTGAGAAATAAAGTTCCAATTATGAGATTTAAATTGACAATTGTGAGATGAAATTGCAATTATGGAAAAAAGTCGCATTTGTGAGATATATAAATTTGGAATTGTGAGATACAAAGTTGCATAGTCGCTATTTTGTGAGATATAAAGTTGCATTTGCGAAATATAAAGTTGCTTTTGTGAAGAATAAAGTCGCAATTATGGATGAAAGTTGCAATTGTGAGATATAAAGTCCTAAATGTAATTGTGAGATATACTGTAAAATTGCAATTATGGAAAATAAACAATCATGGAAAGTTATAATTATAGAAAACAGTCATATTGTGAGATATAAAGTCGTATTTATGAGATTATGTAATTCTATGAAACTAAATTACAGTTCCTTTTTTTAATAATCTGAAACTTTATACTAAACTGCCTTTCAAAATTTTGTCACATGAGAGGTTGAGGATTATTCTCTATTATTAGTTCTGTTTAACTAATGGTGTTTCTTTACTGCTCCAGATGCTGAAGTTTGTCCCAGAGAAGAGTGATGTGGACCTATTAGAGGAGCACAAACATGAGTTGGACCGCATGGCAAAGGCAGATCGTTTCCTCTATGAAATGAGCAGGTATGACAGTTAAACAAATATAAACTGTCATTGTGCAATGATAAATACAGAAATGCGCTGCAACAGTTCACAACACAACCAAATACAGAAACGCGCTGCAAATAGCACTGACCACAATGGAAATGTTTTCAGGGCACCCCAATAAGTGACAAATCCCGCTGTGTACAGCCGATGTCACTCAACGGCTGTCCGAATTCACTCACTCGTTTTCATTCACTCCTTCAAGTGAACTGTATTACTGGACTAACGTAGGGATTCGTGAATGAGGGTTTAGGGGCGATTTCGGATTCAGCCAACGTAATTTCCTTATTATTTTCTCCTGGGATGTTCCCATGACAACGCAGCACGGTGTCCATGAGCTGCTGAATAGCTGTTCTTACGACAGAAATGACTTATTATTTCTGTTAACATCGCAAATAAATACATTTTATACAAAAAGGTTTTTTATAATATGCTTTATTTATCTGTGTGAGTGTCTCAACTTTAAAAATTACGGTCTCATCTTTGGACCCTACATTACCTGTCTTACCTATGAAACTTATTTAAACATAACATTACAAAAAAATTCAATGTTACTGACGTATGGATTGATATCTTACCCTCTTGTTTTTCTCTATCTTTTTTTCTATTTTATTTTTATTTTTCAGCTCTTTGTTAACTCTAATACATTTTGTATATTATATACAAAGTTGTATGTCATAAACATGCCATCTCTGAATGTTTTGCAAGAAAAAAAAGTCAAATATAAAATAAAAAGTAGACATTGAGCAATAAGCATGTCCCATTCGGGTTCGTCACTTATTGGGGTCCCCTGGAAACATTTTGGTTGTGGTCAGTGCTATTTGCAGCGCGTTTCTGTATTTGGTTGTGTTGTGAACTTTTGCAGTATTTGGATGTGTTGGGAGTATTTGGAGCACACATGTGTTGTGAAACTGATGAAGATGTTTTCTTAATTTGCGGGTGTTTTTCTATTTGCATGTGTTTTCTTCATTTGCAGCGCGTTGAGCCACCATACTTTTGCCCATTCAAAACAATACGAGTGACGAGCCATGTGTAATTCTATAGTCTTTGCTTGTACTCTGTTAAATTTGCATATAGCGCAGGAATTGAAGATCGGATTTATATTAGTTTTGTGTCACAGTTATGTGGTCAAGTGTAAATGGAAGAGATTTAAAGAACAGATAACTGTATCCCATCATTAAAAAAACGCATGAAGTGACCGATACCCAAAAAGGCCCCGTTGCTGATTGGCATGGATTCTTTCATGATGTTGGCCTAGTACATTGTGTGTGAAGAATATCTGATCCATGAAGGCCACCCACCACTGTACAGTGACTTATTCAGATCTGTTTAGTTTTTTCCACACACACACACACACACACACACACACACACACACACACACACACACACACACACACACACACAGGAAAAGGGTTATGAATCCTGGGTGACACATTGATCTGGTCAGCCTGAGGATCCTATTCAGCATCAATATTTGCTGTAACTAAATAAGTACTATCTCATCGTAGCTATGCAGCTGCCTTACACTTTCTAACAGAGGAGCTGAGCCAAACAAAGCACAGGTGCCTTGGCTTGCTTTGCTTGCTTTTTCTTTCTCCGTTTATGAGACCCTGGTGAATTTTTCACTCCGCTGTGGCTGATGTGTTTGTAGTATAGAGGATTGAAGAGAAAGCTTTCAAAGAATCAACTTGGTTGTCAGATTTTAGTCCCTCCCTAGGCTGTGTTTGGTCCCTCGGCAAGTGCGGTCACCAAGGTTATTGTCCCCGGCACAAGAGTGCTGAATGTAACACAGCAGCGTCAGTTTCAGATCACTGGTTCAGGCTGTTTGTTCTTTATTCAGTGGAACCATTAATGCTGTGTTACAGATCATATCCGTTTTATCGTGTCCTGAGCGGGACAATAAAGTTCCCCTGCTCATTTAGAATCTATTATGGGTGATGTAGTGTGCAGTCTTTTTAATGGGCCTTGCTTTTATATTTGATGTATTCTCCCTTTTTCCCTTACCCAATCCTTTTCTTTGTCCTTCCAACAGAATAAACCATTACCAGCAGAGGTTACAGTCTTTATACTTCAAGAAGAAGTTTGCTGAAAGGATTGCAGAAATTAAACCTAAAGTTGAAGGTATGTTCATGTGCTCTTTAAATGCATTTGCATTGCAAAAAATAGGGCTGTTAGTAGATTACATTTTCTAAAATTAGTTTCAAACGGCCCCATTTTTAGCTTAAGAAAATACTGTATTCAAATTTTCAGATTCATTATAATACCATAATATATGTAAATTATAATGTTAAAAAATAAGGTGATGAAAAATTACGTTTCATGCATTTTATTGTTTTTAGTTTCAATTTATTGTGAAATATTATCATAAAGTATTATCCTAAAATGCATGTCAAATAGGTATTATCAATTTTATATATATATATATATATATATATATATATATATATATATATATATATATATATATATATATATATATATATAAAGTTTCAGTATAGTTCATGAACATGAAACATTTAGGATTTTTTTTCCCCCTTGCGTGGCTATTTGTATTTCACTTTGCAGCACTGATCAGGGCCTCAAAAGAGGTGCTGCATAGTCGGAATCTCAAGCAGCTGCTGGAGGTGGTGCTGGCGTTTGGCAACTACATGAACAAAGGACAGAGAGGCAATGCATACGGCTTCAAAATCTCTTCGCTCAACAAGATTGCAGACACCAAGTCCAGTATTGACAAGTGAGAAAATGTATCTTTGTGTTTATGGAAGAATAAAGAACACAGTGATTTATATTCAAACTTTTATTGTCGCTTTTGTCCCGTTGCAGGAATATCACTCTCCTACACTACCTGATCACTATTCTGGAAAAGAAGTACTCAAAAGTCATGCTCTTCTCAGAGGAGCTGCAGAATGTGCCGGAAGCTGCAAAAGTCAAGTAGGTATAGCTGCGGATGGGCTATAGCATGCGCTTCTTTCGTCAGCTTTACGATTTACAAGCCTGTAGGGTCTACTTGCGCTAAATGGATTTTGGAAATAGTTTTTGCGGTGTCACTCCCGCCCACCACTGGGCTTAAATCCATGCTGTGGGTCATACAAGCTTTTGGTTACTCACATATCCAGAGGAAACCCCTAAATTATAGTCGGAAGAAATGGGGCCCTCGACTCTCCTGGCTCTAGGTGGTGAGATATATAAGTGGAAGAGAGATACATGGCCAGCATAGCAGAGAGAGTGTGAATACAGCTCCACTCCATGACCTCTCGAGTTTTGCGTGCCAACAAATATGGGCGAAGATGTGAGTGATACACTTGTGACACTTTCCCTCTTGGAAGATAGTTTCTAATTTTGAGTCATTCCTCATTACTTTGCCTTAAAGGGACCGTCCAAATGTACAGTAGAATGTCCACTAAATTAGTTTTTAGTCGCGCCAGCGAGACTAATGTGATCATGCTCGGTCCACAAGTGAAGTCACAAGACTAATTCTGCCCGTGATCTCTGAAATAAAGGACTCTTGTTTGCCTCAGGCAAATCAGTCAGTGTCATTTATTCAGAACTACAAATGAAAAATAATATGTTAAAAGGGTCACAAGCTACAATGAGTGGACAGGTTTTTCCATAACCACACAAGTATGTCTCTGTGTAATTTGATAGTTCAGTCTGTTGTGTGTAGGGAGGAATAAAGGCGGCACAGATTGAAGACAAGCAGCTATCAGTCCCACAGAGAGGTCATTTCTGCAGCTATGAATAGCTCAGCTCAAAACAGAGCCTTTCACACACATTATATTATTAATGGAGTCACTTTAGTGCTATCACATGGGTTAAAGTTCAGATGAATGGCTGTTATATATATATCTGTGGTTCTTATCAGTGTGACCGCCGGTTTGGAAAAAAGGCTAAAAATGGTTAGCCTGTATGGCATATGGATATAATTGTGTTATATGGCATAGGGGAGAATGGGGTAAGATGTGCCACCCCTTAATATAGCAAACTTTGAATTGTTTCTGTTACATCCATATATTTAAAAAGGGCCCACCATATGCAGCTGACTGTGATTGAGAGATGTACATAAGACAAATATTGAAATAAAAAATGCCACATTTGTATAAAATATTTAAAAATGTTTTATTTAAAAAAAAAAAGTATATAATGTGTTAATATATTTAATATAATTGTTTAAATTTTAAAGTAATTTTATATGGCAGGTACAATGAATTTTATGGTAATATAAAATAATAAAAATACTTTTACATTTAATTTATATAAAATATAATAATTAAAAACATTTATAAATATATGTCATACTTGTTGGTATATTTTAAGATTGTTTTAAAATAACAATCTTAAAAAAGATTACATTATAGGAAATTGTCATGAATGCTGTGGGGTAAAGTGTGTCAGATGCTGCATTAACTAATAATAATAATTGTAATCTTTCTCCCATATTGTTTAACCATTAAATAAAAAAAATATTACAAAATGTTGAAAACTGTTTCACAACACATCTATTATTGGTATTGAACTTATTTTACTGAATGTATTAAAAATGTGCTGCAAAATAAGACTTTGGAATGGGCATTTAGAATGATATTGTTCACATTTTCCTCAATTATTCAACTTACCGCTTGACATGGCACAACTAACCCCTAATTAATTGTCATTGGATTTCTTCATATATATATATATATATATATATATATATATATATATATATATATATATATATATATATATACCATCATATATCATGCCCGCTATGTTATACATTTCAGTTTATAGCAGACATCCTAACTAAAATATTAATTTACATCTAATTTTCCTTACCTAGAGAACAAGTTAAGTCAAAAGTGGCACAGCTTTACCCACTCTCCCCTTATAGGATGCATTCTTGACTACACATTAAATAAAATGATTGTGTGATTTATTTATTTTTTCTAGCATGACTGAACTGGAGAAGGAGATCAATAATCTTCGCAGTGGCTTGAAGAGCGTAGAGAGTGTAAGTGCTGCATTAATCCTCTTTATTCACAAGCTTAAAAGCAAATCATCTACACAGCCTCTCTCTCATGCAGGAGTTAGAATACCAGAAGAAGAGTCCTCAGCAGTTTGGGGATAAGTTTGTGTCTGTAGTCAGCCAGTTCATCACAGTGGCCAGTTTCAGCTTCTCTGATGTCGAGGACTCCCTCGGTGAGGCCAAAGAACTGGTGAGTGTGTGTTTGCGTGTGCTGGACTACTGCATGCGTTTGTTTGTGTGTTTATGTTTAAGGTGCACATCCTGGAGCAGCTGAGCTTCTTTCAAAGGCCAGCTGGAGAAACAGGCTGCAGTTACCCTGGATGTCCTGCTGCGCGCAGGAGCTGACCTTCAACCTCTTACTGTGAACGCTTCCTATGTAGTGACCCTGGCACTTTCACTGGCCCCTGCGGGCCCTACAGGACGTCGAGGAGGAAAAGGACATACAACTGTTACTGCTTTCGCAAGCTCCATCTGTGCAGAGGGAGGCACACACGCACCCACCTTATATTATCTTCCAGTCCTGTGAGGGGAAAAGAGTATATGAAATGTCAAGGTTTTTGAAAGCCAAAATGCAGCAAATTCATGATATTGTGCTTTTATGACGGTCAAGTCAAGTCATCTTCATTTATACAGCGCTTTTAATGGATTGTTTCAAAGCAGCTTTACAGAGATAAACATATAATTTAAGGTAACAGATTGTTTTGGCTTTATAGCGGTTCTTGAATAATGTTATTTCCAGCTAAAGTTAATTTTGATTGATTCACCTCCATCGAAATGATCAGACTTTAAACGCGAACCTGTGATTAACGCTGACGGTGTTCACATGCTCATTCAGAATTGATTCTATAGTTATGTGCTTTTGAAAATATGTGCGCAGGTTTATAATTCATACAACCCAGCCTAAACAAACTACTTGTCTTGCCTATACATTTTGATACAGTATTTTGTTTTATTTTATCACTTCGGGGTACGCGAACCGAAATTCACAACGCTTCATCTGTAGAGTGGGAAAGGGATCCTCCATAGGGAGAGGATAGTTGACATTTCAGCACTGCATTGTCATCGGGTCCAGGCAAAGCTCCCTCGTCAGATCTGGATACGGCCTGGATCCGGCAGGCTGCGGGAAAACGTCGGGATAAACAAAGACACTAATATTAGCGTAGATTAGCGTAGACAGGATTGTGAATGTTTTGTATGTCAAAATCTTGGATAAATGGGACAGCCCACCTCAAAAGTTCTTAGAAATGTACTCTTTGTATTCATGTTGGTTTCATATTTCATAATATCTGAATGGTTACTTTTATTATTTAAATATATACATATATACACATTTTTTTCTTTTTCAATAATCATTAACTAGTAATGCATAGATATTATTTTCATCAAGTTTTTGGGGAGTCACACCACTTGACAACCTGAATTAACCTTGCCTTGACAAAACACCAGGATAATAACTCTGTTATTTTAGTATTGTTTATATACTATTGGAGTAATAATTAATCATTTGAATTGGCTTTTATCCTTCAACTATTTAGTTTTAGGTTTAGTTTAAGTTTTAGTAATTGTATGTGCTTTTGTCATATATCTTGAATATTTTTATTTAGCTTTATTTTTATTTCACTTTCAGTAGGGCTGTAACGATACGCGATATAAAATCGAAATCGCGATACTCAGGTCCACGATCCTGTATCGCGATGTGAGAAGGCAGAATCCTGATCACACCCCTTCCAACAGAGTTATCCTTCCTGTCCAGAACCAGGGCTCGAATTTCGGCGCGGGATTGCGGGTATTGGGCATAATTCTAATCATTCCCGCAGGTCTCCCATTTATAATGCGGGAAATTCCCGCAATCGTAATCCACACAGATGATAAAATCAAATCATTCTTTTAACAACTATCTTCCAGACGCAATTTCACAAACAGCTTGAGTGTTCAGCGGTGCCGCGCGCGTCTTCTATCTCTTCTCTCATAATGTGTTGTGCAAGGCAGGCGCTGCATGCGGCGATAATACACACTCGCGTTTTGGAGTCGGGACCATAGACTGTAAAAGTCTTTTTAAGTCTTACCAGTTTAAACATTCAAGCAATTTTAAACTAATCAGTGCTCGCGCGCTCTCTGAGAGATTATTTTCTATGCGCACATTCATAGAAAATCCGCCTCAAAAACAGCTGGCCAGTAACTATTTTTCGCGGATTATATTGCTTTAACACGCAAAATTGTCAATTTCGGTCTTTGTGAGTAGGCTATACTCTAAACATAGTCGGTTTTGTCTTTAATAGGCATAAAACGCATGCCAGTAAATGAACACAGGATCCGTGCACTAGCTCTTAAAGTGACGGAAGCCATATGTGTCTGTCATTAATTTTGTTGTCAAAAAAACAAAAGACGGCTTTAAGTTAAAGGAATCAGGATTAATAGCCTATGTATTTAATTTATTCAGGACTAAAATACTACCCAGTGTTATTTTCCATTTGATTACTTTATTCAGTTTCTGTATGTGAATACTAGTGTTAGACCTATTCAAAAACTTTTCTCTTTAATTGTCTTTATTTGTATCTTTATTCTATTGTATTTATTTGTGCTACTTCTTTCAATTTAATTAAACAATTTAAATCAAGCTTCCTTGTGATGTGTAAATTCTTAACAACAATATTACCCCATTGTAAAAATGCAATGAGCGTAAACATTTAGGCAAGATAAATGCCTAAATAGTTTAATAATTTGCATAGTTATTATTGTTCTTTGGTGTTTAGATTATACAGGTTTTTCCTAATGTTATTTAATAAAAAATACCGGTATTTTTTTTCTTCTCTCAAAATCTCTTTTTTTTTCACCACAAGCCCCGCCCCCTCAAGCCCCGCCCCCGTGATAGAATCGCGATACGAATCGAATCGTGGGTCAAAAATCGTGATACGAATCGAATCGTTGGTTTGGTGTATCGTTACAGCCCTAACTTTCAGTAATTTAGTTACTCAACTTAAATTATTTCAGTTAGTTGCCAAGGTTACATTTTTAATTTTAATTTTAATTCCTTTGACGTTTTAAAATGTTCAACTAATATATTTTTTAAAAATTTCAGATTCATTTTAAAATGAATAATAGTTGTAGTTAACAATAACAACACTGCAAATCATTTGACATTTTAATACAATACTTATTGACCTTGATACACAGCCATGAGGGTATGCAGGGGTCGTCTATGATATCATTTTCTGGTTTGTTTTAGGGTTTTTTCCCCCCTGCATTTTAGTCACAGCGGACAAAAGTTCAGGTTTTTCAAATATTAATTAGCAGTGGAACAGTTTTCTTTTGTCTTGATTATTCCATCATGACAGTTGACATATTTATTTTATTTTATGCCTATGTATGAACTGCATTTGATAGAAAGGTCATGCATGTAAATGGACAATAACATGCCATATGCACTCTACAGCAGAAAATCTTTACCTCCAACCTAACCTAGTCCTCCTACCTGAAGTCTGAGACAGATAAGAAGAGATGTAAAAGCAGGGCAAAGGAGAAATAAAAATGTGCCTCTTGGCTCTCAGGCACGTACAGGCCCACGGAGGATCTGTTCCATATGGCAGTGATAAAGGCACATCAAAGGCATTGTGGGAAGGCTAGGCCTCCTCCCCTGTGGTGAGACGGCACGAGGCAACAGCAGTGCCATGGCAAGACTCCAGTCCCCTGTGTTTAGGCTGTAATCAGGCACTGCAGAAACCTTGGTTAACAAGACCACTTTATGCTGTGCTACCGGTGACCGGATAACTAGCAGTGCGTCACACAGTTCATTTACTAGAACTTCATTAGACCCCCACAGTTTGTTATGCTACTGTTTGCCCATTCCACTGCACTTTGTTTGCCCTTTTTTGCATTGTAAAAAACTACTCTGTTGTCACTACATCTTACATTCATTTTTTTTATGACAAAAGTACAAATATGGCTTTTTGTGATCAATTGGATATTGTTGTTGAAAACTGTGCTGTACATATTACCATGCTATTGTAACATTATTTAGCAACATTCAGTTACCTGTAAATTATTTAATAAGTGTATTTAACATGTTACTTTAAAAAAAATTCGTAAAAATTTTTTATTTTATTTTTAAACTTTTACTAGAAAATGGTCTCTCAGCTGCATTATGGAGCAGTAACCACAATTTCATTTTCTTTCAAGTCTCAGAAACCACTAATGGTCTGGAAATTATAAACAAGCTAGTCATTTATAGCTATTATTTTAAAAACAGCCCACAGAAATATGTTGCAAGAAAAGAAATCCATTGTTGTGCCAGAGTAGGTTTGTGCCTAGAGTGTTTAAGTTTTTTCAGGATTTTCTTGAGGGATTCATGTTCATGTCACTACTCTGAAAGTAAAGAGAGCAGAAAATGGCTTTCATATGACCAGTGCTTCTGTTCACCAGTTCTTAAAGGCAGTCAAGCACTTCGGTGAGGATGCTGATAAGATGCAGCCTGACGAGTTCTTTGGGATATTCGACCAGTTCTTGCAGTCGTTTGCAGATGCCCGTCAAGAGAACGAGAACATGCGCCGACGTAAAGAGGAGGAGGAGCGCAGGGCACGAATGGAGGCTCAGGTCTGTGATTATACATTATACATAAAGTTTTATAAAAATATACTCATCAGCCACTTTATTAGGTGCACCGTGCTAATACCGTGTTGGACCCCTTTTGTCTTCATTTTTCGTGGCATATATTCAACAAGATGCTGGAAACATTCCTCTGAGATTTTGGCATATTGACATGATCGCATCACTCAGTTGCTGAACATTCATGATGCAAATTTCCCATTCCACCACATCCCAAAGTTGCTTTATTGGACTGAGATCTTGTGAATGTGGAGGTCATTTGAGTTTAGTGAACTCATTGTCATGTTCAAGAAACCAGTTTGAGGTGATTTAAGCTGATTGAGTGATTGAGCCAGGTAGGCTGTGGCATTTCAACAATGCTCAATTGGACCAAAGTGTGCCAACAGAATATCCCACAGCAGAAATCCAGACTCATCAGACCATGCATTTTTCAATCTTCTATTGTCCCATTTTGGTAAGCCGGTGCGAATTGTAGCCTTAGTTTCCTGTTCTTAGCTGACAGGATTGGCACCGGTGTGTCTTCTGCTGCTGTAGCCCACCTGCTTCAAAGTTCAACATGTTGTGCATTCAGAGATTCTCTTCTGCAGACCTCGGTTGTAATGATAATGATCATCTCAAGGGGTTATCCTCTAATAAAATGAAAAAATGAAATGAATGATATAATAATATTTGAGTTACTGTTGTTTTTTTATCAGCTCAAACCAGTCTGGCCATTTCCTTTAACCTCTGGCATCAACAAGGCATTTTTGCCCACAGAACTGGCGCTTGCTGGATATTTTCTTTTTTTCAGTCCATTCTCTGTAAACCCTAGAGATGGTTGTGCGTGACAATCCCAGTAGATCATCAGTTTCTGAAATACTCAGACCAGCCCATCTGGCACAAACAACCATGCCACGTTCAAAGTCAACTTAAATCACATTTCTCCCCCATTCTGATGCCCAGTTTGAACTTCAGCAGATCGTCTTGACCATGCCTGCATGCATTGAGTTGCTGCCATGTGAAATTGTTAATGGCAGTTGAACAGGTGTACCTAATAAAATAGCCTGTATTTAACTTGAAAAGTTAAGTAACTGACAGCCTCTGCCCAAGCCAAACAACTTAACTCATCTCATCGGGTCTATATCTCATCTCTTCATTCTACACCCATTTACTGCTAAATATGATGTCCTCTTTTTTTATGTCTTTCAGCTCAAAGAGCAGAGGGAGAAAGAAAGGAAGGCTCGAAAAGCCAAAGAGAACGGAGAGGACGACGGGGGAGAGTTTGACGATCTGGTGTCCGCTTTGCGTTCTGGAGAGGTTTTTGATAAAGACCTGTCAAAGATGAAGCGCAATCGCAAACGCATAAACAGCCAGACATCAGACACCGGCAGGGAGCGTCCAATTACCAAGCTTAACTTCTAAATAGCAGTCATGCTGATCAACCACTGAGACGCAATTCATTGCAACCAAATAACCTCCTTGCAGTGGTGAATGTCTGGAGGACACTCATTAGCTCCTCTCCTCATATTAAACACCATCACTGGTAGCGGAGGAAACCATGCTTACCCAAAGACAGTCTGTTTATCTTGTGTCATGTGACTGTAATGGGCCACCTGTCTAAATGCGGAGAACTTAAGAATATGGCTGCCAAATGAACCTAATTTAATGATTCATTTCATCAAGTGTGCTGGAGCACCAGGATTATTATCAGAGATTGAGATAAATGTGAGTTTACTGATTGCTTATGATTCAGTAGCTCACGTTCATTTGACCACATAAACTTGCAATTCTTGTCGACCCCTTTTTTCTTACTGTAACAAAACAAATCGTCAGAAGCGTCAATGGCTCTTGGCACCCATGTGAACTACTCCATTTTTTTGCTTTTCTGACTGCTTTTCTCTCAAAGTGGGAATGGATGGTTATTTAAAGAGGTTTAATGACAAGTGTCTGTATATAGGTCACTGAAAAGCTGTAAAGTGACTGTAGCCCTTTAAGAGAGGGGTTTGCCCTTTCTACTAAGGGTGTTTTCTTTTATACATATAGAGTGTTTTTAAGGAATATTACTGACATCAATAACCTGGGCTGTGGGTTGCTTATTTCAGAAAGTTGACTGCATTGTGATATCCGGTACAGGCTGACTGGGAATGATTTTTTAAAGGTGTGATTTTTAGGGGCCTCTGGTGCCCATGTTGTGTCTTAAACACTGTGGACGGTCATTGTACAGACTCTATGCAGTTTCTGATGTCAAGTGTTTAAAGATGTGAAATGTAGTCATATTTAAAATGATCTGTAAGTAATCGGATCAAGGCAATACTCTTCTTCCCTTACATTCATCCTTCCTGTCTGGAGTCTCATGTTTTTTTTTTTATGATCAGCCTAGTTGTATGACAAAGTTTCCTTTTTCAGTGCAAGATACCTCCATTGGACTTTTGTAATTTTAAGGACAACTCAGCCTTCCATTGTAAGATGAATCATAAGAGAATAAATGGAAGAATCTGAAAAGTATTTACTGTTACAGGCTGTAGCTTTAAGTCACAATAGGGTTTTATGATAAACAAAAACGGAGACAATACTTTTTTAGTAAAAACTGTCACCACACTGTTTTTGCAGGATCAAATGTAGTCAGATGATGCCTCCTGGTGGCCATTATTCACAGCTCAAACGATGTCAAAAATATCATTTAAACCAGAACTGATTATGTGGTACCATCTTAGGGAAATTGTAGCGGTCACAGCACAACGTTTATTCAATATCTGAAAGTGTTTGCATGATTTCCTTTACAAAACCTCTACATCAGAAGATTGATGTGCTCCCAAGCTCAGAAACCTGAAATCAGGCAGAAATTGATAGAAGATTAAATCAGCACAGAAGGAAGCCTCCACTGAGGGGGTCGTTGCTCTCCTGGGTGAAGCTGGCCACACCGCTGTAGTGAGCATGACCTCTGACCTCTACTACCACAGCCCTGAAGTCCCCACACATGGTCTCCTTTAACAACAGAACAGCTGCAAATGACTGATTTTGCTAAGGAATCAAGCATATAAAATACATTTCCAGGACTACACTCTAAAAATGACTGAACTGTATTTTATAATACCTCACTTATTTACAACAATTAACAGAAATTAAAACATGTTTTTATTTGCTAGGTACCTCTACTGCTGTTCCTGTAAATACTGATCCTGTAGTTCCGCTCTGGAAGCTTCTGGCCTGGTTCAGTGCGATCAGGCCTTTATGGTACTGAAGAGCGATACGAGCGGTGACGCCAGACCCCGTAGGGCTTCTATCCACCTGACAAGCCATATAACAGACATCGCCGGTCACATAAACTGAAGAGCAAAAGACCAGTTGATATAATTTTAGGATGAACAGTCTTGAAGAGCAGAACTTCCTGTCACCTGCGTATGGATTGATAAACATGTTAGCCAGTCACAACTGGTTTTACCTGCGCATCAGCAAACACACACACATTGGTCGTGGGCTCTTCAGAATAACCATCTTTGCCGTCGGTAATGATTGTGCCATAGAGGAAGGCTAGATCCTCACTGACTGGATGGTGCAGCTTTACCTAGGGTCATTACAATAATTAGTCCAATAAATTATGCTAATTATAGATTAATAAAACACAATGTGGAATAAAGTAGGCTTGTGTTTCTTAAAAAATGTAATTAAAGAATCAAATATAAGGTCCTATTCGAAACCAAAATTCAGAAATGAATAAATGATTGATAAATGAACTTTACTGTAGTAAACACTGCACAATGCCAAGTTGAAATACTGGTTTAATTCAGCCGTATATGTTTGAAGCAGAAACTGATTCAGAAGAAGTGGTGGAAGAGTGAATTTTACAGGCTCTTCTACAAGTCAGGGCCGGTTTTGCCGACAGGCAAAAATAGTTAATTAAATGTATGAAAGCTGCGCACACGCTGTACACTTTTACTGTGCCCTGTCCACACACTGCTTGTATTTGTCCATTTCTTTTACTAGATTATACAATCCTAAAAAACGACTGAGTCACTCTGACAGGCTGTCAAACTCACGCGCGTTGCTCAGCAACCGGGAGTGGCGCGAAAACACCTGACAGCTGGTTTTAGCGCTTTAAATGCGCTTTAAACGCCCCTTGGCGGTTGTAGGCTATAAATTATCCTATATTATATACTCTTTTATTATTAAAAGAACACCCAAGCCATCTGGATCGGCTTTCCGAAAACGAAGGAAGGAGGAGGAAGAAAAACGGGCCCAAAGCAGAGCTATGTAGACTAACTTATATCATCAACCTCACAGCCAGTGGTTAAATTGGGCCGGGGCTCTCCGGGGCTCAGCCCCGTGCCGGTGTTCCGGAAAATTCTGTTCCCCTGTTTCCCCTTCAGCACGCATGCGCAACAGCAAGACGAAAATCATGATCTCACGTCATTATTCCGTGCAAGCTCCTAGACATATATTGTGCAATGATTGTGCATCGCGGTGTTTTTACTTATTCTCCATCACAGTAATGTACATTTTACTCTGTTTGTTAGATAATCTGCAATTACATACAGGTTTTAAAGCATAGAATGTATATTTTCAGATGTTTATGGCTCAATCGGATGTAGATAACGTTACATCATACTTGCTAATTCTAGTTCCCTTTCGAGAGGTCTCTCCTATTGCGTAAGTAGCTTACGCTATGGGAAAACTCCTTTTCTCGAGAAATATTGAAGTCTTTATGTAAAACGCATTGCAGCTGCACAGCATAAAGCAGTGAGCGAGGCAGCTCGGTCATTGGCTGTGCTGCGGCAACTGCACGAACCTATGACGGGGCGACTCTGAACCCGCTTCCAATGAGCGTGCTTAACGCCCGCGCGCGTCAGAGCCCGCCAAGATGGGCGTGGCTAAGGGCTATATATTGGGCGCCCCGTCATCTGAGTCCTTTAGATTTAATCTCCTTCAGCAAAGACCTTCTCTTCGCTGGATCCTCCGGATTTTTGGAGTCTTTTCGCCGCCGCCGTCGACAACCCTACAGCAGGACTGCTACGAGGACGCCGGCGCCTTCAGCCGCCTTCGAACGCCTTCTGCTAAGCCATCCGGCGCGCATCATATCCTTTTAAAAGCTATCATTCTAAGTGTTCGCCCCCGCGACACTTTTTCAAAGCTAAAAGAGCAAATTTAAAGGCGTTGTTCCAAATGCCTTCCTGCGTATCGTGTCGAGGCCTCCTTCCGGACGGGGATCGTCACATTATCTGCTCTCGCTGCCTGGGCCCGGACCATGCAGAAGCTGCCCTTACTCGAGGCGGATGCCCCGAGTGTGACACCCTGGGCCTCACCGAACTGCGCGCTCGCTTCGCCGCTTTCGCCGCGAGAGAGCCCACCACCACCGTGCTACCATCCCCTCTAGCTGAGCCGCGCAAGAAGAAGCGCCGCTCGCAGAGGCCGCCAGAGCACGCGGATTGTAGTGACGTCACGCCGGGCCAATCCCCACGTGCTTCACCGCCACCCGAGGATTCCCCGCCGCCAGTTCAGTTCACACAGGCGGACCAGCACCCCTCCAGCAGAGCGATGGGTCTCGTCTCGTTTGGCGCGTCAGGGGATGACGAAAAGGATGACAGCCTTTCCCTTGATGCTGCATCCGACGACTGGCCGGGCTCTTCCTTCGACCCCGCACCATCGACGCCAGCGGACACGAGTGTGGGCTCCAGCATGGATTCGGAGATCGTCTGCATCCTGTCTAAGGCCGTGGAAGACCTCAGGCTCGATTGGTCTTCCCCGGAAGAACCCGCCCGCAGCCGACTGGACGAGTGAATCCTGCAGGGGCGCCGGCAGGCCCCCCGACAAAGGCCCTCCCCGTTCTTCCCGGAGACGAACTTCATGACGAACTTACTAAGTCGTGGAAAGCCCCTCACTCCGCCCACCTGAAGCCTTCTTTCTCTTCGTCACTCTCCTCTGTGGACGGCGCGAAAGAAAGAGGCTACGAGGGAACCCCGCCCCTCGAGGAGGCTGTGGCCAACCACCTGTGTCCACCCTCCAGCGCGGGTTGGAAAGCCAAAGCTTCTCACCCCTCGAAGCCCTGCCGATCTACCTCAGCTCTCGCCGGTCACGCATACGCCGCCGCCGGCCAAGCTGCGTCAGCGCTTCACTCCATGGCTGTCTTCCAAGTTTATCAGGCCAAACTTCTCCGCACCATGGACGAGTCTGGACCTGATCCTGAAGCGTTCAAGGACCTGCGCAGCGCCACCGACATAGCCCTGCGAGCCACGAAAGCCACCGCCCAATCCATCGGCCGTGCTATGGCAAACTTGACTGTCCTTGAGCGCCATCTGTGGCTGACGCTAACAGAGATGAAGGATGCGGATAAGGCGGCGTTCCTTGACGCGCCTATCTCCCAAAGCGGCCTGTTCGGACCAGCGGTGAGAGAGTTCGCTGAGCGCTTCACCGAAGCCCGGAAGGATTCGCAGGCTATGCGTCACTTCCTGCCCAAGCGCTCCAGCTCGTCGCAGAGCCGCCAAAGACCGCCGCAGCAGCAGCGAGTCAGGACGGCGCCTCCCATCTCTCAGCCCAGACCAGAATCTGACTTCCGACGCCGCTCGCGCTCTGCCAACAAGAAGCAACCGCCCGAGCGACGGGGACCTCGGCCCAAGATTGTGCTGAACCCGGAGCCTCGTAAGTCTTCCTAGCTATAGGGAGAAAAAGAGAGAGCGCGCGTCTCGCAGAAGCCGGACCACTCTCTCCAAAACGTCTAAAACATTACCCAGTCCCCTTACAGGCGGCTGGAAATGTCTGTACAGCAGCTAATGGGCAAGCCGCACAGCTCGCTCACCTGCAAACAAACGCCCTTTTAACGGCGACACACAGAAATCACATAAAGAGTCATTTTCTGCCTGTGTCACTAAAGTGTCACGTGTCCACACTAAAGTGCGTATTCCCACATTTCAAAACTGTCAAAACAGTGCCAAATGCTTCCCCGGCTCAGGCTGGACGCCCCATAAATGTAGATCGTGTGCCCACTGTCATGTATGCACCACTACACATAAGCACTGTCCCCACAGTTATAAACACTTCCCCAGTAAAAGCGGGAAATCCTGTCAAAGTAGCGCGTGTGCCCGCTGTAATGCACACACCCCTACTCACAAACACTGTTTACATGGCCAAAAACCGACCGCCACGAGCGGGGGGTTTTATGAAAGTGGCGCGCGTGCCTACCACAGTTTATGCACCCCCACCCATAAGCACTGCCCATACAGTCACAAAATTTTCTCCAGCCCGCGCTGTGAGCGTTACAGATGCGGCGAGCGTGCCTGTAATCTCACACGCACCCCTGCACTCGGCACTCAACAAAGCTGCTCAGCGCGCGCCCGCGCCTCTGAGAGCCGTAAGCTCGGTGTTAGCACAGAGCGATTCGCCGGCGGGAGCCATACGTCACTACGACACGCCCCCAACCAGCATTCAGCCCATATCTGTGCGAGCGAAAGCTTGGGAAAATATCCCCGACATGCCGAAATGGGTTCTGAACATAATAAAACACGGTTACTCGCTTCAATTCGCTCGCAGGCCACCCCGCTTCTCAGCGGTGGTCGAGACGAAAGTGAGAAAAGATGTTTCACATGTTCTACGCACCGAGGTGCTCAAACTGATAGAGAAGGGCGCTATAGAAACTGTTCCTCCCTCTATGAGCGAGGCGGGTTTTTACAGCCGCTATTTTCTCGTCCCGAAGAAGGATGGCGGTCTCCACCCCATCCTAGATCTCAGACGTCTGAACAAAGCTTTAATGATTCGCTCGTTCAGAATGTTAACAACCAAAAACATCCTCGCGCAAGTTCGCCCAGGGGATTGGTTTCTATCAGTGGATCTGAAAGACGCTTACTTTCACATTCCGATAGCGCCTCATCACAGGCCATTTCTGAGATTCGCTTTCGAGGGACAGTCATACCAGTACACAGTACTACCATTCGGCCTATCACTGGCACCCCGTACATTCACGAAATGTATGGATGCAGCACTCTCCCCCCTGAGACAACGGGGTGTGCGAATACTGAATTATCTCGACGATTGGCTAGTCCTAGCACAATCAGAGAGTCAGTTAATGACGCACAGATCTTGGATTACCAGCCATCTAGAATGCTTGGGTCTAAGAATCAATTTTGCAAAAAGCACGCTATCTCCCAGCCAGAATATTTCTTTTCTGGGAATAGTGCTAGACTCAGTGCAGATGACGGCGCGCCTCTCATCAGAGCGCACGCTCACTATCCAGCGCCTTGCAACATCGTTCAGAGCGGGCGCGCGCGCCCCCGTCAAGCGTTTTCAAAGGATGCTCGGTCTCATGGCCTCGGCATCAGCTGTACTCCAGCTAGGATTGTTGCACATGCGTCCTCTCCAGCGCTGGCTCAAGAGCCGTGTCCCCACTCACGCGTGGCGCTCGGGCCATTTTTTAATCAGAGCAAATCACGGCTGCATAAAAGCCCTGACGCCCTGGAAAGCTGCCGACTGGTATCAGTCCGGTGTGAGTTTGGGTGTGAACACAAGGAGAAAAATGATCACGACAGATGCCTCCAAAATAGGTTGGGGGGCCCTTTACGAGGGCAGGCCCGTCTCCGGCTTGTGGTCAAACCCGGAGAAGCGCCTACATATAAACTGTCTGGAACTGAAAGCGGTCGCTTTGGCTCTCAGAGCCCTGCTTCCGTACCTAAAAGACGAGCACGTCCTGGTCCGTACGGACAACATGACGGTAGTCTCATATATAAATCGCCAGGGTGGACTCAGATCGAGCTCCCTTCACTCGATGGCCAGGGAACTCATCTTATGGTCCCAGAGCAACCTGCGCTCGCTAAGGGCAGCGCATGTGCCGGGTGCCCTGAACCAGGGAGTGGACATGCTGTCCAGAGACAAAGTTCTCCCAGGGGAATGGTTTCTCCACCCCCTGACGATCCAGTGGCTATGGCAGACCTTTGGCAGAGCAGAGGTCGACCTCTTTGCCTCCAAGGAAAATGCGCACTGCCCCCTCTTCTTCTCAAAGAGCACAGACGCGCTCGCCCAAATCTGGCCGGACCGCCCGCTGTATGCCTTCCCCCCGATCGCGATGCTACCTCAGGTCATCAGTCGGGTCAAGGAAGAGAAATGTGCAGTGCTCTTAGTAGCCCCACTCTGGAAGAACCAGACGTGGTTTCCGGAGCTGATGCAGATGATGCAATCTGCCCCATGGCCGATTCCGCTGAGGCTAGACCTCCTCAGGCAGGCCAACGGGATGATCCTCCATCCCCGCCCCGATCTGTGGGCCCTCCATGCATGGCCCCTCAACGGGTTCCCGGGGACCTCCCCAGTGGAGTGTTGAGAACCATCACGGAGGCACGGGCGCCCTCTACGAGGCGCTTATATGCCCAGAAATGGACGGTGTTCAGTGACTGGTGTAAGACCAGGAACCTGAACCCTGAGACATGCGAGGTACCGAGCGTGCTCGCCTTCTTACAAGAGCTGTTGAAGGCAGGCCGCACCCCCTCCACGCTTAAAGTATATGTGGCTGCCATAGCGGCGTCACATGATCCTGTGGCAGGACGCACACTAGGGAAAAACCACCTAGTTGTTCGTTTCCTGAGAGGCGCCAGGAGGATGAATCCCCCACGCCCCCCCTCAGTGCCGATCTGGGACCTGGCCACGGTCCTGGACGCACTCAAGAGTGCCCCGTTCGAACCTCTACGAACTGTGCACCTTAAACAGCTCTCGCTCAAAACCGCTTTCTTGCTGGCTCTCGCCTCAGTCAAAAGAGTGGGCGACCTGCATGCGCTGTCATCAAGCGCTGCCTGCCTGGAATTTGGACCTAACGACAGTAGAGTTGTCCTTAGACCAAAACACGGGTATATTCCTAAAGTGCTCTCCACACCCTTCAGAGCACAGGTGATATCTCTGGCTGCGCTATCGTCTCCAGCAGACGAAAGTGACGCTAATTTACTCTGCCCAGTCAGGGCGCTCAGAGTATATTTGGAACGTTCTGCCCTGTTCAGACAGACAGAGCAATTATTCGTATGCTTTGGCGGCCGCACCAAAGGTCACGCTGTTTCAAAGCAAAGAATATCGCGCTGGATAGTTGATGCTATAGCGCTGGCTTATGAAGCCAAGGGCCTTCAGTGCCCCTTGGGCATCAGAGCTCACTCTACGAGAGGCATGGCCTCCTCGTGGGCGTGGTCGAGTGGGATACCCATTCAGGATATTTGTGCGGCAGTAGGCTGGGCCTCGCCGTCAACATTTATGAGGTTTTATAACCTACAGGTCCCCTCATTACATTCCAACATACTGTCGGTCTAAATATAAAAAAAGTATAGACTGGAGTGTGTACATGCTGAGCATTATCTCCTCCCTTACAGGGTCCGTCTCTGACTGACTTAGAGGGTTTTTTATGCATATCAGTACATAAAGGTGCTTGTGTGTTTTTCCACTGGACGGCCATTGGGCCGTTCTACATTGTCCCGTATAAAGCCCGCCTTCGGCCGGCTCGTTGGATAATTACTTTGCTTAAAGGCTCAGGCATCTGCCTCTGGCTATAATAGAGCGAAGTCAGCATGCACGGCGTTTTACATGGTGTTCCCATAGCGTAAGCTACTTACGCAATAGGAGAGACCTCTCGAAAGGGAACGACTCGGTTACTAACGTAACCTCGGTTCCCTGAGAGGAGGGAACGAGTATTGCGTAAGCTGCCGTGCTTGTGCTTGGTCAGTTCGCTTCAGTCGATTGAACCTAAAGGACTCAGATGACGGGGCGCCCAATATATAGCCCTTAGCCACGCCCATCTTGGCGGGCTCTGACGCGCGCGGGCGCTAAGCACGCTCATTGGAAGCGGGTTCAGAGTCGCCCCGTCATAGGTTCGTGCAGTTGCCGCAGCACAGCCAATGACCGAGCTGCCTCGCTCACTGCTGTATGCTGTGCAGCTGCAATGCGTTTTACATAAAGACTTCAATATTTCTCGAGAAAAGGAGTTTTCCCATAGCGTAAGCTACTTACGCAATACTCGTTCCCTCCTCTCAGGGAACCGAGGTTACGTTAGTAACCGAGTCGTTATACGTTCTTTTTATTATTATTTTTATTACTGCGTGTGTGTCGGTTTGCTGTAGACATAAATAAACTATATTGCACTGTACAAATAAGTAATCTGTGTTGTTATTCTCATTTACGTTATTTTATGATATTCGTCTACTTGAAGGCCCAGAAAAAGTGGTTCTGCAATATTACATTTTCAGTATTTATAACACACTGCAGTGATGCTGGTGATGTATTTAAGTGTCATCTTCATGTGTAAACACTGTCATCCATCGATCAGTCTCTTACACTGAGGACACAGGGGGAACCGTTTTACCTGCTGGCCCAGAAAAAGTGGTCCCCCCCTGCAATATTACATTTTGAGGATTCATAACACACTGCAGTGATGCTGGTGATGTATTTAAGTGTCATCTTCATGTGTAAACACTGTCATCCATCGATCAGTCTCTTACACTGAACACACAGAGGGAACCGTTTTACCTGCTGGCCCAGAAAAAGTGGTTCCCCCCTGTAATATTAAATTTTTAAGGAATTCATAACACACTGTAGTGATGGTGATGTATTTAAGTGTATAATAGGGGATGTATAACACTTCACTGAATCTGTTAAACTATAAACGTTTTTTATTAAACAAAAACACAAAACCTACACACTTTACATACTTTCAACAACATACACACTTTCGAAAACTCACAATTCAGCTTTGTCGCAATGTGGAGAAAGGACCAAAAAGCTAAAGCTGGTTACTGAGATTTACTGTTCAGTGACATAAGGCAGTCTGGCAGTCTGCCATTCACCGGCCATCTTGGCGTACGCAGAACTAGAGAAGGAAACTCAAAAATGGCCTGGCAGCCACATAAGCCTGCCAGTGGCGCAAAAAGTGGGTATACCGGTATGTGTAGCGGAGTAGGCGCCCTCATAAGATTTATGAGGAGTAGGCGCCCTCAAAAAGATGGATAAAGCAAAAAAAAGCAAAAAAAAGCGGCCGGGGGCTAAAATAGAAATAGCCCATTCGTTTTGTTTTGTTTTGTTTTGTTTTGCTTAATCGGCGGCGCTGGGTTAGTGCTGGTGTAATGCATTGGTCAAAAAAAGTCAGCGTTAGCTTTTTTTCTGACACCGCATGAAACGCGTAGATCAGCGGCCCATTGGTTGTTTTCTTGATTGACACTGGGCTGGCCCAATCACATCTTTAATGTGAAGTTTAGAAAAATACTCTTTCTATTAGTATAGAAATTAGTAGGCTACAAAACTTATGAAAGTTTCCTTTATTTTTCAGTGCATTGTTTTACAATATATGGGTATTATATCATGGGATTAATATTATAACTATTATTATGTAATGTAGACAGACACTAACTAAAAGAGGTTTGAATTCAATCAAAAATCAATCTCGCCTAGGGCAACCAAAGGGCTAGAGCCGCGGCCCTGAGTCGATGTATCAGAATGGTAATGCAATTTATGTATAGCTCTCTACAACGTCAGACACATAACAGTAATTAATATGATTAGCCTTTGGGTTGACTGTAATCAAACGGATAATGATGTGTTGCTAATGTTACACAAACCATGTTCCCGTTCGCCATCTCAGACAGCTGCCTTCTAAAAATCAGTATCCTTAGAAAAGCTTTGAACAATTCAGAACGTCAGTGGAGAAAGTCAAATTGTTCATCATATACATAATTTACCCACTATATTGCTAAATGTGCCCGATTTTTTATATCAATAGAAAAATATACCGGCATAACCTGGCCTCCCTTGAGACTCCCCTGCTTCACAACATAATAATGAAATGATGATATGCTAAAGCTCGCCTGAATGTTGATGTGATTGGATTCATTTGACCAGTTCTCTTTATAAACCACTTTTATTTTTTTTATTTTCATTTTTCATTTTTAGTCTTAGTTAAGAATAACAACACTGGGCCAGTTACCTGGGATTTGACAGCATCACTCACAGCAGTCGCTGCATCCACCAAATCTCTGGTTTTGGACTTGTTGACATCCAATCCAAACTTCTCAGCACTCACAAAAGCATAAAGAGCTCCACCATAACTGATATCTACAGCGATGGACTCATATCCTGGTACAGAGACACTCACATCTAGAAAAACAAGGATGGCAAAGAATTGAATCGACTAATATAATAATATAATTGCAATTTCTTTTATGATCGCATTGCCATGCTCTGATCATAGTTGTCACCTGTAGCGAAAGCAAAGGCTGGCACACTGAGAAATCTGACAGCTCCGGTTTTCCCATTGGAATATTGTGTAAAGGCCTTCACTAAGCCACAGGGGCAGTGTATGTTTATCTGCGTCTCGGGTGAAGTGGGCTCTTTAATCAAACCATAATCCACTGCAAAGCGCCCGAGCGCAATGACAGCGTGGCCGCACATGGTGCTATACCCTTCGTTGTGCATGAACAAGATGCCGAGATCAGCCTCTGCTAACTCACTTCTGACCAGAAGGGCTCCGTACATATCATAGTGACCACGGGGCTCAAACATTAAGACCTTGCGAAGATGATCGAGATGCTCTCTCACATAGCGTCGTTTGGCAAGGATGGTGTCCCCCTTCACTTCTGGAAACCCGCTCAGGATAATGCGCAGCGGCTCTCCACCTGTGTGCATGTCCACTACTGATAAAACAGACCCGGAGTGAGGGGGCAGCTTTGGGAACTCCATAGATCACGAGTCTGTAGTAAAAACATTTTTAATGAATACATAAATAATGAAAGATTTGCAATAGTCTCAAAACAGCTGTATCTTTCTGATCCATCTTTTTTAGGGTAGTTTGATTTAACATGCAATGCTTTTTAAATGTTGCAGATTTATGCTAATGAGAACTGTCACATGAAGTTTAAGACAAAAGACAGTGCAGTTTTTTTTAGTGCCACCAAGTATATATAAAAAAGAATAAAAAACTTTTGAAATGAAGTCAAATATGACGTAATTCTACATAAATAAAATTAAAAAAAAAAATCAAACATGCGTAAATAGTTTATTAGCTTAAAAAATAAATTGGTTAATGTAAAGCTGAGGGGTGACACTGTAAAGATAACTCATAATACTGAAGAGGTACATTTACTAAAAAGATTGTATGATGTTCATTGTAATGGACTCTCAACTTACATCATAACTGTACTGTCAAATTGCTAAATGTGATTTTAGTAATAATCCTCCTACAACTGTTGTCCAATCTTCACAGTTATATTATTATCAGACCATTATTGACAAAAGTGTTCAAATGTAAAAATGTGTATTCGGCAAACTGTAACAACAAGCTATTTCGATGCTTTGAATCTGCATTGACAGTCAACCTTATGTAGGCTATATGTCTTTCTGGTAACATCAAAGCTTGCGGTGAATATGATACTATTATTAAAATCCCTGAGATCTAAGAAGACCATACGATTTTAGTACTGTAGCTCTAAAGGTTTGTTCATGCATCAATAAAAAAAAAATCAACATGTTTAAACTTCATGATATTTTTTTAGGACCATAAACAAACAGATTTTCCTTAAAGGGTAACTTAGCCCCATTGTACCCTAAAGCCTTTATGCAGAAAGACAGAAAGTTTAGTAAACACTTCATCGGAAATATTATTGAATGTTTAATGTTTTTACGTTTGTTTATTAAAAAACTGAAATGTGAAACTTCCCAGGTAGCAAAGAATTCTGGCCCAGATTTGGCATGTGTCTGGCAAAGCTGGCATTCATCCGGCACTGGCATACAGCATGTGGGCCAAACATGGCCCACATTTGGCAGAGATGGCACTGGATTTAAGACGGCACCCAAGACATGGGCCAGATATCAAATGGAGTATTTGGCCCAGATGTCAAATAAAGACATGTGGGCCATATATGTATGGCCGATCTTGAGCCACATTTAAAATCATTTAAAAATATTTTTGAGTAAAATCCCAATGTTTTCCCATACAGAAAAGTAATATATTCACATATATGTGAAACACTGTAAAATATATTTTACAGTGAAAATGTTAACATGTTATTTAACAATAACATGTTATGCATTTTAAAAATATATTTTCAAAATGTATTTCAATATATTTTACAGTGTTTCACATATTTGTGAATATGTTACTTTTCTGTATGGGAAAACATTGGGATTTTACTCAAAAATATTTTTAAATGATTTTAAATGTGGCTCAAGATCGGCCATACATATATGGCCCACATGTCTATATTTGACATCTGGGCCAAATACTCCATTTGATATCTGGCCCATGTCTTGGGTGCCGTCTTAAATCCAGTGCCATCTCTGCCAAACCCGGGCCATGTTTGGCCCACATGCTGTATGCCAGTGCCGGATGAATGCCAGCTTTGCCAGACACATGCCAAATCTTGGCCAAATTTGTTTGCTGACTGTAGCTTAAGCTGCAGGTAGCAACGAATTCTGGCCCAGATTTGACATGAAGCCGGCACGGCATTCAGTCGGCACTGGCATGAGGCATATGTGAACCAAACATAGCCCGGTTATGGGCAGATTGAACCGTTTTTAAGACGGCAAACAGGATATGGGCCAGTGGTTAAAACGTGTATTATTTGTCTCACACGTAAAATATAGAAATGTGGCCCACATATGTCTGGCCAGACTTATCCCACAGTTAAAATGTAATTTCAGATATTTTATAATTGATAATATTTTCATAAACACAGCTGTTTCCCCTATTCCTGTTTGCACCATGGGCTTATTGCTCTCTATTAACAAGGTTTAATTAGCCTAATAATAATTTAAAATATGAAACACCATAAATTTAATTGTTTGATTGTCTCATTTCATGCACAAGAAGGCCAATCGTTTCTTTCTTACAACGTCCTAATATGGCAAAAAAAAAAAAAAAAAAAAAAAAACCATTTTTAAAAAATGTTTACCAATCAGGTTGCATCTAGAAAAACGCGCCCAGAAAGCGCGCCTAAACCGCAATGCTTCATGGGTTTGCAGTTTTACCTCATTGTAGTCTTTACACTCAATCTTGTATTTTTGTCTTCTTATATATATATATATATATTTTTTTTTTTTTCTCCTTCAATTGAAACTGTGCAATCTTGCGATTTAGCCGGTTTAGTTAATGGTTTAGAACGCTTCAACACACACAAAAAAAAAAAAAATGTATTTATACTTCCGGATCCAGCGCTGCCGAAGAAGAAGTGGGCGCGCACTGATGCACTCGACTGCATTTCACTAACGGTTGCGGACTTCTCACCTCAAAGCGAGCGAAGTTTGGTAAGTGATCATTTTAATTTTAGAGTTAGTATAAGTTAGTATAGTCGGAAAGTGAAATGTTAAAGATGTGCCACAATGTATAATTGTAGCTGTTAAAATGTAGAAGTTGACTAAATGTTCGTCGATTACATTTAACGTTAAATGACATCAGACATCTTTATTTTTATTTAAATTTAAGTGACATCCACTGATGGATTAACATACTAAAATGTATAGCAGCAATTGGCACCTGAAACATCACACAAAAATATAAATATCATAAGGATATTGATTACTTTTGTTTATATTCTATTGATTGAGGATTTTAACAATTTTGTGCCCTTATGATATTTATATCTTCTATAGAGATTATCAAATTTTAAGTTCGATCATTTTTAATGCTAATTTGTGTTATATAAACAATATATCACGACAAAGTCCTCTTAAAATTTCAAATATGCAGAGACACAGAGAGATAAAATCAGTATTGTAACACATACAAAAAAAGTTTAACATTTAAGAAATAGCCTATACATTTTTTGCAATTATGCTAACTTACATCATTACAGCGATTACATGTTATTATCATGTATATTACACACTGGCAGTTTAAAGTTTTGAAAAACAGCTTGACTGTATTTTTTAGCAAGTAGCCTACACTGTTAACAATTTTCTTGTATTTTTACAGTACAGTACTGGCAGCAAGGTTGCCAGCATGGTACTGTATTTCGATTTACAGTAACTGTACTGTAATTCAATTTACAGTACACACGAACAGTACTGTATTGTACAGTACTGTTTGTACTGTATTTTTACAGTATTGTACTGTATTTTATAAAACAGTATTGTACTGTATTTTTACTGTATTTTGTCATTTTTGTCTGCTTCTGTTGTAATTAATTATACGGTATTGTACTGTAATATCTATATTGATACATTATTGCAAAACGTAATTTTCAAATTACTAATGATATTATAACTATATAATATGTAGTTATTACAGTATATAAATCTATAGGTAATATGCAACATCAGAATAACTGCAAATCAAAAGACAATCCAAACAATGTTCTGGTCAAAAAAAATTTTTATTGATCAATTACACTATTAAAACCATGTATGGTGAACGCATTTAAAGGGATAGTTCACTTTGAAATTAATTTTTGGTATGTTTTAGCTTACCTCAAAGGCATCTAAGATGTAGGTGTCTTTGTTTCCGCAGTAGTTTCAATTTTGATATTTTTAGGTCAGTCATATAATATAATGCAGGTCGCCCGCGCCCTCAGATCACTTGGATGTGGCTGTGATTACAAGAGGTAAAAACGATATAAATACTGCTCGTTTTCTCACACAAACCGCTCGTTTCGTGTCTTAGGCCATCAATGTGTACTTACATTTACGAGTCATTAAATCATGTTTAATTTGGACTTCTCTGTGCATGCTCTTTGAGGAAGTGACCATAGACCTGCATTATATGACTGACAGACAAGAACGGTTTGACCTAAAAATATCAAAATTGAAACTAATGCGGAAACAAAGACACCTGCATCTTGGATGCCCTTGAGGTAAGCTAAAACATACCAAAAATTAATTTCAAAGTGAACTATCCCTTTAAGTAGAGGTTGAGAAACTGCATGACTTGCAGCTATAGCTGGACATACTTAAAGGGATAGTTCGGCCAAAAATGATATTTAAACCATGCATTACTCACCCTCAAGCCGTTCGAGATGCATATGTCAATCTTGTTTCAGATGAACACATTTTCAGTTATTTTAGAAAATGTCTTAGACCCTTCAGTGGATATAATGTGAGGCAATGGGGTCCACCTCCTTCAAGTCCCAAAATGTGCATACATCCTTCACAAAAGTAATCCATCCGGCTCCAGGGGGATAAACGAAGGCCTTCTGAGGGTAATCCGTGCGGTTTTGTCGAAAAAATATACATATTTAAAACTTTATAAATGAAAATATCTGACTTCCGGCAACGATCGATGCGCGTTCACACGCTTTCGTGTTTTGTTTTGCTCTGCTCTCTAGCTGCGCTGGCGCGTTCGTTCTACGTCACGACGGTTCCTACGCTACGTCCTACCTCGTACGCCGACTTCCATCACCCGTGAACGCGCGTCGATCGTTGCCGGAAGTCAGATATTTTCATTTATAAAGTTTTAAATATGTATATTTTTACGACAAAATCGCACGGATTACCCTCAGAAGGCCTTCGTTTATCCCCCTGGAGCCGGATGGATTACTTTTGTGAAGGATGTATGCACATTTTGGGACTTGAAGGAGGTGGACCCCATTGCTTCACATTATATCCACTGAAGGGTCTAAGACATTTTCTAAAATAACTAAAAATGTGTTCGTCTGAAACAAGATTGACATATGCATCTCGAACGGCTTGAGGGTGAGTAATGCATGGGTTAAATATCATTTTTGGCCGAACTAGCCCTTTAAAAACTTGGCTGGGATTTTGAGGTGGTACTGGAACCTTGGACCGATGACCAAAACTGAAAAAGACATGACACACAAAAACACATATGACAAAATCTGTTAGCCACAGCACCAAAGGTGAGCAGACAGACAGTGGAAGAGAGAGAATTCTGTTGAAATAACAAAAACAGCCACAAAAAAAAAAGTTTTAAAACTTTAAGTTTAAAACATTGTATTAACATGGCTAATACTTACATAAAACTCCTTCCCAGGCTGCAAATTGTCCCACACTGTAGAGCTGTAAGAAATCAAAATAAATATTATTCAGTTAACGGTTATGTGTTTCTTGTTGAGGAAATATCTCATAAATCTCCTTACAATACAAGTTAGGTTAATAAAACATAAGCTTCACTTGACCTATCTAAATATTCTAACTTGATTTTTTGGCATGCATTTGACTTGTCTTTATTGGCTAATATATCATTAACTCTGATAGTCTGAAGTTTTTCAACAATTTACACCTTTATTTATATTTTTAATTATTATAATAATCATTATAAATGGGTCTCCCGCCTAAAAAGAAATGAAGTAAAAGACTAAACTGGTACCAATAGCCAATCTCTCTAAGCACAAATAAATCACCCATTTTGCGTTGCAAAGGAAAGTGCAGTATATTTAAGCCTTATTTGCACGCGTCTTATTTTGTGTCTAAACGACTTATTCAATTTGGTCCAGTATTGATCATAAAATCATCAAGTTCGCCATTCGGGAAACGGACTGCAAATATAGCAGTTTGAGCAAAATGTATATAACGTTATGTCTATTATAAGTGCTTGTTTTTACCACTGACAGGCTCGGGTGTTCCCTACAGAGATAGGCCCAACAGTTAGACTAACATGATGTCAAATGCAGTAATTTTATCTCGCAGACCATCGTAAAACACATTTAATTAAAACTCGACAGAAACAAAATAAAACTCACAAAAGACCATCTCGATTTGTCTTTCCACCGTTCCCGCAATCACCAAATCTTTTTTGTTCGAAATAAAACGTAAGGTAGCCTATTGTTAATTCACGGAGTTATAACGTTAGATTTGAAAATGTCAGGACAAGCAGCAGGGTGAAAGAGCAGATAACGTTAACAAACTTAACAGTGTTTTTGCAACCGTCGCTGGCTAAACTTCCACTGTCATTTCACATTAAAAGCTATGTAGGCTACACACTATAGCGTAAAATCCTAAAACCTTATTATAAAATTCAAAATGAACTTACCAAATTTCCAGATATCCGCAGAGTGAGATATCCGCGCAGAGTGAGTGAACTGCCGCAGTTGTGCTCTGACGTCAGTCAGGCGGCGCGCGCGCTCTCTGTTTACAGCAACCCTGTATTTTTGCCTGGCATATTACAGCCAGGTTACAGCTAGGTTACAGCAACACTAAAATGTACTGTAAAATGTTCCCGCTCAAACAAAATTACCCAGAATGCAATGCAAATTACGGTATTTTACTGTAATATAGAAATGCAGTATTGTACTGTAGGTTTTTACAGTACTGTGCTGCTAAATCTACAGCGAAAGTTAACAGTGTACCGTTAAATGTAAGTCAGCCATGGTGAGTAAAAGAGAGATTAGATTTGGACCTCCTAAACATTTGACATCAAATTTAGCCTATGTTTGTGTGTGTGTGTTTGCATTTCTAATCCATTGTGGATTTTGTTGTGGTATCACTCATTATTTATGCAATTTGTTAAAATTTTTGTTTGATAAATTATGTAACAAGTGAGCAAGTGGGTTTATGGGTTTTGATAGTTTGTCTTTCATTTTGAAATTAAATAAGAAGAAACGAAAAAAACAAGATTTCAGCTGTGAACCAAAAAATGAAAATATAGTCAAAATCTTATATTTTTGTTTATTAAAAAAAAAAACATTTTCTTGTTTCTGCTTATTTCATTTTGAACTGAAAAACAAACTTATCAAAACGTACACGGACCTTGTAGTCTTATTCATTTATGATTGTTTTTGTTTGGTGTGTGTCAGTGTGTGTGTGTGCTTTCTATATTATTAATAATTTATATAAATATTTTTTCAATTTATAATGTTCTCTTTTGTGTTTGTTGCAGGTTCAAGAACAAAAGACCTGAGTAAAGCCACGGTATGGAAAAGACTTGTTCAAGAGCTTGACATTCAAGAAGTTTTTTGTTTGTTTGTTTTTTTGTAAATTGTTTTGTTTAAATGTGAAAAAAATAAACATTTGTTAAGAATACTGTTGTGTTTCAGACATTTTTTTAGCTGAGCAGGGTGTATATAAAGTGGCTAGATCATGGTTTAGTTGAGGCTGACATGAATCAACCCAGACAGCAACATAGTGTCGGCCCAGATCCGGCCCACTTCTTGTACACGTGGATTCCACACGGCCCAGATGTGGGCCGGATCTGGGTCGACACTGTTGCTGTCTGGGAATTGTTTGGTCCTATAAAGGACCAGAATAGGGCCAGCTATAGTCATACATTTGGCTGAGATATGGCTATGCCATGGGTCATATGTGGCCCGAGTTCTGGCAACCAGACCTGGTCCAGAATAGGGCCAGCTATAGTCATACATTTGGCTGAGGTATGGCTATGCCATGGGCCATATGTGGCCCGAGTTCTGGCAACCAGACCTGGTCCAGTCATGTACCGTAATTCATTGCTGTATTTGGGCCAAGTGAAAGTGGGTTGTGTGGCCCGTCACTGGGCCAAACCAATTTTGCTATGTGGGTTACTTTTAAATGGAACAACTCTTACAAATCTGCTCTTTTCACCACTTTCTTGGATTTTGCTTTTCCAAATTTCACTGTGCAGTGGCTCTTTATTGCCTCTCTGTGGCCTGGATGAGAAGGACGAGCTGCTTTTTTTCTTTCTGTTTTTGCAAGTTAAAGAACAATGACGGTTACATTACATTATCACAAAGTGTATCATACTAGCTTATATGTATTACTACCATTAAAGCGTCTTACACGCAATAGAACTTTTTTATTTATTTCTGTGATGATAAAGCTGAATTCTCTGGATTTGCATTATTTTATTGCTGTTGTGTGAATGACAGGTTTAGCTGTATGAGCAAAACAAATGCAGTATCAAGGTAAGAAATGTGCTGTAAACAACAGCCAACATTTTTCAATTAACTGACCAGACAAATCATTAATAATTCACCAGGCCTGGCAGCATTGCAGCTTAATTCTCAAAACAACCTACAGGGGGCTTTGTACAGGAGGCTCCGATTACTGTTTCCAAACCACTGAACAGAGATCAGAGGTTGGGTTTGACTCTCACTATGTTAGCAAAACAATCTAACTTCTGCAGGGTCAGTGTTAAGTGCCACATGGTGTTGGTTTCTGAATCCCTTTGCCACCTAGGACTTCCTGATGCCAAGAACGCTATAGGCTACAAGATATGGCTCAAGGAAACACTTTCAGATTAACCCTTTTCGCCCTTTTGTCAGTCAGACACATCTGTCCAGTATCCAGGTACTAATGCAATACAGCACAGAAATAAGTGTAGTATAGGGATGGGCAACTTCGGTCACTTTACTGCGGAGTTTAGCTCCAACCCTAATCAAACACACCTGCACCAGCTGATCAATGTCTTCAGGATTACAAGAAGGCTACAGGCAGGTGAGTTTTTATCAGGGTTGGAGCTGACTTCTGCTGGACAGTATCCCTCCAGCCCGAAGTTGCCCATCCCCGGTGTAGTACAAGTTGCACAGTGCCAGCTTCAGACTGATGTATAAAGTAGGCTATATATTTGGATATATTAACATTGACCTTAAGACGTGCTGCAGACAGGACACCAAAGACAATGCAGAGCTCATCGCAAAAGAGACTAACCAAAGGTCTCTTCTGCAGTTTGTACACTGCCACCTGCTGCCTGGCTTCTCAAACCACAAAGTAGCTATTATGTTTTACAGTGTCTTCTACGGCCATTTCTTGAAAATGGCAGGGTATTCCACTAGCTCGGAACAGTAAAGGTAAAGGTCTGTGAAAGTGATTTTGTGCCTCTTTGGGATGGCACCACGAGGCTGAACCTTTTTTTTTCTTTTAATTTTAACTGAAACTTTGTCACCCATTTCAGCTGATAACTATTTTCCATAAAATAGGTCAATTATTTTACACCCCATGTAAATCTTACGATATAAATGAGTGCTATAACAAAACAATGCAAAAAAATGCAAACTTTTGCCACCACTGTATGGCTAAAATATGGTTCCTTTAAAATAAAATGCAATAAAAAAATAATAATATCCTCTTCAAAGTAGGAGAGATATGGCAAAAACATAATATCATGATTTTTTTTTCCCAGGAAAATCACGATTCACGATTTTATCATGATTCTTTTTCATGTCGGTTTTACTATTTTGCAAGTGACTGAGCATTACAGCCAAACTATGTCCCTATTTTACAAACAAAGCCTTACAAGGTAACAAAATATAAATAAAAAAGAATGGCAGACATTTAGTGCTTTATTTTTTCAGCTACAGGTGTATTTAACAGAAGCATTCAAGAAAGAAATTAAATGAACAAATATAAAAAATAAAACAGTACGTAGACTTCCAGGGGTTAAAGCAACAAACAAAAAAATCCACAGCCTGTCACGCACCCAGTTTAAGAGCATTTTTTTCTTTTTATAATTAGGAGTATAGTGAGTGAAATGAAGAGGTTCAATTGTAGACTAATCTTAATGGATGTGAAACGCAGCAGGCAGTCGGTCAGAACTGTATGAGCTGACGCTTAGTTGAACAGACACAATAGGCAGGGTCAAGTTTCAATTCTTTACTGAAGAGCTGGTAGATTTACATATGGGTATGTATGTGTGTGGTTCTATAACAAATCAAACAAAGAGATAAACATTAGGATACATAAACATTATACATAACATAAACATTATCAGCATTCAGGCCATATACAATCCCATAAAGAAGTATTATTAGACAGAATAATTATACTAAACATCGCCACAAGAAGGCGCTGATAGCACGTAAATGCGTTCCACTAGACATGTCATATAATCATGATAGAACGCTGATCACCGCGTGATAACAATCATCTCCAAAGTAACCGTACAACCAATAATAACATAATATCTAATACATTATATTAGTAACATATAGAAACTCTGAAATGATACTGAATAGAAAGTAATACAGCATATTCATACTAATCGGCTGGTGCTCGCGCTGACGAACATAGACTACCAGTTACTGAATATCAACGGAACAAAACATAGAAATATGAACTTACTTGGTATGAACGCACACGGCGACTCAATGTACAAGTATACCAGCTGAATGACCGTCGAACACTACAAATTTACTATATTCAAACTGTCGAGCACTATCGATTAACATTTGCGATGGATCTTTTCTCTCCTTCACAGTTCGCCTCAGCACGAATGTCACTATAGCAACCTCGCACGCTGTGATTGGTTTAAAACGTCCAGGACATTTAAGGACGTCCGGGCCTTTTGTACAGCCGCCCCCGAATTCAAGAACTGAATTCGATCATCTCAAAGGGTCTAAATTTTGTCCTGGTCGTCCTCAGGTAGAGCTGGAAGCTGGATGAGGCGAGCCGCGATCCGCGTGTAAGTCTTACCCTTGACATCTACACGGGCTGTCCGGACACGCCCATCGGAACCTGGAAACACCTGGGTGATCCTGCCTACTGGCCAGAGAGCACGAGGAAGTTGGGGATCGACAATCATGACCACGTCTCCATTTTCCAATGACTTCTTCTCGGTCCTCCACTTCTGGCGAGCTTGGAGACCAGGTAAGTAGTACTTGAGGAAATGTCTCCAAAAGTGGTCAGCCAGCAGTTGGCTGTGGCGCCAACGTCTGCGACTCAGAATCTCGGACTCTTGGTAGACTACCTGAGGTAAGGATGTGTCTCGACGGCCGATTATGAAGCAGTATGGGGTTATTGGATCAGGGTCAGCCACGTCCGAGGAGGTATACCCAAGGGGCTTTGAGTTGAGAATACCTTCGACCTCGATCAGAACTGTTCTTAGGACTTCCTCCGTGACGGTTTGAGCCCCGATGGTCACTCTGAGGGCTGTTTTGATCGAGCGGATCTCTCTCTCCCAGCAACCGCCGAAGTGAGGGGCGCCTGGCGGGTTGTAAACAAACTTTATCTGCTGACTGGCGAGGTGACTCTGTAGCTCATCTTGGAGGGTGGCGAAAGAGTCAACTAATTCCCGTTCTCCTCCCTTAAAGTTGGTGCCTTGGTCGCTCAATAACTCGAACGGCTTCCCTCGGCGTGCAATGAACCGCCGTAGAGACATCAAGAACGAATCAGAGTCCATACTGATGAGAAGATCGAGATGGACTGCCCTGGTGGTCATACACTTGAAGATTATGCCCCACCTCTTCTCGTTACGTCGGCCGATCTTAATTATGAAAGGGCCGAAACAGTCCACACCAGTCGAGTAAAAGGCTGGACGGAAATATCTCTGTCTGGTCAGGGGTAGGTCAGCCATGAGGGGAACTTCTGGACGACCTCTCCATTTCCTACACTCTGTACACTGACGCTGGTATCGGCGGACAGCTTCTCTGCCTTTCAGAATCCAGTATGTCCTTCTGATCTCTGTGAACAGTCTCTCTGTTCCGGGGTGATGCAGTCTATCATCATAATCCTTGATAATTAGCTCTGTAGTAGGATGTCGAGGGTCGAGGACCACTGGATGAGCAACATCCGCTTCTATTACCTCACAGTGTCGGAGACGGCCTCCTACACGAATCAATCCAGCAGCAGCGTCAAGCTCAGGGGAGAGTGAAACAAGTCTGCTTGCGGCTGACACTGGTTTGCCTGACTTTAGAAGCTTCAGCTCATCGGGAAAGGACTCTGATTGAGCTTGGCGAAGGACTGCTTGTTGAAGGTCTCTTTGAAGATCAGCAGTGGAGGTGTAGGCCGCCCCGTGGAGCTTCTGCCCATAGGCGTTCAGGCACTCCGACAGCGTGTTATAGTGCGGTGACTGAAGTGAGTGTGCAGTCGTGGTCATTAGCCCAGAGAAGGCTGACTGTCTTAACTCACTGCTTGGCTCTTCAAATGACAGAGAGGGCTGTCCGGGCCAACTATCAGGTGGCAGCTTGAGGAATGCCGGCCCCTGGCTCCACCGGCTTCCTGTAGCAAGGTCACGAAGAGGCTTGCCTCGTGTGATGTCGTCCGCTGGGTTGTCTGCGGATCTGACATAGCACCAGGTGGACGAAGCTGTTATTTCTTGGATCTCTGCCACCCGAGTTCCTACGAACACCTTGTAACGACATGAACTGGAAGTAAGCCATGTGAGCACGGTGGTGGAGTCTGACCAGAGCGTAGTGGAGTGAATGGGAATTGTAAGCTCTGTAGTCAGGAGTTGAGAGAGTTGTGCTCCAGTAAGAGCGGCACACAGCTCTAAGCGGGGTATAGATTGCTGCTTGCGGGGCGCAACACGGGATCTGGCGGCGATAAAGATGACTTCTACTTGACCTTCTTTGTCTTCTGTCCGCAGATAGGCCACGGAACCATATGCCTGCTCAGATGCATCACAGAAGACGTGGATGTCGTATCTGCAGGACGGGTGATCCATCTGTGAGCTGACATAGCATCGGGGTAAGGATATCTTCTCTAGTCCACTCAACTCTTTCTCCCACTCGAACCATGAAGCAAGGAGTTCCTCAGGTAACTGCGGATCATCCCAGTCGCGCTTTTTATCCCATAATCGCTGTACCAATATCTTCGCCCTGGTGGTGTAAGGGACAATATAACCGAGGGGGTCATATTGGCTGGCCAGTACATGGTAGATGCTGCGCATTGTCACAGTGGAACAGCGGCTAGCTCGGTGCTTGTAACGTAGAGTGTCAGACTGACAATGCCAGTGTAGTCCGAGCATAGACTCATGGACGTCTTGTTGGCCTTGACGAAGCCAGAGGTTGCAGGTATTAGATCTCGACTCAGCAGGGAGGTGAGTAATCACTGACGGGCAATTGCTGGCCCATTGTCGAAGCTCAAAGCCTCCGGTGGATAAGAGGGAACATAGTTGATCAACTAGGTCTCGGGCCTCTCGGGGGGAGTGAAGACTATGTAGACAATTATCAACATAGAATGATCTCTCAATTATCTCTCTGACTGGGTCTCCAGACTGGCTGTGGTCTATGACGTGCCTCTGAAGGGCGTAAGTGGCACAGCAGGGACTGCATGTGGTACCAAAGGGGAGGACTTGCCACTGATACACATCAGGGGGTTGTTCTGGCTTCAAGTCACGCCACAGGAATCTGAGTAAGGGCATGTCATCAGGGAGCAGTCTCACCTGGTGAAACATACCTCGAATATCACTGCTTATGGCTACCGGATGCTCTCGGAAGCGGAGCAGAACGGCTAGCAGTGATGAACCTAGCGTGGGTCCTGGAAGAAGAAACTCATTAAGACTGTGACCTTCATATTGGAAGGAACAGTTATAGACGACCCGATTCTTGTTATTATGTTGCACCATATGGTGGGGAATGTACCATGACTCTGTAGAGCTCGCAACTTCTCTCGGTTCCAGCTTGGCTATGTACCCTGCCTCCTTCAGCCTAGTGATCTCAGCCTGATAGGCCGAAGCCTGATCTGGATTCTTAAGCAGTCTCCTCTCAACACTCCTAAGCTGAGGGAGAACGGCTTCTTTGGCCATGGTCAGCTGTGGCATGCTCTGCCTCCGAAGCAGAGGCGTAGCATACCGCATCATCCCCTCTACCTCCACTCTCACGGTCTTCTCCTGCAAGAGCCTAATAGCTTCTTGGTCTAGCTTAGATCTCGTCACCACCTTGTCACTGCGGTACGGAATCACATCCATCTGCCATAATCTCTCTACGTGAGCAAACAGATCTGCGTTAGGGATGACAGAGGTAAAGAAGCACTGGTGCGTGTTAATCTCACGACGAATCTCATGCGTAGGACCTTGAAGAGTCCATCCCAAGCGGGTCTTGACTGCTGCGGGTCCACCTGGTGGGCCTAATCGGACTGGTTCAACAGGCGTGATGAGGTGAGGGCAATCTGACCCAATCAGCAACATCGGCTGCACTTTATCCATCTGCTGCAACGGGAGGCCAGTTAGGTGTCGATACCTCTTCTTTAAGGAGGCCACCGAGTAGGTGTGTTCAGCAAGACCTAGTCTCTCCGCTGTAAAGGCATGTTGGATGAGGTATTTCTTGTGGGGATGAGACACAGATGATACTGTGAAGGAAACGGCCGCCCCATGAAGCATCTGCTGATCCTGTCTCACTGTTCTCAATATCAGATCTTCTGGCTGTCCTCTGAGATTCAGCTGCTGTGCGGCTGCTTGAAGGAGGATAGTCCTCTCAGACCCGTCGTCGAGCACGGCATATGTCTCTAACGATATATCTCCATTCGTGATGATCACCTTACTCACTTTCAACATAACTCGACGGCTACTGACAGAACGGTCAACGAACAGGATGTCTTTCGTGGTACTCACAAGACAGGAGTTCTCTGGGGGATTGGGGGCTGTACTGGCAGTCGCGGCTCTCTCGTTTAGATCATGCAATATAAGAAGGTGTTTCCTGTTACAAGTCTTACACAAGGCTTTCAGTGTGCATCTGGAAGCGTGATGATTGCGGCCGCATCTCCAACAACGATTATTCTTACGAATCCAGGCCTCTTTCTGGTCCTTAGTTAACTCTTTGAAGTTGTGGCATCCATTAAGGAAATGACTGGCATTATCACAATAAGGGCAGTAGGCACGTAACTTCTCTTGGTTCCTGGCAGAGCTAGGCCGGGACTCTGGAGCGGACGCTCTGTGTTCACTGCCTGCAGCAGGCTTCTCTGTACCCAGCAGGAAACTTGTGGATCTCCCAGGAGGCTTGGGGTTGTAACGACCTTCTCGCTTCTTAATAGTTAAGGGTGGAGCATAAGTAGCTGTCTTGGCAGTGTCGTCTTGGACCTGGAGCTCATACTCTAACCAGTCTGCAAAGTCGATGAGAGTGGGGACTGTGATTCTAGATGGATGGACATATCTCTTAAAGCTGATCTGGAGCTCGTGGGGAAGCTTGCCTTGGAGTCTGGACACGTGTGAGCCGCATTCTAATTCAGATGCTCCCTCAGACCCCAATTGCTCCAACATACTCACTAATGAGCGTACACGGAGGGCAAAGAACTTGAAGGCTTTAACGTCACCTGGCTTGAGATTGGGACCTTCTAATACTTCAGCGATATTTCGCAGCACCAGTTTGTGGGGTTGACCATACATTTTCACAAGAGCTCGCATAGTGTCTGTATAGGGTCTCACAGAGTTACAGTAGGAATCTGCTACTAGTAGGGCCTCTTCCAGCTCTAAATGATCAGTCAAGATCTGATACTTAAAGCGTTCACTCGCATTCGTTGGCAGAAGGTTCTCTAGCGCCATCCGTAATCTCGAAAACTGTCTGGGATCTGCTGCTGTCAGACTGGGGATGGTAGGCTTAGGGCCTCGGTATACCTGCTCATAGACATGCTGCATTTCTGTTCTAGGCGTCAGCTCTGGGCATGGTGTCTGGCAGAAGTCTCTATCACTTTGATGACGGATGCGTCTGGCACTAGGCGTCTCGTCGTCATGCTGAACAGCCGTTACAGGCTGTACCGAGTGGGCGTAGGACCTCTGAGAGGGTACAGGGTGACTCCTTCCAGCATACGGGTACTCTGACCTGGGTGAAAACGTGAAGTCTCCCATCTGCATTGTCAGCTGCTCACACTGGGCAGATCGGTCTAGAGAAACCTCTCCAGCATACTCGGCAGAACCTCTCTGTCTATGGGCGGACGGTGGCACATGGGTGCGAGGGGCTGGAACTGGTGTTACTGGTCGACCAGGGTTCCCTCTTCCTGTAGCTATCTGCTGTATCTCCTGCTTTAACGTGACATTCTCCACTTGGAGCCCTCGCAGCGTGGACAATATCTCAGGTAGGATCTGACTGCGAAGCTCATTGCTATCTCTTTTCATCTCAGACCACATAGATTTAATATCGTATAGCTGCTGGCCTTGGAGGCGGAGCTCATTATACTCTGGAGCCACGTCTTCTGCTGGATCTGGCCATTCATCACATAGTAGTAGATCATCTGCATACGGTGACTGGCTCTCTGGAGGAGAAGATGATCGTGACACGCTCTCAGCCGTAGGCAGAAACAGAGGTAATGCTCTCTTCATATTCGCTGAATCAGTAACTTGATAATCTGTTAGATGTGCAGGTAGCCTTCTCTGTCGTCTAGGTCGAACAACAGGAGTATCTAGCTCAAAGTGGGATGTCATCTCTCTGCTGTGATTCACTATCCGGCTCGAAGGACCATTTGAAATGAAGAGGTTCAATTGTAGACTAATCTTAATGGATGTGAAACGCAGCAGGCAGTCGGTCAGAACTGTATGAGCTGACGCTTAGTTGAACAGACACAATAGGCAGGGTCAAGTTTCAATTCTTTACTGAAGAGCTGGTAGATTTACATATGGGTATGTATGTGTGTGGTTCTATAACAAATCAAACAAAGAGATAAACATTAGGATACATAAACATTATACATAACATAAACATTATCAGCATTCAGGCCATATACAATCCCATAAAGAAGTATTATTAGACAGAATAATTATACTAAACATCGCCACAAGAAGGCGCTGATAGCACGTAAATGCGTTCCACTAGACATGTCATATAATCATGATAGAACGCTGATCACCGCGTGATAACAATCATCTCCAAAGTAACCGTACAACCAATAATAACATAATATCTAATACATTATATTAGTAACATATAGAAACTCTGAAATGATACTGAATAGAAAGTAATACAGCATATTCATACTAATCGGCTGGTGCTCGCGCTGACGAACATAGACTACCAGTTACTGAATATCAACGGAACAAAACATAGAAATATGAACTTACTTGGTATGAACGCACACGGCGACTCAATGTACAAGTATACCAGCTGAATGACCGTCGAACACTACAAATTTACTATATTCAAACTGTCGAGCACTATCGATTAACATTTGCGATGGATCTTTTCTCTCCTTCACAGTTCGCCTCAGCACGAATGTCACTATAGCAACCTCGCACGCTGTGATTGGTTTAAAACGTCCAGGACATTTAAGGACGTCCGGGCCTTTTGTACAGTGAGTACATGCTTTACCTTCACAAATGAAATACTTTTGCATTTAAAGAAAGGCCATTTTGAACTGTGTTTCTATTATTTACACACTTTATGAAATTTCAATGTTTTCAAAATGCTTTTACAAGACTTGACTCTTTGTGATGTAGGCCTAGTCATACAAATAATGAACCAATTGCATAACTCTTCCACTCTAAGGCATATTTTTGAATTCCGCCTGAATTTAACACACCCAAGTTTAAATATTCACCCTACACACATGTAGGAATTTTTTTTTTTTTTAAAACTGGTGTCATTGTACAGAAAACCCTTCAAATTTACTAAATCAGATTGGAATACTTCATAAATAGCATTGTATCTGTTTAAAATATTATGATAAACATAAAAAATAGGCCTTTTTTTTCTTTTCAATCCTGTCTTTGAAAGTCTGTGTTTCAGGTCTAGGTGGCAGTATCCACCACTCCAACCAAGAGTTATTCAAATGTAACCGAAGGGAGGCAAAGTGTCATTTTTTGTGTCATATTTAACACATTTATATGTGTTAAATAGGAATACATGGTAATAATGTGAATCCCATGGGCACAGTAATACCTGCTCTTCCTCTCTTCATCTCCATCACATTCTCTCTTTCTCCTCGCACTCGCAGTCTCCTAATCTTTACCTGCATCTTATCTTCCCAAAGCTGGGCTTTTGATTGATACAGTCTTTGCAAACTGATTGTTTCTGTTACACGTTTAGCCTAATAGGCTACTTTTATCGCAAACAGTTGTTTGGTTTAGGCTAGCATCTCGAAGCCCAGACTCGCATTAGCTAACCGTTAACTGAAAGCGTGTCGTAAAGCATCACGCTGGAATTCGCGCTCGGCTCGCAGCTTCTGTGAACGGTCACGGTGATTTCGGCAAGTAAGACACGGTCCTGGAGCAATATATTTTGTTCATCCTGGATCAACATTCCTGTCCCAAAATGTAGTCCTTATCCAATCCCTACCCCTAAACCTAACCCTACCCATAACTTTTCCCTAAAATTAGAGGGTAATGGACAAGGGCGTAGGTTTGGTTTTGAGATTGGTGGGGACATTCCCAGAAGCTGACGAATCAGGAAATTAATAGGATTAATAGGATAATATTAAGGTTTTTAGACTATATTGACCTTAACAATACGTTAATGAATTCTGTAATGTTATGGTAACTATTAAAGACAAGAAGGGAGTTTAACAGAGACTTAACTTTACTCCGTTCATAGTGCAATGCAGTAGTGCAATACTGACTAGTTCCTTGCTTTTTGAACAAGCCAAACACATGTCAGTCTGCATCTGTCATTAAAGGGATAGTTAAGGGGATAGTTCACCCAAAAAAAAAAAATTGAACTCCCACGAGTTGTTTCAAACCCTTATGAATTTCCTTCTTCTATTGAACACAAAGGAAGATATTTTGAAGGATGCTGGTAACCAGACAGTTGATGGACCCCAGTGACTTCCATAGTAAGAAAAAAAATACAATGGAAGTCAGTGGGGCCCATCAGCTGTCTAGTTACCGCCAACATTCTTCAAAATAACTTCTTTTGTGGTCAGCAGAAGAAAGAAACTGGTTTGAAACAACTTAATGATAACAGAATTTTTATTTTTTAAGGAAACTATCACGTTAACAGAAATTAACTTTTGGCATATTTGTTTCACATCATTACTGTCCAGTTTATCCTGTTGGACATGACACACAGCAACTCGTGCCATTGTTCTGAGCCATGTATTCAGTGTCCTAAGAGCAATGAAACTCATTTCAGCCTCAGCTGATGAGACGGGGATGACAAGGGTTTCAACTTCATCAAACAGACCTCTCATTTCAACAGACCAAGCAATTTTGTGTTTTCATGTTTAATGTGGACTTTCCATAGTCATAATGATTTTTATACAGTACAAACTGTGTATTCTATCCCTCTACACTATCCCTATCACATTTAACTTTCTGCATTTTCAAAAAACGTCACTTAGTATGATTTATAACTGATTTAAAAAAAAAATCCCTACAAGGATTTCGGAAATTGCCCTCTTTGTGGGGACATATTGTCTTTGTCCCTACAAAAATGACAATATGCGGAAATCTTGTCCTTATGGGTATTTTCTTTGTTTCCTTTTTTTGGAAACCGGCTTATAAATCATACTAACTGATGTTTTTACTAAGTTTCAGTGCTCTTTGCGCGCGTGCGTACACACACACACACAGACACTAACGATTATGTTTACCACTTATCCCGCGATTGTCATACTGTAAAAACTGTTCTGTCCCTGAATCATTATTTGACGCGATTTGCCCCGTATTTTTGTGCACTGAACTGTAGATTAGGCCTACTCCCTAGTTTACCGCATCTAGGTTTCCTTCGAATGAGCTTTGCCGCTTCGCACAACCAGCCTCTCACAAGTTAGAAAGAAAACACAAAGCCAATCAGTTTAGCGATGTGTGTTAAGCAGCCGGGACCTAGATCTATTAACCGTTTGTGTTCCAGGATTTGCGCATTTTTCTCAGAACGCTCTTGTAAGAGATTTTAATCTAAATTAGATGTTTCCTGGTTAAATAAAATAAGAAATAAATTATACCCACAAGACATACCCGGCAACAGTGGTTATATATATTAATATATTTAAATTTTTGATTGAAATTATTGCTAGGGACAAATCACTGTCACTGGATATTGGTAGGGACATGTCCCTAGCGTCCCTACTAAATTCTACGCCCCTGGTAATGGAAGGTGAATGACACTGATGTGTAAGTACTTCACCCTGGTTCTAAGCCTAAACTTGACATAAACTGTAAAGTTGTCCCTCAAATCTGACTGGTTGATTGGAAAGTTGATCCAGGATCAACAACGATGTTGATCCAGGAACATGTGGTAGGCTACTTGGTGAAATCACGTTCACCGTGACGGCGTCGCTCTTTCTTTATTTGGGCACACTTTTCGCGGGGACCTCAATGGTGGGTACTATGGGAGCTTGTTTCCGCCACTGAATAAAAAAAAAAAAAACATAATTGCGACTTTTTATCTCACAATTGCGAGATATGAAGTCAGAATTGTGAGAAATAAAGTTGCAATTGCGAGATATAAAGTCGCAATTCTGAGAAATAAATTCGCAATTGCGAGATATAAAGTCACAATTCTGAGAAATAAAGTCGCAATTCTGAGAAATAAAGTCGCAATTCTGAGAAATAAAGTCGCAATTGCGAGATATAAAGTCGCAATTTTGAGAAATAAAGTCGCAATTCTGAGAAATAAAGTCGCAATTCTGAGAAATAAAGTCGCAATTGCGAGATATAAAGTCGCAATTCTGAGAAATAAAGTCGCAATTATGAGAAATAAAGTCGCAATTGCGAGAAAAAAAAGAGAATTGAGACTTTTTATCTCACAATTCTGACTTTTTTTCTCACAATTGCGCGTTTACATTTCGCACTTCTGACTAGTTTTCTCACAATTGCGAGATATGAATTCAGAATTGTGAGAAAAAAGTCAGAATTGTGAGATAAAAAGTCAGAATTGTGAGATATAAACTTTGATATAAACCAAAAATAAATTTTGGACATGATGGCAAGGGCAATAGAGGGAATGCATTAACGTCACTTCCCCGCCGGAACACGCCCCCCTCAGCGGGACTGAGTGGCAGAAGAGCTGCTGCGTGACTGGAGTTAATAGGGGAAACTGCGTTAACGCGAGTAAAACAAACTATTATCAGTTTAAACTAAAAGTTGGACTCGATATAGTGTTCCTTACAACTTATCAAAGATCCAGTGATCCATGGATATTGACATGCAGCCAGGAATCGTGTTTCCTGACATTTATATGTGCCTGATTTCGACGCCGGGGAAATAAATGAAGAAAATTTGCCTGTAAACGTTTTATATAAATACAATATAGATAGGTCTAAATCCGAGTGATCACTTACATTAATGTTATACTGTATATCATCATATCGTCCAGCCCTAAAACTTGTATAGTTTTTTGTCAGTGTTTATTTAAAAACATCCAATTATGCAGAATATAGTCTGTTCTGTAGCTTTTTGCAGTCTGTAAAAATATACAGTACCTCAGATTTCTGGTCAAATCTAGTTGTACAGTCAATCGCAAAGCTCTTTCCCGTTTTAGATGTGTTTTGTGTGATTTTCACGGCATTCACGCTGAAAACAAATGCTGCCGCTCAGTCTTTTTGCCACTTGTGGGCGTGACCGCATTCACTCCGGCCGACGGTGACGTCATGCGCATACCCTCTATACATGACAAACAGGAAACATGAGAATTTCAAAATAATAGACATGAAACATGAACATGAAACAAAACCCAAAACTAAATGTGACAATATTTTTTACAAATTTTCTATTTTAATATTTATACCATGTAAAAATTTAATTTATTCCTGTGAAGGCAAAGCAGCACGGACACCGACACGGAAACGGACTAGGACAAATGTTTAACCGGCAAGGCTTTAACCCTCTGGGACTAGCCTTTTCCGTTTTCGCTATTTTTACATTTGAGCTTATAAACCATATGTAATTGAGATGGAACACCATGTGTTTGGTATCTATGGATTCAGAAGACCCTAGGCTAGAATGTAATGTGTTTATAAAGGAAGTATGAGTGAAACATGTACAATAAATGTCAGAGGCGGACAGAGTACACAGCTTCATTACTTGAGTAAAAGTAGAGATACCCCTTGCTAAATTTTACTCAAGTACAATTAAAAGTACTACAGTCAGATGTCTACTTAAGTAAAAGTACTGAAGTACTTGTTTTTAAAAGTACTTGAGTATCAAGAGTACAAGAGTAAATTTTCTATATGTAAAACATGAGTTTAGTGGAAATTTACTGTGGTCCCCTCCCCAGACTTAGAAGTTTGACCATTTGCTAGGAACAGTGAAAATTAGCATTCAGACAAATGATCAGAAGGTGTTAACTCAAAGACACACCATTCTCTGTGCAAGATATTTCTATATTCTTAAAGGGTTAGTTCACCCAAAAATGAAAATTAAGTCATTAATTACTCACCCCCATGCTGTACCAACCCCGTAAGGCCTTCGTTCGTCTTCGGAACACAAATGAAGATATTTATGATTAAATCTGAGAGGTTGAAAATAACGACTTTATTCGACTATTCCTTTTCTTCCTTGTAGGCCTGAAACGAGACTTTAAGAGATTTCCACGACGCACGCGCGAGAATTGCGATCTCCTTCAACTACTTCAGTTAAGTTCTCGCGCGTGCGCGTCGTGGAAATCTCTTGAAGTCTCGTTTCAGGCCTACAAAGAAGAAAAGGAATAGTCGAATAAAGTCGTTATTTTTGTTTGTTTTTTCGCACAAAAAGTATTCTCGTCGCTTGATAAACTTATAGTTGAGCCACTGTTGCGACATGAATATTTAAACATTTTCTTTAATGACTTTCTGGGCCGTCAAGTTTCATTCCCTTCGGGAGCCTATGGAGGAGTGATCAACCTCTCAGATTTAATCATAAATATCTTCATTTGTGTTCCGAAGACGAACGAAGGTCTTACGGGGTTGGTACAGCATGGGGGTGAGTAATTAATGACTTAATTTTCATTTTTGGGTGAACTAACCCTTTAAATGTCCAGGTGAATTTTGCCCTTCTGTGATCCTGTCGGACCTCTCTCTCTCTCTCTCACTCTCTCCCTGTTTCTTTCACTTTCAGATTCTCTCAGTGTTTTGTTTTATCGTTGTGCTATTGTCTGTAAATACATTTTATTCTGGTAACGTTAGTAACCGTATACGTAGTGTACTCCTTTATTAAATACATTATTCATTTGATTGACTGCCTGTGTCACTCATATAGCCTACAAGTCCCTTTAATGTACGATCCAAAGCTACGTGCTTTACAAATTTATTGATACTTAAAAAGGTATTGTTGTAGAACAGGAAAGTTATTCCGCGTGGCCAGCGGAATAGCTTCTCTTGAAAGTCTGTAAAGTAGGATAATTCTGTATGAGTTGATAAAGATCGCGTGATCAGTTTGCTGGACAAACAGATCATGCGATACGGAATTAATTCCATCAGGGCTTTCCTGAGAGTTGATATATGATAGACATATTGATATATTAATATTTAATTATAATTCTTATGATTGCTTATTGATAGTAGGCCTACAATTGATCTATTTTCGCCGACCTGGATGAAGAACTGATCATAATTCGTTGTGTTCGGCTGTCCAAACAGGCCGTTGGTAACTTTCACTTTATGGATAATTTTATAATTTGTAGGTGATTCCAGATCATGTTTCATAGTTATTAAAACTATATTCCCTGTGATAGAGCTAATCCCGAGATTCCCTACACTGCAGTCATTTTATTGACAAGCAGTTTCTCTAATATAAAGCTGCTAGCATTGTTATTTAGTCTCTCCCGATAGAACCCCTTTCATTTCTCTTTCTTCTCCATACCTTCCAAAGAAACTGCGGCGTATCGCTAAAATGTAAACAAATACTAAGCTGCGCTGTCTCTCTTTTGCTATTTCTGGAATGTTTAGTCTTGCCTCTGTGAAGTTCTGAAGGCGTTGCCCCTACCATCATGGCCGACCGGCTCAGACCCCGCCCAAATCAACCCAAATCGGCATGTGACTCCTCACTCTCAATTTGCATATGATACAAGTAGCCTATTGATTAATATGATTCGTCAATTAGTGGGACTTCATCTTTTGTGTACAGTTTTTTTTTTCACACACAGACCCCCTGAAACTACTAGTGTCGCGGAGCGGGCGTGTTACGGATTTTTTTGTAAAAGTAAACAATGAGTCCGCACACCAGAAAATGCTCCTAAGCGATTTTAATAGTTGCTCACCACGTGTAACGTTTCGGGCCCAAGCCCTTCATCAGACAAGATGAAGATGTCTGATGAAGGGCTTGAGCCCGTAACGTTACGTGGTGAGCAACTATTAAAATCACTTAGGAGCATTTTCTGGTGTGCGGACTCATTGTTTACTTTTGCAACTACCTGTCTGACCAGCACCCAGTTTTATTGTTTTGGATGTGCGTGCTGCACCTTTTTAACTTTATTACGTAGGCTACATTTTTTTTTTATCAAAAAGCATGTTTAAATTGAAATCATGAAAATTATACAATTATTAAACGTATACATTTTAAAAAAATTATATGAAATGTTTTTTTTTTCTCACGCATATTCGGTGTTGTGTTTTTTTCTGGTAATCAAATGAAGACATAAAACATTAATTTAATTTATTTTAATCATATGAAATTAAACAACATATTGTAAACATATTGTCATGAACTCACCAGCCATTTTAGAGTGATTATTTATTAAAGATCTGAGCCCGTATTCATAAAGATTCTAAGAATCCTCTCAGAAAACTCTTAATTTAGCTTAAAAACTTTTACGTAGAAGTCTTAGCTTAAGAGCGATCTGAGCGCAACTCTGAGTAAAAAAAAGAGCCATTTTAAGTATAGAGTTTACTCACACACCAGACTTGCACACACACACACGCACATTATATTTATGTATATAAATACTTTTTTTTTACCCTGCTGTTAATTTCCTAAGGTATTTGATTGGCTTAGAATGATAAAACTTGTTCCACTCTTTCCAATTACACTGATTGCTGTCTATTTAAGTGGTGGTTTGAATGTTTGTTTTAATATAGCAAACATGGATTAAAAAAGAAGAAAGACGAGAGAGCCCGACTGGTCAGAAGAACCGTCTTTACTGTTAGCCCAGTTAGTGGATGAACACTAGGACATCATTTAAAGGAAAATTCGGCCCGGGTGTCACAGCATGGAGTGAGAAGCGGACGTGGGAGCTTATAGCGCAAATGATTAACGGTTCATTCCCCTGCTTGTGCGGACCAGGGAAGCCTGCTATTCATAACTGCAGTTTTTTTTTGAGCCTGCAAGGTGGGAATGTCCAGTGGAAACTAAATGAACTGCAACACAATACGAGGTTCTGAAAGCGCTGTAATGTTTGTGTGATCACTGCTTACAGAAGGTTGTGACAGACCCAAATCACTGCTGCTTTATTGCATTTTCCCAGTTGCCAAATATCGGAGATATTAGCGTGTCTCTAATAAGATCAGTCACAAACATGATCCCTGCACGATCTCATCTATAGCGTCTTATTAACTTGCTGTCATCTATTGTCTGCATCACATTTCTTCTCCCTCTTCATCGTTCTGTCATTTTCTCCTCTGCAAAAGAAACTCTTAAGCCTCTTAAAAGTCCTCATCCATACTCCTAACAATTTTGACCTCTTTTAAGGGTTAACATGCTTTCTGAATTACTTTTTTCTTTACTAGGATTTTTTCTTTAATTTTAAGAGTAAACGCCCACATTTCTAAGAATTTTCTTAGAATTTTGTCACTAGGAGCTACTCTTTGCATTAAGATTCTTTATGAATACGGGCCCAGAAATTCAATTAAATTGTAGTTTTTTGATCTGATCATGATCTGAGGTTACCAAACTGACCAGGACTGACCAAACCGGTCAGTATTTGAAAATTTTACTTCAGAAACAAATCGATTTACATCGTTTAGAGAAGCTTTTTTTTAATCGAGTAAAAAGTGCCCCTAAATGAAGAAAGTTTGTTTTTATCTGCATTTCAGATATTCAGGAAGCTCAAACCAGTATCTCTGAAGCCCTCCACAATGCTGAGGCTCAGCTGGAGCAAGAAGTTTTGCAACCTGCAGTCCTTGACACGCCAGTGCGTTCATCAGCAGATGATGAAACTGACTCTCCAGCGAGTTTTTCAGCAGATACCTTGACTCTACAGTGAACTCCCCAGCACATAACAACATTGACTGTGCAGTGATTCTCAGTAGATTCAGAGATTAACTGTGCAGTGAGTCCCAAAGCAGATTCAGACATTGACTGTGTAGTGAGTCTCACAGTAGATAAGGACATCAATTCTGCAGTGAATCTCACAGCAAATGAGGACATTACCTCTGCAGTGAGTTTCATGGCTGATGAGGACAATAACTGGCCATCATGGTGCAGTGAGTCCCAAAGCAGACGAGAGCACTGACTGTGCAGTGAGTCCCAAAGCAGATGAGGGCACTGACTGTGCAGTGAGTCCCAAAGCAGATGAGGGCATTGACTGTGCAGCTAGTCCCAAAGCAGATGACAGTACTGACTGTGCAGTGAGTCCCAAAGCAGAAGAGGGCATTGACTGTGCAGCTAGTCCCAAAGCAGATGAGGGCACTGACTGTGCAGTGAGTCCCAAAGCAGATGAGTGCATTGACTGTGCAGTGAATCCCAAAGCAGATGACGGTACCGACTGTGCAGTGAGTCCCAAAGCAGATGAGGGCATTAACTGTGCAGTTAGTCCCAAAGCAGATGAGTGCATTGACTGTGCAGTGAATCCCAAAGCAGATGACGGTACCGACTGTGCAGTGAGTCCCAAAGCAGATGAGGGCATTAACTGTGCAGTTAGTCCCAAAGCAGATGAGGGCATTGACTGTGCAGTGAGTCCCAAAGCAGATGACAGTATTGACTATGCAGTGAGTCCCAAAGCAGATGAGGGCACTGACTGTGCAGTGAGTCCCAAAGCAGATGAGGGCATCGACTGTGCAGTTAGCCCCAAAGCAGATGAGGGCACTGACTGTGCAGTGAGCCCCAAAGCAGATGAGGGCACTGACTGTGCAGTGAGCCCCAAAGCAGATGAGGGCACTGACTGTGCAGTTAGCCCTAAAGCAGATGAGGGCACTTACTGTGCAGTGAGTCCCAAAGCAGATGAGGGCACTGACTGTGCAGTGAGCCCCAAAGCAGATGAGGGCACTGACTGTGCAGGGAGTCCCAAAGAAGATGAGGGCATTGACTGTGCAGTGAGTCCTAAAGCAGATGAGGGGACTGACTGTGCAGTGAGTCCCAAAGCAGATGAGGGCACTGACTGTGCAGGGAGTCCCAAAGAAGATGAGGGCATTGACTGTGCAGTGAGTCCCAAAGCAGATGAGGGCACTGACTGTGCAGTGAGTCCCAAAGCAGATGAGGGCACTGACTGTGCAGTGAGTCCCAAACCAGATGAGGGCATTGACTGTGCAGTGAGTCCCAAAGCAGATGACGGTACTGACTGTGCGGTGAGTCCCGAAGCAGAAGAGGGCATTTTGACTGTGCAGTGAGTCCCAAAGCAGATGACAGTACTGACTGTGCAGTGAGTCCCAAAGCAGATGACAGTACTGACTCTGCAGTGAGTCCCAAAGCAGATGAGGGCATTGACTGTGCAGTGAGTCCCAAAGCAGATGAGGGCATTGACTGTGCAGTGAGTCCTAAAGCAGATGAGGGCACTGACTGTGCAGTGAGTCCCAAACCAGATGAGGGCATTGACTGTGCAGTGAGTCCCAAAGCAGATGAGGGCACTGACTGTGCAGTGAGCCCCAAAGCAGATGAGGGCACTGACTGTGCAGTGAGCCCCAAAGCAGATGAGGGCACTGACTGTGCAGTTAGCCCCAAAGCAGATGAGGGCACTGACTGTGCAGTGAGCCCCAAAGCAGATGAGGGCACTGACTGTGCAGTGAGCCCCAAAGCAGATGAGGGCACTGACTGTGCAGTTAGCCCTAAAGCAGATGAGGGCACTTACTGTGCAGTGAGTCCCAAAGCAGATGAGGGCACTGACTGTGCAGTGAGTCCTAAAGCAGATGAGGGCACTGACTGTGCAGTGAGTCCCAAACCAGATGAGGGCATCGACTGTGCAGTTAGCCCCAAAGCAGATGAGGGCACTGACTGTGCAGTGAGCCCCAAAGCAGATGAGGGCACTGACTGTGCAGTGAGCCCCAAAGCAGATGAGGGCACTGACTGTGCAGTTAGCCCTAAAGCAGATGAGGGCACTTACTGTGCAGTGAGTCCCAAAGCAGATGAGGGCACTGACTGTGCAGTGAGCCCCAAAGCAGATGAGGGCACTGACTGTGCAGGGAGTCCCAAAGAAGATGAGGGCATTGACTGTGCAGTGAGTCCTAAAGCAGATGAGGGGACTGACTGTGCAGTGAGTCCCAAAGCAGATGAGGGCACTGACTGTGCAGGGAGTCCCAAAGAAGATGAGGGCATTGACTGTGCAGTGAGTCCCAAAGCAGATGAGGGCACTGACTGTGCAGTGAGTCCCAAAGCAGATGAGGGCACTGACTGTGCAGTGAGTCCCAAACCAGATGAGGGCATTGACTGTGCAGTGAGTCCCAAAGCAGATGACGGTACTGACTGTGCGGTGAGTCCCGAAGCAGAAGAGGGCATTTTGACTGTGCAGTGAGTCCCAAAGCAGATGACAGTACTGACTGTGCAGTGAGTCCCAAAGCAGATGACAGTACTGACTCTGCAGTGAGTCCCAAAGCAGATGAGGGTATTGACTGTGCAGTGAGTCCCAAAGCAGATGAGGGCATTGACTGTGCAGTGAGTCCTAAAGCAGATGAGGGCACTGACTGTGCAGTGAGTCCCAAACCAGATGAGGGCATTGACTGTGCAGTGAGTCCCAAAGCAGATGACGGTACTGACTGTGCGGTGAGTCCCGAAGCAGAAGAGGGCATTTTGACTGTGCAGTGAGTCCCAAAGCAGATGACAGTACTGACTGTGCAGTGAGTCCCAAAGCAGATGACAGTACTGACTGTGCAGTGAGTCCCAAAGCAGATGACGGTACTGATTGTGCGGTGAGTCCCAAAGCAGAAGAGGGCATTGACTCTGCAGCTAGTCCCAAAGCAGATGACAATACTGACTGTGCAGTGAGTCCCAAAGCAGATGAGGGCATTGACTGTGCAGTGAGTCCCAAAGCAGATGAGGGCACTGACTGTGCAGTGAGTCCCAAAGCAGATGAGGGCATTAACTGTGCAGTTAGTCCCAAAGCAGATGAGGGCACTGACTGTGCAGTGAGTCCCAAAGCAGATGAGGGCATTAACTGTGCAGTTAGTCCCAAAGCAGATGAGGGCACTGACTGTGCAGTGAGTCCCAAAGCAGATGAGGGCACTGACTGTGCAGTGAGTCCCAAAGCAGATGAGGGCATTGACTGTGCAGTGAGTCCTAAAGCAGATGAGGGCACTGACTGTGCAGTGAGTCCCAAACCAGATGAGGGCATTGACTGTGCAGTGAGTCCCAAAGCAGATGACGGTACTGACTGTGCGGTGAGTCCCGAAGCAGAAGAGGGCATTTTGACTGTGCAGTGAGTCCCAAAGCAGATGACAGTACTGACTGTGCAGTGAGTCCCAAAGCAGATGACAGTACTGACTGTGCAGTGAGTCCCAAAGCAGATGACGGTACTGATTGTGCGGTGAGTCCCAAAGCAGAAGAGGGCATTGACTCTGCAGCTAGTCCCAAAGCAGATGACAATACTGACTGTGCAGTGAGTCCCAAAGCAGATGAGGGCATTGACTGTGCAGTGAGTCCCAAAGCAGATGAGGGCACTGACTGTGCAGTGAGTCCCAAAGCAGATGAGGGCATTAACTGTGCAGTTAGTCCCAAAGCAGATGAGGGCACTGACTGTGCAGTGAGTCCCAAAGCAGATGAGGGCACTGACTGTGCAGTGAGTCCCAAAGCAGATGAGGGCATTGACTGTGCAGTGAGTCCCAAAGCAGATGAGGGCACTGACTGTGCAGTGAGTCCCAAAGAAGATGAGGGCATTAACTGTGCAGTTAGTCCCAAAGCAGATGAGGGCACTGACTGTGCAGTGAGTCCCAAAGCAGATGAGGGCACTGACTGTGCAGTGAGTCCCAAAGCAGATGAGGGCATTGACTGTGCAGTTAGCCCCAAAGCAGATGAGGGCACTGACTGTGCAGTGAGTTTCATGGCTGATGAGGACAATAACTCAGCAGTAAGGCTCTAGGGATACTCGGGATTCTCCTATTAGCTCAGATACAGGGAATATAATTTTAATAACGAATCATGAAACATGATCGGGAATCACATACAAATTTAAAAATTACCCGTAAGGGAATAAATTGCCAGTGTTCTGCACGAACGACTGAATACAACGAACAATTGTACTATCAATAATCAATCACAATGAATTATAATTAAATATTAATATGTCAATTGTCTAAAATAGATCGATTCTAAGGACAATTCCCCATGGGATTAATTTAGTACCGACTCATCTGTTTTGTCCAGCAAACTGTCACAAATGAAAACTTATCACCCATGAAAAATTATCCCTCTGATAGACTTTCAGGAGACACTATTCCTCTGGGCACGAGGATTAACTTTCCTGTTCTATAACAATACTATTTAAGTATCAACAAATTTTAAAGCGTTGTAGCTTGATCGCAACATTAAAGGGACTTTGAAATGCGCACGAGACAGTCAATCAAATGAATATAATGTATTTAATAAAGGAAAACTACGTATACAGGTGAACTAAAGTTACACGGAATACATGTATACAGGGCACTCAAGTTTTGAAGACGGGCAAGAGTGACCCCCCCCCCCCCCCCCCCCCCCCCTACACAATTAAGCCAATTTGGAGAGAAAGATGTTTATAATGTGACAATATGTCAGTCATTGTGTGATAACAAAAATATGATTAGGCCTAAACTACTTGTTCTGAGCAGGTGTTGTCAGTGAACAGGCTGTGAAACTGTTGACTAAGTTAAAGACATTCATGAAAAACTGATGCTAATTATCTGGGAAACGTTCTCTAACAGCAGTCAAGTTGTCATTGTTTGTGTCAAACAAGTTGTGAATTTGTTGTAACATTAAAACAAAGAGATCATGACTTATCTGGAATCTTACCCAGATACAATAGTGCTATTTTCTGATTGGCTATTGTCTGGATCCTTTCTTTTTTTGATTGGCTGATAAGTGGCAGGCTCGACTGAACTGCACGGCGGGCGGAGGCTGTGGCTGGGAGCTTTGAGCAGACGGCTGTTTTGGGCGATCTGCTGCGAAGCTAGAGCGCTTTGGTAAGAAGTGCTTCATAGCCTGTCACGTCTTCTGAACCTCAGCGAATCTATCCGCGAAATATTTGACGGATGATCCAAAGAGGCCAGCTGGGGAGATGGGTGCGTCGAGGAACGCGGAGCGCTCCGCGTCCGGCATCTCAGATAACGTCAGCCATAGGTGTCTCTCAGCAACGGTGAGAGAAGCCATGTTCCCCCCAATGGCCTGTGCAGCGGATTTCACGGCGCGAAGAGAAGTAGTGCGGCAAGCTTTAGAATGTAGCGCCGTCTTAGCTCGCCGTCCAGTAGAGGGCGGGCAAAGATGGGCCGCTACAGCTTCTTCTACTGGAGGAAGAGAGTGTTATCCTCTGTCTTTAGCACCGTCCACCACTGAGAATGCTGCTGAGACAGAGGTACGCGGTCCTTTTGCAGGAAACATCCATCCAGTCGGTTGTGCGCGGGCTGCGCGGGCGCCGCCCACTCAAGGCCTGTGAGAGCAGACGCATCAGCTCGGATTCGATGCTGAACCAAATACATTAATACTGAGTACTAGTACATTACTGCAGAAGCTGCACCGATCCGTCTGTCAATCTCCCGTTCCATCCTTCCCTCACTCGTGAACAAGACCCCAAGATACTTGAACTCCTCCACTTGAGGTAGGAACTCTCCACCAACCTGAAGTGGGCAAGCCACCCTTTTCCAACTGAGAACCATGGCCTCGGACTTGGAGGTGCCGATTCTCATCCCAGCCGCTTCACACTCGGCTGCAAACCGTCCCAGTGCATGCTGAAGGTCATGGTCTGATGGGGCCAGCACGATATCATCATCCGCAAAAAGCAGAGACGAAATCGTGTGGTCCCCAAACAGGACACCCTCCGGGCCCTGGCTGCGCCTAGAAATTCTATCCATAAAAATTATGAACAGAACCGCTGACAAAGGGCAGCCCTGCCGGAGTCCAACATGCACGGGGAACAATTCTGACTTACTGCCGGCAATGCGAACCAAGCTCCTGCTCCGGTTGTACAGGGACCGGACAGCCCTCAGCAAACGGCCCCGGACCCCATACTCCCAGAGCACCCTCCACAGGATGCCACGAGGGACACAGTCGAATGGCTTCTCCAAATCCACAAAGCACAAGTGGATTGGTTGGGCAAACTCCCTTGCACCTGGAGAGGGTATAGAGCTGGTCCAGTGTTCCACGACCGGGACGAAAAACCGAACTCTTCCTCCTGAATCCGAGGTTCTACTATCGGCCAAATTCTCCTCTCCAGTATCCTGGCATAGGCTTTCCCCGGGAGGCTGAGAAGTGTGATCCCCATGTAGTTGTAACACACCCTCCGGTCCCCCTTCTTGAAAAGAGGGACCACCACCCCGGTCTGCCAGTCCAGAGGTACTGTCCCCAACCGTCACGGGATGTTGCAGATGCGTGTCAGCCAAGACAACCCCACAACATCCAGATAATTAAGTTACTCAGGGCGGATCTCATCCACCCCTGGTGCCTTGCCACAAAGGAGCTTCTTGACTTCCTCTGTGACTTCAGCTTAGGTGATGGACGAGTCCACCTGCGAGCCCTCGGCCTCTGCTTCCTCAATGGAAGATGTGTCGGTGGGATCGAGGAGATCCTCAAAGTATTCCTTCCACCGTCCGACGATATCCCCAGTTGAGGTCAACAGCTGCCCACCTCCACTGTAAATAGTGTTGGTAGGGCGCTGCTTCCCCCTCCTGAGGCGCCGGACGGTTTGCCAGAATCTCTTCGAGGCCAACTGATAGTCCTTCTCCATGCCTTCACCGAACTCCTACCAGGGGCATATAGCCCCGGACAACATAGCTCCTAAGATCATTCGGGTACTCAAACCCCACCACCACGATAAGGGATATATATATATATATATATATATATATATATATATATATATATATATATATATATATATATATATACTGTATATACATCATAATATAAATATAAAAAGTATTGCAATACATTATAATCTAAAAAGTATTACACAAATCTACTTTTGCAATCCATATTAATTGTACTTTTTAACCATAAATGTAATTTCCACCACATGCTGTCATTTCCACCACAGAGGGCAGTGTGGAAATTACTGTGGTGGAAATTACATTTCTGTATTTTTTTGTGAAAAAATGGAAGATAGCTTCACTGATTAGCTTTGCATTAATACTTAACATTTTATGTATGCAAAATACTCTTATTTAACTTAAAATCTTTAGCTTTTTTAAAAACACCCTTGAAGGTACAGCATGTTTGGAAATGATGTAGAATAAATATATCAACTGATAAAGCAATATTTCCCTTGATTTTTCTTCATTTGTTGTTGATGAAAATTTTAATTCCCTCCATGTCCAAGTGCTCTGATATCACTGAACATTTCCATAGAACCACCTAAACAATCTTTCACACAAAGTTTTTAAAGGGACATTACAGTGTTTTGATGGAAATGACACCAATACTGTGCGGCAGATATATATTTTATATAAAAAGTAATATTGATAGTGATCTCACATTAAATACTATAATGTATTTTAATTATTTTACTAGTGCTTAACTCAGGTAGATTAATAGTTACCAGATGTCATATTTTTAAACTGTTTTTCATTGTCTGGGTCTAAAAAGTAGGAAAAAATTATAATAGAAAGGTAGTAAAAAAATTTAAGGCGGTTTTATTGTTAGTTTGACAAAGAAAGAGGAATTTGTCCAACATTATATGTATTTTTAAAAATATGACCAAAGAACATAAAAGTGCCCAAATAAGAATTACCCTTTTATGAACCATTTCGCAAAAACGTTAACTTCGAGAGTTAAAACTAGAAGTGAAATGCTGATATCACAAACAACAACACACATATACAAATAATACAATACTAAACAGCATGATGTAGCTAAGATTTTAAAGAACACAAAAACCAGAACACCTAATGCCACGCGCTCACAAGTGATGATTTAAACGATTCTTCTTTTTGAACCCGTTCATTGAAACGAACCGTTTGGACGAGCCGATTCTTTAAAATGATTTGAACTTCGTATGACTGAGAAAGGTGTGTGTTCTACTTCAAGTAGGCTACTTCAAGAGGATTGAAAGGCGGAGTTAAAACACTTCAAACAAACCATTGCAGCGACGCCGCGCTCAGCGTTTGGTTTCATTTCGATTGCCAATTCTTTCAGATGTGCTATTTGAGAAATAATTGAGAGGAATCGTCAACAACTTGAGACAGCAAACAGCGTTCATTCACTGTAAGTTCTCAAAACATTCTATCAAATGAACGGTTGAACTGCCATATGTGCCAGTCTACCTTTACTGTCAGGTGCTAAAAGTCATTCAAATGAACCATAACATCAGTGCATTGAGGTTTTCACAGCTCATGGTTTGAATAGGTATTTTTTGAAGAATTATTATTGAATTTTATGCAAAAGTTTTGACTATGCGGACGTGTGAGAGGCGACTTGTATTTTACCTGACAGTGCAAGTTGCAACAATGTTAATGATCTGTATTATACAATTAAACTGTATAATAGAGCATACAGGTTGTCATTAGTTTCACATTAATGGACTAATGGTGCTTTTCAATTTTAAACTGTTAGTGTCTTTGTGCTAATTTTCTTATATTTCAAATTGACTGCATGGCAATAACTATTTGCTGTGACATCAACAGTAATTAGTTGAGTGTTTATGTTCATTTATACAAGAAAAGTGACAGATAATGGTAGTTTAGAAATGTGTGTCCCTAATTTCTTCTGTGCAAGTGATCAGTTTAGGTGTAAAGATCGTAGGCCTATGAACAGATTGTACCAAACACATTAGGAGTGGTCAGTGGTCACCCACCCCATGTCCTATGATATCCTGTCTTATTATTTTTGCTGGGGCATGAGTTAAACAGCACTGTCCTTGTGTCGAAGTAATATGATTCTTTCTAACTGTGATTATCAATGCTATCCCCACCCATGCCTGTATTACACCGCACCTAACAGGTCTTTTCAGTATGAGGCTTTGTCTGGTCTTGCTGTTCCTTTAGCTGGATGTTTTGGGGCGCTGTCATTGTTATGTCATAGATGTTCTAAGAGGGTGCACAAGCAGGATTTCTGCTTTTGCATTATGACCCAGAAATGTGTGTTTAGTTGTGTGGGAAACTGAAGCCACCTTTTAAAGAGTGTCACATTGGAAACTGTCCTTGCAATAATAATAACACCACAGGCAGTGTCATCTGATACAGTTTCACTCAAAGTCGAACAGTTGAGGACGTGTATGTCATCCTATGACACTGCACATTATGAGTTGCATTTACAAGACCCCATTACAGCTGTGCTGTATCGTCAGTCACTCATGTATAGCTCAGCTCTGTAGTTCATTAATAGAATTAAAATTTACATTTGTTTGACTGAACATAAGGACTTTTAGTTGGCGATTCTCACAAAGCCTGTCAAGACCATTTCTGGGTCATATTTTACCCAAAAATCAAAAGTGAAACAATTTTACATAAAGAAAATTAAGGCTGTTTTAGGACCATTATGAGTGGTTTATTAGTTTGTTTTGTTGTTTTTGTTTTGTATTTTACTTTACATATAAATATTATATTGAATTAATTAAAATATATAATATTATAACATATAATCTAATAATTATATTAAAAGACTAAAGTCAGTCGTATACTGTTTTTTGCTGGACTTCCTTCAAGTTAGGCTGAATACTGAATTATTAAAACACACAAAAGGAAGAAAATCGGCACACCAAAGCTCCAAAAATATAATAATGGACTCCCACACCAGTAATTAAATGTAACAAATTGATCATCTTTTGGGAAATTAAACATTTTATCAAACTTTGATAATTACCTTAATCTTTTAAACAACTTTCCAAATCTTACATCAGCATATGAGTACAAGGACTCATCTCAAGATCACCAATTAAACAGTTTATCTATTGCCAAAATTACAGAAAAAGATCAGTCAAGAATAGAATATTATTGAAAATATTTAAATTGGGAATGTCAGAATGCGTATTTTGTGCATAAAAAAATGTCCATTCAAATATAATGTACAACTTTCTGTTCCTGTCAGAAACCAACACACAGTGAACAATGTTCAGTTCACTAAACTATGCAGTGAAGTTTTACATTTGGATTGGAGTTTATTCTCTTTTGCATGCATGTGATGTATTTCACTTAGTTTATTGATCATTCCGATTCAATTTCAGCCAGTGAAGAACAAATTTATACTCGCACGCTTAATGCGTAATGGATTAGGTACGTTATCATCTCTGACAGACAGCATGTTGAAGCCCTCTTCTCAGAAAGCAATGACAAAGTCAAAACATCTGGTACTGCGGGCTTTCAAGGAATGCAAGTACATTAAAGCTGGTCCTCTGCTAAATACTACCGTGTATTTTGCACGTTATTTTTGACAGACATTGAAGTTGTAAATTGTAATCTTCAAACAATGTGGTTTTGAAAACAGATGTGTCGTAAGGTAAGAATTATTTATTATTTTTGATGGACGGTATGTTTGATTTTTGAGTAATTATAAAACATGCTGGAGACGTCCTGAATGCTTTGTGCATAGTTCTTTATACTTATTTTACGGAAATATTTAAGTTTATTTCGTGGCTTAAATAAATGACCTCTTACTCAGAGTCTGGCATGTTTGGCTTGTCAAAAATGTTACATTCAGCTGTCGCAAATTCGTTGACTTTTTACCAGGCAAGGAGTGTTTTTTTATGCACGAAGTTGTTTTTATTGTCTCTAATAACAAAGCATCTTTTATTAAACCCATGAAAATGCAGACCCTGTTGTAAATAATAGTGAAAAATCACTTTTTAAAACTGTGGTTCCATTATGACCCTCTTAAGCAGATTTTTACTCATATACATATTACATTGATTTGGGGGTGTAATTAAGTGTTTAATGCAGCTCGAATTCACCGGTGTTTTGTTTAATCTAAGTGTCAGTTACCAGGCATGCAGTTTGGATCACAGAAATAATACAAGTAGGTTTAGTGTCAAATGGAAATTAAGGTAAATGAAGGTGATTCACATTTACACATATGTACTCACAGTGCAAGTATTGGCTGACACAGAATGCTTTTTACGGGTCATCAATCTATCCTATTAATAGCATCAGATTCCTCACCGGTCTGCATCTATTCTTGCCCTTTCTTTTTCTCCTCTCCCAGTTCATCTGTGCATACAGTATATGGAAAAATTACATGGGTTACCGGTAACAATGTCTGCATATTCCCAAGGCTGTATTTGCCCTTTTGATGTCAGTATTGGCAGCAGTGAGTGAGGCTGCTGTTTCCACACCTCTTTGGTTGTTTTAGATGGTGACTGAATCTCATCCAGAAACAACAGGTGTGTGTGTGTGTGTGTGTCTGTGTGTGCTGAAAGAGTGACTGTATTCTGGAAGAATTAGAAGTCATTCAGACAGTGCCTTCTAAGAACTACTTAGTAATTGTGAGTGTTCAGGAGTCAGGACTGTCCTTCACTGTGCCACTACCTGTTATCCTTACAAGTCGGTATGTAACGATTCACTCGCAACCGGTTGAAAATCGATAAAAATGTGTGACGATTCAAGTCGGTTGAAATGTTAAACGAATCGCGATACACGTTTTAAACAGCAGGGGCGTTTACTGTAGCCTATTGTGAAGTTGTGAACCTCGCTTTGCAGGCACAATAGCAGCAAGCACACACTGGCCCGATGCTAGCGAGTGTTTTCACTTCATTCATGGAACTTGAGCTTGTGTGTAGTGATGGCAAGATGAGGCTTCCTGAACCACTGAGACCTCGCAGGCCATTGCTTCAACCAAAGGTTCATTACTCGAAGCTTCATTCAGCATTGCTCACTAGTGACACCTAGCTATTGTGCAAAGAAATTGCAGGCAAATTAATTCATTCTGAACCAATGACCCGCCCCCCTCCCGCAATGTTTTATTTATTTATCTTCTTCTAAATATGAGTTAATGTCTCTGTAACCTTTCATTTGCAATAATAAAGAGATCTGTGCAGACATTTGTCCATTGCCCGGGTATGAAATAAAACGTGTATATTTCTCTGTCTGCATTGTACAGAGACTGTCACACACACAGTTAATTAATTATTCCAAAAAATATTGGATAGGGACAGTATGAACAACAAAAGTGACTGTGTTGAGTGCAGTGCTTATGGTGGAGGGACTCGAGGAAGTGTAATAAAGTAAACTGCAGTAAACACTGCAGTAAACACTGCAGTTTGGGGTGGATGGAGGAAGGATTGCAATAGATTTTTATTGAGAAAATGAATTTTTTGAAGTGTTGGGGTCTAGACAATTCCTCTTCTTGGACAAAACCTCACCAGCCTCGGAAAAATATCCTTTCACAAGGAACAGAGGATGCAGGGGAACATAAAATGTCAGTGCCAGCGGATATAAATGAAGATACTGATGCTTCTGTTGAGCCCAGACAGGGGAGGATTTCCTCTTTCTTGCTGGCTCCATTACCATGAAAAAGGAAGATGTCATAAAAAGCAAACAAATCCAAAAGGGCAATCCAAATTAAAAAGCAGTCCAGTCCAGATACAAGAATCTAAGCTACCAAAAATCCAAAGCAATCCAAATAATCGTATCTAATTAATATAACAAGACTATAATATAGCTACAATAATTAATAATAATTATTCATTATTATTAATAATTATTCTAACCTGATATAGTGTAATAATATACAGCCCTAACACATATATGACACAATAACGACAATGAGATTTCTCTAACTCTGACTCAGACACACTACACCTGCTTCTACTACTCCTGCAACAGCCACAAGGTGGCGCGAGTTTCGAAGCCCCTTTATCCAGAAGCGACACTCAGACCGAACCGATGACGTATCCACACAAACCGAGGCCTCGTTTGTCATTAGTCACGTGATTTTCACGTTAACAACACAATCTGGCACGCCCATTTTTTCTCGACACAAGCTCCGATGCCTCGGTTCAAATGTCACATCACTACTTGTGTGAGCCAAGCTCAACTTCCATAGGAATGAACTGAAAACGCTCGGTTTGCTCCGCTCGCACCGTGCCAGTGTGTGCCATAGACTGGTGTGCACGCACCGTCAAACACATGGCGACGGCAAGCGTAGATGTTGACGTTCACTCATTCAAATCAGAGGTGTGGCGGCATTTTGACTTTCCGTAGACTAATAATAATCACCACCGTGAGAACCACAAGTCACCTCCGTTTTCTTGTAAAAGGCATTAATACGACAAGTGCGAGAGCCACGGAGATCACAAGGTGCATCAGTGTTTCCGTGGTGGCAACCAGGTGTTGTATCTCTTTCTCTAAATGTGTACATGGATATATATATGTATATGTATTGATGGCTATGGCATATTTTTCTAAATGTGTGGGTTTTTTTTTACTCTTGCTAGTTGCTAGTGTAATGATACAAATTATACCAAAATTAAAACCCCTCTAAATGTGGTACAAATGTTGCATAGTCTTTTACTTAGTGTGCGAAGGTACCAGTGCCCACCCTCTTGACCGGACAGACAGAAAGACTGAGTTGAAATAACCTTGAAGGGATTTTTTTTTTTATTTCAATGTAGTTTTTTATTTGACAAATATATTTTAAAATTAAAAAGAAATGTGCAGCATTTTGTCTGAGAAATAATAAAAGGGACACTTTTTTATTTATAATTTCTTAAATGAATCACTTGTTAAAAAAATCGTGAGAAAATCGTATCGTGAAACCAGTATCGTGAATCGTATCGCATCGTGAGTTGAGTGAATCGTTACATCCCTACTTACAAGTAACCCATTCAAAGTTCATATGAAGGATGCGCTAGGTGTTAACGAGCAAGAACAGCTTTTTTGTGTCCCATTATCAAGCTTTTTAGACAGTATTTACCTTTTTTCCTCTATAATTGATGATTTGTTTGGACCATTTTTTTAAAATTAGTTATCAGTTATTTAATATTCGGTCTACCTAGTGGTTCTCTATAAATATAAAAGTGTTTAAAAGAGTTTAACAGGAAACAATAGAGGTAATGTCAAGTGGTGTTTGCATACTTTTTTTCCCTAACAGCCAAAAATGTGTTACAGAAATACTTGAAATAACTTTATATATTTTTTTATTATATTATAGTGAATAATAATAATATTAATAATTTTAAAAGAATAATAAGTATTATTATTAAATGATGATGATTATGATTATCAGTCATAAAAACAGTATGGAAAGATATCATTAAAATAATAATTAAAAGCTGACCAATTAAAATAATTTAAAATACCATTTGTATGAATGTTTGATAACCCGTCCTGCATACACTTGTCAATCTAGCATTTCAGCAATGATAATGATTAGATTAGGCCTAAGTCCTCAGGCTGCCCGTGTGTCTGTTTGTTTATGTACTTCCCTTGAATCATACTTCTGTCTTAATTCACTTAGTAACTGTTCTGTATTCATTTATTAGACTTTAATGGTAACCAGTATTATGTGTGGGTTTGAAATATGATTAGCCTAATCTCCCAAGGACACTTCCTTCTTTGATTTCCTTCTTCATGTTGGTACTTTATGCTGATGTTGTTCATCTATTCATACGCCACTTCTCCCTCAACCTAATTCACAGTACCATCAGAATTATTTGTGTAATTAAGAGTCTGTTCACAAAGCTCTTTATGTTGTATCACTGCCATGTAATATTTGAGACACCGCCTCAGATGTTTGGTTTTGGCATTTTTAATGTATACATTATTAGACTGGTCAACCTCTGTGTCATATGAAACTACTGCTGTCTTTGCTGACTAATGCTGAAGTCATTTGACACTTATCAAAACAGGTTAAGCTTTATTCCAATGGTCCACTTTAGACATTTTATTAACACTAAGTAACTTTGCAACTAACTCCGTCTCTCATTAGATTATTAGTAGACTGTCTGCTTAATATGCAACTAATTTGCAACTACATGTCGACTTATTCTACTAACCCTAACTCTAACACCTATAAGGAGTAGGCAATGTCGGTCCTGGAGAGCTGCTGTCCTGCAGAGTTTACCTCCAACCCTGAAAAAAAATGACCTGCCTGACCTGCCTAAGGCCTTGCTGCCTTATCAGTCAATGACTTTGTAGGCATTGTTTGCACACGAATGAAAGGCTTCTGGCAGCGTAACGATTTAATGATCTACAACAAAATAGTGCCGTTTTTTTACCTAGCAGCACGGCGTTACCCCACAATTTTAATTCGTCAAATTTTTGCAACTACATTTTTGAACTGTACGATTAGTAATTCAGAACTTATTTAGAGTTAAATAAATAATGTGAATTTAAGTGATCAAATGTAACTGTTACAAAGTTCAAGTTCAGGGGAGGAGGCAGGAACAGCGTAACTTTAATCGTAAAATAAATATGAAAGGAGCGACAGCGACTGACTGGGGCATATTAAAAACAGCAACGTAAGATGTCCCAGGTCTGGTTCTCTCTCGCCCTTCACTGTCATCATTCCTTCTTATAGCCTTCCGGAGTTCCTCCATGGGACTCGAGACCAGTGAGTTGCGCAGGTGTCTCTCATTAAAATTCGCTCCACCGGCCTCGATCCTCTCCCGTGGCTCTCGGCCCTGCCCTGCTTTATACAACAGTTACATTAATAAAACTTTAATACATTAGATCAGTGTTCTTCAACCCTGCTCCTGAAGGACCCGCAACACTGCCCATTTTCTTTGAATGGGGGTCCTTCAGGAGCAGGGTTGAAGAACACTGCATTAGCTCATCCATGAACATGATTTCTTCCTGAGTCCCATCTGATAACTTTCCAGCATCTGTGGAGATGAAGAGGACAACTCCCATAATTCCACGCTCATTCACAGCATCATCAAGCTACACCTTTTGTTATCGTTTTAAGCGGCGAAACTTACTTTCTGTGCCTTTATTTCCATTGCGGTGTGTTTATGATAATAATAGCAGAATACTGTATATGAATGCACATCATCATTTAGTTTTTTCCCCCCCACCATTTCAGTGGGAATGAGTGTGTGAGAGTGTCAAGACAACAGTCATGGCATCAGGAGGAGAAACCTGTGCTCCTGCTGAGGATGAGAGGGGTGTCCTGCTGGACATTGATGATGTACACTTGCTCTTACAAGGTCAGTCTTAACTCTTATACACTTTTGGTGTTTGTTTTGTTTGTGTGTTTTTTTTTCTATAAAAATGTTTTTCTTAATCTGTTTAGATGTGCTATCTGAACAAACAAACAAACAAAAAAATGGACAAAAAGTCACACCTTAGCTGTTTGCGGTCAAAATTGACCGACCATAGGAAATTAATGGGAAAGACCCTAACACAGCAATTATTTTTAACGTGTAAAAATCTATATATCAACATGTTGAACAAACACAGAAATGAAGGGGTGACTTACAACCACCCACACACACTGTTACACAGACAGAGAGAGAGAGTGAAATAATTGGGCTACTGTCTGTGGCTGTACGACTTACTGCATATATACACCAAACTTTAATAACATGTGGGGCTGATTTTCATATATAAGATATATATTAAATCAAGAGAATAACCATTGAGATCAATCATAAAGAAATAATTTGAAATGAATGAGGAGTCATTTACTGAAATGATTCTCCGATGTCTTTTGGGTAAAATATCTATCCCATCATAAATGTGCTTATCACCACCTGAGATAGACTGTTTGCTTTGTTATTTATTCTATGGTCTCCTTCCATTTGTCTCCTCTTTCTGAGGCTTAGGGCGGATTCCAGGCGACGGGAGACATTGTAAACTGTTGACTCACTAAGTTTTCATACAAAAACATGTCCTGAAAGGGTGTGCTAGAAGTTTATCATTTTCACACCGCACACAAACACTAACAAACACAGAGAATTAAGTTGGCTGTTGGATTTAGAATTTCATGAAAAATAACTGTCATGTTCACACTGCCCCAACAGACAGAGACAAATATTGAGTCAGAATGTCTTTATGTGTAATTTTTCGCCTAAAAAGATGGAGAACTAAATGAAAGAGGTTGTGGGTGAAGCTGTGTTTGCTGTGACGGAAAAGACAGGGTGCTTACTTGAATTTATACAGCAAAACGCTTGTTACGCATGTTACTGCGGTTCTGTGAATTCTGGATGACTGCCAGAGACAGTGTAAACACTATGGATTATCGCAGCGCCAGCTAGATAGGTCGAGAGAATATACCAACAAAGTCACGTGGCGTGACGTATGCTGAGCCCTGGAGGGTTAAAAGCTACAGTAGCTCAGCACTCTACCTCGGTACGCCTTTCTCGCGCATTCCGAGTGACTGAGAACTCTGGAGGTCATCCAGAATTCACAGAACCACAGTTACATGCGTAACTAGCGTTCTGTTTCATTCTTACTGACCGCCAGAGGCAGTGTAAACACTATGGATGACACATACCAACATAGTCATGAGGAATGCCACCCACCTGATAAAATTAAGGCTGCTCCAGAAGAACTGCAGAACTAACGGCATGATGAGCAGCAACGTTGATTTAAAAAACCAGGCAAACGTGCATGGAGAAGCCCAGGTAGCAGCAGTGCAGATATCCACCAAGGAAACTACTCTAAAAACAGCTCATGAAGATGAGATGGCCCTAGTGGAATGGCAAGTTAGTCTCCAGGGCAGTGGTCTTCCTGCTGCCTTGTAAGCCAGCGTAATGGTCTCTACTATCCAGTTCGACAACCTATGCTTCGACACTGGCGCACCTTTCCACCACCATGGCAGACAAATAACTGGTCTGACTGTCTAAATTGAACAGTAGAGTTCACATAACACTTCAAGGCCCGAACAGGACACAAAAGTTGGGCACTTGAATCAGACCCTGAAAAAGTCTGATAAGAGGCCAGTTCAATATGCTGATTTATGAACTGAGGAAGAAGGACCTTCAGAAGAAAAGAAGGATTGGGTCCTAAAACCACCCCGGAGTCATCCAGTAACCAACGCATGCACAGTTCACTAACAGACAACGCGTGCAACTCACTGACTCGTTTTACAGTAGCAATAGCTAACAAAAAAGAAGTCTTCAAGGACAACCATTTAATGTCAATGCTTTGCAAGGGCTCAAACTGGGGTGAACACAGGAATGCAAGCACGAGTGACAAATCCCATACAGGAAAATGAGGATTCCGAGCAGGGTTCAGACGGCGCGCGCCCTTCAGAAAACTGCAGACAAAACTGTGAGAGCCAAGAGAAGAGCCACCAACTGGAACATGAAATGCAGAAATTGCAGCAACGTACACTTTCAAAGTGGAAGCTGCTTTTCCTTCCTCCAGTAAATGTTGAAGAAAACGTAAGATACTCCTCACACCATGCTTCCAACGGGAAGCATAAATCTGTCATGTGGAAGAAGCCCTAGCATTAGAGATGGTGTGAATAACACCAGGCTCACAATGCTCCAGGGAAAGATTTAACCCAATGGCCAGACCCAAAGCTGCAGACGAGCCGGGTCCGGGTGCCAGACACTGGGCTCCAGCTGGGAGAGGAGGTCCTTCCTGGGGGGGAAGCTTCCATGGATTGTCAGAAGTCTCACCAACAAAGGAAACCATGGTATGGCTGGCCATCGTGGTGCCACGAGTAACACTCTGTGCTTGCAAGTGGAGATCCTGTGCAACATCTCCCATAACAGAGGGATAGGTGAAAACGCATATAGCAGGCAGTTCGGTCATTCGTGAGACAGCGCATCCTGGCCCAGGCGGCTGGACACTTCTGTCCTTGCAAACCATAAGCTACATTGGGTGGTCATCTCTGAAGCAAAAAGATCCCCTCTGCTCTTCAAAATCGTAGCCAGATCCCCTGCACTACATCTGGATAAAGTCTCCATTCTCCTGGATGTACTTGATCCCTGGAAAGAGCATCTGCTGTCTGGTTGCACCCTCCTAGAATATGAGCCGCCCTCAGTGAAGCGAGTCGTGGCTGACACCATGTCAGGATCTCGTGAGTCAGCCGTAGAGTCTGCGGGATCTTGTGCCGCCCTGGTGGTTCAGATGGAACACTGTTGAGGTATTGTCTGACCGAACGAGAACATGGCGGCCTGCCAGAACCGGCATGAAGTACTTTAGGGCCAAGAACACTGCTCTTAGTTCTAGCAGGTTGATATGTTCTGTGGCCTGGATCGGTGTCCAGCGCCTGCAAATACACCTCCGATTCCACATTGCCCCCCATCCTGTGAGGGAAACGTCTGTCATGACCACCTCCCGACTAGAGGGAACAAACACCCAGGGCCACTCCTGACTTCAGAAACTCTAACTGTCTCCACCGCCTCAACGCACATATGCAACGGTGAGAAATTATAACCAGTCGATGGCGATGTCTGGTGGGATCTAGCCGCAAACTGTTGTTCCATAACTGGAGTGGTCTGAGGTGGAGTAAACCCAGGGGGATCACCACTATAGCTGCTGTTAACATCCCTATAAGTCGTAGGACCACCTCATACTGCAAAGACACACCTGAAAGCCAGCCAAAAGTTGCAGAATACTCGTCACACGTTCCTGAGACAGGCAGGCAAACATTAGGCAGTAATTCAGGGTCATTCCTATGAACGTAGTGGTCTGTGATGGAATCAGACGGCTCTTTTTCTCGTTCACAGAAAACCCCAGCTTCTGCACATGTCTCAAAAGCAGTCTGGAGTCTTGTACAGCCTGCTGCTCTGTGGGGGCACAGAGAAGCCAGTCGTCCAAATAAGGAAGAATACGCATTCAGACAGCTTTACCCTCTTTTCCAACAGTTCCGGAACATTTGGACCAAAAAGATGCCCGGGAACAAAAAGATCTCTCAAGGTTTTCTTACAGTCCTCCAGCAGTCCTTCTTGGGCAAGCCACACTTGGCGGCGGGCTGCCAGAAGCGTGGCTGTAAGACTACCCAGCTCTCGGGTCACATGGGCTGTTGCCAACAGAACAGTTTGCAGAAATTGTGAAATAGAGGGATCCGCATTTGCAGCTTCCAGCGTACTGGTGGCAGCAAGAAGTATTGTGTTTTCTGCTCGAGTAATGTAGGCAACAGACTCATATGCTCAATATGAGACTCAATATAAGACTCATATTTTTTAGCAAGGAATCCGTATGACCCCATTGCGCACTGGGACATCGCACATTCTCTAGTAGAGCCTCATCAGGAGACACCACCAAAGCTGCCACAGGCTGCTCTATTTACAGAGCACGACCCACCTCGATAGAATCTGCTTCAGCCACAGATGCTAGCGTTCGAGCTATCTTTGAGCGCCGCTTAGGCGGACCAGAACCAGTGAGAGCATTTGAGAATTCAGCCACAAAATCCTTACATGGTTGCATGGCAAAAGAAGTTGCAGCTGTGGTCTGTCTGAAAAACACATTCGTTTGGTCAGATTGGACAGGTGACTCATCAAGTCCTAGACGAGCAGCTGCCATTTGAAGCACAGCCAAAGTATCATCGGAGGAGGACTGGGCTTGTCCAGACGACCCCACTAGACCCCTCCGCTGCTGGGTAACCAGTGAAAACAGCCTGAGGTGATGGCTGTGTAGCAACATCCATAGTATCCCCATGATCGTAAAAAAAGGAAACTGAAGCACTTGTAGAAAGCACATCAATTTCTGAATGATGAGAAAAACAAGTCAAGAGACTCTTCCCCAGCTCCCTGATTCTGAACATTCTCATCCTCCTGTGTCATCCTCACAGGTGTAGTAGATGTGGCAGCCTGAAGCGAGTGAAGCAGGCGTTTCAGCTCTGCCATCTCTGAAGAAAGCACCAACACCATCATAGAAAGTGAACCATTCTCAACATGTGAATGTTCATCACCTCGCAATTTGGCCTTCTTAGCTGGGAGGGGAGCACCAGCTGCCGCCGACGCCCTGCGCTTCCGAGTGCGCAAAGGGGCAACATCTAACTGCCCAAGTTTCACTGTTAAATTAGGGTCTTACTCGGCAGCCGAGTAAGACAGCCGTCGTTCTGACATAGGTAAAAGGCTACAGTGCATGCACGGGTCCGTGAGAGTCTCTCGCAGATGTTGAATACCCAAACACGACCTGCAAATGCCATGAGCGTCGTCAGGTAGAAGATTATTAGGGCACATCTTACAAGTCAGTGGAAAACCAGTGGCGATCGAGCTGTGAGCCATAGTTTCTCGCTCATAACACCCTCGGATAGCACTGTAAGGTTAAGTTAAGCGGGATGAAAAAAAAAATAAAAATAAAATAAAACGATTACCTCGGACAAATACCAACAAATATCTTACGAAAAAGATCAAAAGTGTCTAAAATGGCCGGCGGATTGAACCGAGGGACAAAAGGCGTAACATGGATTCGAGGAAAAACACTAAGTAGATATGTCAACGGGAGACAGTTAACTCATAGGCGCGGAAAAACACAAGCCATCGAATTGCACCCAGAGGCACAAAGTGTTACCACCGAAGCAATATAAAAACAAAACTCACCAAGTGCTGTTAATTTAATCCAAATCCTTGAAATGGTGTAGACTCGCAGTCACAGCTTGTGAGGATGAATCTCGCTGCTCTTATAAGCTGCACTTAACACCGCAAATAACCACTCAACCAATTACAACCTATCTCAACCAGGCGAGAAAGCAAAAGAGGTAGAGTACTGAGCTACTGTAGCTTTTAACCCTCTAGGGCTCAGTATACGTCACGCCACGTGAATTTGTTGGTATATTCTCTTGACCTTAAATTAATCAATTGGTAACTTATGATATTTTAAATAGTATAACATCACAAATTCATATTGAGTCACGTGTTCTGCGGTTTATTTGTGTTCAGATAGCTGCACTGAACAGCCCATTAGGGCTTTAAGTCCAAAAGTGTGCATACTTGGTGAAATACACAAGCTTAATATTTATACATTTACACAAGCTTAATATTTATTAGACAGAATCATAATTTCTATTCATTATCCGCTGATTTATGTGATCTGATGACCATTAGTGGCTTCCTGCGCTGTTTGTCTGTGTTTTCACTTCCCAGAGAAATGTTTCTACGCATGAAACATGAAGCTAATAAACACATGATTATGATAGTATATGATTTGAATGTGATTTTCATGAGGTTTCGGGTATTTTCATGCCTGTAAAGGATTTACATCAGAGTTTGCATCACGCTGCTCAGACATTCCAAGACCTGACAAATGGCGATTGAACATGTTCAGTCGGTTGAAAACAAACCCCGACAAATGCCAGCAAAGCCGACAGGGGTAACACACTGATCCGACAAATCCCGACGAACGTGTCTGTCGGTGCGGTATGAATTGGCCTTAAGTAACTCGTTTTCTTTTTTCTAAAACCTGTTGATTACCATCTTGAGTAAACATTATAGTGAGTACACTAACTTTAGAGTTAAAGTATGCAAGTTCTGCTCCATGGAACCCGTTGCAAAAATAATGATTGTTTTCCCGAACACTCTCCGTGTCTGCCATTGGTTGGCCAAACAGTTAGTCCCACACTGAAAACTCGCATCTTTTCATATTTAACACCTCAGGCATCAATTGTGAGAACAATAAGCTTGTATATTTTCTTCTTTAATTCTTTTTTTCTGAATGATCATTCATAAATTACCACCTTTCCTCAGTTCAACTGTAGCCTAGCTGTTTTATGAAGCAAAATCCCCTTGAAGACATTTGAACCTGATGTTGTTGTTTCTACTTTCATTTCCTTTTCTGTCGTTAGTATTTCTGTCAATAAAAACCATTGCAGTGTTTGCTCGACTCAGTTCAGACAGTCTCTGCTCACTGGGGCATGGTTTCCAGGCAGCCGAATGTTTGCTATGACGACAGTTTGTCTGAAATCATGTTTGAGTGACATCACGCGTTTCTCTTTTTAATGCAATGATGACACGTATGTCATTTGAATAAAAATGAGCTCACATTACTTTCAACAAGTTGGCAGTTTGAGTTAGTTCTAACTAACAGATTTTATGAATGAGTTCTGAGACTAAATCCATATATATATTTTTATATAATTTACAAAGCTAGTAGTACATTCAAGAGCACATTCCGCAACACTAAAACTAAGCACTTCTAAAAATATTATACATAGGCCTACACTTATATCTACATATGTCATGGTGACAACTCTCTGAAGATTTTTAAAGGTTATGGATATGACAATGTTAATGTATTTGGTCTAGGAACTTGCTACTGCCAATGCATACACCGATACGCTGCTATGAGCATTTAAGACATACTGCTTCTGCACAAATAGCATATATAAAATTACCCGTATCTGATATATATCTATATCATTTTGAGGGAATGGGCCAGTCTACCTTTTAATAGCATGGGAAGAAGTTTAAATTAAATACAACCGTGATGGGTGGGTGGTTGAGCCGACTGAGCGTCTTCAGGGAAACACTTAATGAAGGAAAATTTCATACAGAAACGAAGGAATATGGTGTCTCTCAAACCCTTGTTTGAGGTGGAGCCTGTTGGTGGCTGAGAGATCGGTAAGTCGAGCCAGGTTTCCAGTTGTCATGCAATGTTCTCTGCTTATAAATAGTTATGTATTAAGACATGCTGTGTTTTTGATGTGCTATAAACCAGAAAGCCCCAAAGCTGTTCTCTGGCAAGATGTGTACATATTTTTGCATGCATGTATTCTAGTTATGCCTATGTACTCATACTGATTCCTACACACACACTGTTTTTCAATGTGTGAGCTTGGTCCAGGAATAAATCATTTCTTTTTTTTTTGAAGTTGTGAACATATTTTTATTTTATTTTACAATACATGTACAATACACGATTTTCATAAAAAGAAAGAAAACACACCCTCCCTACCCCAAACAAGAGAGCCATAAAGGTATATTCACACCCATTAAAAAAACAAAACAAAAAAAAAACAACAGGATCACATTATTAGTATTTCTCAAGAGTCATTCCATTCTGTTCTAGAAAATGAAGGAAGGAGTCCCAGACCCTGTAAAATATGTGCTTTTTTTTGTTTAAGTCAGTCTTTCCATTGCTATACAAGAAGACAATTCTTTGATCCAGAGTGATAAAGATGGACAACAAGTACTTTTCCAGTGTATGGCAATCAGGCGTTTCGCTTGCAATAAACACAGATTTATAAGCTTCTGTTCATGTATTTTCAAAGATAAGGCAGGTGGAAGTAGACCAAGAATACAGATTTTGGGGCAAACAGGGATTTCTTTAGCAATAAATTTAGATAATACACCGATTACTTCTTTCCAAAAGGATTGTAAGTGCTCACATTGCCAGATGCAATGAAATAATGTTCCTTTGAGTTGTACATTTTCCACAGATATCTGGGATATCTGGATTGAATCTATTAAACTTTTCAGGTGTTATGTATGTTCTCATTATCCAATTATATTGGATCACTTTAAAACGAGTGTTGATCGATAATGTTTGTGCTTGGACACAGGTTTTTTTCCCATTAATTTTCTGTAACATCCATTTTGAGATCATCAATCCAAGCCAGTCTTTTATGATTTGTTGAGTCTTTAGAAGCATTAACAAATTGGCTGTATATCATAGAGATTTTACCTTTATCATTGGGATTTTTAGCTGCCATTTCTTCTAAACTACTGAAATGAATGAGTCTTAGATCGTATGAAATTACGGATCTGGAGAAACTTAAAGTGAGACTGGGGGATTTTGTGTCTTTCCCTTAAGATTTCAAAGGGCATCATTGTATTCTCTGCATACAGGTCTGCTATTTTCTGTATGCCTTTTTGCCACCACAACTTAAAGCCTGAGTCTGATTTGCCTGGAGCAAGCATTGCATTGCCCCAAGAATAAATCATTTCTGATATTATATATTTTTTTAACAGTGGAACAGGAGCAGATTCAGAAGAGGACGTTCACAAACTGGATCAATGCACAGCTCTCCAAGGTAAACCCAAGAACAACTTATAACTTACGTTAATGACTCTGACTGTGGAGTCTTATCAGGTTAAACTGAGGCCGTGGCTGAATCGCTGACTCACTGGTCAGTACGGAAGGTCTTTTCTGCTCCGTCTGCCTTTGAGCTTTGCATATGGCAAGGAGCTTGATTTATTTATAGCTTCCCGCCTAGCAGCGGTGCACTTCAACAGGCTGTAACATGAGCAATGTAGCCCATCCATTGCCTCTTGGCCGCTTTTTAAACACAGGTGCCCTAAACCTCCTGCAAGTGATAACCTGTGGAGATCTCCAGTGATCTGCAGAGCAGCTACAAACTGTTGCATCATTTTACATCAGATTAACTCATTACTCATTCCCAAACTGCTACTTTTTTAGAGTTTAACATCAGTCTTCTAGTAGATATTCCAAAGGTACTTGGTGCATCAGCACTGTTGTCAGTCAGTTTGCACTTGCATTCATAACAAGACAGTGCCAAAAGAACGGTCATACTGAATTAATTATGATGGATTATTATATTTTAACATGGAAAATATTATACACTTCAACTTTTAAATACTAACCATTTAAAATTAATTAATTAAATAATAAATAAATAAATAGTATTTAATTAAAAAATATTTATATAAATGTTTTCTGCAAAAAAAAATGTAATCCTTGCTCTTTATTTTATTATTTTTCTACTTTTGCCACCATAGTTTGACATCAGAAATGCTCAATGTATTGCCATGTGAACACTATCAACACTTTCAGATAAAATGCTGATGTGTGTTTCAGAGGAGCCCTCCAACCGCTGTCCAGGATCTGTTCTTGGATCTTCGAGATGGGACTCGACTACTTGACCTACTGGAGGTGATGAGCGGTCAACGCATGGTGAGTGCTAAATATCACTGTCATAACACTGAGATTCAGCCAAGAAGGTATTTATTTACAGCGAATCATATAAATGTTTTGCATGCAGTCCCGATTAGCATACAATGGAGTTTGTTTGTTTCTTTGTAGAAGCGTGAGCGGGGTCATGGTGTGTTTCAGCAGAGAGGCAACGTTGAGACCGCTTTGAACTTCTTGAAGAATAAATCTGTAAGAGTTTTTTTGTGATTCTCACATTACTGATGATGATTTCCCATCTGTTTGGACATTAAGATTTATATACAAATGGCATAAACAGCCGTTTATGTTCTCTCAGATCAAGCTGGTGAACATAAACATCCCAGACATCATCGAGGGGAAACCTTCCATCATTCTGGGTCTGATATGGACCATCATCCTGCACTGTCATGTGCGTATAACAATGAAGAGACGATGTGTCTTTACAAAAACATGCATATCATTTATACATGCATCTTTCTTTGCCTTGAGCTGTTTTTTCATTGTTTACTTTAAGTCCTTTATTTGAGTTCAGAGAGGGGCTGTACTTTTTGAGATTTGAGATGTTTTTATTCCTCAAGGCGAGAAAAGAACATAAAAATAATGGCACATACATATAGTATTATGTACCCTTCAGAAGATTCTTTTATGTCAGGGAACCTGGTTTGAATGAGTTTAGTGGTTTTGTTTTATTTAGTCATATAGTGCTTTTAGTTTAAGGTTGTGCGCAGTATGACATTTTTTTATAAAATGTATGTCATTATATTTTATATACACTGCAGTTCAAAAGTTTGGGGTTTGTAAGATTTCTTAAATGTTTTTGAAAGAAGTCTCTATGTTCACCAATGCATTTATTTAATCAAAAATACAGTAAAACAGTAATATTATTACAGAAATATTATTACATTAAAAAAGTTGTGTACAGTCGACATGTACAGGGGCAGTCGCTCCCTGGGTGCCGCAGCAAAAAATGGCTGCCCACTGCTCCGTGTGTGTGTGTGTGTGTGTGTGTGTGTGTGTTCAGTACTCACTGCTGTGTGTGTGCACTTGGATGGGTGAAATGCAGAGCACAAATTCTGAGTATGGGACACCATACTTCACTTTTATTTTCACTTAAATGTAATTTATTCCATTGATGTCAAAGCTGAATTTTCAGCATCATTACTCCAGTCTTCAGTGTCACATGATCCTTCAGAAATCATTCTAATATGCTGATTTGGTACTTAAGAAACGTTTCTTATTGTTATCAATGTTGAAAATGGCTGTGCTGCTTAATATGAAAGTTCAAAAGAACAACATTTATTTGAAATCAAAATCTTTTGTACATTTATAAATGACTTTACTGTTTTGATCAATAAATATGTCCTTGCTGAATAAATGTATCGATTTCGTTTAAAAAATATAAAATGTTACTGACCCCAAACTTTTGAACGGTACTGTACAAATCAATGATGATATATATTATGTGCATATTTTTATGAAAAAGTGATCCAAAATTCAGATCCTACTGCAGAAATGATGATCCTTCCTCGTTGCCTTCCTGTGAATGTTTTCCTGAAAATAAATCATCTTGTTTGCTTTTTGCCAATACATCTGTATTAAACATGCTCACTTCTCCTCATTACTACAGATAGAGGAGCTAGCCAGCACTCTCTCGTATGGATCCCGTTCATCCTCCCTGGACTCTCTGTCCAGTCTAGATTCTGTTCCTGGGTCTCCAGGCAGTAGTCCTGTTCCTCGAGGGGCATCACCGCTCCACAACCGCTTCCGTCTGTCTGCTAAGAAGGCTTTGCTCTTGTGGGTTCGGGACCAGTGCCAGAAGTGAGCTTCATCTAGCTAATGATTTCAAGCACTTTGAAAGTTTGGTCAAATTGCTTGGTCTATTTGATGGCCACTCCAATTGTTTCTCTTAATATATTCTTTCTCCAGAGTTGGTTGCTCAGCCAGTGTGAGGGACTTTAAGTCCAGCTGGAAGAGTGGTGAAGTGTTCCTGGCCATCCTCTGCTCCCTTAGACCTGACCTGGTGGATCTCTCCCAAACCCAGACCAGCAGCCACCTGGAAAACCTGGAGAAAGCATTTCACCTTGCTGAGAAGGAGCTTGGAATTCCCAGACTGCTTGAGCCAGAAGGTGAAAACTATTAGCACTAGCAGCATCCCAGTTTGTCCCAGCCCCAAATGCCACCCTCAGTCTTTGCGGCCCTTCTCCAAGTCCACACTTTGCATTGGCTGTTGGCTAATAGTCTGCTGTGAAGTCTGTATTTTCAAACTGGAGTCAGCAATGGGAATGCATGTGGATCTGTGAGATATTTGAAAGGTAAAAAAGGCATGGATTAAATTTAAAAGGATACTTCAGGATTTAGCATTAAGCTTTGTATTAGTATAAAACCTGTAGTATTTTCAAATTACTGTGCTTTCCACCCTCATATCCCCCTGAGACGAGAGATTTATGTATTTTTTGTCTGGAAAAAAATCCTCCGATGACGCAAAAATCGTCATTTTGCGTCATCGGAGGATTTTTTGGCCAGAGGCTAAAGACTACAGCCAGTAGTAGGGGCTGTCCCGCATGTTCTCAACCCGCCCATAGAGGGTGGGATCTCACTCACAGAATGTACACATAGTGTTAGACATCTTTTAATGTCTGAAGCTAAGCTAGCAGGCTCTTGTTCTGTGGAGAAAGCTGAGTAACTTAGTAGGAGAAAGCTGAGTAGTAGGGGTTACCATTCATCCTCTTTTTCCCGGACATATCCGGCCGCCGAGATCGTACAAAATGTCCGGGATTCAGCTTTTGCTTTCTGCAGTCGCCATTCATTGTTTACATGCACACCTTTTGTTTCAATCTAACTGAATTCATTCCGATTGGTGAATCTGAATGTAGTGTTTACATGAACGCCTCGTCCTGCTCGCCACAGTAAACATAATGAAGGACGACTGTAGAACCCAAAAGCCGAATCCCGGACATTTTGGGCGATCTCGAAATCCCGGGCAGACTCATCACTTGTAGCCTAGACTTGTTGTTTAACTACTGCCCTTCGTTACCGGTAGGCCTGGCCTCCTAGGGCAGCGAAGCAAGTGCATTCTGGGAGTTGTTGTCTTTCATCCGCATAAGCCAAAAATACATTTTCTGGCTTTTTTCAGTCTAGAAAGCTCCAAATTCAAAAATAATTTCACATTTCTTCTACATAAATGACCCATTTTAAATACACATTCATCTTTCCAGAGGTGAAGTATCCCTTTAATAAATATTTGTATGCATTTAGTTTCATTCTGCTTTCTAAAGACTGGTCAGAAGTCATGTTATTAATATGATAGCTATTCACATCACAAGTTTAAGTTTAAGTTAAACTTAAACTTTTTTTTTTTTTAGCAATTCTTTTTTTATTGTAATACTGTGGTTCACACTTCTAAGGTGGCCTCAATATGACTTAAAATTCAAGATAAGACAAAACAAAACAATTTAAAATAAGCAACTACAAAACAAGATTTTTTTTTATATTAATCTACCATCTCTTCAACTGACTCGCTTGAAAAACCTGATTATGCTGAATGAGGTAGCCTAATTTTAAAAGTGATTTCCTAGAAAAAGTCACTTCTGGAAAAGCAGTGTATATTTTAATAATTTACTTAATTATAAAGACTGTATAAAAGCACCCCCAAACAATATTGGTAGGGATCATCATATTAAGAAATTTGAAAAATCCCTGGAATGGTGTTCATGTTAAAAAAAGTTAAATGCTTCTTATGGTTTTTGAAATTTTATGCATTTTTAAAATCTCTTCTCAGACATTGATGTCAGTAACCCTGATGAGAAGTCCATCATGACATACATTGCTCAGTTCCTGCAGTACTCCAATGATCTGCCCTTAGCTGACGATGGTTTTGAGGTGAGGCCAACTGAATCTCCCAGCCAGATCTGTGGTTTTGCTGGTCTGTCTCTCTTTATATATTCACTTTCTCTCTCTTTTTAAACCCCTGGCCTTCATTATGGCCCTTCAACTTTGCTTCCTCTTACTCTGTCACCCCCTCCTGGTTGGATGCAGCTCCAAACTCTGCTCTTTCCCACATACCTCTCTCCTGTCAACCTCCCTATATACTTCACTCCTGCTGTACTGGCCTCCCCACTGCACCAGGTATAGGCATCACGTATTGCTTGTGAATTCCTCCTCAATATCATTCCAGAGTCAGCCTTTACTTGTTTCAGCATGTTTTCTGATTTGACAATTAATCTCTGATTCGGTTCTGTTTCCTTGCCCTGCCCTCAGGCTTCACCCAATCAAAAAGCCAGAGAGATGAAATGCTGGCTACAGCGAGCTTATCAGGAATTACTGGAGGCATGGGCCTCCACAGGGGGGGGAGGATATGCTAAAAGGCATCAGGTATGCTGAATGTTAAATCATAAATCATCATTTCCTAATGTAAAACACAAGTCTTATGAATAGCCCTGAATGAGTGACTTTGTTTTTATCCAAGGTATTTCAGAACTTTGTGGGAACTTATTATGAACAGCGACGTCCAGTTATTCCAGTGCTTAGTGCAATGAGACGCTGCACTAAACCCAGTGAGGAGCAAATGGGACTGAGGAAGGCCTGGGACACAATGGAGGAGAAGGTAAATTCTGATGATTAAATATGTCTCCAAATACATATTGAAACTGTGACAGTTCTGATTTGTTCGAAATTACCAACAAATCACCATATACCATTTTTTCCTGCAAAAGAGTTTATGAATTTAAAGCTGTCATGGAAAAACCATATAGTAGTATGACTTTATTTGCTTTAAAACATAAATAAAAGATGAATAATGTAATAAACATAACAAGTAACAACCTAAATAAAGTAACCTAAAACATTAAATGAAAAATATTTTAAATATAAATAAATTAAATATACATGACAACCTACATTTATCTAGCTTTCTAATAAACTTGACATTGTGTACTATAAATATTGTTGGGTCTGTGATGAATTACTTGTTTCTCCATTGATAGTTTGGATAAAAGGCATCTGCTAAATGCATACATAGAAATGTTAATAATAAATTATTTAGATCTAAATTAAATCCTGTAACATTTAATTTGAAAAATAATTCTAATATATTCTTAAAATGTAATATATATGTGCTAAAAAATAATATGCATCACTTATTTTTTGAGTTGGGACTAGTAAAAATACAGCCAGATTATTTTGTAAACTTTTTTTCTTCCTTCCCAGTTACAAGAGTACAGAACAGAGCTCGATGTTGGTTTGCCAGCCCCTCTGAACACATTGGGTCGGTGGCTCCAGCATATGGAGACTGTGCTCTCTGAGGACAGCGGGAGAACAGAAGATCATGTTCTTGCTGCCAGAGATGCCAGACACAAGCAAGAACAGCTGAAGGTCAGTGTCCTGCCATGTATTATCATGCATCAATGTGTATTTCTGAATTACATGTGTGTCTCTGTTTTTATGCTTTCTATTTCTTTAGGTCTTGGTTGAGGAATTAAGCCAGCACTTGAACACCCTTCATCACTACTGTAACACAGATGATAATGGCTGTCCTCAAGTTCCAATCGAGAAGCTAGAGGAAATCAAGAGACGGTTGGAAAACAAAATCTATTTAGTCCTCCCTGCTGAAAAGACCAGCATACAGTTGTGTTTTGAACATGGGATTCTGGTGTCCCTATCAGGGTTCTTAAATAGCTTCAAGACTTCCTAGACTAGCACCAAACCAGCACAGTTTGCTGATCTAAGAAGGTCTTTTCAGCAGGACCATCCTTCATTTTTTCTCATTGTTGTCCTCTTCAGAAATCCAGGTTCCTTGCTAATGTTCCTTATTCTCTCTGTTAGTTTCACCAATGCCAGAGTGACAGCCAAATACCACGGTATCAAGCTACAATACAGAGAGCAGATGCACTTTGTTCTTGACCTACTGGGACAGTTGAAGTCTAAGCTGAGCTTGTGGAGAGGACCTTACGGCTCCCAGGAGTCTGTGCACTCTCTGCTACAGGATTGGCATGTATGTGGCCATTTATGGGTTTCCTTCAGTATATTTTTTTTATGTATTTCGAAGCCTAAATACAGTTGTCAAAAGTAAAAAGCTAAAGTTAGACTATAACTACACCAGTCGCCCAACTTAAACATCACCACCACTAAACTTCCTACATCTCTTTTAATCTTCGTGAGTAGAGTAGTTTTCCTGTTCGCCTGATGACGTTTAATGTCCCTGACAACCGCTATAGTCCCGGTTAGCCACTTATTAGCAACTGCCTTATTCAAAGCATGTAAAAGCTTTAAAAAAATCTCAAGCAGACTATTACTGATGTATTTCGTTGTTGTTGATGAAATATCTTGAGCTTCTGTTCACCACAGACCTTTCAAGCATTTAACCAAAATCCAATTAAAAAACCCACTGACAGGTTGAAAATGCTAAAATGATCAATTGTTTCCGGATTTTAGGACTCATTCCTACAGCACTATATGTTCTTTAATTCCTTGACTTGTTAGCAATGTGTATATGTCCAATTAGGACACTGTTGACAAGCGAGGCCTGGTGTGGATGTTGAAGGAAGCACTTCATAAGTTGAAGGACACAGCAGTCAGTTATACAAGCAAAGCAGCTTTGGGTAAGATTGTGTTGATGGAAGTTCTGTTATACTTTGGTTTAATGAAAGCCATTGGCTCCTTCCTGTAGCTTATGTCTGATTTGCCCTCTCTTCTCATTCTTTTTCAGCAGACGATACACCTGTGGTAAACAGGCAAGTAAAAGAGGCTGATAGTGAGTCAGGTGTCAGTGTAGAAGCTGCAGAAGTTGTCAGATCCACCATGGAGCGTGTGCTGGCTGCGTGGGAGTCCTACAAAGACTGCCTGTATCTATTACAGGTCTGGTTGGGGCAGGAGGGCCAATCACAGGCTCAGGGGAAAGAGGTACAGCATTTGTCATTAAAAAAAGATCAAAAGTATACAGTGGCCACAAAAATATTTAGACACCTAAGCTGCGTTTAAAATGTATTGATGTCCTTTCATTAGACACCAAAATATTAAAGCAAATGGCATTTATCTTTTTTAGGATGTTTGTTTGGTTCGAGTCATAAGGGTGATAGCTTAGGTTTGGGCATGATTTTTGTTCATGGTTGCTTTTTCCAGAGGTTAATTTGTCATTCATCTTGTGATCTCTTTCATAATCCAGCAGAAGCATTTTTCCGCCACCCTGAATGAGATGAGTTCACATCAAGCACAGTTGAACGAGGCGGGAAACTTTCTCATTGAGATGAGTAATGCCTCCACCAGCCTCTCTCTGACTGAAGAGCTCCGCAGACTCAACATGCAGTGGGTTGACTTCATAAAAAGGACCAAGTTTGTGAGTTTGTAAAGGCAGACCCCTCTAGTTTTCAGCAGGGTCTAAAATAACACTTGCCAAGCACCAAAATGTGAGTAAAAGTTGTCTTTGACAAAGTAATAAAGCAGTTTCTGGTAACTTTTATAAGAAACTGCAACATAATACACTATCTCTCGCAACATTTCAGTGGAAAGCTTACCATGCGTTTATCTAGGATGCCGTTTCCGTTTAAAAAAAAAAAATCACACATAGTGTCACATGACTATTCACAAGATTTCATACTTTACAACACCAATTTCAGAATATGAGTATGATAACAAAAGAACATTTTTGTATTAGCAGCTGCAAAACATGATGACACAATGGGCTGCATTGTTTCTCACAATTATTTGAGAAAAAAAGCTAAATAATCTTAATGTCAAGGACAAAAATACCGTAATACAAAATAAAATTTCATAGCTGGTAAGAAATATTAATGGCTGGTGATGAATTACATTTAATCATTTAGCAAACGCTTTTGTCCAAAGTGACTTGAAGAGAACAATACAAGCAGTTGTACCAACAAAAGAGCAACTGTATGTAAGTGCTCTGACTAGTCCCAGATAGTCTAGCTCAGTACACGTACCAAGTTGTTATATAGAAATAGAATAGAAAGTGTTAGTATTAATTGGTCAAATGTTGATGGAAAAGATGCGTCTGTTTTTTTGAAAATGGCTTAAGACTCCGCTCAGCTGCTCGGGTGGAATAGGCAGGTTATTCCACCAGCAGGGAAATGTCAAGGTAATGGTCCGTGAAAGTGCCTCTTTGCGATGGGACCACAAGGCATCATTCACTTGCAGAACGCAAGGTTCTGAAGGGCACATAAGTCTGAAGTAGTGAGTATAGGGATAGGGTTGCAGAGCCAGTGGTTGTTCCGTAGGCAAATTCATTCGCAAGAAGGTGTGGCAAAAAAGGTTATTTTGGATCCTGGCAATTTTTCAATTAAAACTTGTTCTACTGGATTGAGTAAAGAGTTTTGTCTTTAAACCTCCAAGACCCAGCCTTTTCTTATCCTGTAAGTTGCACAACGTGTTGGTGGATCTTTACAAACTATTTTTCACTTTCTTAGACTAAAGTACCAGCTTGTCAGTGTAATCCTCAATTGTGTTTCAAAAACACAGGAGCATTCTGTTCTATTTCATCATTTGTCCTTACTGTTAATCTAAGCATGTGTATGCGTTTTGTTCTTTTGTCTTTTAACATTCTACACCATTGAAAAGATTATGGTTATTGATTTTTAAAATATATATTCTTGTTTAACAATGAAGGGCTTATGCTATTTTTAATGGCATGTTTTCAGACAGTGGCTCCTCAGCCCATCTGTGCAGTCCTGGGTGTTCAAGCTGCTCAGGGCCTAATGCAGGAAGCTGGCTGGATGCTTAGAGAGACTGTGGCTGTGTCATCTGCACCTCTACGTATTTACAGGAAAAAACTACAGGTATACTGATCTTTCTGTCCTAGCTATAGTGCTTCATGCAGTTTGCACTGTTATACTAGATGTTTCTTAATTGCTTTGTTTGTCTTTCTTAATTTTTATGCTTGTTTTATCCTTTACTCAGGGCATAACTAAGAAGATTTCCCAGTTTGATTTGCACTCTTTATCTCCATCTCCAGACTGCAAAGAGGAAACTATTCAGAAACTCAGACAAACTCTCCCAGAGGTTAGGCAATATTCTGTCCAGTGTTCAGGTTAAACATATTAGATGTGTTGTAGATGAACAAAATAGTTCACTCAAATATAAAATGATTTTGGCATTATTTACTTGACCTTAGTTATCCTGTTGAACACATAAATAACATTTTAAAGAACCTTCATCGAGTCTTTGAGTGAACGAATAATTTTTTTAAGTCGGCCTTTCCAAAAAAACAGTTCATCAGACATGCTGATTTGTCCATTTATTTGGATTTTTACTAAATGATTATCGTGGCCAAAGGAATTAGGAAAACAATATTATCGCAATATCTATAGAAATTTTGTAAGTAAATAATAAAAAATGTATAAAATAAACCTATCAGTAAAATGAATCTTCTTTGACAGAATTTTGTATGACATTAGTAGCTACTAGCTACACACTGACTCAACGTCTTTTTTTTTCTTTCATTTTTCGATGGGTGGCAACCAGAGTTAAGGTGCAATGCTGACTTCTTTTATGTTGAAGGTCAACCAGATAATTACTGGTGCTTGATTATTTACATTTTTAATATATTTGTAATATTAACGCAATATATTGGTTATCGTCAAGATGGGTAAATTGCGTCACCCTTAATTTGGAACATCGCGAGGGCGGATAAACAATGACGGAATGTATCATTTTGGATTAACCATCCATTTAAAACACTCTGTGTCTGTAATGAGAGTAGTTATTTTAAACTAGGAACTGAGCAAATCTGTGGACATGTGTCTGTGCAGATATTTGAAACTTTGAACCGAGTGGATCAGGTGTGCGAGGGACTCCAGAGAGCGGCCTCTCTGCTCGAAGGCAGGCTGGCTGAGCTTGAAAACTGGAGCTCAGAGGCCCAAGAGGTCTGGCAGCTCCTAAAAGAAAGGCAGCATAGGGGTCACTGGGGGCCACATCTCAGGACTAAAGTGAGCAGAATCAACAATTCTTGAGTTCATTTGGTTGATCAAAGCAGAGATTTCAAATGTGTCTTCTCTTTTGATTCCCATTGCAGGCACTGATCTCCAGAGGTCTACAATTGGAAGGACAGGTGGTGACAGAAGGTGAGGACCTGCAGGTGCTTGTGACATCGGTGCAAAATAAATCCTCCTTACCTTACCTTAGCACATCAGCCCTACAAGACCGACTGAAACGGACTGTCTCTCACTGTCAGGTGCATTTCTTTGCAGACCACTATCAGTTAGGGAATGTTTAAAATCATGATGTTGTAAATTCTCACAACTTCCTCTATGTCTGTTAGGAGGTTACTGAGATGCTCAGTTCTCACGGAGTGAAGCGTGAAGAACAGCCTGAAGGTCAACAGCCGGCTACCAAGGTTTTTGTCCATGCACATTCTCAGCTTGAATCCCAAACTGAAACCTTTCAAGACAATTTGGATCAGGCATTCTCAAAAAGCAGCAAACTTTCTCTAGAGAGCCCAGTAGAACCTCAAAACCAAGAACATCATTCCTCTCAGCTGCTGTCAGAATTGGAAGCCACCAGTGGCTTACATCCCCAGGTTCTTCCTCAGCTTCACGATAAATCTCCCAGTGACCACTGGAAAGATATATACCAAGTACAGCAAGCAGAGGTAAAACAGCCTTTGCTTTCATCTGTTGTTGTCAGGAAGGTTCAAATGAAACCCCAGGCTGAAGTTCATCTGATCTCTGTAGACTCGAGCAAAACCAGTTTTGGACCATCAAACCTTCAAGTTGTCTCAGTAAAGTCAAGCCAAACCAGTGGCTTTGGATCATCAGGCCCTTTCCAGGTTATCTCTGTAGAATCAAGCCAAACCAGTGGCTTTGGACCCTCAGGCCCTCTCCAGGTTGTCTCTGCAGACTCAAGCCAAACCAGTGGCTTTGGACCATCAGGCCCTCTTCAGGTTATCTCTGCAGACTCAAGCCAAACCAGTGGCTTTGGACCATCAGGCCCTCTCCAGGTTATCTCTGCAGACTCAAGCCAAACCAGTGGCTTTGGACCATCAGGCCCTCTTCAGGTTTTCTCTACAGACTCAAGCCAAACCAGTGGCTTTGGACCCTCAGGCCCTTTCCAGGTTATCTCTGTAGAATCAAGCCAAGCCAGTGGCTTTGAACCCTCAGGCCCTCTCCAGGTTATCTCTGCAGACTCAAGCCAAACCAGTGGCTTTGGACCATCAGGCCCTCTCAAGGTTATCTCTGTAGAATCAAGCCAAACCAGTGGCTTTGGACCATCAGGCCCTCTCAAGGTTATCTCTGTAGAATCAAGCCAAACCAGTGGCTTTGGACCATCAGGCCCTTTTCAGGTTATCTCTACAGACTCGAGCCAAGCCAGTGGCTTTGGACCCTCAGGCCCTCTCCAGGTTATCTCTGTAGAATCAGGCCAAACCAGTGGCTTTGGACCGTCAAGCCCTTTCCAGGTTATCTCTGCAGACTCAAGCCAAACCAGTGGCTTTGGACCATCAGGGACTCTCCAGGTTATCTCCACAGACTCAAGCCAAACAGTCCCTCTCCGGGGTTTCTCTACGGACTCAAGCCAAACCAGTGGCTTTGGATCAACAGACATTCAAGTTATCTCTATGGACTTGGGACAAACCAGTGGCATTGAACCATCAGAAATTCTTCAGTCTACATCTTCAGCTAATTTCAGCCAAAGCATTTTGCCTAAATCATCTGCTATTCAAACCTCTTTGGCATCCCCACACAAAAGAGAAAGGGTTCTAGCCAGAAGCCTCAGCTTTCCCCAGCCCAACGAGCCATCACAAACCCAGTCTCCATCCTCACCTGTATCCTGTCCAAGCACTTGTTTGGATACACCGGTTACAGTGACTCAACTACAAACACCAATCAAACAGCACCTTTGTTCACCAATAAAATGGCAACCTCAGACCTCAGTGACAACCCAAGACCAGAGACAAATGGTTCTTGCCAAAAGTCACAGCTTTCCACAGTCATCAGAGGCTCCAGGTGTTCCTCATGTCCCAGTACGAAATGAGGTGTATGCCAGAGCTCAGGCTTTAGCCAGGAGCAGACTGGATAAAGCCAAACAGCACCTGCATGAACACATACAGGATGTCATCACTGTAATCAGTACCAGAGACAAATCTAAAAAAAAATCCAAGAAAAAACAGGTGAGACCATTTCAAAATCTTGTGAATTTTCAATCCAATAATTATTTGCAATCAAATAATGATTTAAAAAATAAAACGTATGGTTGGCCAAAACACATTCACACATGTCTTAATGTCTGCTGCTGTCTTTATGTTCTATAGGCAATATCACGTCTTCTGAGGCCTGCAGTGTTGGAGATGTTTCTAGAAGCTGTGAAAGGAATGGGGGATTTCTGCTCTGATGCCCAGCTCAAAGACATGGACCTCTTGTCTCAGTCAGCCAGGGCCCAATGGGAGGTAAGGGTAGTTTATTTATTTCCAAACCATTGGTATATTCTGACACTTGGTGAACCAGCCTGCAGTCTGGGTGGCCAATAGGATCTGGCTGCAGACTTGCCCCTGCACTTTCCGACTTGCACTCTCAGTCACCTGCACCTCCTCTGTCAGTGACATCACTTGCAAGTCTGCAGCCAGACCCTTCTCCTGGGTGGCCAATGCCACCATGACTCTTATGTAACCATATCCCAGCATAATTGATTAAAATCAACATCCTTTTGTTTGAACTACTATAAAAATGAACTGTACTTTATGCATGTTATTTAAGCAGTATAATACTGTGCATGCAGCTAACACATACCTTAATCTACATGCCTCTGCATGTGAGCAGAACTGCATGAAATCCAAATTAGTTATTAAACCTTATTCAGTATTTTTTTTAACCTTTCTCATTTTATAATGGTTGAATCATCAAGGATTGATTTGTTGCAAAAGGGATCATTTATTGACTGCATGCTTATTTGGACAGGTTGATATAGACAGTTACATGTTTTACTTTCATCTATATAATCAAATTGTACCTGCTTTGTTCTCTAACCAGTTAGTCAAGTTAGCAAGCCTTTTCAGCACTCTTTCGAAATGGCCATTATATATGCACCACAAAGAGGACTCCTTTGATCTGATCTAGATCTGATACTAGAATATTAACTCATATTAGCTGAAATGTAGTTGTACACTACCAGACAACAGTTGTAGTCAAAGTTTTTATATTTATCGTTATAATCCATCTGTATAGATAAAAATACATTTTATTGTACATTTTAATATATCATCATTATATATTATATCATTATTGTGGAAGAGTTTGGAAGTAGTTAATTAATGAAGGATCTGGGTTCAAACCTCAGGAATGTGCCAGAGCATCTGAGCGTTCAGTGCATCTGGAAGCCTTGAGAAGAATTAAAGAGAGTCTGCAGCCTGCAGAGAGGGTTCTTCTCAGCACCGCCCACCTGAGGACAGACACAAAGATAGTGGAGAGCATTCAGCACCACACAGACTCCACAAGTGACTTGGCACCATGCCAAGACAGGTGAGAAATGGAGAGCAAATTTTGGTTTTATATACTGAAAAGTTTTAAATGTCATCATATTATATGAATAATATATTTTCAAGTACAGTATATGCTTTAGAAGAAAAAAAAACTTTCTATATTTAATGCAAATATTTGTTAAAAAAGTTATGAAATTTCAGTAAGAATTTTATTTGAAAAGAAATTCAGCAAGAATGCTTTAAAGTGACAGTAAATACATTTATAATGTTACTAAAGATTTAAGTTGCATAACTTTATTTTCAGAATCTATCATTTCACCAGCTCAGCATATTATAATGATTTCTTATGAGACACTGACAACTGAAGTTATGGCTGCATACAATTCAGCTTTGTCATCAAAGGAATAACTTACATTTTATAATATGTTAAAATAGTGATCTTAAATTCTAATATTTCAAAATATTACTGTTTTTGCTGAATTTTGATCTAATACACAGCCTTGGTGAGCTTAAGAGGCTTCTTTTACAAAACCAACTGACCCCATACATTTGAACGGTAGCGTATGTCTTCCTCAAACTCTGGCCTTTCTTATAGCCAGACTACACTAACTAATGTGGGCTCTTAAGTATTTCTATGTTTGTGTACTGTACATACTTAGTCATAGTATGTATATAAACTATAATTATAATTAGCTTTATATAAAAGTCTGCTAAGTGATCACGTGCATGTGTGTTCTCAGCAGGGGGGGAGCAGTCAAGGATTGTGTCCTGCTGAGAGAGACTTTATTGCTAGATGACCTAAGCCTCGTCCACTCACAGGTACACGTGCTCATGTGTTGGATGTCTGTGTGTGCGCGACATGACTGTTTTATCTCTTTTTGATCAGTGTGCTATTTCTTTAAGAGTATTTTTTTCTTCTCAGTCACTCAAACCAACATGACTTTACACTAACAGAAACTAAAGCATCTGTTTTAGCATTATATCTGCCTGGTGTTAACATGGCACGTTTTCTTGGCATGGTCGAGTTTGCTTGTAGCCAAACATGGAGCTAAACCTTGTGAGAACTTCTCAGCTCTGATTGGATGTTGTTGACCTTCTTAAGCACATGGACAGCTCAGAGGAGTTAATCTGCTGAGATTGGTTAGGGCTGCTGAAGAGTGTATTTGCTTTTTCTGGGGTCGTTTGACCCTACTTGTAATGACACTGTGGTCGTTCTCTTTCAGGCTGTTGTCCAGACCAACATTGTGGAGATTAAACAGATACCAGAGAGAACCATCATCCACCCCTGTTCACCACAGGAAGAGAGGGTTACTGAATCTAAGAGCAGGTAAGCCCTTTTGATGCAAGTCTCTTCCTTAAAGTTGTTTAAAGAAGTATATATATTTAGAAATGGAAATGGCTTAGGACCCTTAAAATATATATGTAGCTTATATGCTGCTACATTTTAAAATGCTCATAATGATTACTTAATGAAATGAGTAAATAAATAATTTAATTTAAAATATTTTTTATATAAATAACACTTTAAAAAAAAAAATCTTTACAATCATTTTATATGTATTTATTTATGGTTTATTTGAATAGGGACAGATACAATATACACAGATAAACCTGAAAACAGCCATCCAATGCAATTATAATAATGTTTGTAGTGAAAGCTAATACCTAAAACCTAAACATGTGTACTCGTTTGTAGCTGAATTAATCATATATGCATGTTTTTTTTTCTAGTTACTGTGCTGCACAGTCAGTCCTCCATCAGAAGTTGCTTGACAACAGTCAGCAGCTGGAATCAGAGTTTCCCATCAGCCCCGGCAGCAGCACCAGTATCTCTGCTGACTCACTGAGAAGTCAACTCAACCACCTACTGGTAAGTCTCACGCACCACTTTCCTGCATATAGGGTGCATTTTGTATACAAATGGCTGTGTACTCATTTAGGCTCTGAAGGACCAGACGGAGGCTCTGTGGTGTGAGTTTGAGCTTCAGTATTCCCAGAGCTTTCAGCACATGGAGGATGGCTGTAACATGGAGCAGGAGAGAGCTCAGCTCATTCAACAGTGGAGGGGACAGCAGATGTGCATTCAGGCCAGGTAAGACATGTACATGGTCTCTTTCAAAACCCGGTGAGCTGTCTACAGATGCTTTGCAATATGAAGTCTGTTTAGGTTTGTTTCAAATTAAACAATTAAATGATCCTGCCTGCTAGGATTTGTTCTTTTGGCCAAATTCTAAGGCATCACTCTAAGGGCCAGATTTCCTAACAGGGTAAATTAGCGAGAGTGCAATCCCATAAATGTGCCGATGGGAGTGGAAAGTTGTGCGCTTAATCTACTGACAAATTAAAGAACACAGACGCTGCCGGATAATTTCCATAATGACCAACACAATCTACTCAGAGCAGCACAAATTAGGTTTAAGACATGCTTTTTTGGGGGCGGTAAATTATGGCACAAATGCCAGTAAATAATGGTGCAAATGCCAGTAAATTAAGGTCAAACCTTAGTAAATCACCTTGCATGATTCATTTGGATACTCTCCTCCCATACATTTTGCGTCTGAAAGGGAAACTCCTACAAATACATATGCAATATGCAAGGTCAGCTGCAACAATAACTGTGTACATGCCTTTCCAGTGCTAATTGTTATACTGCGTGTCGTTAGTAAATCCTGACAGTAGTTTTTTAATGCCAAAAGAGGGTTTGCGCTGGCGCAAGCTGTTAGTAAATCTGGCTCATAGACTACAGTTCAACAGTTTGGGGTAAGGTTTTTTTAATGTTTTTGAAAGAAGTTTCTTATATTAGCCAAGGCTGCATTTATTTGTTCAATTTGATTCTACAATTCAAAATAACTGTTTATTTTAATGTAATTTATTCTTGTGATAAAGCTGAATTTTCTTCAGTCGTTACAGTCTTCAGTGTCACATGATCCTACGGAAATCATTCTGACATACTGATTTGGTGCTCAAGAAAGATTTCTTATCATTATCTATGTTGAAAACAGTTTTGTCAACATTTGTCATTCATTTCTGAAAAGCATTATTAAAAATGATTTACAGTAAATAAAAATGATATATATTTATTGAAATCATTTGTCAGGTCTCTCATGTGTTCTATTTGTCTGGCGTAAAGCAGGTCCAAATCTGTCACTTATGAGGACATTGGGAGACTGCAAGGGAGCTCACTAGGTTGTGGAACAGAGATACTGTTAGCCATAAGTGGCACAATAATAATGTTATTTTATATGTTGTTCAGGGTGAAGTCCCTTGAAACTGCAGTAAAGCTGCTGGAGTCAACTGACATACAGATCAGACTGATTTCTGATCAGCTCAAACTGATCAGTCAGAAACCTCTGAATATTAGAAACTTTGCAGTTGCTGATGCCAGAAATCTACATGAAGACCTAAAGGTACAAATTAATTTTCATGCTTGCAGACACTTGTATATCTAAATGTTTTTTTCACCTCCAGCTGGCATATATTTTTCAGAGGTAGTTGTGTATTCTAAATCCTTTCATTTAGATGCCCTGATTTATTTGGCGTTATGTATTGTAGAACATCTACTGTTCACATCATCACATGTGATGATGTGAACAGTAGGTCTAAATGCTAGACTTTCCTAAGAAAATAGGACATTTGAAATCTTTGTGTAATGTACTTTACATGGATTGATGTAAATTTGCATGTTTAAACTCATTGTGACCTCTTTGTTATTTGTTCAGCGTCTAGATGAAAGTATTGAGAAAGAGCTGTTTCTGCTTAAGAGTGATGGTTCAGTTAGTGACGCTGCTGATCTGAGTCACATTGAGCTCCAAGCCCGTCTACCCCTGCAGCAAACTCTCCACGACCGCACGAAATGCCTGGAGAAGCAAAGACAATGTCTGAGAAAGAGTGAATCGGCACTTATGGCCCTCGAGAACCTCCTTTTCCAACTCCACCAGGTGAATGACGACCTTACTACAGCTCACAACACTTCAGACCGCAGCTACAGCTTAGTCTCCATCCAGCAAAGCCTTCAACAGGCCAGGGAGGAATCGGTTCAGCTAGACCGACTGCTTGATGATGCCGGTATGGGAGTAACTTTGAATGATAAACCAGGCAGCTGTCATGAGATGGTGTCATCTTTGGCTCTGCATGCAGAAGAAGTTGAGACAAAAATGGCTGTAGGGCCGAGGCGACCTGACAGAGGTGGGAAAGGAAGAAAAAAGGGAGAGCAGAGAGTGTTTGGTAGGAAGAGGATGAGCCTGCAGGTCACCCTGAGGGAGGTACTGGCGGCACTGGAAAGACACGGGCTGAAGGAGCCCACACTTCCTGCACTACAGCACAGGTGAACATACTTCAAAAGTTTCTCTGATTTTTTTCTTTCATGTTTTGCATACTTGCATACAAGATTGTGAAAATTATTAAGTAATCATTTTGATTTAATTTAATTGAATTTGTTATGTTTTGTTATGAATTTGTTATGCAAGGAGTTATGTTCATTAAAATAACAATTATAATACACAATACAAAAAAAATGCAATATAATAATAAAATAAATCAGGACTTCTTTTTTCTTTGTTTTGCATAAAAAATTAAAGCATAGTTTATACTCAAATAATAAAGGTCCTAGTTATGTTATTTGTAATATACTATATTAAAATAATCTACAATATAATTGAAATAAACTATCACTACAATATAGACATGAAGACAATTAATTACGAAAAATATACATATACTTATGTAAATATACATAAGTGAGTTCTTTCTCACAGTAACACCTGCACTTGATCTGTTTCAGAGAGTTAAAAAAAATGTGAAATGACTTGAGATTTAATTTTTTTTTATTTCTCTCTTATATTATAACAATTTATTACAATAAAGTAGATGATAAGTCTCAGTCTCACCAGTGTCTCTCTCTTTCTCAGGTTGCGCTTCCTGACAGACATGGAGAGTAAACTGGTTGCACTACGCTCAGAGATTCAGGATCTGAGAGCGACATGTGCACAGACAAGCACCTCGGACACGGGCCTCAGCGAGCTGCAGGCAGAATGGGAAAACGCACACAGAGCAGTCACAGAAAGGTGGCGAGAAATGCCTGTTATTATAGGAAAGCTCTTTGTTAAATGCTGTTACGCTGATGGAATTAGACCATATTGCTAACTGGACACATTTGTTTCATGCTTCTATTTCAGTCTTGAGCAATGTGTCTCTCTGACTGAACTACTTAAGAAGTTCCAGAGCTGCCGAAATCGATTGGGCAGCACTTTACAGAGAGCAGAGCAGACTATCTGTGATCAGGCCTACTACATGGGCAAAGACAACCTACAGCTCCTGATCAGCAAGGTACAGGGCTTTTGGAAAATCCTGGGTACAGGGCTTCCATTCTTAGTGGACAGCAGAAGGCAATATTAACTACATCATTTAGTTGAATTTAGTTGTATAAATGAATTTATATATTTTGTGTGTGTGTCCAGGTGACCAGTATAAAGTCAGATCTCAGTGGTCTCGGGGACGGGGTGGAGGAGTTCAGGGCTGTGTGCAGACAGCTTCAGTCTCTGATGAGAAAGATCCCTGATTGTGTAGATGCCCCATTTGAGAGTGAGGCTGACACCCTCATGGACCGCTGGCTTGATGTAGGTGCCCTCAATAATATATATATATATATATATATATATATTCAATTCATTTCAGTTCACATTTGCATATTGATTTTCACAATACATATTGTTTCAACGCAGTGTGTGCATGTGTCTACATTACAATTTAGGCCCTGTTGACACCTGGTATTAAGATGCGTTTTTGTCGATTGGATCACAAGTAGACGAAGCAGACACATACCTGTTTACACCTGGTGTTTTAATCCGTCTCTTTTGTCCACTTTCAATCACTTTTGTCCTGATTTCTTCGAGGGGAGGGTTTGTGGGCAGGTAAATGTATGTTTTTGTTGTTGTTTTTTTTTCGAACTAATGAGCAATTTACATTCGAACACACCTGTAGATGACTGAAAAACACGGAGAACAGCAGCTTTCGTTTCTGTTCTGACAGCCGCAAGACCACGCCAGACGCTGTGAGTGTGTGTTAGAAATAAGGAATGGTGAGAGAACGTTGTGCTTGGTACTTTTTCGTCTTTAAACCAAACTTGGGTCTCTAGCCAACAAAGTTTAAATCATGTCTGGCTAGCGCGCTTCCCATAATGTTTAGGCATTAGGTTGGTAGGCTCTTTTGTGGCTGTTCGAACGCATTCTACCACATATTGCAAATTACAAGCAATCCGGTCGAAATGCGTTTTCGTCTACCTCGGTAAGTGGTCGAAAGTGGACAAGCTCAAAACGGTTTAGATCTCGCTTACATCTGTATTTAGCGGCGTCCACTTGTGATCCAATCGTCCAAAATGCATGTTAATACCAGGTGTAAACGGGACCTTATCTGATCTGTTATCAGAGGTGACTGTCCAAGTAATGTTTTTCAGAAATGTACAGTACATATACAAATCACTCAGTTAGCTAACATCATATATACATTTTAGGCAAAAACAATTAACTAATTGAAGTAATTATTACAAGCTGTGAACATAATGATTACAATATAGAAAATTTCGCATTGGTGCATGTTGATTCAGAGTTTGCTTCACCTGAAGTCCTCGCAGGAGTCATCTCTTCACATACATGTCCTCTCTCTTTCTCTCTAATAATATTCTGTGTTTGCATTAACCTGTTACAAATGCTCTTATTTCAGGTCACTGAGAAAACAGACTGTCATCTGGACAACCTTCAAGCTGGGTTTTCTCTTTGGGAAAATCTCCTTCTATTGGCTACAGAGGTAGAGGGCTGGAGCACCCAAAATCTGATGACACTTGCTCAGACACACCCCTTTCATACAGAACTTGACGTGTCTGCAATGCAGGTAAAACCTTTGTCAGCTGACAATTTTAACTTTCAGATACAGATATTTTAGAATTTGAAATCAATGTTAAATATTTTAGATGTAACTTGAAATGACTTTGTCAAAAATGAAACAAAATAGGTATCATTATATCTTATAACTTGTCATCAAGTGAACATTTATGGAAAAGAAAACATGACACTATCATTAAAAAAAAATGTATTTAAAAAATAAATGAATATTTTTATTCAGCATGAATGTAATAAATTCATTAAATGTGACAATAAGGCCATTTTTAATGTTAAATATTTCTATTTCAAATAAATGCTTTTGAACTTTCTATTCATCAAAGTATCCTGAAACTGTTTCCACAAAAATAATAAACACTTTTACTGTTTTCAGCACTGATGATAGTAAATATTTCTTGAGCAGCAAATCAGCATATTACAATGATTTCTGAAGGATCATGTGACACTGAAGACTGGAGAGTAATGATGTAATGAAGAGTAATGATGCTGAAAATTCAGCTTTGCATCGCAGGAATAAATTATATTAAAATGGATAATTTTTCTTAAAATAGATCATTTTGCCTTAATTAGCATGAAATACATTTTTTCTTTATCCTACTGACCCCAAACATTTGAACAGTTGTGTATCTTTTAGTACAGCCCCTCCTTTTGTGATGTTTTATATATTATATTTATATGTTGTACAGGATGAGCTGAAGGTTCAAGAGGAGAACATTGAACATTTCCATCGCAGATCTTCAGAGATCCAGGGGCTGCTGCAGAGTCATGAGTTCCCACTGGAGCTGCAGGTGATTTTCGGACAGACCAGGATCCTTTCACAATGCTAATTTATTCACTTAATGACATTTTTATTTTAGAATGCTGTAATGTGTCAAGTTCCACATGTATTAACCACCATCATAGCTCATCATCGCTCATCGTCATATTTCATCAAATTCACTTGTTCATTTTTAGGTGATTGAGAGCCAGCTGAGGAAGAAGATGGCAGAGGTGATGGAGCTCTTTTCTGAGACCAGTGATGTTTTCAGACAGCTGGTTGGTGCCAAAGCCCAGGTGGCATCTGATATCACAGATCGCCTGTCCTCCATCCAAACTATTACAAATGCTCTGAGCACACTGACCACACCTGAAAGTCCACATGCCCTCAACATCATCCAGGTGAACGTTTATATTTTAAAGTCAACATGAAATTGAAGTTGTGATAGTCTTTTCTTCCCTATTGTGACGTATATATAAGTGAAAACCATTCTTTAACAAGAAAAAAATGAGGATATTGTCCATGGGGAATTGATTGGACCATTGGATGGTTGTGTTTTGCAATTGCTGTGATGTCTTGTGAGTGACAGGTTTACTTGTGCCAGTAAACATGTTATAGAGTTAGTTCAAATAGAAAATTCTGTCATCATTTACTCATCTTCATGTCGTTCCAAACCTGTAAGACTTTCGTTCATTTTCGGAACACAAATGAAGATATTTTTTAATGAAATCTGAGAGATTTCTAATATTAATCCACATGAATTGAGCGGTTTAGTCCAGATTTTATTCACATATAAACATTGATCAGTGAAAAGCTCAACCGAACCTGCTTGATGCAAAAGAACAACCCTCACTGGTTCTTGCGGAGTGGTAGTTGCGCAGCTGACAATGGAGGGGACAGAAAGCTCTCTGATTTCATCAAAAAGATCTTCATTTGTGTTCCATAGATGAACGAAAGTCTTACGGGTTTGGAACGACATGAGTTCAAACTTTCAATCAGTAGTTTACTCCAATTTTTTTTGATGTACTAATCCTTTAATGTAACCATTTCAACTGACAGGGCTTATTGGAGCAGCTGCAAACGGAGACCGAGCAGGCTGATGCATTACTACAGCAGATAGATCTTCTGGCCAGCATTGCAGGTCTAGAAAACCTCCAGGCACTGGCTGAAGATGGAGCTCACCTTCAAGAAAGCATCTGCACGGCCAGAGAGCTGGTCATAGAGAAGAGAGAGCAAGCAATGAACCCCAACAGGCCTGAAAATCAGACGGTCCAAGACCCTAAGCACATCAAACCTCAGATTAAAAAAACTGAATATACTGCACCTGAGTTACAGTCTGAATCTAATGGTAAAACAGAGGAACAGAAACATGGACGGAAGGCACAAGATGCTCTTCTTGAGTTGAAGGGCAAAGAGCAGGCCTGCAGCTGGGCCAGTGAACTGTATCTCAAGGGGGAATTTCAGATTTCTGAGGATGAAAACAGACAGCTCACACTTGAGGAGAGACTTACAGCTGTACAGGTAATTTTCTCGTCTTTCGTCTGTTTGTTCTCTAAGTGTCTGCGTCTTTAAAGTGGCCTGAACTGAAATACAAAGCAGTTTTATTGGGAACATGTTTTGTTTTTAAGAACTTTGTTTCTTAGTAACTACTGTAGTAAGAGTTATGCACTGACTGTTAACAGCAATTCAAATTCCATTTTAGTTTGTCATATAGTAAAAGGAACATCCAACGCACTAAAGGAAATTTATTTTTGAACAGCTGAAACAGGCTACAGAGACTTGATTTCTATTTGCTTGATTTTATTTTTGACAAAAAAAAATTAGTCAGCAATTTTTTTTTGTTTTAGTCAGCAACATAGCTCACAGACTACGAATATATATATATATATATATATATATATATATATATATATATATATATATATATATATATATATATATATATATATATATATATATATATATATATATATATATATATATATATATATATATATATATATATATATATATATATATATATATATATATATATTTTTTTTTTTTTTTTTTTTTTTAAACCTTTTTTTTTTCTTTATTTTACTTTTCAGTATTTAATCAGTTTTAGTCTACTAATTGATTAGTCCAGGCGTCTAATGTAATAAGACTAACTTGGTGAATTCTTGGTAGGCTGTAGAGCAAGTGGAAAGAAACCTTCTGGAGGTTAAGAAACTGTCAGAAGTCCTGCAGACAAGCTGTACTCCAGAGGGTCAGGCTGCTGTCTCCCAGCACCTTCAGACTCTGTTAGGAAAGGCATCAGTCCTGAGGACTTGGGAAGGGGACTCTGATCCAGTTCAGAGCTCTATACAGTGCAATGAGCCTCAGCAGCCTGGAGTATCCACAGAGGAACTCCATTCAGTTCAGGTTAGTGTTATGTCACTTTTGCACAGGAATTTTTTGAAAAAAGTTACAAGTAGTAATGGTATATTTCTTTTTGAGTATAATTATCAGTTGCCCTATTTATATCGTCCCAAACCTGTATGAATATCTTTCTTCTGCAGAAAACAAAAGAAGATATTTTGAAGAATGTTTAAACTTTTTTGTCCATACAATGAATGTAAGTGTGCTCCAAAAAATCATTGGACCCCACTGACTTTCATCATTGTTTGTACAAAAAACACATTTTTCAAAATATCTTTTTGTGCTCTGCTGAAGAAAGAAAACCATACAAGTTTGGAACGACATGAGGATGAGTAAATGATTACAGAAATTATTTAAAGGTGCAGTGTGTATTTTTAGCGACATCTAGCGGTTCGGTTGCGAGTTGCACTAACAGCTGATTGTCTCACAAACGTAACCAGCACATTTCTCCCCACATAGCAAACCCATAACTAGGGATGGGAATTGATAAGAATTTAACGATTCCGATTCCATTATCGATATTGCTTATCGATTCGATTCCTTATCGATTCTCTTATCGATTCTCATTGGGTGAGGGAATAATTACAAATTGTTTGTTTGTATTAACTCGCTTTAATATCTGATCAGAAGACACAGCACAGAGTATTAGGAGTGTGAACCTACACTGGTCTCACGGTTCGGTTCGTTACGATTATCATGTCATTGATTCAGTTCAATTCGATATCTCAATGCATTACATACACTGCATCATCAATTTTCAATTTTACTTCAAAAGTGATGTGTGTGTGCCTGTTCGTGAAGTCACAGTGACAGAAACAGTTTCATGGGACTAAAGTGTGTTTATGCCATTAAGAAATTGAAATTCTGTAAAATAAATTTTGTTTAAAAAAAATGTTAATTTAAAAGCAGTGCTCATTCAGTGTATAATGTTACACGTGTTGCTGTGTGGCCAAATGTTTCTGCATATTGGAGGTAGTTCCCCCCCTTTGACGAAATGGAAATTTTACACGTGTTGCAAGTGACTGTTATCATACTCTCGTTGAGTAGGCCTATGTGCGCGAGTTTGTGTGTGTGCTCGCGTCTCATATGAGTATGTGCGTGGAGAGCATAGACTGTAAAAAAATATGGACGTAGTATCCGTGACGTCACCCATAGGTTTCTGAAGAGCGTTTTTGAAGCCTAAAGTGGGCGGGGCTAACCGTCGCCATCTTGGCAGCGCGTCACCTCTCGTCACTACCGGATAAAATAAAATGGGCAAAGAGGCGGGTCGTGGGTGGAGCAGAGGTGCTAATGCTATATGCTACTGGCCTCGTGCTAAAGTGACAGCTGATTGAAGAATTAAAGCCAATAGTTTTTTTGCCTTTCGAAATATTATAATAGTTAAAAAACGTAACTAAAAGTGAGACTATTTACTTTACTTTTTTATCAACTTTATTAATCCCAAAAGGGGCAATTAGTTAAGAGCATGTAGGCTATACAACAGTACATAACACAGATCACACAAATTTCTCACAACATACAAGCTGTCAACTATGTGTATCGTGATGCATTATTATTCTGCTAGTTAAAAATGTATTATCATGCAGACAGTTACTTACAGTATTGCTCTGAGCTTGTGCGTGTGACAGTGATTCATGCACATACATGTCAGTCAGCATGCCATCGCACGTCAAGTTCAAGTTCGTAAAAGAGCTTTATTCAGTCCATTTTACAATCTGATTTTGGCCGCCTCTCAATTTCTCAGATGGGTTAAACCAGCTTTTAAACCAGCAATTAAAGATTTTACCTCAGAAGTTCAAGTAAATGCACTAACATTAGAAATCCGCGCTCATTTAAGTGTGCATGGACGAAGAGAAAGCTGACACCTGAAGGATTTCATCTGACGGTACTTTTTATTTTACACTACAAAGTTAAATAAGCATATCTATTCCGTGAGAGCAACAGTACCGCATAATGAGTGTGGTCTCTATATCTACAGACGTTTTTAAATCTAAACTCAAAAAAGCAATGAAATTGTCAGACATCCAGATTAGTGCATGCGAGGGAAACAACTGGAAATACAGCGCTGGTTGTTCTCTCCATCCTCGACAACGACGGAATCCAACGGCGTGCATGGGCGAAGGTATAATACGTGTATTAAATTACATGAAATAATCCCGAAAAAAGCACAAACACAGCTGAGGGTGACGCTAACAGACAGCAGACAAATAAACGATTAGCAGTGAAAGCAGCGGCAATCCACCTGTCACTCAAGTGGCCACGCCCTTAATTATGCAGAACTTTAAGGCTTAATATAATTTAAACGGATGAGTTGTAAAAAAAATTCACCCCCCTCACAGTCGTCATGAAGGTCAAAATTAGCGATATAGACCAAAACAACTATTTGCCACCAGGCTGTAAACATGTTTTTTTCTGCTGTGAAGTTGGGCATTTTAACATGGGGGAGATACAGATTTGACTCGCTTTTGCAGTCAGCCTCAAGCGGCCACTCGATGAATTGCAGTTTAATTCACTTCCGTGTTGGTTTCAAGAGAGAGACGGGGAGGTTGCCGCTTGGTGGAGAGTTTGTGTGCGCGCGCGCGTCTCATATGAGTATGTGCCTGGAGAGTTCCGCGCATCTCGTGTGTGTGGAGTTTGCGTGTACAGTATGTGCGTGAGCGACTTTTGGTGTGTCGTTGTGCGTTTCATATGTTTTTGTTTGCGCATTCAGCAGTATACATGTATGTTTGACTACGTAGTATATGTGAATGCAAGTGTTTCATATATGTGTGCGTGAATGAAGTTTGATTAAGTTCTAGACGGCGCCTCGTATATTGTCGTCTTTTCGCGTGAAATATAACCAAACTGTAGAGCGCTTCTGCCTCGATGCCTTGTTTGCTGCGTTCTGAAACAAAACAACGCAGCGCGTGTGTGACGTCATGACATATTTGCAACGAGCGGAATCGATAAGCGGAATCGTTAAGCAGGCATGTTAACGGTTCCAAGGAATTGGTTCACTGGGCACCGGTTCTGAAGAAGAACCGGTTCTCGATTCCCATCCCTACCCATAACACAGCGAGGGAGAAGAACCACATGAAACTATGCAACTATATATTTTTTTCTAACAGGGTAGTAAAAGTTTATCTGGCTAAATATGAGCTGTTACTGTGGCTGAGCTGGTTAAAGCGTAAAGTCTTATTTAAACTTGACACGTCCGCATGAGCCCAAAGTTGCGTGCGGCAAAAATTACATGATTGTAGCAGCGCGCGCGCCCCTGCATCCCTAGACACCATTTACTACACACAATAGGTTTTTTTCTCTGATTTTGAAAACTCTGGCGATCGACTTAAAATGCTTCCAAGATCGACTTGTCGACCGCGATCGACGGGTTGGTGATTCCTGTAACATCTATTACGGTCAATGACAAGAGTACTAATCAGCTGTCTCATGAACGTAACCAGCACATTTATCACCACATAGCAAAGCCATAACAGCGAGGGAGAAGAACTAAGTTACATGAAACAATCCAACTTCATATTTTACACCACTGACAAGGGAAAAGTCACTACTCACTGTGGTTATGGCTAGCTTCTAGCTTTCTGCTGCTTCTCTTTCAAAGGTAGTGACAAAACACGCTCTGTAGTACTGTTTGTTCGCTGTCGGCTACGGTAGAAACATGACGTCACAATATGTTGACCTTCATAGAAGGGGGTGCCCGCGGTTATGTAGATATAAATGTCTCATTCTAAGGTAATAAAAACATTACGGTTTATTAAGTAAGTTCTTTATACACCACTGAAAACATAGTTATGGATGTCATATTGCATTTCTGTTAATAGATACAAAATTTTTTTACACATTGCACCTTTAAAGAGAAAAATATGCCTGTGATTATTCCTTGACAGGTCAGGCGTACGTTTGTTTTTGTTTTTCTTTGTGGGTCTGGCTTTGTGTGTGAAGTCATTGAGTGCACTACTGTGGTGTGGGCACAGGATCAGTGTGTTCTAGCTAAAGCCTTCTAAATGGCACTCCATTCGCTCTGTACTGACTCAAGTCCATTAATGTAGGACGCCACCTCATTTCTTTTAAGTGCTTGTTTTTTACTTTGTTTTGTAAAAAAATCTTTGTTTTGCTCTGCTTTTCTGATATCACAGCTTATCTTTAGACTGCATTTATCAGCATTATTGTGATCTGCCTCATGGTTTCTCAAAACAGGTTAAAAATAGTTTAAAAACGGTTATGCTCACCAAGGCTGCATTTATTTGATCAAAACAGTTCAAAAGTAATTATTACAATTTCAAATGACTGATATATTTTAAGATATAATACATTCCTGTGATGGCAGAGCTGAATTTTCAGTATCATTACTTGTTACTTCATTGTAACATGATCCTTCAGAAATCATTCCAATATGCAGATTTGGTGTTCAAGAATTTTTTTTTTATTACTATAAATACTAAAAACAGATTAAATGCTTAACATTTTTGTGTAAAACTGATAGTTGTTTTCAGGATTCCTTGATAAATAGAACATTCAAAAGAACAATTTATTTGAAATATAAATCTTTTGTAACAATATAAATGTCTTTACTGTCACTTTTGATCAATTCAAGTCTTCTTGCTAATATATATTTTTTTTAAATTAAATAATTAAATGATTAAATTAAATAATTAAATTAAAATCAAATTAAAATTTCATTTTTGAGCCAAAACTTTGTAATGGTAGTGTAAATCTTAAAATGAAATAGGAAAGCCCATAAGTTAAATAAATTATGTCTTAAAAGGATAGTCCTGCGTAAAAGGAAAATTTCTGTCATCGTTTACTTACCTACGTTTACTTTTCTTCTTCTGTAGCTGAAAGATCTTCTGAGACCAGTGTTGAACTTACCTGATTTAGACTATTGAAAACAGGGCTGATCGAAGGATGAAGCATTCACTATAGATTATTTAAAAACAACACATACAGCACTGTATATTGCTGAATTATGTTATGTTCTTGAGTCATAGTAGTTAGTTTCCTTGTTTTTCAGGTTGCCACTGGCAATGTAGTGGATGACTTGTATCTTATGAATGTAAAGATTCCCACAAAGGAAGTCAGTGGAACAGAGGATACATCATGTTTATCTTTCTCAACACAACAAGCAACTGCAGATTTTGAGAACCTCCAACCAGGCCATGACACAGATGATCAGCAGTCCATGTCTAAATCTGAAGAGAGGGGTGAAACTGGATCTGTAATAAGAGAAGATGACAGTAAATCCTCTCATGGCTCATCTTGTGGAAGCCAAAAGCCAGTCTTTACCATAGTGCTGGACTCTGATCTTACCAAACCCAACCAGAGCTCAGAGGCACAAGCTATCCCAGCTTCTAAACCCAACCAGAGCCCAGAGGCACAAGCTATCCCAGATTCTACAACTAAATGGGATACTGTTTCAGTTGTTCATGATAGGAGCTCAGAGAGATCAGAGGATGTTTTGAAACTCTTGGAAGCCAAACCAAATGTTGATGTAGCTGTAGATGAAAAACATGCTGTAATATGCTCGTCTGATGAGCCTTTTCGTTTTCATTCCACATCAGAAGTGCAGTTTAATGAAAACCATTACACTGATAATGTTGAACCCACCCATTCTACTCCAGACCTTGATTCCAGACCTAAACCTGAGAAGAACTCATCTACTCAAGCATTTTTCCCAATGGTTTCATACCCAGAGAACCATCATGCAAGCTCTGGAAATGCAAAGAAAGTATTTACCATCATCCTCGATGTTGATTCTCCTACATTATCATCAGACAGGTGTCAGTTACTGTCTGGTGATGATGTATCGGGCCCTGAAGACTCGTCCACAGATAAATTCTCCCAGACAGAGGTAAAAAATCTACAGAGGAAACCTGAAGGCCAAGGGCCTAAAGGAGGCCTTTCAGAGAAGGACAATGTGAAATCAAGTAGTTCTGAGCTACAGCCAGGACAGAAGGAAATAATCCAGCACAAAACCCATGAGATCATGGAGATTTACATTCAAAAAGGTGAGAAAGAGAAGCAACATGAAATTATAGAAGCAGAAACATCAAGCCAAATGGATTTCCACACTGGAGAAGGCAATGATTTGGGCTCTGTAGATCATCAGCAGGATGTCACAATGTTGGAGAGTCATGATGAGGATGAGAAAAACAAATTTGCAGAGCCCTCAAATGAAGCAAACACACTAAATGTTGATAAAGGTAGGAAAAAGAACAGGAAATCAGCTGGTGTGAAACAAGCAAGCAATAGCAGTAGTAAAATGCTGAAGACATCTAGATCTGAACAGAAGAATAAAACTGACTCAGAAAACCTTCAAACTTCTGAGGTCAGGCTGCTGGACATCACAGATACTTCACTGACAGTGTCTTCAGACTCTAGTCACCCAAATACTGCAAAGCCATTTAGTACAGAAGACAAACTAACAAAAGTTGTGGATGCTGTGCAGCCAGAGGCCTTGAATCTTCTACAAACTGAGACTAAGGATGAACAATTTGGGACTATTAGCATCTCACTTGACGGAGAAGCCACAGGTAGTGTGGTCTTAGCCGCAATGGAGACTGTACAGTCAGCACATACAGAAGACTCAGAAACAATGCTAACAGATGCTTCACCCATTATGAGAGCTGAATGTATTACACAAATCCTTACTGCAGTGCCATCAAAGTCACAGCTCCACCATGCTGAAGCTCAGAGGACAGATGATTCAGATGGCGGTTTCCCTTTGCAGGTAAGATTCACATGGATGTGTTCTTATAAAAATGTGACATCACTCACAAAAATCTTGGTGGTCATATTCAGCACCTGAATGAAATGCTTTTCAATAACTTTTAATGTGTTCATACAAAACCTTTTTAACTGTTTAACAGGATTCAGAAGAACGCCATTTGTTATAGCTGTATAACACAGAAGTTGTGAACCTACAGTGATTTTACTGCAAAAATGTTTTCTTTTCAAGTTCAATTGATGTCTTTCATTTTACATTTTGCACCATTTATTGATCATTTTAAGAAGTCATTTGTTAAAGAATATCAGAGAATTAAAATCATTGAAAGGATAAGGGAAAGGATTTTAAAAGCTCCATAATTTACTCTGAGAAAATGAAATGTATTTTCTCCTATTGGAATATGTAGGTGGCCATGGTTTAAAAAAACAATCTGAAAGATCTTACATTATCTGAATGTGCAATCATTATTCCAAGCTGTGTGAAATGCTGGAATTCATTGTGCAATTTTATGTGCACTCAAAGCCATTTGTTCAACAATGGTGAACTGTATCCTTACCTCTTATATTTTGGTGTAATTGTTAAGCTGCAATGGCAAAAACCATTTTCATTAAAAGTTAAATGTATTTAATACATTTTATAATATATATTAACAAATGTTTTTTGCCATTTATTTATTTATTATTATTATTTATATTATTAATTTGATTGATTTTCCATAGGCCACCTTTGCACGTTGTTGCATTATTCATACATCATTCCATGTGTTGGCATTCTAACAGATATCCCCGTCTACCCTTTATCATGGTTATATTGTGGCACATATGCATATTTTTTATCTATTTGATTTTATATAGAAGTTGTCTTACAATACAATTTTTTCAATGAGCAAGAACTTGGCTCCCTTTTACCAACTACATTTTGTTGGCATTAGGTCTTGCAGTACTGCTTCTCCTAAGTCTGTTTTAGCCCTGAAGGCACACCACGCCTTTTAGAGGAAATACTTAGTTCCCAATGGGGCAGCATTCATTGTTTTTCTGAAACTGTGACTTAAGGAATTTAGAACAGAACTTTGTTTCTCTTTTAAACGAGCTCTGACAGCAGGTGCAAAGCGGTGTTGTGGTGAACTTTTGCCCTGAAATATGAACTATGATACTTTTTCCTTATTGTAGTATGAAGAAATGCACAGAGCCAATTCAGCTCCATCTAGCAGAAACAAATCATCCGAAAACAGAGGATCAGGAGCAGCCAGCAAGGATAAAACAAGCCATGTGGAGCAGCCTACAGGGACACATGTGTGGGCCACTTTACTGAACACCATCACTAATATTCAGCCACCTCTGGTGACCAGTCACAGTTCTGAGGTACGTATGTGAACACATTATAGTTTTGTTCTAAATTGTTTAAGGAACAACTTGAAGAACTTAAGAAAGAACTTTGGTGCATTAAACTTTTGGGCTTTTAACAGATAAAGAATTCATGAAAAATACAGTTTTCATTTCTGTTCTTGTTAAGGTGAAACCAAGAAATACTTTTTTTCTCAAATACAACTGACTGTTATCAGTTAATCAACTCGTTTTGGTCTTTTACTTGAAGGCCCTATATTCCCTCAAGGCTGGGAGGAAATTGCACAGGAAGGAAGGATTTGCTTTGCTCTGTGCTGGTTTAAACTGGACCATTTTCTCTGTCTGCATTTTAAATGTCTCAATTTAGTTTCAAATTTTAATACTTTTTATTTTTTACAGGAAACTAGACCATGGAAGGATTCCTGGTTTCGTAACTCATTACTCTCAGAGTCTGAGAACAGTTTGGCATGGACTGTCCTGCAGGTTTTCAGATGCCGGTACCGACCGGCCCAACTCAGCATTGCACATATGACTCTTCAGCTAGAAGAAGCCGAGGTACAGTACATTACTTTACTGGACTGGTTTCTCCAAAACCTCCAGCTGTGAACAGCTGTTGACAGTAAAAGATGTCAGTAGTCATGAAGAGCTAACCTAAAAACAGCACAAACAATCCCTTACTACCTTCAGGAGATGTCTGATGACAAAACATATAACTTTAAATGAAGCAGAACATAATCCGTCATCAGTCATAATTTCCAAGTCACATAAAATCAGATTTGAGGCACTGATCATGTCAACTCAAAAGGTCAGATGTTTTTGCTTCTTTTAAAGCTCAAGATGATATTTGGATCATTTCAAGTCATGGTGGAGAACATTATCATCAGGTTTTACATCGTGCAGCTCAAGTGCTGCTGTAAAGCAACAGGGACAAACCAAATACTAAAACCTTTTGAAATTAATGTACAGTACTTTCATATTATGATGTTGATAATATAATTTGTAATGGAAAAATGTTGTATTGCATTATAAAAATGCAAAATATAAGCATTTTCATTAGTGGACTTTTGGACCCCACTGTACAAGAATCGTTTGGTTCTGTGGCCTAATAGTTAGCACAGATATTCTGACACATTGAGCCGTGATGCTTATGCATGCAAAACTGGCTCGCAAATCAAACTTTCAAACTATAAATATTTAAAATAAAACTAACAAACATTATGACATTACATCCATACATAGATCTGCCGGCAATGTGTCATGGATCAGGTGGCACGACTGCCTCAGAATGAATCTGGTGCAGGATGCTTTAAAGAGCCTGAGCAGAGCATAGAGAGGAGTTGGAACGGAGTACTGCTGGATACCTCAACAATGGCAGAATTTAAAAAGGCCCAGCTACAGCAGGTCACACAGTATCACAAACAAAAACGTGTTCTCTCGGATACTCTACACAACCTGGAGGTTGAGCTCAGCACACTGACACTGTGAGTATCCTTTTTGACATTTTTGTGTGTGTGTTTTTGTGAATTCATCTTCAACATAGATGAGATGATTCTAAAATGTATTGATCTTATATATTTTTTTACGCTCCATAAAGGGATAGTTCACTCAAAAATGAAAATGTTCTCATCATTTACTCACGTTTATGATATTCCAAACCTGTATGAGTTTCTTTCTTCAGTTGAACACACAAGGAGATATTTTAAAGAATGTTCGTAACCAAACTGTAGCCATTGACTTCCATAGGTCACAAATTTAGTCCTAGTCCTGTCCTGTCCAGATAGGGCTATAGTGTTTGTTATGGCAAAAATCAATACCAGTCAATATCACCTGAGTAAGAGTCATTCAGAGTCAAATTCAATAAAAATAAGTATTTTATTCCTGCAGGAATAGGTTCAGTCCCAAACACACAAAGTTCAATCTGTGCGAGGAGTGACACGCCCTCGGAGAGCAGACGGGGAGTTTTATACCATTTTCAAGGACCTTACCTTCTAAGTTTACAGATATGATATGGCTGTTGTGTCTTTTAAGGGCACAACAAGCGCCTCTCCCCTCTTCAGGCCACAGCCTAATACAGAAATACACTGGCCAAAAAGCTGACCAGTGCCTAAGGTCAAAGGTCTCCTCCCATCTGCTCCTGAGCGTCACGCCATGCACGTACACCGTTTTAGTTTATGTCATCAAAATCATCAGGAGCCACATGGCTCAAAATCCCTCTAGTCACATTAACTACTGATCACTGTAAGATTAAAATTTTCCTCTACATGTTCATGCTGTATTTTACTGATCAACTGGGAGTAAATGATTTGTAATTGAATAAATATTCTGAAACCTTAAAATTTAAGAAAGCAAAGTAAAGATAAAATGACATGTTTTAAGATTGTTGACACACCTTTCTCATGATTACATCATGTTTCCTATACCTGTTATTCATTGATGACTTTACTCTTACTCTAAAATTTAGAGAATAATCATTACAAGTAGGTGTGTCTAAACTTGTACTGGTGGTATAGACAATGAAAAGTAATCCCCATTTCTCTCACCATTTTGAAGAGATTGCATTGAAAGCAGCACCCTGCAAGCAGAGAAGCTGAGTGCATTCCTAAAGAGCATGCAGAAGAAGATAGGCATACTTGAAGAGCTTCTACAGACATGCTCTCAAATCTCAGCCCATCTGGATGAGGCAGAGGGACCTGTGGCCTGCATTGAACCTTTTAGGACTTTACAGGAGAGATGGCGGACTGTGGAGTGGGCTGCTTCCAAGAGTCTGTGGCACGCTAATGTCTGCACAGCGGAAGTTTCTGGACCCCTGCAAGAGGCCAGAGAGCTGCAACGTGAACTGGATCTTCTGGAGAAGTCAGTTTGTCTTTCGCACAGCTCTCACAGACCGATAGACTGGCAAAGTGCACTACATGAGACAGTCAGAACTGCAGACCTGACAGTGTTGACTGAGCGCTATTCCTACATTCTTGAGGTCTCTCAGGCTCTTTCCTCAAGTCCGTTGGGAAAGAAAGAGCTTAGAGATATGGAGGATGCAGTGCAGGGCCTGAATTCTCAACTGGCTGTGACTCAGGAGAAGCTCAGCTCTCAGACTTCAAATGGCAATGATTGTTCACCAATCATTAGGATCATCAGTGACTATGTTACATGGGCTAAACGAATGGAAAGCAAAATCAGTAGGATAAGGAGGTTGTCCCTGTACCCTGAAGAGGCAAGTCACGAGGTCAACCACATGAAAAAACTGCAGTCTGAAACATCTCTTAAGAGGTTTCAGTTGGCCTCTGTTTTGAAAGAGCTTAGAGAGGAAGTTATCGGTCTCGACGAGAAGGATTCCAAAGCCATGTTGCCCACCCTCGATTCCTTAGAGGATTTGTATGTTAAGATTTCTGAGAAGACTGAATGTGCAGTTGTAGAAATGAACAGAATGTTACATATTAGAGAAAGACTGTGGAAACAAATCACTGACAGCAGCTCTTGGTTGACCTCAGTATTGGAAAAAGACTCTGGTAAACCGGTGGCCTCTGAACCTAAAATTACTATCCCAGAATTGAGGGTTCAGCTTCAGGTATCCACTGAGGCTTTGAAGAATGCTGAGAGACAAGCAAAAAACTTGGAGTCTTTGTTAGATGAAACCAAGACTATGAATAACGTTTTGAGTGTACCCGAAAGCTTTCAGCTTATCAACAGGCTTACAGCCTTACAAGAAGAAGTCTCTAGAGTTGTGAACCGTAAGTGGGCCTTGTGCTGGGTGTTTGAAGAGCTCCTTCATTCTCAGGAATCATCTGCTGAAGAACATAACATCATTCAGAAGAGCTTGAGACAGTTGAGTACTGATGTCATGAGGCACAAGTATCCCGTAACAAGAGACTCGCTCTCGGCTCTTGAATCCGCTAAGCACATGCTGATGGAGCTCCTGTGCAAGGTGCAGGAAATTCCACACTGCCCAGAAACTCAGAGGAAAGAGATGCTCCATGCTGTACTAGACCTACAGAGGAGAATACATCTGCTGGAGCAGCAAGCCAAAGAGCATGAGGAGTACTTCACTTCAAGGCAGCACATGGAGAACTCCAGAGAGGCAGTAAAGAAGAGCTTGTCGCATATTGTAGACTCACGTGTAGGAACTGACGTTAGGCTCTGTCTGTGTCAGGCTGTCCTAGTGGAGCTGCCTCTGGTGAGAATAATATGTCAAGAGGCCGCTGACCACCTGGAGGCCATTTCAAAAGATCTTTATCCATCCCAGCTGACAGCAGAAAGGCAAAATATTTGTTTGGTCATTGAGCAGCTAGCTTCTTGGGAGCTCACAGTCAAAAACGAGGCTAAAACCCTCCAGTGCTCTCTGGTGGAGCGACTTGGCAGTCCCACAGACCTCAGTCCACTCTCTGAGCTCTTCAACAGTGTTAGGCAGCAGCTGAAGAAGACCATCTGCATGGAGCCAGATAATAAGACAATTGATGCAGAGCTGAGAAAGCACTGGACACTTGTCCAGACCGTTGAGTCAGTGACTCAAATGTTGGAGGGCTGCAGGAAAGGAGAAGAGGCTGAAAGCTACCAGATGACAGTTGATCTTGGCCAGAGAACTCTTAATGATTGCACTGTGCACGTGGTAAGTTCCACGTGACCATGCATGTTAAAATGACTATCCCCATGTCTACTTGACCAATAGAATGCTGCTTTTGTTACCGTTTTAGTTTTCTTCAAATATGCAATTTGACAGCATTGTTATTTTAAAGAAGTTCTGGTAGGGTTCATGTTGCTGTTTGAGGATAAGCAACATCTGCAAAGTTCAAAGCAAATGGAGATATTTTCTTTAAAAAAATATTTTTTTAAGGACTACAACAAACGGCTGGTAGGGTCTACACGGCATTCCTCCCGGGTTAGTGACATCACTAACCCTAACATTTACATAAACCCCGTCCCCGGGAATGCGATTTATAGATTATCAAGACAGAATATGCTAATCAATGACTAGAAGATAACTACACATAAGCTACATAAATTCATCAACTAACCATTCTGAAATGTTGTCTACATGTTGTGAATTCTTCTTGAGTCTCACCATCTTTGTCTGACCCCCTGTGCCGGGAACAGCAGCTCATTTGTATTTAAAGTGTCAGACACAAAAACGGTGTGTTTTTGCTCACCCTCAAAAAGTGACAACTTTAACATACTATATAAAAATATCTGTTGGGTATTATGAGCTTAAACTTCACATACACACTCTGGGGACATCAGAGATTTATTTTACATCTTGTGAAAAGGGCATTATACCACCCCCTTTAAAAAATATCATTGCTCGTCCAAGCTTTATAATAGGATTGAATGGCGTTCCTTATTTTGAAGTCCAAAAAAAGTGCATGGGTGGAAGTGGTAAGCGAGATGTTTTTGTAATAAAAATATCCATATTTAAAAATTTATAAACTAAAATAACTAGCTTCTGGCAGACGGCCTGCACCAAAAGAGTAACCCCCGACCCGATGTAGGATGTAGGAGTAGTGTAAGTTTGATGCCCCTCGCGGTTCAAACAAATAGAGCTGGGAAACAAACTCAAGCTCCTCTTCTCTTATATTGAAATCTTCTGACATTTTCGTCTTCCAATTTGTGATTTGTGTTTTGCTCTATCCTCTGCACTTCCGCGTTTGTCAATACATCATGTGTCAGATCAGGGCTTCACTTTTTAACCATAAATCGATGCATATGGGCGTCTGCCGGAAGCTAGTTATTTTAGTTGATAAAGTTTTAAATGTGGAGTACTTTTATGATGGATGGATGAACTTTTTTGGACTGTCAGATCTGTCAGAACCACCATTCACTACCATTATAAAGCTTGGATGAGCTAGGACATTTTTTAATATAACTCCGATTGTATATATTTTAGACTGATTTGAACCAGTAACTCGTCTTTTTTTTAACTTCATTAAAAGAATCGGCTCAAAAGAGTAAATCATCATCATCATCGACAGTTGGCAAACCTGGTCACACAAAATGCATTTGATTGTAAAAATAAAAATAAAACAGCTCATAAGAGTAATTTATTTTTGAACTAGACTATACTGGTCATGTCTGTTTTTGCATGCAGTCCTCAACAAAAACTAATTTGAAAGACATTTCTTGCCATAAATATCATGGTACATAGTCTATATTCAATCTGATGAAAAAAAAACACAGTGAACTCACATTCACAACTTACATCTCAGATTTTAAGGAAACACTGATACATTGAAATATACAATTTTTTTTATTTAATTTGTGAATTAGTTTAGTAAAACTATGAATGTTGTTTTTATGATTTCTAATGATAATATATATTTTTTTGTTTTCCAGGACAAGCTTCTCCAAGCTCGGGAGGCACTGAAGCATTACAGCTGGGCTGTTCAGGGTGCAGAGAGTTTCTTTCAGCAAATCAGATCCAATCTTATGATTCCATCTACTGGCTTCAAAGGCTACAAAGAGGAGCATAATTATATTCAGCAGATTTTCAGCACTCTGGTTGAGGGTTTCCAGGCCCGCTTGTCTGAAGTTGGTGCTTGCGTACCCCATCAGACATGCCTCTCCATCCCTCTAACTGAGCAGCTTCATATCGAGGTTTTTAGTCACCTTCTGGTACAAAATGCCAAATTAGAAGCTCAGGCTCAACTCAGACTCAAGGCTTTACAGAGGTTAGCCATACTCTATAAGCACGGTTTCGATCACAAGTATTGATTTTTTTTTTTTTTTATCAAAATTGATGAACTTGTCCTATGGTTCAGAATGTTGCATTCACAATGCTCTTTGATTGTTGTTGAGATTTTCTTATCAAATTGGAAAATCATTGTATAATTGTTTTGTGTGGGGGACGGAAAATAGGGGAAACAAATACTTTTACAAATAATCAAAAATGTTCTCAAAAAGCTCTTTAAATGTCTGCCATATACTGTACATTACTTGGAAACATTTTCCTCGGAAACCATGGTCTGAACCAATTCGTTTAAATAAAACTGCCTTAAGTACATTTCATTTAACCAAATAGATGTATTCCATTCAGTTGCTTTTAATGGTTCACTCTTTTTGCTACAATTTAGGTGCTTGAGAGACCAAATTGTGCACATGAGTCACCATGAAGAAATGAGCCAACTTCTCAAAAACATTGATTCTCAAATCTCAAAATGCTCAAGTCAAAAACTGACTGATTCTGAAGCCTGCCAAGAACAACAGCAGAAAGTAAAGGTTTGTGGTCATTATATGCCATTAATAGTTACCATGTAGAAGAACCTAATCCATTTTGTTTATCATGCATGTTGTGCTTGGTTTAAATGCATTGCAATAAGACCCCTGAAATTCTTGAAAATGATTTAAGGACCAATGAAAACTTGCTTGAGAATATACTGTATACTATATTTATAAACTCTAGTTTTTATGGTGTATGAATGGTTCCTTGTGCTACTTTTCATCTCGTAACAATTTTAGTATGCTAGATTAGCATACGTTGAAATTGTCTTCATCTGCAGGTGCTCCAGACAGAGCTGAAGAACATTGCTAAAAGACTGGAGGAATTGAGGGAACGCTGCCCAGGTCATCGATGCAATGCTCCTGTGGATCTGATGCTGGGACATCTGTGGAGGTTTTGGGCAGTGCTGCAGTGCAGAGTGGAATCACTCAAAGCAAGCACGTCTCATAAAGAAGCAGAGTGGAGAGACTTTGTGATACGTGTATGTAATTTTCTATTTTATTTTGTTGTATTTTATAATATAAAAAAGACAATTAATAATACATTTTATTTATATATCCAGCTTGTATTATGATTAATGAAGTAAGCTGTGCTTTAATGAATTTCTCTTCATGTTTGGGTTTGCTGTGCAGCTCAATAAATCAAAGGAAGGTCTTGGCAGTCTGCAGAATAATCTCCCTGACTCATCTATAGTGACGGGATCCCTGGTGGATCTTCAGGATCTTCTGAGCCTCACTGAGCACCTTCAAGATAGGATTGAGCAGGAGCATCATACACTTGCCTCTCTACAACACCATTTGGCACGTTTGCTTGGGGTCTCAAATTTGCAGCAGCTGAAAGTTTCTCCTCAAATCTGTCAGGATTTGCAGTCTTTACAGGGTCAGTGCAGAAGGTAAGACTTATACACACATGCACATAAACATATACTGTATATGTTGAGGAAATGTTCAGACTCTACATTTACAGACCTTCTTTTTCATGCATAGTCTCAGAGATCAGAGCAATAAGATCCGTCGGGAGGTGCTTTTTGAGATCCAGGAGTCGGGTCGTGTGCAGGAGGAGATGGGTGCCATTCAGCAGAACGTTCTCTCTCTTTTGACGGTTTTACAGTCCGAGTCAGCTGCTGAACAACTACAGGTTGGTGCTTTATGGCCTGTTTTTTTTTTTTTTTTACAGGGAGAGTAAGAGGAGAGTCTGTTTCTGCAGTGTGTCCTGTTGATATTGTATTCATTGTGTTGTATCACACTGTAGGAAGTCAAAGTGGATTTGGTGTCACAAAAGGCTCGATTACAGGACGTCATAGACAGAGTGCAGAACAGATGGAGCTGTGTACCATCAGAGATTCAAATCTTACAGAATGAGCTCAACGTCTCCCTGCAGGAGGCTAAGGACAAAGTATTTACTTTATTTATCTTTAATTTTATTATATTGCGGGATAAAGTACTGTTTTAGCAATAGGTAGAGTGTGTTTGAGGTTGGAAAATGCGAATTGTGTGTGTATCTATATGAATATTATTAATGAGCATGTGTATGTGAATATAGATATCAATAAGGGATTCTAAAATAAATTATAAAATAAAACAATCCTTTGAAATTGTGAAAAAGGCAGTCAGTCTCCATTCTAACCTCCAAAATTGTTTTATATACTGTATATAACACATAACATAACACAAAGACACTCAAACTATAACTGCCATATTTAATATATATAATGTATTACTTAAGTTCGAGTGTCTTTGTGTTGTTTTTAAATGAAACCTAATAAAAATGTAACTCTGTTTCAGTTGGCCATGGTCATGGAGAGAAGTGGTCCTCTTAGTAAAATGGTTGAGCAGGTTGGAGAGGTGACGGTGGGCTTGAATTGTGTGCATGCCCTGCTAAAGCAAACAAGTCCTAATTGTTCTGAGGCTGAACGTACACAAAAGGTACTTGTTCCCTTCTTGCCTCCACATGCACCTTATTGAAAATATCTCTCCACCAATTACCAGTGGACAAAACACTCAGGAAAACATGGGCTATTACTCAGGCAGCTTATTTTTTTCTGTTATTACTAAGTTTTGTGTATTATTTAGTTCGGTTTATTCTCTTATTTATTTGTTTTCTTATACTTTTATTGTATATTGTATACTTTTATTTTTTTTATTTTGTAATTTTATGTATATACCATTTTTTCTGGAACATAAGTTGCACCTGACAATAAGTTGCACGGATCAAAATTGCATTGGTGAGAGAGAAAAAACCCCACAAATGTACGAGTCACATTTTATTATTACATTTAGAAATATTTTAATAATACCGATAATTAAAAGAAAGCATTTACAAACATTATAAACACTATAAACAAGTTTTAGTTTTAGTTCCCCTCACAACACAGTATTCAGAACAGATCAGGATGAAAAATACAAGTATAAAACAAACAGTGGCATTCATTATAAACAACATTAGCTATAAATGCCAAGAATAATTTATGTAAAACGTAACGAAACTACCGACATGTGGAAAGTGTGCTATACAAATAAATTTGGGCTCGCATACTTCTCTCATTCAGCACAGATCTAAATGTGTGCATTTTGCGTGCTTGACGTTAGTTTCACATTATATGAGTCGCAGCACGTTTCAGATGATACAAAACGCAATAAATATTCTGAAAAACGGAAAACTTCTGTAAAGTATAATAAATGAGTAGAATCTTAAAAACAAAACATATATTTAAAATAAAACAAATAGTAAAATATTAAGGCTTTACTCATGATGACATATTTAATGAACTGATCTTCCGTCTTTCACATTTCACATTTGTGTCTACTGTCCAGTGAAATATGATGTCTACACTAACTGAAGTCTAACGTGCATGTGTGCGTGTTTGTGCAGCGTATATGGGATGAGCTGGACCAGTGGCACACTCGGATAGCTGAGCTGGAGGCTGAGGTGCAGGATCTGGCTGAGCAACAGCCTGAGAGAGCTCACGTCCTCATGGACCAGCTCACGGAGCCACTGCAGCTCTACCAGACCACAGCCAAACAGGCTGAGCACAGGACCGCCCTCATCAGCAAAGTCAGACTTTACCCATAATCCTTGTTTCACAACATAAGCCAACACATAATGCCACTGATAGCAACCATGACTTGTGCCTTGTGTTTTGCTCCCATCAGATCCCTGCCTGTCTGCAGGACTATGAGGGTTTACTCAGTAGCTCCAACTGCTGGTTGAAAGAGGCTCAGTCCTGGCTGGTCGTCTCAAGAACCTACACCACTGCGAAATGCATCCACTGCCACGCCAACTCCCTCAAGGTCAGGTCAAAGCCTCACACTGAAGCCGTTTACAGGTCACTTCTAGTGAGACATATCATACTTTATGTAGATGGTATGTAGCAACTTGTTAGCAACTCTTATGGCATGTCTGTAGATGACGCTGGATGAATCAGAGGGATACAGGGCAGCTCTGGAGGCCTTCCTGCCTGTCCTACAGGAGATCACTCTGGTGTGTGACACCACTCCTCAACAACAGCTCCTCCACCTCTGTATACAAAATATCACACTTATGCAGCAAAGCGTCCTGGACCCTCTCTCCCACCTTCAGCACCTAGCAGCTGTAAGAAATATCTTTACTTTCAATAAAGAATTGTGTATGTATTTACAGTAAGATTTACATATTTTCTTAGGATTTACAGTGTCTAAGTTTGTCACTATACCAAGTTTTTAGTTGTATCAATACCAGTGAAATTTTATGATCACTGTTACCCATTTCGATACCACAGCAAAACAATTATGCTATTGAAATTTGAATAGTCTTTTTATTTAAAATATTAACATATTTTATTTTTATTAAAAAAGTATTGTTTGTGTGAAGTAAACATTTTATTAAAAATAGTTAATTACAATAGTCCAAAAATACAAATTAAGTAAATCATGCTTAACTTTTTTTTTCAGATATTTTCAATAAAATCAAGTAATAATTTCAAAATCTAGCATCCTTGTTGAATAAAAGTATTAATATCTTACTGGGAAAAACAATCTTACTGACCCCAAACTTTTGAACTATAGTGTAGCTGACTGTGTTTGCATTAATATCTCATAAATATGGGTACAAGAAGTAGAGAAGTACATCAAATTGAGGCATTGGGCAAATTGGGATACCAGAAATACTGGTATAACATTTTTAAAATATTAGTATTGAGTTAGTATTAGCTGTTTTGATATCCCTAACAATGTATAGATAATTTAGAGGGTTTTATGAGACCTACATAGCATTGCTGGAATTACTTATACTAGTATATAATACTGTGATAATTTTTTATTTTTTATTATGTTGCCTATATTTAAATTGTAATTCACTTATGTGTAGGAGATGGATGCCATTGAAACAGAGGTGAAGACAATGGAGAATAATATAGCCAAGATCAGAACAATCCTTTCCACTACTGACACAGAGAACATTTCTCCTGAGGAATATCTTGAGGACATACAGGTACTGTGCGTCATATATTTCTATCCTCTGTTTGGGCTGTAAACATTTACAGTATCTCATATCCCTCCTAATTTCTGTTACAGGTGATTCTGGATAATATCCAGTCCATGAAGAGGACCATTGATGAGATTGAGAGCTGCAGGCCAGGCCTAGGGCTTCCTGCTGAGGCAGAGCAAACTCTCACAGCCTTCCACCGGGCTCAAGAGCTCATGCAGCCCATCCAGGAGCTACAGCAGCTCAGTGTGGAGCGGAGCACAGCATTAAGGGTCTGTCGCTTTAATAGTTTGCTTGTGTTTACCAAGAGTCAGAGGTTTCCGGTTTACTGAGCTGGAGTGCGTTTTAGCTTATTTAGTTCATGACAAGCAGATTTCAGTAGTTATGCCATTTTAGCCTTGTTTTTTTTATACAACATAAACATTTTAAGTTACAACTTATAAGGAAGATAATATGGGAAAATGTAAATTTTAAAGGTTCACAAAGTAATTTTTGTAGAGATTGAGCTGATAGATCTGACAGTCGCATCTCTAATAACACCTAGAGGCATGTGTGCAGCATATTCATTGATCATAATTGCTTCATGCAAAATAAAACGTACTCGGTTACTAACGTAACCTTGGTTCTCTCTAGAAGAGGGAACGAGTACTGCGTAATATCTTACGCTACGGGAAAACCTCTTTTCCACGAGATATTAAAGCCAAAAATTATCCTTAATTTTGAAGGAATGTAAAACGCGTTGCGGCAGCATGCAGACATAGGCAAGACGGCTCGTGTGCCTATTGGCTGCCCTGCGGCAACTGCAGCAGCCTATCGAGAGAGGCCCTTGGTGACGTCAGATCCAATGGGGTCATTACGTCACGTCCCGCCGAGACAGGCGTGGCCTGGGCCTATAAATACAGCTCGATGGGCTGATATAATTTGGTTTTTCATCGCCGAAGCGAACCAGCGCATGTTGCATGCACGGCAAAGAAACACAGTACTCGTTCCCTCTTCAAGAGAGAACCGAGGTTACGTTAGTAACCGAGTATGTTCTCTTACGAGAGGCTCTCTCGTACTGCGTAATATCTTACGCTAGGGGAACACAGTGTGAAATGCCATGCATGCTGGGATCCAACACCAAAGTCCCAAGGGCAGGTGCCCGGGGCTCATATAGTGCATAAACACCAGGGACTCACAGAGAGTCTGAGAAGAGAGGCTAGAAGCGTCATTCCCAATAAGTAGCATCCTAAGGGAGCTAATCACATCAACAGTGTTCCACACAGTCAGGGTGAAAATGTTCGGCCTGAACTGGGTAAAAGTATGGGTCTTACTCATTGCCCATGGAGTTATTTTATCGATCAGCGAGTGGTGCTCAAGCGGTTTCAGTATTCTGAGCCAAAGCAACGGGGCAGACAGTACTGATCTTTAGACCGAAAATAGTTTAGCCTGTAAGGCGGGAACCTCTAGGTTATAAAAACGTATAAATGTAGACGGGGAGGCCCAGCCTGCCGCCATACAGATATCCTGCAAGGTAATCCCGCTAGACCAAGCCCGCGATGAGGCCACGCCTCTTGTGGAGTGCGCTCTGACACCCGCTGAACGAAACAAAGAGCTGCTCAGTCTGTCTGAAAACAGACGACCGAGAAACATAAGCTCTTAATGCCCTGACTGGGCAAAGGAAGCTCGCGTCCTTTTCCTCGTTGTAAACCGACAGGGCAGACAGGGAAATAACCTGAACCCTGAACGGTGTTGAGGGATTTAGGCACGTACCCTTGGTTTGAGTATGACTTTCGAGTCATTTGGCCGAAATTCCATTCGCGCTTACTGAGAGCGCTTGTAAATCCCCTATGCGCTTCACTGAAGCAAGAGCCATAAGAAACACTCTTATGTCTCATTTGTCTTAAACGACAAATGTTTCACGTCTGATAAATGGATTGGCTCGAACGGGGCACCTTTCATGGCTTCCAAAACCGTCGAAAGGTCCCACATGGGGACTGAAGGGGGTCTGGGAGGATTCAGCCTCTTAGCTCCCTTATGGAAGCGGATGACCAGATCGTTCTTCCCCAGTGACTGGCCAGTCGCTGGTTTAGCAAACGCTGCTATGGCCGTCACATAAACCTTGAGCGTGGATGGGGTTCTGCCCTTATCCAGTAGCTCTTGAAGGAAGGAGAGAACTTCCGTAACCCCACAGTCTAGGGGTGAAAAGCCTCAAGCTTTGCACCAGCCAGAAAACACAGACCATTTTGAGGAATAGAGTCGTCTAGTAGACGGGGCTCTAGCCTGCGTGATCGTGTTTAACACTCCCTCCGGGAGGTTAGCGGGTACCCGTTGATGGCCCATGCATGTAGGGACCACAGCTCCAGGCGAGGATGCCAAATCGAGCCCTAGGCTTGAGAGAGGAGGTCTTTCCTCATCGGTATTGGCCATGGGGCAGAGCTTGTCAGCTGCATCAGAACTGGGAACCAAGCCTGGTTTTTCCAGAGCGGAGCCACAAGTAGCAATGAGCATCCGTTTTCCCTGATTCGTTCCAATACCTGAGGCAGGAGCGAGACGGGGGGAAAGGCATAGAGAGGGCAGCGGGGCCAGAGTGGGTCAGCGCATCCCTGCTCTTGGAGAAAAACTTCGGACAGTGAGCGTTTTTTTAGGGCGCAAACAGGTCTTCCTGCGCTCTGCCGAATGTCTCCCTCAGCAGTAGGACCGTCTGCGGGTGCAGAGGCCATTCTCCTGCTGGAACATTGTTTCTGGACAGTCTGTCTGGTCCCAAATTCAGGTGACCAGGCACATGTGCTGCTCTCAATGACCGCAGATTGTGCTGAGCACAGACCAGGGGGTGTTCCGTCAGCCTGCAAATGTTTTGGTCTGCCCTCGAGCAGCGCTCCCCATCCCGAGGTGGAGGCGTCCGTGGACACCACCTTCACACTCGAGGAAGTCCCCAGGTTTACACCTGACTGGTACCAGTCGATTGCTCTCCAAGGATTCAGAGCTGTGACGCATTTCTGATCAACCTTGAGGCGAAACAGACCGGAAGCCCATGCCCGAGGTGGTACTCAGGCTTTTAGCCATAACTGCAGCAGGCGCATGCGAAGCAGAGCCAACTGGAGTACTGATGATGCTGTTGTCATGAGACCCAGCATTTTGTGAAACCTTTTGAGCGGGACTATAGTGCCGCAGCGGAAGGATTTCGTGATGCGCTGAATGTTTAGTCTGCGCTCTGCGCTCGCGCTGTTATAGACAGCGAGTCCAGTTCTGTGCCCGGAAAAGATATTCTCTGACTGGAAGACAGCAAACTTTTCGCCCAATTGACTTTGAGACCCAGTTTCTCGAGATGTTCGAGTAATATGGTCCTGAGTGTGATCGAGCTAGAATCAACCAATCGTCCAAGTAGTTCAAAACTCGCATGCCCCGAAGTTTCAGGGGTGCGAGAGCCGCGCCCATGCACATTGTAAATGTACGGGGTGCTAGGGACAGGCCGAACGGTAGGACTGTGTATTGATATGCCTGGCCCTTGAAGACGAATCTCAAGAATCGCCTGTGACGCTATTTGTATTTGGAAATATGCGTCCTTCAGATCTATTAACATAAACCAGTCCTCTTGGCAAATCTGCGTGAGGATTTTCCTGGTTGTGAGCTTTCTGAACTGGCCTTTCACAAGCACTTTGTTCAGCTGTCTTAGATCTAGAATGGGTCTGAGACCCCCTTCTAGATCTAAGACATGTACCAGGTACCAGAAAATATCTGCTGTATAGACCCCCTTCGCTCTGAGCTTGAGATAAAGGGTCTATGGCCCCTTTGCTCAATAGTTTCGCTATTTCAGCTCAAAGTAGATGAGCTACTTCAGTTTTTACTGTAGTTTCGACCTGCGCGGTGTAGTGGCGGGGACGTTGAGCGAACTGCAGCGAATAGCCTCTTTTTATAATGTTCTTCCCGGGGTACCCATTCTGATACCCCGGGAAGCTTTGCCCACGCATTTGCATGAATGGCTAGGGGTAGAATGAGATCTGGGCTCTGGCCGCAACATAGTGGCGACCGGAGAGCTTCGGTGTGCTGTAACGTAAACACTGTGCTTGCAGCGTTTTGAGGCTGGGGGCGCGCCGATCACGGCGGGCAGCCTGGCCGCGCTCGACTCCCTTATGGCAGTTTGCTGAGAGAGAGCGAGCAGGGCAAACCCTGTGGGGCTTAACATGTCTGTGAGTGAATGTGGGCGCGGGACAGCGGGCACATTTACTGCACTTAAAACACCGTCGGCCTGAGCTGACTGTATGTGTGTTGGTTTCGTTTTTACAGAAACCTTGGGACATGCAGCGTGTAGTGTTTGTGTGCACTGGGTTGTGGGCACATTCACTACATTTAATGCCATTAGTTGATTTTATTTGTGCGAGCCCTGTACTGTGGTGGGGTGTGCTTGTGTGTGTTTTTATTACACTCATAACACCATCGGCCGTGGCCGGAATACCAAAAATTACACTGTTTATGTGATGTATCTGGGTCGCCGTGGAAACGGCATTTGTGTGCAGGCAAGCGGGCCATGGTACCGGCTTGTTTACTGCAAAATATACTGGAACAGTCACATTTTCTGGAACTGAACGAGCGAAAAGTTTCGGTGGAAGTCTGGCCGCGGCGATCTGCTGCGAAGCTAGAGCGCTTTGGTAAGAAGTGCTTCATACCCTATGACGTCTTCTGAACCTCAGCGAATCTATCCACGAAATCTTTGACGGATGATCCAAAGAGGCCAGCTGGGGAGATGGGCGCGTCGAGGAACGCGGAGCGCTCCGAGTCCGGCATCTCAGATAACGTCAGCCATAGGTGTCTCTCATCAACGGTGAGAGAAGCCATGTTCCGCCCAATGGCCTGAACGAAACAAAGAGCTGCTCAGTCTGTCTGAAAACAGACGACCGAGAAACATAAGCTCTTAATGCCCTGACTGGGCAAAGGAAGCTCGCGTCCTTTTCCTCGTTGTAAACCGACAGGGCAGACAGGGAAATAACCTGAACCCTGAACGGTGTTGAGGGATTTAGGCACGTACCCTTGGTTTGAGTATGACTTTCGAGTCATTTGGCCGAAATTCCATTCGCGCTTACTGAGAGCGCTTGTAAATCCCCTATGCGCTTCACTGAAGCAAGAGCCATAAGAAACACTCTTATGTCTCATTTGTCTTAAACGACAAATGTTTCACGTCTGATAAATGGATTGGCTCGAACGGGGCACCTTTCATGGCTTCCAAAACCGTCGAAAGGTCCCACATGGGGACTGAAGGGGGTCTGGGAGGATTCAGCCTCTTAGCTCCCTTATGGAAGCGGATGACCAGATCGTTCTTCCCCAGTGACTGGCCAGTCGCTGGTTTAGCAAACGCTGCTATGGCCGTCACATAAACCTTGAGCGTGGATGGGGTTCTGCCCTTATCCAGTAGCTCTTGAAGGAAGGAGAGAACTTCCGTAACCCCACAGTCTAGGGGTGAAAAGCCTCAAGCTTTGCACCAGCCAGAAAACACAGACCATTTTGAGGAATAGAGTCGTCTAGTAGACGGGGCTCTAGCCTGCGTGATCGTGTTTAACACTCCCTCCGGGAGGTTAGCGGGTACCCGTTGATGGCCCATGCATGTAGGGACCACAGCTCCAGGCGAGGATGCCAAATCGAGCCCTAGGCTTGAGAGAGGAGGTCTTTCCTCATCGGTATTGGCCATGGGGCAGAGCTTGTCAGCTGCATCAGAACTGGGAACCAAGCCTGGTTTTTCCAGAGCGGAGCCACAAGTAGCAATGAGCATCCGTTTTCCCTGATTCGTTCCAATACCTGAGGCAGGAGCGAGACGGGGGGAAAGGCATAGAGAGGGCAGCGGGGCCAGAGTGGGTCAGCGCATCCCTGCTCTTGGAGAAAAACTTCGGACAGTGAGCGTTTTTTTAGGGCGCAAACAGGTCTTCCTGCGCTCTGCCGAATGTCTCCCTCAGCAGTAGGACCGTCTGCGGGTGCAGAGGCCATTCTCCTGCTGGAACATTGTTTCTGGACAGTCTGTCTGGTCCCAAATTCAGGTGACCAGGCACATGTGCTGCTCTCAATGACCGCAGATTGTGCTGAGCACAGACCAGGGGGTGTTCCGTCAGCCTGCAAATGTTTTGGTCTGCCCTCGAGCAGCGCTCCCCATCCCGAGGTGGAGGCGTCCGTGGACACCACCTTCACACTCGAGGAAGTCCCCAGGTTTACACCTGACTGGTACCAGTCGATTGCTCTCCAAGGATTCAGAGCTGTGACGCATTTCTGATCAACCTTGAGGCGAAACAGACCGGAAGCCCATGCCCGAGGTGGTACTCAGGCTTTTAGCCATAACTGCAGCAGGCGCATGCGAAGCAGAGCCAACTGGAGTACTGATGATGCTGTTGTCATGAGACCCAGCATTTTGTGAAACCTTTTGAGCGGGACTATAGTGCCGCAGCGGAAGGATTTCGTGATGCGCTGAATGTTTAGTCTGCGCTCTGCGCTCGCGCTGTTATAGACAGCGAGTCCAGTTCTGTGCCCGGAAAAGATATTCTCTGACTGGAAGACAGCAAACTTTTCGCCCAATTGACTTTGAGACCCAGTTTCTCGAGATGTTCGAGTAATATGGTCCTGAGTGTGATCGAGCTAGAATCAACCAATCGTCCAAGTAGTTCAAAACTCGCATGCCCCGAAGTTTCAGGGGTGCGAGAGCCGCGCCCATGCACATTGTAAATGTACGGGGTGCTAGGGACAGGCCGAACGGTAGGACTGTGTATTGATATGCCTGGCCCTTGAAGACGAATCTCAAGAATCGCCTGTGACGCTATTTGTATTTGGAAATATGCGTCCTTCAGATCTATTAACATAAACCAGTCCTCTTGGCAAATCTGCGTGAGGATTTTCCTGGTTGTGAGCTTTCTGAACTGGCGTTTCACAAGCACTTTGTTCAGCTGTCTTAGATCTAGAATGGGTCTGAGACCCCCTTCTAGATCTAAGACATGTACCAGGTACCAGAAAATATCTGCTGTATAGACCCCCTTCGCTCTGAGCTTGAGATAAAGGGTCTATGGCCCCTTTGCTCAATAGTTTCGCTATTTCAGCTCAAAGTAGATGAGCTACTTCAGTTTTTACTGTAGTTTCGACCTGCGCGGTGTAGTGGCGGGGACGTTGAGCGAACTGCAGCGAATAGCCTCTTTTTATAATGTTCTTCCCGGGGTACCCATTCTGATACCCCGGGAAGCTTTGCCCACGCATTTGCATGAATGGCTAGGGGTAGAATGAGATCTGGGCTCTGGCCGCAACATAGTGGCGACCGGAGAGCTTCGGTGTGCTGTAACGTAAACACTGTGCTTGCAGCGTTTTGAGGCTGGGGGCGCGCCGATCACGGCGGGCAGCCTGGCCGCGCTCGACTCCCTTATGGCAGTTTGCTGAGAGAGAGCGAGCAGGGCAAACCCTGTGGGGCTTAACATGTCTGTGAGTGAATGTGGGCGCGGGACAGCGGGCACATTTACTGCACTTAAAACACCGTCGGCCTGAGCTGACTGTATGTGTGTTGGTTTCGTTTTTACAGAAACCTTGGGACATGCAGCGTGTAGTGTTTGTGTGCACTGGGTTGTGGGCACATTCACTACATTTAATGCCATTAGTTGATTTTATTTGTGCGAGCCCTGTACTGTGGTGGGGTGTGCTTGTGTGTGTTTTTATTACACTCATAACACCATCGGCCGTGGCCGGAATACCAAAAATTACACTGTTTATGTGATGTATCTGGGTCGCCGTGGAAACGGCATTTGTGTGCAGGCAAGTGGGCCATGGTACCGGCTTGTTTACTGCAAAATATACTGGAACAGTCACATTTTCTGGAACTGAACGAGCGAAAAGTTTCGGTGGAAGTCTGGCCGCGGCGATCTGCTGCGAAGCTAGAGCGCTTTGGTAAGAAGTGCTTCATACCCTATGACGTCTTCTGAACCTCAGCGAATCTATCCACGAAATCTTTGACGGATGATCCAAAGAGGCCAGCTGGGGAGATGGGCGCGTCGAGGAACGCGGAGCGCTCCGAGTCCGGCATCTCAGATAACGTCAGCCATAGGTGTCTCTCATCAACGGTGAGAGAAGCCATGTTCCGCCCAATGGCCTGTGCAGCGGATTTCGCGGCGCGAAGAGCCAGGTCCGTAGCGCTCCTCAAATCCGGCACGCTTATAGCTTCCGGTCCTTCCTCATCCAGTTTTCGGAGAAGGTCGGCTTGGAAGATCTGCAGTACGGCCATCGAGTGTAATGCCGATACAGCCTGCCCAGCGGCGGTATAAGCGTGGCTGTGCATAACGGAAGTAGTGCGGCAAGCTTTAGAATATAGCACCGTCTTAGCTCGCCGTCCAGCAGAGGGCGGGCAAAGATGGGCCGCTACAGCTTCTTCTACTGGAGGAAGAGAGTGGTATCCTCTGTCTTTAGCACCGTCCACCACAGAGAATGCTGCTTTGACAGAGGAACGCATTCTGGCTGAGAAGGGGGCATTCCAAGACTTCGCGACTTCTTCATGAAGTTCAGGAAGGAAAGGCGTGGGCCTAGAAGACGGTGGAGTGGGGTCCCTTTGCAGGAAACATCCGTCCAGTCGGTTGTGCATGGGCGCCGCCCACTCAAGGCCAAGGCTCGCCACGGCCTGTGAGAGCAAACGCATCAGCTCGGACTCGATGCTGGCCCATTTCCCTGACGACTCGCGGGCAGAGGGGGGGAGGTCCACAGAGCTCGTTCAATCCTCATTGTCCGACGCCAGGATAGAGCAGCTGGCCGACTCGGAGAAAAATGCCAGGCGAGTCCTCAGAGTCACCATGGGCAATAGCTCGCAATGATGACAGCCATCAGCGAGTGTGAGAGCTGCATGATCCTTACCCAGGCAGGAAACGCAGATGAAATGGCAGACCCCGTTTCTGAGTGTGGCACGGCACGAGCCACAGCAACGAGGCATCTTTAAAAAGACCCTGCTCTTTTAGATAGAGAGAGTGTGAGTCGCTACGGCGAACACACACTCGTCAGAGTAAAAGGATATAAACGCCGGAAAGCGTAGCAGGTACGGCGACTGAAGGCAGCGAGATGAAGGCCAGCGGCTTCAGATGCAAAGGCTCGTCCCGCAGAAAGCTTTTTCTCAGACGGCGCGGCTTCTTCACTCCGGATCCAGCTTCGCTGAAGAGATGAAAAATCAGATTATATCAGCCCATCGAGCTGTATTTATAGGCCCAGGCCACGCCTGTCTCGGCGGGACGTGACGTAGTGGGCGCGAAGCGCCCCTATTGGATCTTACGTCCTCAAGGGCCTCTCTCGATAGGCTGCTGCAGTTGTCGCAGAACAGCCAATAGGCACGTGAGCCGTCTTGCCTTTGTCTGAAGTAATTTCAGTATTCATTAGAGGTCAAACTTTTTTATTGAGAAAAAATTACTGCACCCTTATTACCTGCTCACCATTTCCTAAAAAAAAACTATTTTATTTTGCAGATCACTTAAATATTTCCATGGTGTGAATTGCTTTTTTAAAAGTTCAAATATTTCTGTCTTCAGTCTTTCAATTATGAGCCCACAAAAACGGTGGGTTTTAGTTTTTAATGATAGAGGAGTTTTAATGATGAATTTTAAATTGTTGCATTGCTTGAAATGGCATTTTTAATTATAACTTTTACATGAATTGTAGCATGTCATACCATAATAATGGCATTGATTGAAAATTCAGTTTCAGTACAGCCATCTCCTTTATATAGGGAGCTTTTAGATCAAAATAATTGCACAGTTACACCGTGTCCTAACTACACGCAACACACGATAAAAGGTATCTTTTCAGAGTTTTTGTCCTAACCAGCCACGACGGCGACACATGACTATTCTATTTTAGAAACGGTCTCTATTTTTCTGCAAAGATTGTTTTAGTAACTCAGTAGCCTATGTATTTGAATTGTGTTTAAGTGGTGTAATATTTGTGAATTTGATTATGTAGCCTGCTTATCCATTTTCTTGCGATTGCCGTCAAGATTAATAGCTGGTGCTGTGCACTTGCCGCGAGAGCCTGCCCACACGCTGTTCTGATTGGCTGTGGGTTTTGATTGATTTTGACGCATCTCGCAGTCGCGTACAGTATGGACAGACAAATTATTTGTCGCTGGAATCTTATTGCATCGCGTCTGGTTTGGGAAACCTCTTTTTTATTTTAACAGTTTTGACACATCCATTTACAATATTTACAGCATCAAACACAGACAGTTATAATGAAATATCTAACTAGACCAAAGGTCTTTTTAAATCTAGTTTGAACCTATTACTTGTTTAAGCTTTTAGTGACCGTGACCGGCGGGTGACCTCTCCTCTTCACTTTCATGTCTACTATGGGGATAAGAGGAGGAGAAAAGCCTTGCATTTAAAGCCAACTCGGAGAAGGGATGTGTGGGAACCTTGAATTTTCTGATTGTTCTTAAAAAATTAAGTGCTTTAAAACCTCAATATGGTGCAACAGTAAATCGTTACAGACATGGCTTTATTGGCAAAGGCAACAGTATGCAGCAAAGATGCTCCCATGGCTTTTCTCATGATCTTTATTATGTAGCGTTGGTTTGTCCAAGTTCTAAAACTTGATGAAACTGAATAGTTTGCTGATTTTATTTGCAGGCCTCTATTGGACAACCATCTGAATTGATTCTCCCTTCAGACCAAACCACAGAATTCACGATGCCACACTTTTACTCTGGAGATGGAATGGTAAGTCAAGCAGCTCAATCAAAAATATACACCTCAAAATCATGCCCACTCAAGCTCAGATGACATCTAAGATGAGGATAAGTCCGTTTTACGACTAAATAAGACTAAATCAGCTTATTAGTTCTGTCACTTTAAAAACCTAAAGAATAATATGTCCTCGCATAACCCTGGTGAAACAGGTGTCAATGGAAGGCCCTTTCAATGAGGAGGAAGATGAAGACAGTCAGTCTTCATCCTCAGGAACTCTCACATGCAGTGTTCCAGAGGTAAAGCTTCCAAAACCCCCAATTTATCTCCCAGTCTTGATGCATCCCTTTGCCAAACCCTGAATAAGAGTACATTTCTGTACTCTTGTACACTCTGGACCTCTTTGCTATGGCTGTTCATTTGCATGCATTTAATGTTTTATTTATATAAATTTATGAATGGAAATGATATGAATATACAAATACAACTATAATTATAATTATAAATATAAATAAATGCATGTGAATCTTTATGTTTTATGTTTATCTCTATGCTATGCTATTTTCACTATATTTTCCCAGGGATTGGTCCTGTTCCAATTACTTTCATTCTTGGAATTGCATGATCACAATTTTCTCAACACTGCTGTTATTAGAGTTAATGCTATTTTTAATGTCTCAATTTGTTTATAATTCAGTCAGCTTTGCGGACAAGCTCTTTTGCTTTTCCTTCTGTGGACTAAGGCTGCATTTATTGCAGAATACCGAATATAACTCCTCCACTTCTTTCAGTAACAGCTGCTGTCCTCCATTGTCTTTTGGAAGTCTGTTCTACTAATACTCTGGACCATCATCTCTAATCATTTTTTTCTTTCTCTGTACCAGGACCCAGGTGAGACCGTTTCGGAGGAGATAGATGCTGCCTCTGCTGTAACAGAGTGTTCCACTAAGGTATAGACTGGCCCCAATGGAGTTACTTGACTCTCAGTAACAAACTTTGTGATTTATTGGTTAATGGCAGGCAAGGCAGACATCATCATCATTCATCATCATTATTCCTCATATTCCTCTTTGTGGAATGTGTAATACCGACTTCTGATTGGATGAGCCCTGTCAAAGGCATCATTCTGTATGAGTTTTGAATGAATTTGATCATTTGCAATGTTAATTGGCAACCACAAACTGCCTGCCGTCAGAATAATGGACTGCACTACCATTCAAAAGTTCTTAAGTCTGTATGATATAAGTATATGTATATGTGTGTGTAAAAAAAAATTATACATTTGGTGATTCATTTTTTTCAGGAGTTCTGAATTTATTTATTTATTTCAAAAGATGCATTTATTTGAAATATAAATATTTTGTTATAAATTGTAACATTTGAACTTTTGAATATTTATTTGCTGTCACTTATGATCAATTTAATGTGTCCTTGATCCCAAACTTTGTAATGGTAGTGCATATTACAGTAGATGGCGGAACAATTATTTTGATAATTATTTAAAAAACAACTCTTTATTGAAAATTGGTGTAATATATTATATCATTGAAGTGGTTTTGGGTTTTTTATACCATGGTTAAGGTGGTTTTAGATGCCAAAAGACTTGCTTTACCCATAACTGAAAAGTTGATTCACTGATAAAAGTTCACTGATAATGAAAAAAAAATCATTATTTCATTTTTAGGAATCATCTCCTGAAGAAGAAACTGATTTTGCTGCAATCAAGCATGTATTACAGGAGTCTGACACTGGAAGTTGTGTACTAGAGCCTCCTGGATTCTCTGAAATGCCTGCCATAGACAGCAGACCAGTTACTGAAGAGACAAGTTGTCTACCTCCACTAACATCCCAACTCTTCGAAGAATTTACAAATGATAGTTATCTGCAGCCTGACAGTGCAACTGGAGCTAAGGAAAAACAAAATGAGTGCCCAGAAACCAAGGTGACTGAAGCAGTACCAGCAAAGCCAGGAACAGACTCAGAAATCACCATGTTAAAAGCAAGTGATGCCAGTGAATTGATCAAACAGTCTGAATCTGTAGATCTGAACAAAGTATCTATAAACACAGAAATGAGTACAAGTGATCAAGTGAAAATGGCAGTTTGTAAGGAAGGTTTGACCCCAAAGCCTCCCGACACAGAGGCAGTAAATGTTACTGAAGATGACCAGCCCCAAATAAAACCCATAGCTCCTCTATTGCTCTCTTCCCAGCACAAAGAATGTGTGCCACAGGAAGATACAATGCTGGTAATTCTATGGGAAATCCAACTGTAAACTCACATGTATCATTTCATTTTGAAGTGCAGTCCATTTTTAAATATCTGTATGACCAAAAACTGCCCTTCCAACTTTCTAGGAAATACAGAGAGATCTGATTGAGGCGATCGTTCGCCAGAGCAGCCAGTCTCAGGAACACTCATTTCAGCACACAGCAACTCTCGGTGATCTCTCACAGTCTGAAGGAGGAGGTGAATATCAAGAGAGTTTGGTCCAGCTTATCACCTCTTTGAAGGACACATCTGAGACACTGGGGTCATGTCAGGATATCAGTTCTTCAGAGGTCAGTTTCAGCCCTAATGCTTACTAAAACCAACATGTGAATGAGTGTCTGTGTGCATTTTCTGACATGTGTGTCACCTTAACATCTAACAAGAATGTTGTGACATTTTATTACAATTTAACATTTTGTCTGTTTTAAAATGTTATTTATTTCTGTGATCTAAAGCTGAATTTTCAGCATCATTACTCCGGTGTCACATGATCATTCAGAAATCATTGTAATTATGTTGATGTAGTTCAAGATACATTTCTTACCAATGTTGAAAACAGTTGTGCTGAAACCATGATTAATTTGTTTCAGGATTCTTTGAGTAGAAAGTTTAAAAGAACAGAATTTATTTGAAATAAAAATCTTTTGTAACATTATTTATAAATGTCTTAACTGTTAAATTTATGCATTTAAAACATCTTTGATGAATAAAAGCATTTTTATTTTATCATAATGACCCTAAACTTTTGAACGGTAGTGTAGTTAACTAAGAAAGGACAACGTGAAGCAGTTAATCCTGCCATTTGAGCAAAATTTCTTATTTTTTTAATTTAGTTAAAAAAAAAAGTTACTTATTCTGCTTTATATCAGTGGCAGTGGTTGATAGAACACATTTCTCAGAAGCTATGAGACTGATTCTGCCTTTCTTTGTTTTTATTTCCTGCCTACACAGACTAGACAGCATCTGTTAGAGATTCCTGTGTCTGCATTGAATGCCAGTGAAATACAGATGAGAGACATGACCAAACTCTTTTCAAGCATCAAGGTATAATCAATTCACTTAAAGTCCACACAAAACTTGGTACAAAGCTGTCTCCTCGTAATGTAAATGATATTTAATGTGTAAGTTTAATACACAGCATGACCTCCTAAAGATTTAAAAAAAATCTCAAGGCTAAGAAAATATTGCTTGTATCCTCTCTTAGTACCATGTGTTTTACTGGGGTTTTTTTTGTGTGCATCATTTCCATAAAATTTTGTTTTAAAACTTTCCAAATACACATTGTACTTTAGAAAGTTCACAAACTTGTCTTATATTAGGCTTAGCAATAGTTGCTGATGTAGGATCGATCAGTAACGTGTAAAGCACGGCTTAGCGAAGGGTCAGTTCTGATGTACTAATGCAAGTGTTTGTTCTGTAAGAGTCTGCAGGGCAGCACGTGGACTTTGGGACTTGACCGGTGGAGATCAGCAGGACAGATTAGTGTTGAGCACCAGAGATGTTCTGAAGCTCTTCTAAAGGGTCTGCGGGGTCTCCTGGAGCTGGGCTCAGAGCGGCTGCTGCGCAGTCAGGATGCACAGCCGCAAAACTACAGCCAGCTGCACAGTCAGCTCAGAGGTCACAAGGTACACTATATATTTTAACTGACCAATTTAGGAGATAAGTTCATTTGAATTTTTTCATGACTCTCACAATGTTTGCACTTAACTGGTAACAGAAATACTTCCAAGATTTGGGGCAGAACCTTGTAACTTTAAAGCTGCTATACCATAAGCTGCCAGAGGGGGCACTGCCGGGCCAAGCAGAGGTGGAGCAGTTTATATCAGATCTACAGGATCAAGCACAAAGTCATGGCATCCAAATGCAGCACAGTTTACAGGTACAGAGAAATTATACTTCCTCAGACCTTAATCTCATTAATCTTATTCATTTCATTAAACATTCTTATTATCTAAGCACTCTAACGCTGTCATAATTTAGTCTTTTACTGATCCAATTTACAAACAGGCACTCATTGGGTAAATTAACACTGTAGTTAGGACTAATTCAAAATTACTAAACAGATATTTCATAGGAGTATATGACATGCGTATTTATGTTGATCCATTTTATGCAACAAAATCACTCTCTTAGCGCTTTGTATGTGTGTTCCAGGAGTGGTCTTGTTACGAGGAGGTCACTGAGAGATTGTGCAAGCAGTTGAATGAGATGGAGACAGACTTTTCCAGTCTGGATTTAGAGCTGGAAGGAGACCTGCAGGGTCAACAGCAGTCCTATGAGGTTAGTTTCCCACATCTAAGGGAATGCTAATGGCTTCCTGCCTTCTGGGTATTATTGGAAAAAATAACTGTTCAAAAGTTTGCTGTCTGATTTTTGAGTAAGATTTTTGTGGTTGTTGTTTTAAGAAATTGTATTCAGAAAAGGTATATTAAATTGATCTAAATTGAAAGAAAAGACATGTATAAAATTACAAAAGATTTCAGATATTTCTAATAAATGCTTTGTTTATTTACTTATTTTTAAAGCTTGAAAAAAATATCATGGTTTTCACAAAAATATTAATCTGCACTATTTTTCAACATTGATAATAAGAAGAAAAGTTTCTTGAGTTCCAAAACATCAGGATCATGTTACACGGAAGACTAGCGTAATTATGCTGAAAATTCAGCTTTGCATCACAGGAATAAATGACATTTTAAAATAGAATAAATGTATATGTAATAATTTCACAATATTACTGCATTTTTTTGTCAAATAATTTCATTATTGGTGAGCATAAGAGACTTTTTTTTTTAAACATAAAAAAAGTCTTACTAACCCAAACTTTTGAATGGTTCTGTATATTTATTTATATAAATCTATAGAAAAAATCTTGTTTTTACTTGTTTTTTTTTTTTTTTCTAAAGAATTTTACTGGGAAAATAAGACAATTGCAGATTAAGAAAAATTTTTAGTACTCAGACCCATGTCGTGTTGTAAACGATAAAATAAACATTCTGTCCAAATTAGATGCAACACAATTTACTCTTGTCTGAATTATTAAGTCACAAAGAAGTTATAATTGACTTGGGCGATGGAGGACTCCTGTCCATATTAGTTATTTGGTTGAGTACTACCCATCTAAAGCAGCAGAAGTAATACAAATCTGAGGTGTGTGAGGGGAGCAAAGTTAAAGGTGCCTTAGAATGTGTTGAAATAATATTTTAATTTTGTCTCTGATATCTACATAGAGGGTATGTGGCTTATTTAAGGGCATTTAAAATGTTAAAATGGTTTTACAGGTCCATTTTCAACTAGAATGAAATGGTCTGTTTTTACCTTATTTGGAAGTGTCATGAATAGGAATGAGGAGTTCTGCTCTGATTGGCTGTTTCACTGTTTCACTGCACACTCTCTGAAATACAAGCGTGCAAAATAATCATACGTCAGTTTTCAAAAATTAAAACATTTTAACAAATGAACTAACGTTAGATGCCTTGTCAAATAAATATAGCTTCAACTTATGTGGTGGAGAATGTGACGTTAGCTAGAAGGATCGAGTGAGCTAACATTATCTGTGAGCAACTAAACTAACGTAGTTAAGCCCCTGACGTGATGTTGATGAAATAGACGAAAGTAAAATTATTTGATAAAAGGGAATTTACATATGTATCTACAGTATCATTGTGTAGATATATGACAACACAGGCAAGAAATATTAACCTCAGCATAAATACTTTGTCATACTATATTTATGTATGCTCGTTACTTGGAGTTTGCTATTTGTTACTGTACTAGGATCTTGCGCTGGATCTAGATAACAGTGTAAATTATCGTTAATAAAATCACTAGTTACCGCTTGCGGGAATATAGTTGGAATTGCCCCCTTCTTTAGTATGAGACGCTGAGAGAAGCCTGCTTGATATTGTCCCAGGTTAGAAAATAAGTCTGTGGTGAAATGGGCAGAGCAAACTAACAACTTCGAATTAAACTGTTGCGGTAACGTTATCCGATTATAGATAAACATCAGCCACGCCTGTTGACATTTCTTTTCTGTGGGAAGGGTATGAAAAGTCCTCACATCCCCTGCACAGCCTGGAATGCTAACATTTGTTTACATGATCTGCCATTTTCCCTATGATCCTCGCTTGTTTCTTCACCTGCAGAACTTCTGATGATTCGGCTGCGCAGACAGTTCTGCCTGGCATTGAACATGGGCTGGCATATATGCACATTTTTGGAGGCGTACATATTAATGATCCCGACTGTTGCGTCACAGTCGGTGTTATGTGGAGATTCGCCTATTTTTCAGGGGTGTTTTTCAAAAACGAGATTTAAATAAGGAGGAGAAAACAATGGTGTTTGAGACTCACTGTATGTCATGTCCATGTACTGAACTCTTGTTATTTAACTATGCCAAGATAAATTCAATTTTAAATTCTAGGGCACTTAGAGGGTCTTCTCCTTTTTTTGGCTATATGTTGCATGAGAATCTTTTTTGGTCCAGCACACAATGTTCCTGATTAAATTACTCAGAACGACAGGTGCCATATCTGTGGAACTTCATGTTCTGCTGCCTGCATTGGCCGCACTTTTACGATTGTCCCTCTCACTATTACGAAAGCTAATTTCTCAGCTATGCTGACTCACGCGGAACAGTTAGCAGCGTATGGTTGGTTGCGTTCATATTATTTTCCCCTTTATAACTACCAAAGCTCATTACTCTGGATTGATATAGGAGGAACATCAAGCAACCCTTTTTGTGTCTGTAATAGATGTATATCTCACTCCCATTCCCACAAGTCGCTCCATCTGAGCTGAGAGAGGTAAGGGGGTGGAGGGATGAAATGAGATAGAGCAGCGATTCACAAACTTTGCAGTCAAAGTACTACATCTGACCACATCAGTACATCTGAACCACTTAAAAAATAATCGGTTTGAGTAACTGAGTAAATTGAAATATATTTATTCGCCATGGTTTTCCGTATTTTAGCCATTAACTTGCAAAGTTTTACTTCTTTTCCATTCCTTTTTCACTCTCTCGTTGTCAGAGGTTGCACAAAGTCCTGGAAGACACAAGACCTCAGATGTGGGAGATCCAAGACCGACTCAGGACCCTACAGAAAAAGGGTTGCTGCCAGACCTCCCCAAAATCACGACTGTTAATACGCTGGAAAGATCTTCATAATCAACTACAGCAGAAGATACATTCCACACAGAAGATCAGAAAGAATTATGAAAGGTTTGAGAAAAACACAGTAACCAAATAAGAAATGATTAAAATTAGCCAAATGTAATTTCGTTGGAAGAATTAAATGGTGTAGTGGTAAATGCGACCCACCAGTTGAGAAATACTGGTTTAGAAGACACATTGTTATATCAGGTAACATAAAGGTGTGTATTTCTGTGTATTTGTGTGTGTGTAGATTTCAGCGTGACTCAGCAGAACTAGAGGAGTGGATTAGTTGTGCTCATGAACGGGTTCAGAACTGGAACAGTTTCTCCTATTCTGGTCTACTGGACTCCAGAATTGTCTTGACCCAGATCATGGTGACTAGAATTTTATTAGAGTTCATCTCTCTTTTTTATATCATGTGACCACATGCCTCATGCCCATAATGCAAAATATGAGACCTTGGTTCTGGTTGTGTGCCACAGGAGTTCTTCAGGGAGATGGTGTTCCGTTCGGCACAGAAAGCTTCTGCAGAAAGCACAGGCATGCAGATACTGCAGCTGACTGAGAGGAAAGCTCCTGGTCTGCGCAGACAACTGGCTCAACTTGAGCAGGAATGGACGAACCTGACTAACATGCTACCCACCCTCCACCAGACACAGCAACAAGTACGTATAATGTCTCAGTTTCTCTCTCTTCCTCTCTCTCTCTCTCTCTCTCTCTCTCTCTCTCTCTCTCTCTCTCTCTCTCTCTCTCTCTCTCTCTCTCTCTCTCTCCTTCCATCTCTTCCCTCGTCGATCTATTAGAAGCAAAGCTCTAACAAGCAGATATATATTTTTTGTAAACATATTTTTGCCCTCCTGTTAGATGTTGACAAGCCAGTCTCAAAGTCAAGTCTTGGCTGATTTGACCTCCTGGCTGGAGCATGTAGAGAAACGACTGGAGGATGAAAGCTCAGGGGTCCATTGTGCCCTGGGCTCCTCTGAGCTGTCTAGACATCTACAGGCTTTGAAGGTATTGCACCTACTCTTTTATTATTTCTGGTTTTCTGGATAAAATCCTACTGATTATTTCAAGGTAGGAATGGAAAAAATATTGTTCGGTTTGTCTAGACTCTATGTTTGGTTTGTCTAGACTCTATATGTATATATATATATATATATATATATATAGCAATAAAAAACTCTAGATGAACCAAACAATATTTTTGCCAAGTTTATATTTGCAGCTTCAGAAATCATTCTAAAATTCTGATTGAATAATTTTTTCTGGATACTTTCATGAATGGAAAGTTCAAAATAACAGCATTTATTTGAAAAATAAATATTTTGTAACATTATACATGTCTTCACTGTCACTTTTTGATCACCCTGCTACAAAAATGAATTATGTAGGAAACTCTGACATGTATTATATTCCATGTTTTGACATATTAGGATATTAAGGCTGAAGTAAGCAGTCACCAGTCGTGTATTGACTTTCTGAACCACCAGTCTGTGGAGGGGGTGGGGTCAGTGAGCGAACCCACCAATCGCAGTGAGCGCATCCTCTTTGCTGAGCGACTGAGTGCTCTCAATCGGAGTTGGCTTGTTCTACAGGCCAAGATTGACAGTGAGGTGAGTGCAGACATACAACAATGCTGTACTAACCTGTATAACCTGCTAAAGCCATCATATTTGAAACGTGATGGCTTCTTCTATCTCCAGATACACAGTGTTGAGGACCAGTGGCAGGTCTGCACAGATAAAGAAAAGCGATTGCGCTGTATGCACAGCTGGATCTCTCAACGTATGGAATGGGTGAGAAGCAGCTGGAGACCAGAGAGCTGCTTGCAGATTGAGCAAACATTACAGGAGTGTGAGGTGAGTCTCTTATCTCACAACTAGCTTGACGATTTTATGCTGCAAGTGTTGTTTGTGGGTGTGAGAGTGAAATCCAGTGAGTCAAATGACTTGCTTTGTAAAAAGGGGAGTGAGAGATATCAGGAAACTCTGACACTGCTTCATTCCAGGAGACAGAGGAAAGGCTGCAGGTGAAGTCCTCTGAGTTGAAGGGTTTGGGAGCTCTTCACCTGTTCGGGCTGCAGGATGGTGAACATCCTGGAGATCAAGCATTCTCCAAGCAGGTGAATTCAGCCATCCAGGACTGCCAAGCTTTGAGTCAACAGGCAAGTTCTTACACCCTGTTCTGGAATGCATCAGTAAATTTGTGCACATTGGCCATATACCTTTCAAAAGTTTGGGGTCAGTAAGATTAAAATAATAATACCTACTTGCATTCAGCAAGGATGCATTAAATTGATCTGTGTCACAATATCCACAAAAATATTAAGCAGCACAACTGTTTTTAACATTGATAAAAAAGAAAAAAGTTTCTTGAGCTGCAAATCAGCATATTAGAATGATTCTAAAGGATCATGTGACACTGAAGACTATCATGCCATCATAAATGACATTTTTAAGAAAACCAAGTAAATTGTAATATTTCACAATATTCCTGTTTTACTGATTTTTTTTATCAAATAAATGCAGCCTAGATTAGCATAAGAGACTTTTTTCAAAAACATTTAAAACAAAACAAACATTTTAGTGACCCCACACTTTTGAACAGTAAACACTGCAGCTACATTTTATGCCATGTATGTTTAAAGGCAGCATGAAACACTCAGTGGTCTTAAGTCTTTGGTACTTATTAATATTTGTATATGAATTATTAATAATATTTATTTTATAAAAAATATATAAATATATTATTTTTATTTTATATTACAATATTTTTTGTACTTTAGCACTTTTTGCATGTGTCTTGTTTACTGCCATGAGATGCCAGAAATGTTGTGAAATCACACTGTGCCAAACACTGCATGATCAGGAGTGACTTCTGTATTCCTTACACACACAGAATGAACATTTATTCACTCCCTCGTTTAAATGCGTGTTTACATTTTTGCAGTGTGTACATGTTTTTTTTTCTTTATTCTATTTTCCTCTTTGTTGGGTTACTCAGGAAATACAGTTGTTTTAACAGTTGTTAAGAAGCATACTTTCCTTATACATATAAGAGTGCATTTGATTTGTGTTTTATTGATTGTTTTACAACAACTTCAAATGTGTCCAGTCAGAGTTCATTCATTATTTTTGATTGGCCAAAGAAATGTTTTTCCTAGCAGCATGTGTTTTTTTTTTTCTTAGATAAATGCTCTCAGGCTAGATTTGCAGCCAATCAAGGATAAGTGGGCTCACTTTGAATCTGAAATGAGTGCAGCAGAACTACAAACAACCAGGGTGGCCTACAGACTGGAGCTGTGCAGAGTTCCTGTGTTCTCAACTGAGCAGAACCGAATTCATGTGGAACATCTGCAAGTCAGTAAACAGTCTGACAAAATAATCCCGTTGGAAAAAGATTGTACAGTAAATGTTGTACTTGTAAATTGTGAAGTTAACATTTTAAACATTAATGTTTAGGCACCAACTTTATTCTCCCAACATGGGAATACAAATAATATTAATATTCAACATTGCCATCAGTGGTACAGGAACTATGTTATTTGTAGGATATGATATCATGCATACTTCCTAACAGGAACTTGAAAGGGAGCTGAACCTATCAGAGACCTGGAACAACTTAACTGAGGTGTTCTTTGACTTAAGAGACAAACTCAAGCCTTGCGCGTCTAAACTGCTGTCCGATCATCTCGAGAAGGAGAGAACTCGGTAAGCAATTTTACTTTCCAGTCCGTCTCCTTTATATTCGCCATTTAATCTGAAATTGCACTTTGAAATGGCACCAAATTGGCAATATTGTCAACATCAATGTTGAGGAAGCTGTATAAATGATCAGATGAGTCTGTTTATTTGATGGTTTAGTTGAATAATGAATCATGCAAACAAACTGATTCACTAAAAGGAATTGTGATGCAAAGAGAGGACAGAACATGTTTGATTATTAGGTTGTGTTTGTCTGGCCCTATGTGGGTATTAATGTCTGTTTTGTTTGTTTTTAGACATCTATCAGTGACTGAGGATGTGCATGCAGATTTACGAATGGCCCAGAATGAATTGCAGCTCTGGCTGGAATACAACCGTCTCACAGGAGAGTGCTGTGTTCTTCTAAATCAGCACTGGAATAGGCTTGAAGAGCTAATGAGTTCTTCAGACAGAGAAGAAAGCACTGTAGAGCTTCTTAACAGCAGGATGCAGAGCATCAGTGTGAGTAATTTATAGTATCTAGGCCCCTTTCACACCGTTTCCCATAAGGATAGTATCTGGATATTCTTTAGCTGGAAAGCATTTACAAATTCATTCCATACACATCTCCAGTGTAATCAGAGAGAGATGCTGTATGACCACACTTACCCCCAAAAAATTTAAAACATTTTACATTTCACTTATTTATCTTATTTATCATATTAATTATCAAATTAATATTGATAATTAAATGAGGTGGTCATTTTCGATTTAAACTCTAATATGATTATTGGCCTCGATTACCTAAAAATTACTGAAAATGCATGCTTATGTCAGGTGAGAGGCCACTGCATACAAGAAATCAAGAGACAACGACCCTTAAAGGATTAGTTCACTTTTAAAAAAACTTTTGCTGATAATTTACCCCCATGTCATCCAATGGGCCCCAAACGGACCTTTAACCGTTTGGGGCCCATTGAAGTCCATTATATGGAGAAAAATCCTGGAATGTTTTCATCAAAAACCTGAAAAAGACATGGACATCTTGGATGACATGGGGGTGAGTAAATTATCAGCAAAATTTTTTTTAAAAGTGAACTAATCCTTTACAAAGTACAAAAGTACTGGTTTGGGTTGTACCTTTAAGGCGAGACACGGCAGGCAAACACATCGATTTTTCATGCAGTGATCAGTTTTGAGATTTTGGGCTAGTTTACTCATTCAATATGTGTTCTTTCAAACTGCTATAAAGAAAACGTTGAAAATATATATTAAGATGTTTATTTTATTACATTTTGTTTACTTGCGGCAGTAAATTTCTCTAGAATTTACTAAGAAGTTAGCATTCCAACGCGTCATGCCGTGCTCCGTCTGTTTACTGAAGTCTGTCATGAGCGGTATCGTTGTAAAGCTCTGAATCTCCTGCACAACGCTATGTAACCCAAATATGAGCATTTCCTTTCTATCAGTAACTAATCGTGAATGTCCAAAGGGTGATTTAAAGCTAATGACGAAATCTCATTGGCTACTGCTGGTTTCTGCTAACGTGATTCGCTCAGACGCATCACGTGGTGTACTCTGCCGATGTTAATTCATTAAGGTACTGCAGTTGTAGGCCTTATATGCCTGCCATGTTATTAAATAATAAGTTTTTATGAGCTTGAAATATTATATATTATTATTATTACTAAGGGCCTGAGCATTTATTCTGTTTTTGAGCTATTTTTTCCAATAGAAATGTATTAAATTCCCTACTTAAATCTTTAAATGCCTTTTTCTCAAAATGAGTTTTTTGTCATTCTCCAGTACTAACTTCTCAGCCTATGTAGCACCTATGTACACCAAACTTTCCAGTTATACACTTAGCAGTATTCTGAAGATATTTTCAGAGGGATTTGTTGATAAATCATTCCTGGCCTGATTTATGTGACATTTTATTAAAAAATTATGGCGAAAATCGACATTTTAAGGCTATGGACAGTATATTTTGATTTCCTAGGTAATGAAAGCATATATCCTGAAATCCCTCTGAACTTTTTTTTCATCTTGTGTGTAAACAAAATGAAAAAGAAGTTTGCACCTGGCTTTATCATATGTTCAGATTTATCTACCGAAAATATATGCAAAATCGTGCATATTTAATTAGATAATGCATAATTTGCATAATTAAACATACAAATTTCAAAAACTTGTAATATTTTTTTTTTAATATACTTGTGTAAGGAATCAACTAAAGAAGTTTCATGGTTATATCTATTATTTAAAAATTTTACCCTATTCACCTGTAGTGTCTCGCCTTAAGAAAATAACATATTTTGCTAAAGTAATAATGCACAGTGAGTGACAAACAAATCTGATTTTTTTTTTTTTTTTTTTACCAATTTCAGCATGTGCTTGTTAAGTGCTAAATTGTTGTTGAGTCCTGCAGATGAGTCTGGAGTACTGCAGTTCAGTTGTGGTTTTGAAAAGAAGGAACATTGAGATCTGAGCTGGAGTTTTTATCAGTGGACTAAAAATAACAATGAGACCTGCACTACTCTTACCAAATGTTTAACACAAAATAACATTGAATTATGTATCAGTTCTTTACTTATCAGTTCTTATTTAATTCTTATTTAATCATTGGTGTTCTGTTTTTTTTGTTTTTGTTTGTTTTTTGTTACAGTTAAATAATAACTAATAATATTTAATATACACTGAACAAAATTATAAATTCAACACTTTTGTTTTAGCCCCCATTTTTCATGAGCTGAACTCAAAGATCTAAAACTTTTTCTATGTACACAAAAGGCCTATTTCTCTCAAATATTTTTCACAAATCTGTCTAAATCTGTGTTAGTGAGCACTTCTCCTTTGCGGAGATAATCCATCCACCCAGTACCGCTGCTAGCCATTTTGGTGCCCTAAGCATAATTCCTTTATGATTCCCCCCCCCCCCCCCCAAGAAAAAAAAAAGTTTATTTTTGCCAGTTTAACTTTTTAACGCGCAATCCAACGGATCACTGAGGCGGCGGCGCCATCGTTACTTTCTAGAGCAATTAAATTCTCTTGTTCCACCTGTTTTGTTATATACATCCCTAAAAAGTGCCTAATAATATTTATATACTGAAATAATATCGGCATTATAATTATCATGACTACGCGATATGATGATTGATTTTTCATTAGGCTATTTTTGGTGCCCCCTCAGCATTGGTGCCCTACGCACAGCGCGTGGTGGGAGCGGCGGCGCTGCATCCACCTCACAGGTGTGGCATATCAAGATGCTGATTAGACAGCATAATTATTGCACAGGTGTGCCTTAGGCTGGCCACACTAAAAGGCCACTCTAAAATTTGCAGTTTTACTGTATTGAAAAAAAAAAAAGGTTTTTGATTGTGGCCTGTCCTTCAATGGCTGTGCGAAGTTGCTGGATATTGGCAGGAAAGTGAAAACCGGGATTCATCCGTTAAGAGAACACCTCTCCAAAGTGCCAGATGCCATCGAATGTGAGCATTTGCCCACTCAAGTCAGTTACCATGACGAACTGCAGTCAGGTCGAGACCCCGATGAGGACGACGAGCATGCAGATGAGCTTCCCTGAGACGGTTTCTGACAGTTTGTGCAGAAATTCTTTGGTTATGCAAACCGATTGTTGAAGCAGCTGTCCGGGTGGCTGGTCTCAGACGATCTTGGAGGTGAAGAAGCTGGTGTGGTTACACGTGGTCTGCGGTTGTGTATGTACCTCCAATTTCTCTGAAACGCATTTGGAGACGGCTTATGGTAGAGAAATGAACATTCAATTCACGGGCTACAGCTCTGGTGGACATTCCTGCAGTCAGCATGAATGAATGTGTTTGGGATGCTCTGGATCGGCGTATACGACAGCGTGTTCCAGGTCCTGCCAATATCCAGCAACTTCGCACAGCCATTGAAGAGGAGTGGACCAACATTCCACAGGCCACAATCAACAACCTTTTTTTTTTTTTGAGAGAGGGGGTCCTCCCAGACCCCCCAATACAGTAAAACTGCACACTTTACAGTAGCCTTTTATTGTGGCCAGCCTAAGGCACACCTGTGTAATAATTATGCTGTCTAATCAGCATCTTGACATGCCACACCTGTGAGGTGGAGGGATTATCTTGGCAAAGGAGAAGTGCTCACTAACACAGATTTAGACAGATTTGTGAACAATATTTGAGAGAAATAGGCCTTTTGTGTACATAGAAAAAGTCTTAGATCTTTTGAGTTCAGCTCATGAAAAATGGGGGCAAAAACAAAAGTGTTGCATTTATAATTTTGTTCAGTGTATATTAGTAATACATGTTTTATAGTAATTTATTGTCTGAATAAAACAAATATGTGTGGATAAAAAATGTAAATAAATAAAAGGAATGTAGAAATGCAAAACACTCTGAAGCTATCAAAAGCACAACAGCATGTTTCTGTGAAATGATCTATCCAGAGCCCTTATTGGTGTTTTTTTGCTTTCATGACATGAATCTCCCTCACTGTCTGCATATACTCCTCAATTAAATCTTTCTCGAGTTATTTAATTGTAATGTTTTTAGTAGATGCCAGAAGTTCTTGTAATAAAAAAATCCTAACCTCTACCAATTCCATCTTAACTCACAAAAATAGTTAAAGTGGCTTCCTAGATAAGTTAAGTCAAGTCAAAATGTATTTCTATAGCACATTTAAAAGCAACAGAGTTTAACCAAAGTGCTGTACAATAAAACGTTGAATATATAAAAAGAAAGCATTAAAGGGAAACATGCCGCGTACAAAATATTATTGAGAATTTATTTCACTCCAGTCTTCAGTGTCACATGGTCCTTTTGAAATCATTCTAATATGCTGATTTACTGCTCAATTTTTTTTGTGGAAACTGCATTGAATAGAACATTTTAAAAGAACAGCATTTATTTAAAATATTTTTTTTGTATGTTATAAATGTTTTTACTGTCGATTTAATGATTTCTGAATGAACTTATTAGAAATCTTACTGACCCTCATATTTCGAAAGCTAGTTTAATCATTAAGAAAACAAATGTATGAGATGACAAATTAAGTCCTGTGTGGCTCGTCTTTCACAGACTTTGGAGAAAGACATGGCGGCCTTACAAAGCAGCGTGGGAAAAGTCCTGGAGGCCTCAAAGCTTCTCATTGGGCAGATTAAACCCCAGTCAGTTTCGCTAATCAAATCAGAAACCAGGTTGCTATCACGGGACCATGTGCATCTTGGTAAGGCGCTTTCTGAGATTGGGGCACAAGTTCAGGTGAGGGCGTCAAGTTTAGATCTTTTAAATTACTAAATACAACATTACGTAAAAGTAATCTGATTGATCTGCACACCGATGGCAATCATGATGGCAAAGTGTTGTGCTGTTCTCGGTCCATAGGAGGAGCTAGAGGAGCACTGCCGTTTCAGCACTGATTTGAAATCAATGGAGCAACAACTTAAAAACTTTGAAAGCATTTTGAACTCTGCCACCACAAGCATGGAAAGACTAAAGGTGAATCTGTGGCATTTCTTGAGGTTATTTTCAATAATTTTATTTTCATCCCCCTCTTTGTGTTTCAGAGGGAACTAAAAGGTTATAGTTTGATTTTATGTAAATGTTTTTCCTTTTATTTCCTGTTTGAAAGATGGTTCTGTTAGATCTGAGTGGGCTGAACCCTAACCTTGCTGCTCTGAATCAAAATAAATTCAGACTCTCCTTAAGCTCTACGGAGGAAGAGAGGTTGCAGACCCTCAACACAGAGTGGGTTCAGGTCTTCTCTCAGGCTACAGATAGACACAGGCAAGTGAAACTTCACTGCACTAATGCCATTCAGTTCTCAAACATTTTGGTTTAGCCCTGAAATATACAAAAAAAAGTGCTTTATGCAATCTTCCATATGAACATTACATCTTATTAAAGGGCTAGTTAACCTACACGTGCGAATTCTGTCATTTTCCTCACCTTCGGGTTGTTTCAAACCCTTTCAAAAACTCTCCTGTTGTGTTCAATGGGAGTGAAATAATTTGTAATTACATGAGGGTGAATTTTCATGTTTGGGTAAACTATTACTTTTTTCCCCAAACAAACACCCTAACATTAGCTGTAGCTAAACTGTCTCAGCCCTTGTGTCTGGTGAATGCCAATGCACATCTCTATCTGTAGGAAGATGAATGGAGAGATACTGCGTGCTCAGAACTTCCAACAGAAGTGCCAGTGCTGGATGGAGCTCCTGGACAAAATCGAGGCTGGTTTATCCAATCAGACATCTGGAAACTATGCTACTGTAAGAGAGCAGTTAGCTGCGCATCAGGTAATGAGCATACGGTTAAATACATTAGAACATTATTTTCTATTATTCAGTTTACTGTATAATACTGTTGCTTCGCAATGACCATCAAAACATGCACAACATGGGGGGGGATATTGAATATTCACAATATTACTGTTTTTGCTGTATCATTTTGGTCAAATAAATGCAGCCTTGGTGAACATAAGGGACTTTTATCAAAGACATTAAGAAGTCTTACTGCCCCCAAACTTTTGAACGGTAGTGTATGCTGCTGGAATATTCTTGTATACATAGCAATCTGGTTTGTTCTTCAGCTACTGCTTGAATTTTTTTTTTTTTTTTTTTTTTTTTCAATCACAGAACACACCGAATTTCCATTTCTATCACACAACACACAGAATATCTTGCATTTAGACATGTGTTCATATAAATGAATATTCCATTGCAGTGGACATTCCGAATAAAGAGTTTACATGATAAAGAATTTATGAAAGCAAATGCTAATGATTTGTAGAAACCAGAATATTGACCTAATAATTTTATATCATTTGAGATATTTACATGACACATACATAATTAGAAGTTGGCCATATTCTGATTAACATTTAAATAGTTATATTCTGATTAATATTGGTATATTGTTAATGTAAACACAGGCAATATTGAATGCTATTTGATTGGCTTTTTTTTTTTTACTTCATTCCATTTTTTTTTTAAATAAGAGTAGCAGCACCGTTTGTAATAGAGTACTTTTTGAAAATGGTTGTACAGAGCTCATCTGCTCATATATTAGGAATACATTTTTCAGAGGCTGAAAGTGGAGGTCATCATCAGCCAGCAGCTACAGGATGCCATGATCAGTGAGGCTTTACGCTTCCTGGAGAGCAGTCAGAATGAGGACAGGTGAGCTTTTATAGCACTGCACTGAATAATTCATTCCCTACTATAAAAAAACAGTAACCTCAGAATTTTCTTACTAACCTCCTGTGTGGGACTCTGCCATGGATAAGAAATCAAAGATGTGTAATAATTTGTTCTGAACTGGATGTCGCCTGATGAGTAATTAAAACCAAGGTTCTCCAACTGTTTTTTTCTTATTCTTTTTTTTTTTTTCCACGGCCTTCAGCTGGGGCCATAACTCTGAGTTATGTGGTGTGGAAGGGCTCCTTTGAGCTCAGCACTGGAACAAGCTGGCTCGCACTCAGGAAATGAAACTGCATGTGCTATCAGCATGAAATAATTTTTCTTTTCAGCCGATAAGTGCTGCTTCATATGAAACTCGTGGACAGTTGCATTCAAGATGTTTTTCAGGTCTGGTTTTTGATTGCAAAAACAAATGTCATGTAGAGAGGCACATAAATGTGGTTAGTTCGTGTTTCAGATGAGTGGCAAAGCTAATGGCCAGTGGAATTGCAGTTAGTTTTATGATATTATCATCTTTGTTATGTGTTGCTCATCTGTTGTAACATCTATGTTCTCTTTTCAAAAATGATTAAAACCACAACTTTTAGGGTTATTTCACTCACAAATGTCAATTTTGTCATCTCTTGCTTACGGTCATGTTGTTCCAAATACATACGACTTTCATTTATCTTTGAAACACAAATGAAGATATTTTTAGTGAAACCTTAGAGTTCAACCCACAAAACTATCACAGTTCAAAAGAGACTGCAAAAATGATCCATATGAATTGCACCGTTCAATCCAAGTCTTATGAAGAGACACGAAGCTTTATATTATGATCGATTCATACGATTTAACTTTACAATGTTTTTATGAACTTTTTGAAGCATTAATGTTTTGGATAAATAGACTTTCAATGGAGAAAAACCTCTCTGGTTTCATTAAAAATATCTTCAATTGTGTTTTGAAGACCAAAAAAGAAATGTATTTGAAACCACATGAGGGTGAGAAGTTGATGACAGAATATTCACTTTTAGGTGAACTAAACCCTTTTAACCCAAGTAAATTTTCTTCACTTGCCTATGATAACTTGCGGTTCGATTTACCTTTAGCAAATCTTGAAAATTTGACAAATTCCACTGTGAGCAGGAGTCATCTGATCTTGAGGCTTACCCAGCTAAAGACACGTTGGCAGGGGACACAGCAGAGGGTCCAACAGCATGGGAAATATCTGGAGGGGCTTATGGGACATTGGCAGCTCTATGAGGCAGGCTCGAGGAAACTTTCAAAGTTAATCAGACACATCGAAGAACTTCTGCCACCGGCAGGACTGGCGCTGTGCAGCTTACAGCAGCTCCAGTGCTCTATAAAGGACTATGAGGTAAGATTATTTAGTGATGAGACTTTGTCTTTCCAACTGCATACATTGAATGCCAGTTCGGATGCAGATAGCTTCTGTATATCATATACTGTTTATCTTACATGCTCTGTTTCCCACAGTGGACTGAGGAGCAACTACAGCTTCATGAAGAACTCTACAGCCAGACTGTGGTGGAAGGCAGACAGATCCTTCTCTTAACAGATGCACATACGCAGACATGCCTGCAGTCTGAACTGGATGCCCTCATGGAGACGTGGGAGCGAAGCTGTGGCCTTGTGGAGAAAAGAAAGGTTCTTGCAGACACCATAACTCATGTATGTGACCCAATTCTCACATCTCCCAGACCGTTTTATAGGGGTGGAATTGGCAGTTCACAATCACTGAGTCTAAGCGATTGCTTTGATCTGCTGTTGATGAATTATGACAATGTTTACTTCATGTTTATATTGTACTTGCAAACTAGTGAAGAGTGAAATTGCATTTTCATTCACTGCATCTGCCGTTTTTGTTTAGACCAATGCGAAGATTGACCGCAGTGTTCTAAATGTTAACTGGTCGATCGATAAGAAGCTAATGTACATTCATAAATTGTAGAATGAAGCATCTAAAATATAATATATATAATCATATTTTGAAATTATTGTATATAATAATTTATCATATTGACATCCCTTTTCTTAAAAATGGTTTAAAAGCTGAAATGTGAGGTTTGTCATTTTATAAAACTAGATACTGGATAAGTGCACGATCCCAGTTGTGTTAAAAATGAAACTTGGTTTATATTTATCGCTTGAAACTAAATCAGAACTTCAAACTAAATGGCCCTACTGACCATTGTGTTGTTTAATGCGTTTGAGATGTGTTTTCCATCGTTGAATACTTAACCCTCTGGGCTTCTTCGTAAATGGGTTACACTTAGCTTCCTCCCGGTCAAAAACGGACGAAGCCTTAAAATGTAACTTTATTTTTTCCCAGGATAACCAATCAAATATATTTTTGTTCTATAATATTTTCTGATTATTATTTAGAATTTTTTAGAGTTTTTTATGATACTTTGCATTAATTATATAATTTTTATGAGCTATTTTTTTCCATTAGAATTAATATATATATATATATATATATATATATATATATATATATATATATATATATATATATATATATATATATATATATATATATATATATATATATATTTATTATTTTTTTCAATAAATGCACCATTTCACATCAAAATAGGGTGCAGGCTACATGCACAAAAAAATTCAAGTGAGAAGACCGCCATCCAGTGGCTTTAAAAATATATAAATGTGTGCAATGTCCAACGGCCTGTAGGCTGCCTATAGCTTCCTATATAAATACATAGAAAGGCTTTTTGATTCTTATTGTTGTTTTAGACATGATTTCTCTATCTTATTAGTTTAGATATATATTTAGATATTCTAAAAGACTACTTATTTTTTTTTAGATAAGTATTAGGTTTTGCATTATGATTACAATCAAACAATAATATTTGGTTAGAAAGGGAACACGATGCAAACATTTTTGTTACTCAGTATTTGATCATTCAAATAATTGAACAAAATAAGGGGTTGTTAGTCTTATTTGCACTCTTGATGTTTTAGAGTGTCACCCCTTCATTGGTGTACACTTTTTTTCTGCACAGTGGCTGATCTGTAGCCTGTACCACCAAAAGTTTCTCTGAGTTTTCCTATTTTTTCGTATTTCCCATTCATTTCCTATTTTTTCGTATTTCCCATTCATTTCCTATGTCGGTCATTTTTGACCGGGAGGAAGCTGTGAGGAAGTGTGACTATTTTTTTTAATAAAAAAATAAAAAGTTTAGCTTTTTTCCCTGCTGTACCAAAAACATACCAAACTGTTACTGTACCGTTACACCCCTAGTGTCTTTACTAGCTGTGATATGAAAGTTTACATTGACAAATAATTTGTCTGTCCACACTAAAAGACAAATTCACAATATATCGGTACCAATTATTCACATTACATTTACCTTGTTTTTGTTTTTTTACATATTAATTGATTTGATCATTTTATTGTATGGGTTTTTAATTTTTTTTGGATTGTTGCTTTAATCTTTTATTTCATAATCTTTTTTCGTGCAACTTTTTGCCTAAACACCAAACTGTTTTGAATGTTTTTGACTTTCCAGGGGTCAAATGTCACTAGAATGTCAAACAAAAATTAGCCTGCTAATTAAAACATAAACATAACACAGACTTGGATCAATCTGATTAGTGCTGACACCCTTGTCTTGTTGAATTCTATTTTTTTTTTTTATGGACAGAGCAAAGTTATCGTGGGGCTCTTAGCCGCAATTGACCTACATACCCTACTGAGCGTTTCACTAACAAAGTGCTTCATTTTGAGAATGAGAGATCAGCCTAATCTCGCCATAATCCATAAACGAGGCAGCTGGGCCATATCACACAGAACATGAAAACCATGGCTCCTAAGCCACTGTGCAGTTCGGTGTCTACATGGATCATCTGTCATTGTTCACAAACAATCCTATAATGCCCTAAGACCTGAAGTAGAATTGCTATTAAATAAAATCTTTATTAAATTCTACTTCATTTTCAAAACCACAATAATGGAAGATAATGAAGGCTTCAGAACATACAGTGCTTAGCATAAGTGAACACACCCATGCTAAAGTTGACTAAATAGAGCAATAACAAATCATCTTTTGGAAGTTGATCTTAATGCCTTAATTAAAAAAATGAGGAAAAATCCAACCTTTAAGGACACCAATTTTCTTTGTGAATGAATAATGTTTCATAAATAAATAAACGTTCTTCCTTAAAATACAGGGGGCATAAGTCAGGACACCCCTATGTTAAATTGCCATAGAGGAAGGCAGATTTTTATTTTTAAAGGCCAGTTATTTCATGGATCCAGGATACTATGCATCCTGATAAAGTTCCCCTGGCCTTTGGAATTAAAATAGCCCCACATCATCACATATCCTTCACCATACCTAGAGATTGGCATGGGGTACTTTCCATAAGATCATCTCTCAATGCAAATCAAACCAGCTATTAGGCTAACTGAAATAAAACCATGCCAATCTCGTGAAGGGTATGTGATGATGTGGGGCTATTTTACCTCCAAAGGCCAAGGGAACTTTATCAGGATGCTTAGTATCCTGGATCCATGAAATAACTGGCCTTTAAAAATAAAAATCTCCCTTCCTCTATGGGAATTTAACATAGGGGTGTCCTGACCTATGCCCCCTGTATTTTAAGGAAGAACATTTATTTATTTGCGGTACATTATTCATTCACAAAGAAAATTGATGTCCTTAAATGTTGGATTTTTCCTCATTTTCTTTAATTAAGGAAAAGTTCAACTTCCAAAAGATGATTTGTTATTGCTCTGTTTAGTCAACTTTAGCATGGGTGTGTTCACTTATGCCAAGCACTGTAATGCATTGCAGTTACAGTTGTACTAACAACATAAATTGTTGTGTGGACTGTTGATTACAGGTGAACATGCAGAGGACTGTAATCCTTTCTGCTTTATTAGCACCCTGGAGAACTTGGGCCATATCTGAAGAAATAACTTCTAGATTCCCCATATGTAAATTAGTTTACAGTGTTCACTGGGAAGCAGTGGGGTGGAAAAGTTCAGACATTATAAATGACATCAGAGTCACACCCACTCATATAACCAACTCTGATTGGCTTATTTCTTTTGAAATGATGACGTCATTGTTTTGACTGCCAAAAGAGAGAGGGGTTTAGAGAGTGATGTGGGTAGAATTGTGTTTATGTGTGCATGTGCTCACAATAGACAGGGGGATGGTGTATCCCCCATGTGAAATGGAAATCCCTCTTCACTGATCTGAGATCTGATATGAGATAAAACAGTGGCAGACAGACACAAAGTACAAGCACACCAGTGACTCTTATAATCAACATGGTAAAACAACTTATAAACAGTATTTTTAAGCTCCAGGATCAACATACGGGACGAGTCGGAATTATTAAACTTGACATGTCGCACATACTGTTTGTAAAGCTTAAGATTGTATTGAACCTGGAAGATTCCTTTAAATCTAAAATAATATGATTTTGTACACATCTTCCGCAGTGATTAAGAGATTCTGCTGTTTCTTTGCAGAACTGGAAGCTCTGTGAAACTGGACTGGCTAATTGTGCTCTCAAACTGGAAGAGATAAAAGCAAGATTAAAGAGTCCACTGCCAGAGAAGCTAGAAGATCTAAAGACACATGAGCAACTCACTAAGGTAATGTATGCATCTGACAGTGATAACAGTGAACTCCTAAACATTTAGGGATTTAGGAAGTTTGACCATATTAATATTCTTTTTTTAATCATGTTTTTTCAAGTTATGACAAAATGAAGACATATTTAACAGTTCCATGTTTCAAATGTAGGCTAGTTTGAGATGGTATTTTACAGATGCTCAAATGTTCTTCATCAGATCATCTCAAGTCATGCAGGTTTTACATAAACTTTAAAGTTAATAAAGCCAAAGGGGGACAATCCAAACACTTAGACATTCTGAAATTCATTTACATTACCGTTCAAAAGCTTGGGGTTTGTATTTTCAACTGAAAACGAAAAACTTCGTATGTGTTTTGGCCGTTTATTTACATGACTACTTACTGAAAACGCAAGCTTTTGAAAACGATGCCTTTACTGTCTCCATGTAAACAACAAAAACATGAATTTGTGAAAACGGTGACATCATGCGCATGCGTATTACATGTTCACGCATGCGTGTTATGTGTTTGCGGTGCGTTTCTTGACAAAGTGACATCGCCAACTACTGGCCTGGCATGTGATCTGAGATCATTTTGACAACGTCGTCTGATTTTAGCACATCGTTGTTGTGTAAACATACCCTCAAAGTACTTTAATCTCCTTTACACTGAATCTATTTCCAAGGACTTTGTTAAAGAAAAAAAAAACACCTGTTGATATAATCATGTTGCTTTAGAAATGTGTTAATAACATCTGCTGAGACTGATTTGATTTCTTGTTGATTAAGCTGTGATTGCCTTTTAATGGAGGTGGGTGAAACTGACAAACAAAAGAAAATATGTGTCCTTAACATGTTTGGCCTTTACCCCATCACCCGTTTCCATGCTGTTATGGGTGCTCTGCCCTCCCCCCACTCTCCCTCCCACCTCCCCCTCTCCGCCTACAACCCTCCCCCGTCCCATCCAGCGGGCCTTAATCCCGTCTGCTAATGACAGGGACAGAGAGAGAGGGCTAGGGTTAGTGTGCGGCAGAGGAGGGGAGTTTAACTTGTTGGTTGCCGTGTTATGCAGGAATACGAGGACTCACTGCAGATTTGGGCTGAAGGACTGAAAGAGCTGAGCACCATGAAGGCAGACGTGTCCCAGTACGTGCTGCCCGGGGACACCGCGCTTCTTCAGGGACAAGTGGAAGAGCTTCATAGCCAATGGGAAGAACTGTGCTTGAAGGTGAGTGAGTGTTTGAGTTTGAGAGGAGAGAAAAAGAGTGTGAGAGTAGGAGGGAAAGAGAACCTGTTGTCCAAGCAGCATTGAAAGGCACACAATGATTCACCCCTGGAAGTGGGGGGAACTTCACAGTGCCGCATGGCACAGAAAAAGAGAGGGAAAATAAGAATGTACATGAATTGATCTAGATTTATATTCATGATAAAAATGTTCTCCTCAGAAGGTGCCACAAGATGTACAGAACACATAAATGTTTCTGACATGATAAATAGTACAAGAAAATATGTTTCACCTGTTTCATTTGCACACCCACATGCTGGTCAAAACGTTCTGTGAAACACATTAGGAGAAATTTTTAATCATAAGTTTTTTCCACGCAATTACAAATAGGAATGGAAGCACATTCAAGCTTCAAAGGAAAACAAAATCAGCATAAAAGTATCATGAAAGTAGTTTATACAGTAGACTCATGCACTATATCCCTTTCAGAATACTTGGAATTATCATCGTCCATTGGGATGTTACCACTCCAATTGGATCATTTAGCCATTAAGAGTTGATCTCAGTCTGGTTCATGAAGAAATCCTTCAGACCAAATACATTTTGTGAACTGAATCAATCAGTACACTCCTGTACACCATTTTTTTGTGTGCAAATAATGCCTTAAATGAATACCTTTAACACAAACAAAGCTATCGTATGATTTCAGAAGACTTGAAATATAGCACATGAGTCACATGGACCAGTTTTTGGGGGCTTGACAGCTCCAGTCCTCCTTTAATTTCATTATATTGAAATATTATTAGCCAGAATCGTCCTCAAAAATTGGTATTTTCTGCTCCACAGAAGATCGAAAGTGATTCTGGTTTGGTAAATTATGAGTTGTCATTGCTGGGTGACTGATTCCTTTAACATCATTACAAGGAATGAACTACAATTACATTAGTTAAGCTCTTGTAATTATGGTTATAAAATAAAATAATTTGCGTGTGTAGTGCAAATCTATTCTAGCGCACACGTCAATACGCATTACTTATGTAGCTCACTTTTAAAGTTTTTTTTCACAGGCTGATTGAGGACTTTTTTTTTCAAGATTATCTGTCTAGCGCAGGTGTCCAGCCTGCCGTTATTAAGTAAAGTAGCTGAATGGCCCGCTGACATTTGAATGGAGCTGCTCTTGTAACTGTAAACAGCCTGAGCAATTAAAAACAGAAAGGCCACATTTAGGACAGATCATTGCATTGCCTATATCCAACCCTTGGACTTCTCACCACATTACACAGGGAGCCTTGTTTAATGAAACGTTTTTCAGTTTGTGGAGTTGCTGTTTGAGTTTTCAGTCGTGTTTTTTTTTTTAACTCTGGCCGGAAGCCAGGACAGAGCCAATGAGGTCAGTCTACGTGTTCTTCATTGTCTGTTGCCAACAGGTTGCAGGTGGAAACATTCCCTGGAATGAATGACTGATGGCAAAGCTAGACCTTGCTTTGTTTTTCTGGAAGGAGGACTTTTATTTGCCGTTGCATATGTTTGTAGTAAGTCGCTTAGGTTTGGGAGCCCAAGGAAATCCATGAATTTTGTGTTTGACAACACGACCTTGAATAGAAGTAACCCATTTATCTCAGTGTCCTTGTGCTTTCTTTTAACCTAGTGATTAATATTTGTATTTAGAAGAAAAACTCCTCACTTTCTCTTATAGTTGAAAGAAAGCATTAATGGTTAATGTGTGGCACATTAATAGTGTGGCATTAATGGTTTAAGGAAAATGTATAGCCTTCACTGACAAATGTAGCATGGAAAATGCTTTCTTGCTTTTTAAAAGGCTGCTTGTAAGCCATGGCGATCTAGGAATGACACGAGCAAAAGAAAAACTACAAAGCGCTGCCCTATTGTGTCTTGGTGTTAGTACATACGAATAGACTAGCCTCTTTCTGACAGAAAGTAGTCAAAGCTAGCGGGCCTTTGCTGTACTCTTTGCCTAACAGTCCTGTAATCAATCTCACAGCATGAGATGAGTGTTTTTTTTTTTGTTTTTTTTTTGTTAAAAACCTTTCAGATGGAAAGCTTAAAATAAATTCATAGTTGGAACCTTACACCTTTGTACTGAGTTGGTTTGAAGTCTTTACTCACACATGAATTAGGGTAGTGAACCGGTCTATCAGTTCGAGAGCGCATTGCAAAATTCAATGAGGACAAAGAGTGCAAGTTCTTCTGTACTCTCTAGAGTTTAAGAGTGGGCCATGTGCTCTCAGAGATGTTTTGTTTCAAAACGAAATAAATTGTTGTCATTAACAGTGTAGAAATCCGGGACTTTCAAACATTTCTTTACTTACTGTAATACAATGTTACTTTAGGCTGTATTTTTGTCATGCTGAAGCATTTTAACCTTCCTCTTGTGTGTAGGTGTCACTACGCAAACAGGAAATAGCTGATCGCCTGAACGCTTGGATCATCTTCAATGATAAAAACAAGGAGCTCTGTGATTGGCTGACACAGATGGAGAAAAAAGTGGCACACAGGGGTGAAAACCTTAGTATTGAGGAAATGGTGGAGAAACTTAAAAAGGTAGAGATGATTTCCTGTCATTGATTTTATTACCTTAAAGTGATGAAAATTCATTATAAGTTTTAAGGCATTATTTACTTTTTATTATTTATTTACACTAGGGCTGCACAATATTGAAGAAAAATACGCCATGCGATACAATAATGCTGAAAGTGTGTAAAATAAACTTAAATTATTATCTTTAAAATTATGTAACCTACATACGTGTTTCACATTCTTTTTGTGACAAGAAAACGTCCCTACAACTTCTGAAAGTGAACAGCAGTGTTTTACTGTAACATACGAAGTAAGTGTTATTTTAACATCAGTGTAAACCACGGGGTTCAGGGTTTCAGGTAGGCCTACATTAGGTCTATTTAACAACAGAAACTGAATAATCAAATGTGAAAATAAAACACTGCTTAGTTTTCACTCTATGAAAAAAAAAAAAAAAAAAAAAAAAATATATATATATATATAAAGCTACAAAAGTTATTCAGCCAAGAGCAGTGAGTGATTTTCTCAAGCCATTGCGATATGCATATTGCGATATGCATATTGCGATATATAAATATGCGATATTTCGAGAATTTCGATATTGTGCAGCCTAATTTATACCATTTTGTTCTAAACCCAAAGATTTTTTAATGTTTTTATAAGTATCATGCTCACCCAGGCTGCATTTGTTTTTGTTTTTTTAAATACAGTAAATTATTATGATTATTATTGTTGATTATTACAGGAATATTAGTATAATTGGCAAAGTTGACTTTTCAGCAGCTATTATTACTAATATGATGATTTGGTGCTCAAGAAACACGTCTTATTATTATCATTCTTTGATGGATAGAAAGTTCAAAAGAACAGCATTTATTTGAAATAGAAATCGTTTGTAATGTAATCAATGTAATGCATCCTTGCTGAATAAAAGTATTACATTCTTAAAAAAAAAATATTGCTACCCCAAACTTTTGAACGGTAGTGTACTTTTTTCGTGTAACACAAAAGTTGAATAGTGAAAATTCTGATGAATATTCTGAACACTTTATTCTGTATAAAAAAAAATGAGGAAGTCATATGAACCACTTTTATGATAATTTGATTTTCCTTTTGTGTCCTTTTTTAAGCTTGGAAGCTCCAGAGCCCAATCATTGTAACTGCATTGAAAAGGGCATACAAGACATAATTTCTCCTTTGTTGTTCAGTAGAAAGAAATAGTCTTACGGGTTTGGAACGAGGGTGAAAAAATGAGGACAGAATTTTCGGTTTTGTGTGAACTATCCCTTGAAATCAACCATTATGTAATTGCTATGTGTTAATATGTAAAATTGCTTGACTATTTGTTTTTTTGCGGTTATATAACCTCAAACATGGATCTGTTTCTATGTGCCTTTGTCATGGTGAGTTTCTGTTGTACATTTGTAAGGAGCTTAAGTAGGTCAGTAATATGGTATTATATGGTATATGCTATTTAGAGTATCTATGAAGGATTAAAACGGTCTCAAATGAACAGCACGCTTAAGCGTTCCCGAGGGAGGCCCCACAGATTTTTTATTTCACAGAGGCTACATTTTATCCACTCACATACTGTAACATTTGTTCATTTTTACTGAAATATGTTACAAATGTACATTATTTAAAAATCACGAAAGATTAGTGCTAATCTAGCTTAATGCATGTACTATAAAACTGAGGGCAGAGTTCTGTACTGTATAACTGTTGGTTCATTTGTTTACCTCTTTGTTCATACACAACAATGGCCTTATATGTGCAGTTTCTCTCTCACCATCAAACAGTGCCCCGTCAAGCACTCTGCAGTCATTAGCGCATAGTTTACCATTGAGGTTTTCAGAAAAGTGGCCATTGTCTCTTTCTAGTGCAGTTACTGATGATGTATTTTGAATCAGTGAGATACTACAATTATAAATGTCTATAACGTTTTTTGTTCATTTTTATTTCATGTTTAATTATTTGTTGAACTAAATTAGAAATGTTTCCTCTGCAACAAGCTGAAATAAGATACTTTTCAGTTAACATCAAATTTATTTCAAATAATGAAGTTAATGTGAGAATTTATTAATTCATGTATTAATCGCTTTTTTTTTGCCAATGTGTGAACAGCTTGTAACAAATCTTAAAAAACAAAACCTTCCCCGACTTCCTAGATTGCCTATGCCTGTAGACTGATTTATATGTAAAAGACTCGGGATGTTTTTTCCGGTTATAAGTTGCTAGCTGCAGTTCACTTATCGGGCACCGGTGTCGCTAATAACAAGGGTTTCTGAATTCTACATATAGCGTACATATATTGTGTAACTGGTGATGACAACCAGATGCCTTCTGATCAAAGTGAGCCTGGCCGGACTAAACAAACAGGTGAACCCTTAAAAGAAGTGGAGAAAGTGAAAAGGATTTGGGTGGCTGAGGGGGTCAGTGTGAATAATTGTTCCTCTATTTTAAAGAGGTCACATGGTGAGAGAAGGAAAATAGTTTTGACAGCTGTCAGACCCATCCAGAGACAAAGTGCAGTTAGTGGGTTTTGTTTGGGATGGATGTGTTAATGACTAAAGCACATGAAAGGCCAGTGTTCATTGTGTACCTCTCACTTCAGGACTGCATGGAGGAGATTAACCTCTTCAGCGAGAACAAGAGCCACCTCAAGCAGCTGGGCGAGCAGCTCCTATTGGCCAGCGACAAGGCTAAGGAGGCAGAGATCCATGGGGCCTTACGCGATGTCAACGACCGCTGGCAGCACCTGTTCGACCACATTGAGACCAGGTGAGCAAAAAACAAAAGAGCCACCCTGTACCGTGTTGGGGAATAATCGCTACTTAAATCAATTTCTTTCATTTCAGCCTGGTGTTTTGCTATTGCTCGATTGATTGATTAATGGCTGGTCGTTGTATCTCCCAGTAATTAAAGCTTTGTTTGTTTGAAAACCTTTCATTTCTGGTTTCCATTCAAGGATTGATTGATTCATTCAATAATCTGTGCATTTATTCTTCATTTAGACCTTTTGTTGATAACAAAACCGTTGATTACACATTTACATTAATGTTTGAGGCATTTAACAGATGCTTCTATCCAGACTGACTTAAAGCGCTTTACATGTGAGGCTGTTGTGATCAACAGATTGTTAGCAAGTAGTTCAAAAAGTCGCTGCTGGGAAAATAACTGTTTCCTGTGCAAATACAAACGTAATGGACAAAAGGTTGGGAACCACTGATCTACAGAACCAGTAAAATGCTCTATATCTTTCACTGACCTGAGACCAACATTAAAAATGCATACACCAAAAATAAATGGCAATCGGAATGGGGTCTGTGCTTAAACAATAAATTACGTGAAATAAATCTTGATGTTGGGAAAAAAATATATTCCCTTTTGTAATGCATCCAAAAAAAGGAAAGCAAAAGAAGTTGGAGTATTAAGATTACTAAAACTTAAATAAAAGTAAATTGTGAAAAGTGTTGATACACACACACACACACACACACACACACACACATATATATATATATATATATATATATATATATATATAAACATAACAAAATGTCCTAAAACTTCAACTAAAATAAATTCAAATAAAAAAAAATCTAAATAAAAGCCAATTCAACATGAATAAATATTATAATTGTATATAAATAAATAATTTTTAAATTACACTGATGCCGTTACAATGTTTACATGTGTTACAAATTACAATGTTAAATAAATGATATATATTTGTATTATTATTTTAATTGATCAAAGGTCTTGAGTCTGCATATACTCAACTCCTTCAGCATTTTATATGATCCTCAGTGATGGTGATGGTTACCACAGCTGGCACATGTGCTCTCGTAATCGTTCTTTAAAAAATGGCAACTGACTGATATGAAATAAATTTAAGTTGGAGTATTCTGGCCACTCAGGCATCTCTGGTAATGAGCAAGCAGACAGTGCTGCCAAAGAAGCATTATCTACAGAACCAGTAAAATGCTCATTTGTACATACTGAGTGTATGAATCATGTCCTAAGCAAACAGAAAAGAACCGATACCTCTCAAATTGTTTGTGACGTCAACAACCTCTCATGTAATTGGTCAGTCCTGCTGCGGTGTGACGTGCTCTGAAGTAGGCAGATGGTGCTAATATTGCAAGGAAGGGGGAATTAACGTAGCCCTCACTAGTGTCGTTTGCTTCGGCTTTGCCATATGGCATGTTCAGGCTTCTGTAGTCTGTTCTAGTCCCTCTGTATAGCTCAGATTGGGTGGAGGGGGTTGTGGGGGGCAATGGTCTGTCACCTCATATTAGCTCTTATGAACAGGGGCACAATGGGGCTAAATGGACAGTATGTACTCAGGCACGCTATAATCACAGCCGGCCATCTGCAGGTATGGCCGTTCAGACAGTTTGAGAGGTCACGCGGTCACTCAAACAGTGTAACCAGAAGCTTCACACTGTCACATTTAAATGGTTCTATCTAATCCCTATGGGACAAACAACCTTTGTCTGTGTTTCACGGTGATCTGACCTGGGGTTATCAGACCTTTTTCTAGTCATGTTTTGCGCCAAGTGGAGCGTGTTGAACGTTGACATGATTGTATTACTAGGTTCCTGCCAAACTACAGTCTCAGATACCAAAGAAAACATTTATTTGACTGATTTATAATAGGGTTAGTAGTTTTTCTTCTTAAAAGAATATGGCACACAATATTTGTTTTCACAGAAAATACTTTTTTATTTTTTTATCTACTGGAGAGATTATGTAGGACTTTTGGACACAATCAGGTTTTCATCAAAACGTCCAAGTTCATTTATGGTATTACAACTTTCCAAAATGATCTTTTTAAAAATGCTTTGGATTCTAAATGAATATGCTGCTACCTCTATCTCTCTCAGGGTGAAAAAGCTGACAGAAACCCTGGTGACAGTACAGCAGTTGGATAAGAACATGAATAACCTTCGCTCTTGGCTCACTCGCATTGAGGCTGAGCTGGCCAAACCCATTCACTACAGTATCTGCCATAGTGATGAGATCCAGAAGAGACTGGCAGAGCAACAGGTCAGCAAATCAAGAGATTTTAAAAATATATAATACAAGATCCTGGTTCAATCAGTAAATGATAAATGATACCTAAATATCCTTAAACAATGCATATTTTAATATTTTTTTATTATATAAGGGTTTTTTTTCGTGGTGCAGATGTCAACACAGCACAACACTTAGAAACAACTATTAATCATAAATACAGACAAAGCTTGTTTTCAGATAATATTTATTGAATTTGAATTTTGTCTTCTGGGACTGGCAGATTGGGGTTTATTATTTAACAGATTTTTATATTAAATGCATAAACAGGTGAAAGAAATCGAACATATGTGCTTATTTGTGCGTTTAGGACCTGCAGCGTGACATTGAGCTGCACACTGAGAGGGTGGCATCTGTGCTCACCCTGTGTGACGTGCTTCTGCACGATGAGGACGCCTGCAGCAGCGATGGAGAGAATGACTCAATCCAGCACACCACACAGCGCTTGGACCAGCGCTGGAGAAATATCTGCTCCATGTCTCTGGAAAGGAAGCTGAGGTACAGTATGGCCAATTTACCCAGATGACTCTAAATATCTGTAAGGACTGATGGTGTGTTTGAGTTTAGTCAATTTGTTGCATCCCTTTTTATGGGAAGGAAATCTCAGTTCACCCTCGATCCAGATTACGACACTGCTTTCTGATTCACCTACTGTGTCTGGGATAGCTGTAAATGTTCTATTGGCTTGATAAAAGTTTTTCTTTTTAATACCCTACACACACACACTATTTGTACTTTAATGTACATTTTAAATACTTTCAGTTATATCATTATTATAAAATATTAGGTATATATATATTTATTTACACACACACACATATATATATATATATATAAGTATTATTTTTATATATATGTTATATATATTTATATTTATGTAACATAATAAATAATTATGTCATAAAATAATAATAATTACAAAATTATAAGTAAAATATTAAATTGTTATTTTATGTTTTGCGTAAATATAAATTTAAATAAATGACTACTTGTTTTTAATCACTTTTGCAGGATTGAGGAGACTTGGAGACTGTGGTGTAAATTTCAGGAGGATTATTCTTCATTCGAGGACTGGTTAAACGTAGCTGAGCGCTCCGCTGCTGAACCCAATTCATCAGACGTCCTGTACACTGATGCCAAAGAGGAACTCCAGAAATATGAGGTTTGATTCCAACAAAATGCTCAACTAAGAGCCTTTGTGCGACAGAACCATTATATATACGTCATTTAGTGAATCTCAAATGTTTAATCCTGCTGTTTTAGGAACACGATCAGTTATTAGGAGAATATCAGATCCCTCAAGCAATCATGTGTTGCATGTCTGCAGTTTCTCATTTACTGAATGTTTAGTCATTCAAACTTATATATTGTGAAAGGTTTCTAATGTTTAAAACACACAAGTTAGTTTTTATGGTCATAGTTAGAAATGTTTGGTTTCTTGTTTTAGGGTTCCCAAAGGCAGGTACATGAGAGGCTGCCCCAGCTGGAGATCATTAATAACCAGTACAGGCGACTGGTATGGGAGAACCGCACCGATGCTGCCAGCAGTCTCAGGACCATGGTGCATCAGGGGAACCAGCGCTGGGACGCACTCCAGAGGAGAGTGGCTGCAATACTGCGCAGACTCAGGGTGAGGACACTGACACACTTTTTTATGTTATCTATGCGTTTATATTTCCGAGTGCCCATACAAACCTCTCCCAAAAAAAAAATTTCCCTTCCCTTTCTTTCTCATTCAGCATTTTACAAGCCAGAGAGAGGAGTTTGAGGGAACTCGCGAGAGCCTTCTTGTCTGGCTGACTGAGATTGACCTCCAGCTGACCGACATGGAGCACTTCTCAGAGATCCATCTTCAAGACAAAATGAAACAGCTCAAGGTTAATCAACAACGTTTTATTCATTCAGTCATTTAATCAGTCCGTAGATGAGAACAAATGAATAAAATGACAACCAAATGTACATTTTAGGTGAATTTAATTGAACTATATTACTCTCCCCCTCCAGAGTTTTAAGAAGGAGATCACTCTGAACACCAATAAGATCGATGCTCTGATCGTGTTTGGGGAGGGTCTGATTCAGAGGAGCTGTCCTCTAGATGCCGTTGTGATAGAAGATGAGTTAGAGGAACTGCACACGTACTGTCAAGAGGTGTTTGGCAGAGTGGCCCGATTCCACCAGCGCCTCACCAGCCTCCGCCTGGTATTATTTACATAAACTTTTCTTTTCATTTTCTATACAGTGGCCCCTAACATATTTTGACATTTTGAGCCCCTTTGGAACCTATCAACTGTCTTTTTATGAAATTGTTTTCTTGAAAAGTGTGTTTGTGCGTTATTACCATTTAAATGTTTTGGGTCAGTAAGATAAGAAATGAATGCTTTTATTTATCAGGAATGCATTAATTTGATAAAAAGTAAAGACATTTAGGATGTTACAGTACAAAAGATTACTATTTCAAATAAATGCTGGGAGACTTGAATGATAGTGTTTTCTCTCTGAAATCACTGCAGGAGCAGCCAGAGCGGTCCAGTGAGAAGAAGAGCACCCCTGCCTCCAGCCACCCCTCCATGTCCTTGTTATCATTGCCTCAGGAGCACTCAGGCCGTGAAACCCCCATCAGCGTGGATTCCATCCCTCTAGAGTGGGACCACACCGGAGATGTTGGTGGCTCTTCTTCACATGATGAGGAAGAGGATGCTGCATTCTTCTCTGCCCTGTCAGGTAAATACAAAATTGGCCAAATCCAGTGCCTTGTTCTTCCTTAGAATGACTTATTATATCGAATTGGTACCTGTTGACAGCAGTGTTTCCTGGCAGACTGATAAAAATTTGTGCACCAGGAAATTACACACAAAAAAACAGCCAATCAGATGCAACATTTGCCAGTTGTATGTCCATTGGCATGTCATCTGAGGCCGAGACACACTACTGCTTTAGCCATTCCTTTTCTCTCCCTCCAGATTTAGAGGTCACAGAAATCCCTGAATTTTCACCTGAGGTAACAAAGTCATCTTTAGGTGAGCCTTTAGGTAGGCCTCCATGTCCCTTTACATGTACTTGGCTTCAGTTGTGCACAAGGTCTCATTACCTTTTTTTAGGTGCATTTACATGTGTCCAGTCCCACACCTCCCAGCCTCTCATTCCCTTTCTACATTATTCTCTCTCTCTCCATCCTGTTCCGTTCCCACACCACTGTCGATACTTGTATGTATTGACTCGGTTTGCTGGATCATCAAAGGCCTGGTATTTTTTTTCCTTTCAGTGCAGAATTTTCTCTCTCTCTTAAATCAAAAGATGCAAGTGTCCTCCCCTCACCCTGCTCTGCTATGTGCTCTTATCATAAAAGACTTGGGCTTGTGATTAGGTTCTGTTGGTTAAGGGGAGGGCTGAGAGCTGGGCAATTCCAGATCTCAGGGAGTTTTTGAGAAGGTTGTGTCCCCAAGGCTCATCACAGCTCAGTGCACCTGCTCATCCCCCTCCACAGCTTTCATGCTCAGGCAAAAGATAATAACACTCATTTAATCTAAACTGCGCACTCTTGAATTTTTTCCTTATTACTGGAGAAGCGGACATGATGTACCACCAGTGTGTCAGTATGTGAAAAATGTTTGTTTGATGCTTTTGCTTTTAAATGGGTTGTACTTTTATCCTGAAATCTACTTATACTTGATTTTTTTTATGCCAATAACATTTGTGTAAAACATATTTTATGTTTAATGACCATTTCCCACCCTGTCTCTGGCCCTTTGAATTGAATGGCCTGTTTTTACCCCTCTGCCTTAAAAAACACAAATTGTGCATGGTAAATGGGTGACAGAGCTTTGTTTGCTAAGACTCATGCTGTGGATTTGCTGTTGGATTCAATATAGTTCCAACATCAGCTCCAAAATCGTCTGAATTCAGCCACCCGGACAGCTGCTTCAACAATCGGTTTGCATAACCAAAGAATTTCTGCACAAACTGTCAGAAACCGTCTCAGGGAAGCTCATCTGCATGCTCGTCGTCCTCATCGGGGTCTCGACCTGACTGCAGTTCATCGGCGTAACCGGCTTGAGTGGGCAAATGCTCACATTCGATATCATCTGGCACTTTGGAGAGGTGTTTTCTTCACGGATGAATCCCGGTTTTCACTGTACAGGGCAGATGGCAGACAGCGTGTATGGCGTCGTGTGGGTGAACGGTTTGCTGATGTCAACGTTGTGGATCGAGTGGCCCATGGTGGCGGTGGGGTTATGGTATGGGCAGGCGTATGTTACGAGACGAGATCCTGAGGCCCATTGTTGTGTCATTCATTCACGACAATCACCTCATGTTGCAGCATGATAATGCACGGCCCCATGTTGCAAGGATCTGTACACAATTCCTGGAAGCTGAAAACATCCCAGTTCTTGCATGGCCAGAACTGGGCCATGGCCATCCCAGTTCTTGCACTCACCGGACATGTCACCCATTGAGAATGTTTGGGATGTTCTGGAACAGCGTATACGACAGCGTGTTCCAGTTCCTGCCAATATCCAGCAACTTCGCACAGCCATTGAAGAGGAGTGGACCAACATTCCACAGGCCACAATCAACAACCTGATCAACTCTATGCGAAGAAGATGTGTTGCACTGCGTGAGGCAAATGGTTGATACTGACTGGTTTACACTACTTGTGTCTATTTTCTTTTAAAGCCCGAATGAAATGTCTGTGCAGAGCATAGAGTTAAATCTCTCTCTCCCTCTCTCACACACTCACAGGGCAGAATTGGCCCTTTCAAAACATACCTAAGAGGCAATCCTTCCAGATGGACTCCTCCTCAGCTATACCCACAAACACTAATTTTAAACAAGGCTACGTAAGTATATACCCTTTCCCTTTTAACCATTTTTTAACCTTTTTAATTTATAAGTACATAATTTTGCATGTTGTCCGCTTACCCATGCAGACTTTGCTAGCATAAATGTGGATTCTCAAGTAGTATCAGCATGAAGGGTGATTGTACAGTAGATTATTAATAGTTTTATGTCACGTGACTGGTGCACAGTGCAGCAAAGGCCTGTCAATGTTCCATGCTAGTATAAACGTAGGCACATGTGTGATGTGTATGTGCACTTTGCAGGTCCAGCTGATGTCTGAATGCAGCGGCAGCATTAAGAGTATGAAGAGGGTTTCTATGATCCTGGATGATGAAGAACAGCAGGAGGAACAAGGCCTCACTGGCCTCAGCACTGCAGACAAACAGTCAGGTACAGACACAGAGGGACATGAGGATGTCTGTCTAGTACTAGTCCTTTTTTGTCTAGTGAGTCATGTGACAAAATTCTTCACAAATAGTTGGGTACAAGCACTGATCCAGATCACATGTACAGGGGACAGCTTGTTTTTTTTGGGATAAGTATAAAAGCATAAAGACTTATCAAAAATAGCACATACTGTAATTACAGCCTCATGCCACCTCATGGATGGATGGATGGATATATAGATAGATAGTTGGGTAAACAAATGAATGGATAAATAGTTGGATGAGTAGATGGATGAATGGATCAGTGGATGGATAGATAAATGAAGGAACGATGGATGGGTAGATGGATGGATTGGTAAATAGGTGACTGGATGGCTAAATTGATCAATTAAAGAGTAGGTAGTTGATAGACATGAAGGGATGGGTAATGAAATGGGTGGGTAGATAAAATTAAGATGGATGGATAAGAGATAGATAGATGAAGGAACTGTTGCGTAGATTGATGTATAGACAGAAGGATGAATTTTTGGGTAATTGTGTGGATGGGTAGATGAACAGGTAGGTAAGAGGTTAGACAAAGGATGGATGAATGGATAGATGAGGGAAAAGATAAGACGAGTGGATAGATGGATCAACGAATTTATGATGGATTTATTGATGGATAGCGAGTTGGTTAGACAAATGGAGGAATAGATGGATGGATGGATCAGTGGATAAATGAATGGATGAATATGTGGATAATTAGATGGTTGAGTAGATGGATGGTTAGATGAATGAAACAAAAGTATGGAATAGAATAGTGTCCTGTGAATGTGTCCTCTTTTCTCCGCAGGAGTGATCGAGCGCTGGGAGCTGCTGCAGGCTCAAGCAGTGAGTAAGGAACAATGCTGCACCAGAGACCCCCAACAGCTGACCTCTGACCTGCACGACATCACTTCCTGGCTGGATCGTGTCACCCCTGAGCTGGATAGACTGCAGAAACCCGAGACATCTGCCAGTGTCAAGGTTTTAGAAGAGAGGGTCAAACAGCTTAAAGTGAGTGTCACAGTTACAGTACTACACTGCATCTAATCACATGCGAATCATTACAGATACACCTTCATTGATGTTCTTAATGCAATTAATATTATTGATGATGGTAGATTATTCATTGTTGTCAGTCACATTACTGGCGCAGAGACCTGGAGGGCAAAGTATCCATTGAACTGCAGCACAGGCCTGTCAATTTTCCATGTTTCAAACCATGAATATTTAGATCTCCTCTCAAAAGAAGAAAAACAAAGATAGTGAACACATTACAAGCTCTCCAAATACAGTACCTGTCATAGTATTTCAGTCACTAAAAACAGCTGGACATTCTAAAACACTTAACATTACATATTTTTGTGGCTTAATGTACTAAGAAATATTAACTTCAATATATTATATATACGTATTGCTGATGCATACTATACAGGTAAGTAGATGAGCCCAGTATATGAATGCAATGCACTAAATTTGCAGCCCTAAAAAGTTTTCTTTATAATGCTTGTCTATGGAAAAAAATGCCTAAAGTGAAACTTTCTGGTTTAGTTCTAATGAATTTGGTCCTCCAATTTCACTGTCTTAATACATTAAGCCACATTAAGCGTTTTCTTTATAATTATTTTTTTTTTGCAATTTAGCACTTTCCCTTTATAATCTGGCATCAATTAGCTGTATACTGACTTTTAATGTCTTAGTACATTTGTACTTAGTACAAACCGGGTACAAATGGATTAGTCATGGAGTGACTAAATACAGTGACTAGAAAGTAAAAAAAAAAAAGATATTATTGTCTTCACACGCTGGTTTGTTTCTCATTACGCAGGAAATGCAGAAGACATTCGCCTGTTATAAGACAATGATGCTGTCTCTGAACCTGGGTGGGCAAGAGCTGCAGCAGGGGTCCACTGGACACGAGCTTCAGGACCGCCTGCGAAACATAAATCGCCGCTGGACAGAGGCTTGTGCAGGCCTTGAGGGATGGGAGGACAGTCTACGCAATACCCTAGGACGCTGTCAGGTGATAGAACCCTCAATGAACGTCTATCGAGTTTGATGTCACATGAAACTTTAACCCTCATCACTGACCATCTGCCCTCATGTAGGAGTTTCACGGGATGGTCCACTCTCTTCTGCTGTGGCTGGCCCACGCAGAGAGCAGGCGCTACACAGTGAACATGGACGACCCTTCTGTGCAGCCCTCCATGCTTCAGGAACACAGGAACACGCTAAAGGTGAGCCAGAAAAACCGGCTGAAACATCAGCTTCTCCATCTAAGACTGTTCAGGCATGGATACCATCTCTAGTTAGTGTTTTTACTCGTGTGCTGAGCTTTTGTTCTGCACCCCCTGGTGGCAGGATCTGGCCGAGGAGCTGCAGGGCAGGCAGGAGCAAGTGAGCTCCCTGCAGGAGATCGTCTCCGAGCTGCTCCCCGAGGCTGCTGGGGAGGACAGTGCTGAAGCCAGGGAAAAACTCCACGTCATCGGAAGCAAACTACGACTGCTGTCACGTCAGGTCGAGCAGGATCTCCAGATGATTCAGGAGAGATTGGTAAGGGCGCTTTGCTAAACATTCTCGAGTCATTTACACAACAAAGAGTAAAAAAAGGGACGCTAACTGAGGGGACATTTATTTCACAATTGGTAAAAAGAATGTTGTACAGTGTCACACTTCATTGCAATCCATGAATGAATAATATCCATTTAAATAACACTGTCTTTATATGCACATTTTGCTGAAAAATGCACTGATACCTATGGGACTTTCTGCAAAGCTTCACTGAAAGAGGGGATGGAGCTTTCCGGTAATCAAGGGTCAATTAATAGTCAGTTTATGTTTAACATTTTAATCAAACCTTGAGGATTTATTAAAACCTTGAACATTTTAAGCTATCAGAAGCACATTTCTCTTCTCCTTCATTCATAGACTTATTTTTTTTTTTACCATTCATAAGTTTGTTTTTTGTATAAAGAAATTAATACTTTTTCCAGCAAGGACACATTCAAATTATCAAAAGTAAAAAAATAAAAATAAAAGTGTTTCAAATAAATGCTTCTGAACTTTCTATTCATCAAATAATCCCAAAAAAAGCTACAACATAAAATTATAAATATAAAAAAGTCTATTAAATATTATAAAATATTTTCACTAAAATATTAAGCATCACAATGGTTTTCAACTTTGATAATAATAAGAAATGTTTCTTGAGCACCAAATCAGCATATTAGAATGATTTCTGAAGGAGCATGTGACTGAAAATTCAATGTATTAAATTTAAAAAGTTGTTAAATTGTAGTATTTCACAATATTACTTATTTACTGTATTTTGATCAAATAAATAAATAAATGCAGCCTTGGTGAGCACAAGAGACTTCCTTTAAAAATCTTACCAAACCCAAACTTTTGAATGGCTGTAAGCATTAAAATGATTCGATCTAAGAGCACATTTTCCCCCCATCATGTCAACAAGTAAATGCAATGAAACAAGATAAGGCAGTTACTGTTCAGTCGTACTTTAATTCGTGAGCACGTAATATACTTTTAATTGAAATATTATTTAGAGTGCTAGGATCTGGTTGAGTAGTTTTCATTTGTGAACTCTTCTCTGTCATGTGCTTGCAGGAGAACACAACTGATGCTGCAGGAGACAGGAAATCCACAGAATGCTCTCGGTACCGTTGCGCACACACACAAACCATTTTCAGTTTTTAGCCTTTTTACATTTTTAATCAATAGTTAGAATATATTAAAAAAGTGTAGAATATAAAAAATATGCACATACCCAGTATTTTTTGTGTACCACAGTAGACAGTACCAACATTACATTTTGATTTGGAAAAATAGAGCAGCAGTAAAAGTAAAATAAAACTTCTGTGTTTCAGGTCAAAGCGTGAGCCATCCCCTCAGCGTTCATTCTTCTATCGGGTCCTGCGAGCGGCGTTCCCTCTGCATCTCCTGTTCCTCCTGCTGCTGGTTCTGGCCTGCTTGGTCCCTCTTTCTGAAGACGACTACAGCTGCACCCTTTCCAACAATTTTGCCCGTTCTTTCCACCCCATGTTACGCTACACCAACGGTCCTCCTCCCACATGAGTCCCTCGTCAACTGTTCTCACCATCAATTAACTGAGCCGTTCTCATGACTCAGACGTGCGGTGGAGCACCACTTTTGTCCAAGCAATATTTTTAATGGTTGTATTTATATAATTGATTTTATACTATTTATTCCCCTTTGAGAGTCATACCACTGAGATATTTTTTTTTGTTGTTAATGTTGAGTTGGATGTGATGTAAAAAAAAAAAAAATCTCTTTTCTTGTCACAGTGCTGTAAAGTCAATCATTGTATGAGCTTGAATGGAAATCACTGATCTTTTTTTTTGTTTTGTTTTTTGTATGAAATATTTCTAGATTTGAGCACATCATGCACTGATTAAATATTATAAGAGTTTGCAACTGGAAAGGATGATCTTTTCATCCACAGTTTGTGATGGGTGACTGCTATTTTGGGATTATGGGGTCTCATTTTTCAAATTTGATATGGTCTGAATCAACTGTATTTGCAAAGCCCATAACAAAAATAAATGTAAAAATGTCAAATACACAAAACATTTTAATTCATCCGAATGTATATAACACATTGTTACATATGCGCTGCAAGGTAGAACACAAAGTTTACAGAAATTAAAGTTTGAAAACCCTTTTACAAATTAAACACATGTTGTGTGTTTAAAAAATAAACATCGTCTACTTAAAAAAAACCTGTATTACATCTGCTTTTTAATTTTTAGTATTTGACGAATTGTAAATTCAATATTAACACTTCATATCAAAACAAAATTCAAATGGCTGCCGGCAGATGCCATAACTTTTATAAATACTTTAAGTCCATTTGTGCAATTATTAAAATTAAGTACTTTTAACATATTTTTTTATGCTTTTAATCTTTAAGGTAGGTTTGCTCTTCTGTTTCAGAGAAATTTTAAAGTGCAATATCAAAAGTATCGTGATCTTACAAACGGAAAGGTTTTCACAGTGGAATAAAATGGTGATCGATCTAGAAAATGTATAAATGTTTTGTACAAGGCCTTTATGGTGTTAAAGGGGTTTACTGGGTTTGGAGCAGGATGAAATATGGCTTTTCCGGAATTTTCCGGACCGGAATTTAGTCTTTGATCACACTGCACACAAATCTCTCTCATCGTCCATACCGTCATTTTACAACTGATGGAATCTGATGTGTTTTTTCTTCTTCTGAGAGTGTCGTCAATAGCTGCTCTATCTACAGCAGTTGCTATAGTGATGCTATAGGCATCATCGTGCTGCTGATTTGTTTTATTTTACAGAAAGCTTACTGTGTAGAAAGAGAAAAGAAAAAGTAGAAATTGGACACCATGTCCATCCTGTCTGAAAAAAAAAAAAAAAGATTTCACATTAGAACATTCAAGGCATCAGTGATGTTTTCAATTTGTGAAATCCTATTCCACGCTTTTTGTGTGGTTGTTTTTGTTGTCCATCCTCCCGAAACTACAGATCATTCTTCAGCACTGGAGAGAAAGAAGAGCAATTTAATGGGATTTCTTTCTCTTTTTTTTAAGGATTTTAGGAAAGATTTTAGCTGGCAACTGCCTGTAAAATGAAATGTACAAACTAAATCTTTTATAAACCAGGCATTTTCATCATTAAACAGTCTATTTGTATGTATTTCAAGGTCACAATCTGTGCATTATGTTGCGCACTCTTTCTGAATCTCACCTGATAGAGTTTAGGGTCCATGCTGAGAAGTGCAGGTGAAGGCCTCCTGGGCGCCTGTGCTCTCTTTGGGAGCAGGACCGGAGTGAGACAGACGTGAGCCGTGCATGATATGAGCGTCCAGCATCTCCAGGAGCAGGTCATACAGAGGAACCATCTTCTTCATCTTCATGCAGTGCAGGTGGTCCATGCCTTTGTTACTACAGATGGTTAGTGGAAGGTTTTGCATAGATCGAGAGTTACAAATGCACACGACACCACAGAGACAGGTTACAAGCTCAGTAGTTTAAGAGTCTTCTATACAGTCAAGCTAACCTTGAAAAAGTAGTTGGCTAAACTATAAGATACTTAAAGTAGTTCAATATAGTAAGCTATCCTTTTGTAAATGAGGATAGCTATATTTAATACAGAAAAGCTCAAGAAGTAGCTAACCAGATTAAAGCAAAAGTTAATGTATTTTAAAATATATAATTATCAGATATATTTCTCTATATTTTTCTGTATTTCTCTAATTAGTAAGCAAATGCTGCATTTGTGACATGGTTCAAAAAGAGACTTCATTTCCATGAACCATCTAAAAGAACTGATTCACTACACTGATAATTGCTAGACAAATTAGCTATTGGAAAAGCTACTTTAAAAACAGATTAACTATTGGGACATTGAAAAGTGTAAGTAAATAAGTAGCATTGATACTTTTAGACAGCTATACCCCAAACTGAAAAAAACCCACTCCTGTAAATAATTGATGTTTTAAGGGATGTTTCAATTACAGCAGACAATGCAAATGCAAAAATAGTGAGTAGCAGAATGTGTCCAAATCAACTGTAATTGTAATCACTTTTCTCTTTTTTTTGCATCCACATTTATTTAGCAGACTTAGAGAAATAACTGTTGCCGTATTCAGACAAATGACTGTGTATGAAGCCAGACCACAAGCCACATTTTCTGAGTGAAAGCACAGCATTTATTGTTTGTACCTGAGGTGCCTTATGTGGGAGAGCAGCATGAGCAGATGGGCTAGTCTGGTGGAGCGCTGCTGAAAGCTCAGGCCCGTCTTCGAGATGGCCCATACCAGAGCATCCGTCACCGAGTCAAGCAGACACAGCAGCTTCGACCGCCTCTGGAGGTCCTCTCCTCCCTCCGACGAACTCAGACACATGTCTGCAATGACACACAAGCGCAAGTTCACAGAGATTCAAGCCATGATGAGAAATTTACAGCCATTTGAAATAATAGAGGGTGATACCCAAATAAGCATCCAATTGAAATAATATCCAATTCAAAAACAACGCAACATCTGGAGCGATCAAAAAATTGACACAGAGGAGACAAAGTGAAGACAGCTGTTGGGGGCTGAGAATAAAGAGACTTTACAGTGTGAGCGTTTTACTGGCCTTGCCAAGACTCCCTTCAATTAAAGCGGGGATAGTAGTAACCTTCTGAGTTACAAGCCAACACTATTTATTACAGCTCTCTGGAGGCCAGGCGTTTGTTTGGCCTTATGCCACTTGATAGAGACACTAGAGAGGAAAGGAAATGAAGGGGAGTATGATTGGTGCATGACACCAGCTGGAATCGAACCTGCTTATGTGCTAGGCCACAACATTAATTTATGATAAATGTACCGGAGGCCAGCTAGTAAAGAGCTGTGCAGGTAAACCTCACTCCCCAGGCTTCAAGAGTAGCGCTAGAGGCTGCGGCGCCCACCTCCCGCCTCCCATGCCAGAAATACCGGATCGAATCCTGCTCAAAGTGGTGCGAGTAGAACCAGAGGGGTTACATTGGTGCCGTGACCCGGATGGGATGAAGGTTTAGGGGGCCAGCTAGCAAGAGCTGTGCGATTAAACCTCACTCCCCTGGTCTCAAGAGACACAGTAGCGGCTGACGCTAGAGGCTTTGGTCTTTAGCTTCCTTGTTAGCTCACCCGCCTCCCATACTGGAAACGGCAGTTCGAATCCCATTCAGAGTGGTGCGAGTGGAGGGGTTACTTTGGTGCCGTGATCCAGATGGGAATGAGGTGTAACAGCGGCCAGCTAGTAAAGAGCTGTGCAGGTAAACCTCACTCCCCTGGCTTCAAGAGGCGCATTAGAGGCTACGGTCTTTAGAGTCCTGTTTAGCGCGCCCACCTCCCATGCCAGAAACGCCCGTTTGAATCCCAGCCGGAGCGATGCGAGTAGAAAAGGGGAGGTTTCATACACAGACCCAAAGGAATGCAGTTTGTTTGTTACTGAAATGACAGCTGTTCATCATACTAGATTTTTTTTTATACTTTACAATCCAGTGCTGGAGACAGAATTTATACATTTGCTTACATATTTCATTTTGCCAGCAGTTTTTTGTTGCTAAAAAAAATCCACAATTTACCAAATTATAAAACTATAATTTACAATTTTGGTTATCATGCAATATTACTGTGATAGGCTACGTTTAACATTGTTAACTAATATATATATAAAATACACTACTATTCAAAATTTTGTCTCATCAAATTTTCTTTTTAAAAGAAATTCATACTTGTGTAGCCCTGTGGAAATTTGTTGAAAGTATATCTATATTATTTTACTTTTCTTCAAAATGTATATTTTATATTGTTTTGTTTATATATTTGATTAATATTGTATATCTGTACTCATCACGTGTATTGAAAACAATATTTCATATTGTTAGAAGTGTATAAAATTTCTAGACTCTGATTGGGTATTTCACATGTCAGTTTGGTTTGGAGAGCGATATGATAGGCGAGAGGGGGCGGGAGGAGAGAGTGAGAAGGGAGGGAACGAAGAAGAGGAGATAGAAGGAAAAAAACAACAACGACGACACGGAGTGTGACGCAGTTACGATTTGAGTGTTTTTACTAATAGTAGTGAGTCTATGTAATTTCGTACAGAAGTTAAAGTGTTGATATCCTACATTAGTTAATCGTGAGTGTGTGTAGTTTATACTCGCGAGTCGCAATTGTGACGCACTTGTTATTCACGAGTGATTTGGATTAACCGGAGACTGAGCTCCTCCGGCCACGATGGATTTCAATACCAGGTAGCGCTTCAGGTACCCTGGATTGCCTGGACGTTCCCCTGGCCTCGTTTGATTCCCTGATCTGGACCGCACGGCGAGTGTTAATCTTTTTGTCCATTGCAGCAAGGTATATTCTCCTTACTGACGCTCTCTGCGTTGCTCCATTTTTCGTGGGACTGTGATGATGTGAGCATGACAAGCGTGAGTAGTATTTTCTATTATTGTTGGCTCTAGTAACGTTAACACCGTGTCCTCCTAACTACACGCGACGCCGCGAAGTTTCTGAAGCCCCGTTCCTATTTCTGCAACGTCGCGGTGGACAGATCCGCCCACACAGAGATCTCATTGGATGGAAGTTCTGCGTGTCATGAATATTTAATCATCAAACATGGACGACGAGGAACTGATTGTCGAAGTTCAAAGGCATTCAATTGTCTACGATAAATCCCACAAATTCCACAAAGACATCAGGAAAAATGAATGCGATATTTCGTATTCAATAATCTCATTTGTAATCTTTTTTGGTCATTAATAATCTCAGGTGTTCATTAGTTTTTTTGTAACAGTTATAGTATTAAAATTGTTTCATTTGAGTTTGAATATAATTTCCCTTCCATCCATAATAAAGCGACGGGATGGATATGAATTTCCCTATGAACAAGATCGAATAAACTGATTGTCATATGAAGAAATTACACTGGTTATGAGTACACATTATTTATTTTTAGTTAAAAATAGGTCACTGTGCCACAAGCGATAATGGATAATTCACCTCAGATTTTGAAAGCATATAATATAGCGTTCAAACTGAATTCTATGAAAACGTACAACTGTACTTCATAACAAAATTAGTCAATGAGTATATTTTGTTAATGTTTTGATTTTGAATAATGTTATTTCTTGATTTGATTATGTCCTTACCCATTTCCAATGCGAGTGCAGGCCAAGCAGTGCGCTTTCACAGAGAGACTCCGCCCACACGCTGTTCTGAATGGCTGTGATTTTTGATTGACGTGTGGCGTCTCACAGTCGCGTCGCGTCTAGTGTGGACAGACACACTTGCTGTCGCTGGAATTTTATCGCGTCGCGTGTAGTTAGGACACGGTGAGCGGCGATTTGTATTTTTTTCCGCCCCAACACACACAAGCGTCGTTCAGGCCTGCATCTAATTTTATTTGTTTACTTTATTGGGACTATTTTTGACATTTATATATTTTTTCAAGAGCCTGTGCCCAAATGAAGTTTAATAACTGTCTGAAAAGAAATGTAAAGTGATGTGAAAGTGTTGAATATACTCCAAAGAGTTAATTGTGAGTAAAGTTATTTACTGTGATTTATAACTGGTTTTGGAGGTTCATTTCACAACTTAAGTTAATTGTCAAGTAAAAGGGAAACAAGTGAGTATTTAAAATTGAGTCTTTATTATTTTTTTCTTATTACGTTTACATTCTGTGATTTTACTGATTTCTATTCAATTTCCCTACAATATACTATTACTACATGATCAGTAACGAACCCAGGGCACTCTAGATATTGGTACGTATAGAGTGCTACACTTGTATTCAGCACGGATGCATTCAATTGATCAAAAGTGACAGTAAAGAAATACATTTATAATGCCACAAAAGATTTCTATTTCAAATAAATGCTGTTGTTTCTAACCCTATTCATCAAAGATTTTTTATGTTGATTTGCAAATATATACAAAAAAGATTATGATTACTCATAAAGTTACTCATGGATTAATATTAAATATAGGGATTAAATATAATGGGTCCTATGAGGTATTATGAGTCATGTGACAAACACCTGAGATATTACAATGAGATCAAAACATGCACATTCATTATCTAATAAAAAATACATTTGTTTTAATAATAGATGTAGTATGCATGCACATTTCAAAAGCCCTTTAATAAGAAGAGCACTTACTGGAGTTAAGGAGGATCATGGCTTTGAGACACACGTACTCCTCTCTCTGTAACTTGAGTTCTCTGAACCTGGATGTGGCTGCCAGCAGCATATCGAAGATCTCCACAAACCCCTGCACACAGCTGCCTTCGTCCCTGCCGAGCACAAAGACCTTCATCAGTCTCACAAATAAGCTTACCTCATCAGAAACACGGGACCTAGCATCAATCTCAAACCTAACTAGCCGTATTCCAAACCTGGCACCTACAGAAAGCACGAATGCTGAATTCTACACAAAGCGAAATGGCTAAGAGGTGCTACAATTGGACCTGCAGCAGTGAATGAGACCAGGACGGCACTAAAACTTTGTTAAAACTTGTGAGAACAGAGAGAACAAAGACACAGTTACTTCCATTTCGCATTAAACCAGACTTATTCACAACCTTAAACATCAGGAGTGCTAAATAGAGTCATTGTACCTAACTTCTATAAGTAATTTTAGGGAATTTGTGTCAAATAATACTGAGTATCATTATTGACAGATGTAGTCAGAAAGAAAAGAAAAAAAAATCACACTGTTTGTTGCCACTTTTTTTTTTGATGTTGACATCATTCACCAAGTTCAACTTATGGACCCAGTTGGCTATGATACAATGAATTCCTTGTCCAAGCCCATGAAAATACAGTAAATGGCTGGAGTCAGATGCATATTTACAGCAAACCCACCCATGACTAGAACGGATTGGAAGAGTATAGTATAAAGTCTGCAGAGCATCTGTAACCCTGGCCACTTTTTTTTTCTGGCATTACAACATGGGTGGGTACACACCATGTTAGGGGGGTACAAAGGGCAGCGGAGTAGAGGGGGCATGATAACAGACAAGCAGTGGTGAAAAGAGTACTTACGAATTGTAAGTAAGTAAAAGTATTGCTACTTAAGTAATAATTTACTTGACTACAAGTAGAAGTACTGAAAAATAATATGACTCATGTAAGAATAAATAAGTAGTTTGCTTAAAACCTACTCAAGTAACTACGTTACAAAGTACTTTAGTATTATTTTTCTATTTTTACCCTAAATGGGGAGATGATAGCGATATGGAGCGCTAAACACTCACATGTAATTGTTTCATTCATACTGGAAGCCCAGTACATATTGATTCATCCCTCACGCAGAAAGTCCACAAGTGAGATTCATAGAAGTATTAAACTTATGACATTTCAAGAAATGCATATAAGAGACAGTATAGAGAAAAAATTCTCTGATAACCGAGGCACTCCTTAGTTAAAATGTCTTTATTACAAAAATGACATGTCCTAAACGGACAAATTTAAAATGCCGACGCGTAGCGGCATGGAGGCTTCTTCTGAAGAAGGCTCCATGCTGCTACGCGTGGGCGTTTTAAATTGTACTGTCTCTTATATGTTCTACCTTGGACCGAAAAGCACCCAAATCAAACTCAAAAAGGAATTGAGCACGCCATTCATCTTGAATCTAAATTTCAAGAAATGCCTTATGGATATAATAACATGCAAATAGAGACGTTTTGACTGATGAAACATGAAGACGTCACGTTTGTCTTCATGTTTCATCAGTCAAAACGTCTCTATTTGCATGTTATTGAGGCAGATGATAGCGATAATATATCTGTGTTCATCAAGCTATCTCAGGTATTTTCATAAGAATGATGCATGTCTTTAAAGGGATAGTTCACCCAAAAAGGAAAATTAGCCCATGATTTACTCACCCTGAAGCCATCCTAGGTGTATATGACATTCAGACGAACACAATCTGAGTTGTATTAAAAAATGTCCTGGCTCTTCCAAGCTTTATAATGGCAGTGAATGGCTGGAGAAAATTTGAAGCCCAAAAAAGTGCATCCATTCATGATAAAAGTGCTCCACTTTTTCTCCAGGGGGTTAATAAAGGCCTTCTGAAGTGAAGCCATGCATTTGTGTAAGGAAAATACCCATATTTCAAACTGTATAAACTATAATCCTTTCCGCCAGACGGCATACGCATCGATTTACGATGGAAGACTAACCTCTGACCCGACGCACAGCGTAATGACGAACATGGAAGCTCAGAGGAAAGAGCTAAACAAAACACAGGTCGCGAATTAGCAATTTTGTAGAGAAATGTCGGATGATTTCTATATAATAGAAGAGGAGCTTCAGTTTGTTGCACAGCCGTATTTGTTTAAACCGCGAGAAGCGTCTAAGCTTATGATACTCCTACATCCTACGTCATACATGCGTCACAAGAGGGTTACTCTTGTGACGTAAGTCAATTTGCGTAGTATGCGTACGGTCGTCTGGCGGAAGCTAGTTATTTTAGATTATAAAGTTATAAATATGGGTATGTTTTCTTACAAAAACCCATGGCTTCGCTTCCAAAGGCCTTTATTAACCCACTGGAGCCGTGTGGACTTCCAAAGTCATACAGCCATTCACTCCCATTATAAAGCTTGGAAGAGCCAGGGCATTTTTTAATATAACTCTGATTGTATTCGTCTGAAAGAAGAATGTCATGTACACCAAAGAGGACTTGAGGGTGAGTAAATCATGGGCTAATAAAATTTTTTTGGGTGAACTGACCCTTTAATGCAATGCTAATCAACATAGCTTGTATCATAGAATTTAATAAAATAATATATTCTCACTCTGTGTTAAGAAGCAACATGAAACCACAGAAGTATTTTCAAACAAAAAATGTGCCAGTAAAAAAATAAATAAGTGAGGTATGGTTAACATGTTAAATTAAATTCTATTAGATTTTTTGTTATTGTTTTTTGTTCAACCGAAAATGGAGCCCACTGTTGCTATAGTAACAAACTACCCTTTTACATGCATCTGATTGACAGATAAATCATGCAATCTTGTTTCACTGTTGTTGAGGTTTTTTCAGCTTTGTACAAAGTTTGCTTCGTACATTTAGTTTCACTTTATTGTTAAAGAGGGGGAGCTTTACCATTTAATTGAACTGTGTGCATGTACCGTATTTTAGAGACTTATGTTGTTCTTGCTCCGTCCATGCAATAACTGCGTCAATGTTATGAGCCGAGTTTTTAATTTACTTAAACTGCTCAGTGCTCTGGTATTATCAATGGGATGACCCATTTCATGAATTGCCATAATTAAAATTTAAAATCAGAATATGAGCATAGCTCACTTGCATTCTCTGAAATATTGAAATGTTAGCGATACTCATTCAAAACACGAGCGCCAATGATTGAATGTCAAAGCGCGGTTTGAACGCCTCGCCCCACAGCCGAACTCAAAGTTTTGATTGGTTTTGCACCCGAGTCAAACCCGTCAGTGAAGCGCTTTAGATCTGTCTGTGATTGGCTGAAGCGCAGGGCTCCACCGCAGTAGTTTAAAAAAAAAGTGCCTGTCAAATGTCAGCTTGCCCTGTTGCTCCGTCGGCACCTTTGTCAAAGTAGGCCTACTTTGTACTTTTGGTGAAAAAATAAATGTAGCGAAGTTGAATACTTTATTTTTATTCAACTCAAGTAGAAGTAAAAGTATCACAATTTAATTATACAAAAAATCTACTCAAGTAGGCTACTGTAACGAAAGTAATTCGTTTCTTTCCACCTCTGCAGAGAAGCCATGGAAGGATCCATTTCTGTCTTCCCACAGTTGTACTGGCAGCTCTCTATTTCCCACCACACCAAGCCTCACACTCGCTGTGACACATCTGAACACATCTGGCCAAAACGCTGATTTTGTTTCACAGCTGTATTCTTGAGATGTTTTGCTATATTCTACAAAGCTTATGTTATGAATACAGTTCTTTATACTAAGCTTCTGCAGTGTGAAATCACCCACCCACATACATACACACGTTACAATTTACATTACATTTTGAAAGTAAAAAAAATCTTTTCAAATTCTAGTTCAAAACATGCAAAGTTATCAGAAACATACACTCTTTGTATTGATGGTGGTTTCAAATGGATTTAAAAAAAAAAAAAACGTTTGTACCATTATAAAGACTATTTTAAATGTAATTAATATTATTATTAATTAATATTCGTTGCTAATAAATTGTGGTGCAACAAATATATTAAAAAGCAATAACATATTTTATTTTCAACTTGAATGTATGTAAGTGTAATTGTCTCAATGATTATATTTTAAAAAAACGTTTGTATATGATATACTTTCTTGTTTTGTTTTTTCTGCATGTTGGTCCCACACTATATGACTTGGCAGACAAAAGTTTTCAAATATTGATCATATTTTAGCAAAAGTGCTAAAGTAATTTTATTATTATCATGTATGAATTGCATTTTTGCATACATTTATTGGCAAAATTAATAGATCCAGAAAAAAAAAGAGCATCATGCAGTCAATTGACTGATTGTATAGGTCGGCATGCTAACTATGACTAACCATGGCTAATGTGTTAGAACCTTGACATGACAAGAAAGTTAACTGGTGTCTGTACAGAACACACAATCATTTACTTAAATCACCCATAAATGATTTCATACTACACTGGCATACAGAACAAATGGATAGCTGCATAAAAATACTGACCACCTAAAGCATGTGATGAATTCAAGCACGGAGAGATGGATGTGCCTGTTCATAAATTAGGCAATGGGAAGGATAAACACAATTAGCTCAGACTAGTTACCTGCTGAGACTGAGGTCTGGAGAGAAGATGAGCTTTCCAGGGTGATTAACAGAGCGCCACATCAGTCCCAGCATCAGCACCTCTAACCAGCAGCACTCTAACAAATGGACCTGGTCAAAAAGACTGAGCTCCACAAAACCTGCGGGGAGAATTAAGCATGTGTTACCAACTGCACACACAACCAACAACAGCCTCATTCAACCCATAGCGATCAAACACAATCCATAATTTACAGGTTGTATCCAAAATTAGCAGAGTAGTTCATTTCAGCCGGCAGTGCTTCCCTGAAAGAAAGTGACCGAGATAAGGCTTGTGTCCCCACATAAGCTGCTCATCCCTGGAGATCTGGAATAACTTGAAAAGAAGTGTCTGAAGGAAAGTTTACTGGTGTTCTCAAAATAAACAAACTGTTCATGTTCAGAATTAGAACATGATGATTCACTAATAAAAGACTGCCCATCTCAAAAGACATATATGCATTAAAGTGATAAATCAGATAAGAAAACAGAAGACATCAAGTATATCAAAACAAATTTGGAGGCTTCTTAAGAGACCTCTCAATGCAGATTTCAGACTAATAAACTTGTGAATCACTTCCCTTTAACTACAGAAATAATATTAAATATAGTTTGGTGTATGGAAGGAAAAATGATATTTTAATGCTTTTGCCTTCACTCACAACACTTAATTTTTTCCCCACAAAAGTATTGCTTTCCCCCAAGAAACTGGGCTGGCTCGCAAAAAATATATAGATTTTTTTTCCCCCTCCCACCTCAAATTTCTTTTTTTTTAATCACCAAATTTGCGGGAAAATAAGTTTTGTGAAAAATTTAAAGTTTCTAGGGGGGATGCAATTAAATCATTGAAATATAATTTTTCACTTAATTTATTTTCTATATCATTATGTCCTTATTAAACACACTAACACATTATACATCAAGTTCACTTCAATTCAGAAATCCATCTACTTCAGAAACGGTTCATTTTAATCCATTTAATCCATCCACTACAAGAAAGGGTTCTTCAAAGTTCAATATAAAGATCTTTTTGAAGTCCTAAAACCTGAAAGAGAATTAACAATTTTGAGCCATGAATTTCTAAAGTTACTTTTTATTACAGTGAGTTTTGATGAGTTCAATCATGTCTGTGGCTAACATTACATGAGAAGACGCTTTGTTCGACAGCATACAGTCTTACCGTAATTCAATACAATATAAAATTGTTGTGTGCTTTAAAAACATAAGTTGCTAACAAGACTACATGAGGATTAAAACAGCTGACGCATGAATTTCATGTCATTTATTTAGCACATAAGCTCACTTCCTTGTACTGCACTAACTCTAAAACAAGTGTTTCTAACCCATGTATTCAAGAATTGATTTTTTTTTTATTACCCACACAACCCTACAATGTTCAAACTGCTAAAAGCAGAACCAAGATCCAGGTTTATGTGCTTGACAAATGATGTGAAATTCAGTGGACAACTGTTGTATATGTCATGCAGCAACTTTTAGAAACATTTCAAAAGCACAAAACGGATTCAAACTTCATTTTTGAACAGGGTATGATGTAATGCAATTTATTTTGAATATAAATGATAAATGACAAATTCTCTTCAAGTAATATTAACCACATCCATTACTGTAGTGAACACATAAATCCAAAACTGCTATTCTAAAACCCATTAGATATTCCAGAGGGAATCCATAGTGAATCAGCCTTCCGGGTTTGGTCTAAACTGACACATGCTATGACCAAATACCTAAATTCCATGTGGATTTGCAGTTTGTGTTATTGGAAAAGTTCGATGAACCAACAGAAATACGGTAACACACTGAGTTGATGTTATAACTGAATCAGTTGTTCTTATAAATCTGGTTTCCACTCACCTGGGACCTTCTTGGCCCAGCTGATCATGTGAACGAGCTCTTTGTCAGCCAGGTTGGTCAGTGACATCATGACGTTGGCCTCAGTAAATGGCTTCTTCATGTCTTTCATGAGGTAAATCTCAGGTGGCTCTGCATCCATGATGCGAGCGATTAGTTCCTCAGGGGTCAATGCCATGTTAACCACCTCATTTCCACTGAGGGGACATGGGACACTTTTCATCTCTTGAGATCTCGGGCCACTGGTTCTCATCCTGCCAGAGAATCGGGCCAGTCGCTTCTGCTGTGCTCCTCTTTGTTGGTAGCTGCCACGATCTCGCCGTAACCCTGTAAAAAACACAACGTAATTGCACCATTCACTTCCGCCTCATCTATGCTGTTTGAAAGGATTATACTGGACAACTGAGTAAATGTACAAGTAATTATCCATTAGCAACTGATATGATAATAAAGGTGAAGTGTGTAATTGGTTTTATATTAAATAGTTTCAAGTACAATCTACTATGTAGAGTCTTTCATTCGTAGGTTAATAAGTGCAAACACTGTGGCAAAACATTGTTATGTTAGTTTGATAATCCTGACCAGTACAGCAACACTGCCACAACCAAAGGTGTGAATGTGGATGGGATTGTGTGTTTGACCGACCAATGGTAGACAGAGGGAGTGTTCGGGAACATCCATTGCCTTTCAGTTACGTTTGGTGTCACTAGCATTGCAGAAATAATACACTTCCCCTTAAATTCCAGATTTGGCTTAAACCAGAGGATCTCAACCAGGGGGCTGCAGGATTACTTAAGTATTTAAAATAATATATATATTTTTTAATATAAAAAATATCTAAATTTAAATGCTATTTCTTTTTTACTTTCCTCCAGTAACTATTGTTTTTATTGTTTGACTTAACATACTAATATTCTCAGTTGCTGTTAAAAAAAAGTTTGAAAACCAGCAGAATTACAGCAGAAAAACTGGTAATATTTTGACGGGGCCATCAAAAATGTTGCTAGAAAATTGGGGGCAACAAAAATAAAAAAGTTGAGACCAAAAATATGGGCGAGCAGAAGGCAAAGCCAGAAAGCTGCAAAAACAAATTACAAAACTGTGTATATGATGTATGATGAAGTCTAAAGAGCTCAAACCAAACACATCAACCAGTGAGATAAGAGTACATCACTTTCTCTTCCAACCTTGAAGCAAAGCTGTGAAAGTAGACTGCCCTAAAACAGCAATTACAAGAGTGGATGAGGCTAGACAATAACAGTCTCCACAGCAACACAGACTTAATTCAGCTAGCACTGTTCTTTGGAGGAAAAGCCCTCCGTGATTCTCACCCAACTCACAAACAGCTCTAAAGACAAAATGCAAGTTTTATCTTGATCTACCGGACCCTTTTACTGTTGTCTGGTTCAAAATTGTGTGAAGTCATATTATTTGAAATCTTAAAACAAAGATTTATGTATGATGAGATGAATTTTGAGTATTGTATCTGGGTTGTTTTGGTGCAACATTTGACCAACATCTTCTGTCTAAATAATCAGGGCTCTATCACATTATCATTTAAATTCTGATGTATATTACAACTTCACGGCACGATAGCTGCTTAATATTGGAACATAAAATCAATGACTTTGGACATTCAGCACTCAGCAATCTCTCATTAAGTATTTGGTAACTGTGTGGGTGTAAAAAGGGTGTTGTTAGAACAAAGGAGACAGCGTCCCACCACATTTCATCATTCCAACTTCATAACACTTCCGGAGTCGGCAGGCCTGGCAGCTTTTGCGGCGGTTCTTGTCGATGGTGCACTGGTTGGTGGCAGGGCAGATGTAGTCATTGTGTCCTGAGAAAATTAATCGGATATTCCCTATTAGCCACTGAACAGATGCGTGTTCAAATTGTAACAAGCAATAAAAAAACTGCTACTATGTTTAAAGGACCGCAAAGTAAAGCAGAGTGGTCTTCTAGAGACATGAAGATACTTAGCACAGCTGTGTACACAATTGGTTGTCTGGGACAATGGAAAAATTATATTTATATAAATTATTATTTTATAAGTCATTATATAAAAATATTTGACCACAGGAGGTCATGCTTGACCAATTGGAATTCATTATTCCAGAGTCATGTAATAAGATTGGCTAAATTAGCATTTCTGAAGGAAAAGATGGCTGTGAAGGCGTCTGTATGCACTGTGAAGATGGCTATGTATGGTAAATATATGCAAGTAAAACAAGACCACTCACCATTGAGCATGCAAATAGATTTAAAAAAAATCCAGGTCAAAACACAAATCAGAATGCAAATTCACGATGACACAATCATCACTCTCAGTTACATTTTGAATGCTGAACATTCTATAAATGTATGTGGGAGATTTTCAAACTTTAATCTTCATAGAAGTGATGGAGCATTTTTTTAATTTACCAGTATATATACCAGAGAATATATATATATATATATAAATATATATATATTTACACTTGGATTACCCATCATCGCTCACTTAGTCTTTAAAAACATTATTAATTTAATAACGCTGTTAACTGTAATCTTTAGCAAATCTCAAAATGAATACCCATTTTTTAATACTGTAGATTATAATTTGGGATTGCCTGAATTTGCTTTTGTGTATTTTTACACACAAATTTGCATTTAAAATATTTTTAGCTTAGTTTAAGTGTATGATTTTTAATTAATTTTGACTAATTGAATTTTACTATTAGCCATTTATCTGTTATTGACCATAACATGAAAATGTTTGATATTAGTTTTTAGTGTTTTATTTTTAATTAATTTAGATAAATTAATGACGCTAACACTATCTTCTATTCTTCTAAATGTGCTGTATAGCCAAAACAAACTTTGTTGTACTATTTTCCTTTTATCACTGTAAAGCTGCTCGAAACAATCTTTATTGTAAATAAAGGTGACTTGACTTGACAAATTAATTTTAATACCAGCCATTTATTAGATATTGTCAATAATGTGAAAATGATCATCAGATTACTAGGCCAAAAATTTGAATATCAGTGCAATGTACTTTTGAGAGAGTGATACCTTGTATACTCCTCTTGAAGAAGGCTTTGCATCCTTCACACGACCACACGCCATAATGGTACCCAGAGGCATAATCACTACAGACGGCACAGTAGTGCATGTCAGCTTTACCTCTCAAAGAGGTAGAAGTCTCCTCTGCATCTGCTACGCTCTTCACCAGCGGCTTTCTATAAAGGGGAGCGGACACATGCCTCTGAGCAGCTTTAAACCTAGTAGACAGACAGCCAGTTTTACGTAACCTTCTTAAATCAAAAAAAGATTTGTGCTTCTGCATACCTGTATTCCTCTTCGCTGTGATCATGTGGTGTAAGTTCCGTCCAAGTCCCACCAGTTGGATGGTTTTGTTGTAGTCGAGTCTGTTGTTGATGCAATGCAAGTGACGAAACTTGGCTATGAGGTGGCCAAAAGAGGGTGGGGCTTAGCGACTGCCTCACTGATGAGCACTCGGACAGGGGCGATGTGCCGTAACCCAGCAGAGCGGGACTGTAGAAGGGCAGAGTGGTAAAGTCATGGCCAAGGTCTGTGTAGGGTGATTGGATGCAGATGGGATGGCTCTCCACCGGCAGGGATGGAGAGGAGGAGTTAAAGATAGGAGAGAGGATGTGACCTCCCACCCTGCTGGAGTCCACTTCCTGCAGCTGAAGCAGGCTTTCTCCCTCGGGATACTCGGACATGGTGAAGGTAGATGAGTTCAGCGCTGTCGCATCATCAACAGGGGACTGTTGATGTATGTCATGTTGAACTCCTTAGTCATCAATACTGAAATGCGTCATAGCCTATTGCATAATCATCAAGAAGAAATTTGGTTTAAGTTGAGAAATGAATTTGAAAAAAATGCACATTATTCATTCTAAATTTGTTCTAGCGAGCGGTTCTTTGCGGCTCTAAACTTTCTATATCTAGAAAATAAGCACATTCTAATAAACAATAATAAGATGGCCTTTGGAAGCAAATGCAATAAGAGGTTCAAAATGAATGGAAACAGAGGCAGCCATACCAAAAACTTTTATATCAATGGCCAAATATGATATAACCTTACATACTTCTAATGTATTCACCAAATGTCTATCAAGTTCTCTGGTAGCCAAGGCTTTTTAAATACTTTTCAGAATTTGTATATATCACACTGTTTTCACTTTTCACACACAGTACAAATGAGTTCATATACAATCAAATACAGTCTATTTGGGGAAAGGGTCCCTTGGTATATTTAAGGGTCCTCCTTGGCATCAAAAAGCTTCCACACTAGAAGATATAGGTTCATTGTTGTTGTCACAACATCATTGTTGTTGTATAGGTTCATTGTTGTTGTTAGATATATACAGTACTGAATAGTTAGGTGAACATGTTTAATTTCATAGCCATTAATGTATTGTTTGTTTTAGCAAAGCAGGAATGCCGTATTCACCAATCAGCAACCAGGACTGAAACTATGCCTTTTCAACACTACTGTTGAAAAGTTTGGGGTCGGTAAGATTTCTTTAATGTATTTTTGAAAGTCGCTTATGCTCAACAAACAGCACTGATTTAAAAATACAGTAAAACAGTAATATTGTGACAATTTAAAATAACTGTTTCTATTTTAATATGTTTAAAATTTAATGTATTACTTTGATGACAAAGCTGAATTTTCAGCATCATTACTCCAGTCTTTAGTGTCACGTGATCTTCAGAAAATCATTCAAATATGCTAATTTGGTGCTCAAGAAATATTTATTATTGTTACAAATGTTGAAAAAAGTTGTTCCTCACATTTTTTCAGGATTCCTTGATGAATTGAATAGCATTTATTTTAAATAGTTTTTTTATAACAATGTAAATGTCTTTACTGTCTTTACTTTTTATCAATTTAATAATACAATTTAATAAAGCTGAATAAACGTGTTAAGTGTTCAACATTATGTTGAATATAATGTGTGAGAATGCCAAATGTCTTATGTTACCAGTAAAAAGTGTCCTACATTATTTTAAATATATCTAGTCAGTGATAGAATTATTTTAGACAAATATGCTTGCACTCTGTTTTCAGCTTCAGAATCATGAATATTTTTATTCTGGTGTCACTATTGTCCTGTGCATTGGGTTACGAGCACCAAGTCCAAGCCTATTTATTTCCACCCCCAATGTAATACCAAATTTAGCATTTTAATTATGAGTAAAAAAAATTGTTAACCTTTTACTATGTCTTAGAGTATCGCAATAATATCGTATTGTGAGTTCAGTATCGTGATATGTATTGAATTATGACATGAGGGTAATGTTACACCCCTAGTTTGAACAGTAATATATTTCTTTTCATTAAGTTTCAACCAGAAAAAAGGAGTTGTTGCACAGCGGAGAGGGCCAAGACAGGATGCATCCTTAAGTTAATGATTACTGGCAAATCATTCATAGTGCAAAGTGACAAGACTAGATTGAGGAGGATTAGACTATTACACACTGTGTTCCACTAAAAAAAACAAGCAAAAAAGGAATTCAATTCCACTTTATATAAATATTTTAAACTTACTCTCATACTCTCATAACAAATGTAAAATGTGATCTGTCTACACATTCATATACATTCAAATGTATTTGGCAGATGCTTCTATCCAAGGTGAATTATGTTGCATTCAAGATATACATTTTATCTGTTCATGCATTCCCTGGATTTACCTCGACATTGCTAGCGTCATGTTCTCCCGGGACGCTCATAAAGCTGGTCTCACTACAATTTAATAGCAGATGTTTGTTTTAAACTTTTAGCTTGTGAACACTGAAAAAGCAGCTGCGTGTCTTGCATATTCCTTCAAATTAATTCAGCCTGTTGCATACAGCTCAGTGATGGTATGAATCTACAGTAGGTTGCATTCAAAGAGTCCTAAAGATCTACCTCAGGAACGTACATTTCTCTTACACATTATATCCATTAAAATGAATCAAGGCATAATAAAGATACATTTCTATTTCCCTTACTATTTGCAGTGCTGTCTTTCTAATGGCACACGTTAGTTCTTAATTTGAACACAGAAGTCTGTTAAAGTGACTCTTACCTACACAGTATTGTAGACTGTACTTGAGAGAGGCAGTTAGCCACACCGTCTCTCCAGACTGCCAACGTGAGTCAGCCGAGGACTTTTGAACCCTCGTTTCAGTGCAGGCAGGCAACTGGCCAAAACATACCCAGAGCACAATTACCTGCAAAATGACAGAATGGAAATTATGTGATGATATACAAAGCAATTTTGTGAACGGCGAACTTTAAAAAAAAATAAAAATTGTTTTACTATTTTTATAAATAATTAAAACAATATTTTATCTATCCCTTTATTTTTTTATTAGTATTTCAATAATTGCAATTATGAATAAATAAATAATAATTATTATTATAGTTTGTTTTAAAATTAAATAACTGATCCAAAACTAAAGGCACTCATTACCTCTTTTTCCATCAGCATGAAGTCATAAAGATGTCAAATGATACACTTTATTGACATCACACACTGTACTTTTTTGTGTCATTTTACAGAAAAAGACTAGCCTATAAAATGCTCCAGTAAAAACCTGTTAATTGGTTAACTGTAAGTTACCTTATTGTACACCGAGAAAAGTTGTAAATGGTTTAACATTGCATTATATGTATTTTTACTGCAAAATATTGTCAAATGTGTATTACATGAATATTCTAAAATGTAAAACAGTAAAAGCTATGACATCACATGTGATTGTATTTTATTTAAATAGTTGTTTGTTTTATATTTTGTTATCTATAATGTACATTCGTTTTTGGGGGGTTTTTTTTTGTGATGCAGACAGTAATAAGCAACCCCACAACAATGGAAAAACAAAGTATTTTTAAGGTGAAATTTTAACAACCACCGCTGCCGGTGTTTTTTTGTTTTGTTTTTGTGTAAAATTAATGGGACATTTTTTACACTGCAGGTAGTGGTATCTCTTTAGTCTACTACATGCATTTAGTAACTTCATGAACCACAGAAATGTCACTATGCTGATGACTTTTTCAGACATTGTCAAATACCTCATTACCAATCTGCAATGAACACTTACAGTAAAACACTCACGTTCATTCCCACCATTATGATAATGGGCAAACTATTCTTCCCATTAAAACCCAGTAACCTCCAACTCCGATAATTCTTCTGATAGGAGGCTAAGACAGACTAAGATAGAATGGAAGACAGAGAGAAGTAGGGGACTTGGAAAGCACAGACTGAATCTGCCTGCATCAACTCTCTACTGACAACTAGTCTGGCATGATGCATGTTCTTGAGGCAAAAGAGCGCCCGGCCACCGGCCAGCAGTGCATACCAAAAACAAAAGCCCAAGGCCGTGGTGTGATCTCCCTTCTCCAGCTTCCCTCACTCCCTTCTCTGGCGGAAAACGGATAAGGGAAAGAAGGAGCGACGGAAACCATGCCCTGTGCAGGAGTGGTGGGAACCAGGGGGAAGACCACCATTGAGCCTAATGCAAACCCTTAAGACTATCAACCTTTTCTAATAATACAGTGCACGTAAAAATGGAGCGCTATAGTATATTTTATAAAACGGATAGCTCCGGTTCTTGATTCTGATTGGTTGAGCCATATTTGAAGCTGTTTTAAAGTACTCTACAATGACACACCTGAGACCTCATTAAAATAAATATGTTTATGGTCAAACCGATTTATAAAAGCAATAAGCCCCGTGAGACCCTTAGCTTTTCTGAATTCTCTGTAAACCACGGCTTCTCAGGGCTTATTGCTTTAATAAGTGTCCCTGTAGTTTGAGCAGTAAAACATGATGTTAGCAACAGCAGGGTTTGATTCCCCAGGGAAAGCAAAAACTGATAAAACTAATAATTTGAATGCAAAGGGGCTTTGGATAAAATAATCTGCCAAATACATAAATCAAAAACATATTATGCCAAATTTATATTTAAGAATATTTTAAGCAGACGTTTTGAGCATTTCATTTTGTGCATTAGGTAGATCTGCTTTGACTAGTCTATTCACAGCGCAAAATGATGCAGCTGGTGGTAATTTTTATGTATTCCATATTTCTTCAGTAAATGCTACAAACTATAATCGTAATTACTGGAAATCTCAGCAGAGAGGCAGCAGCCCCATCTATATTTCTCTGTACCAATTTACAATATATTGTTCAGTATCAGGATTTTGTCCATCTGTAAGATAATTGTTGCTATACTGGCAACACAGAATTATGTATATTTATATAATGTATTTCATGAATTTATGTAATGTATTTATTTTATTAATCATAAAAAAATACAAAAAAAAATTTTTTCAAGGCAAAAAAAAAAAGACATTTCATTATTTTACTTTTAGTCATTTTACTTCTATTCCCTACTGCAGGAGATCACATGAAAAATGTTGTCCAGTTTAAAGGGAAAGCTAAAATGGCCTATTTAATTGAGAGCGGATAAAAGGAAACTGTAAAGAGCCTATTTGGCACAATAAGGCTGTTATTAAACAACCCTACTGACAGTCTTCAGCTGTTCTAGTCAAGTTTGAATAGTTAAAATCACATAAAAGTAGATGCATTACTGTCACCGATGGATAGACCCGTGTCTTTGCCACAGACTAAAAACTAAAGTTGACTAAAGTGGTATTACTGTACAACAAAAGTTTTATCAGAATTTTGCATATTAAATGTCACCACTTGCTGAGGTCACAACAAGGTCACAGCTCACTGACATCATTGCTGACTATTAGTTTTACAAGTGATTTATAAGTATATTTGACCAGTGGTTTATCAACTTATAGCTATCCACTATACATTTGTGTACATTTTTCTAAGTGTAGCATTAATGATGCAGCAGGTCATCATTAATGGGGCCCATTCAGTAAATCATAGTCACTATTTCACTATTTCATTGAAATCACTATTTCCAGCAGTTTTCTTGACTGTTTTGTAATTTTTGCCTCATTCATTTAAAAAAAAAAAAGTAATGTAATGGTATTAAATATACTAGATTTTATATATGCAGTTACAATCACTGGAGGGTATTTTTATTTTTTATTTTGATGAATTAACTATTCATGTTTTAAGATGTACTGTCAGATCATTAAGATTAAGGACTTGATCACCTTTATTGTGTCAATGTTTTTAATATGATTAATTATCACAGTTCAGTTTAAAACAGTCCTCGTTTATCTACTAGACACATTTAAAACCAGTCAAGTTTCTTTATGTCATACAGACATGTGCATGTAATATCGTACATATAGCTTACTTTAATGCATTGTTAACCACTATCTGTATAAAATAACTGAAATACAGCCTAATGATAACAAAATATAGGCTATCATTATTAGGAGTGGTTTCCTAAAACAAGGTGGAGATCAATCAAGGCGTGGGTCTCTAAGCGTTAACACCTTTCATCCTCATGCCGAGTTAAAGTAAATGAATTTGACGTTCTGCATAATTCCAATCATTAACCTGTTTACGTAATTTTTGTCTGAAAAGTGCACACGTAAACAAATGTAGCCTACTTTAATCGAGCACACGCGCTATATGAAATGAAATAGTGCAATCCGATTGATGTAGGATGAAAGTTTACCCACAATGCTACAAATGGACGCTGGAAGACAGTGAGCTTACCTGTTGCAATCGATGTCAGCAGATGGTCCACTATAAGGCTTGAAGTCGATAATTATCCCAGACAAGAACAATATTGCTTGATTTGATCGCTGGTAAAAGCCTTTGGAAGGGGAAACGGCCAGTCTTTTGATGAACTGTCAGGATACATGTTAAAGTGTGCTCTGCTCAGTCTGTCACCGCACGCTCGTACTTATGAGTATGTACGTCATTGACCACACCCGCCTGAATCACCTCCTCCTCCTGAACATCTGCTTTTCAAGCGCTCAGTAGCCTACTCTCGTACTCTGTATGACCCTGATGAACATGATCATTGTTCATTTGTTTTCTACACTTAACAGCTGGATATATATATATATATATATATATAAGTATAAAGTTTAAATATACTTGTATTGTCATGTAAAAGGAAAGTATAGTAGGCCTACATTTATCAAACAGGACAGAATGTTTCTGAGTGAAACAAACACCACAAAACATATTTTATCAAATCCTGTCAAAAGTTTGGAAACATTAGCATTTTTTTATGCTTATTCTTATGCTCACAAAGGCTGCGTTTATTTAATCAAAAATACAGTAACAACAGTAATATTGTGGAATATTATTTCAAATTAAAGTGCTTGTTTTCTACTTTAATAAATGTAAAACTGTAATTTATGTCTGTGTTGTCAACATCATTTCTTCATTCTTCAGTATCACATGTTCCTTCAGAAATCATTCTAATATGCTGATTTGCTACTCAAGAAACATTTGTTATTATTATCATCAATGTTGATAACAGTTTTTAGTTAACAGCATTTTTGTGGAAATTTGTAGTAAGATTAAAAAAAGAGAGAAATTAATAATTGTATTCATCAAGGATGCATTAAAAGTGACAGTGAAGACATTTATAAAAGATTTCTATCTAATAAATGCTTTAATAAATGTAATAAATCAATTTAATAAATGCTGTTTATTGAACTTTCTATTCATCAAAGAATCCTCAAAACATATTAAGCAGCAAATCAGAAACATAAAAAATGTTGAGTTTAATATTTTGTTAAGTATATTAAAACAGGGGCATAGATGATGGCTACATGAACATGAACCGCAGACTCACTATGACTTCTCATCTAGATCCAAGCACAACACCACAGATTATACAGAAAATGATTTTTCATGTTTTGCCAATTTGACAAGGAAATGTGTAGGCCTACTCTTAAAATTACTTGGGTAACACTTTAATTGACAGTGTCCATGTCACATGTTACACTATACTAATAACAGTAAATTATACATAAGTACATGCAACTAACTCTAACCCCACTGCTAACCTTATAAGTACATGTTGTTAATTAATATTACCTGCTTAAACATATTCTGTAAGTACACTCTAACCACCTTAAAATAATGTGTAACCATTAGTATTACAGTAAAAGTTTTTTATTGCAAAGAATATTTTATGGAGAATTTGCAAAAAGCATAAATTCATCAAATCTGATCTCACACCTAAACAATTAGTTATTAAAAAGCAAACTATGCAAGTGTATGCATTGCTGACAATGGCTGAAAACACATTCATTCAATTATTAAGATAAAATTGCAGACTACGTGCACCCTCTCTTTATCTACATTCACTGGATAATAATAATAATAATAATATAATATAATAACAATAATAATAAGCAGGTTATATACTGAATCTCACAAGAAAACAAAGACAAGGAACATTTATCATGACTTACTGTATAATACCGTGTTTTAACTCATTAATTAAATGCACAAGCAATCCAGTGTGATTTAGGCTGCGGTGAGGGAGGCAAAGCTTGCCACAAACTACTAGAATTACTCAAACTTGACCAAGTAACAACTCTCAAAATCAATGCACGGATTATATGAAGAATCTACAATTTCAGCACAATTTACAAAGGTTTCAATCCAATAAAACTCAGGCCTGTCATTTTATTTATGTAACTGAAGATTTATTTATTTATTTGATATGGACATAACAACAGCATTGGACAAACCAGATAGATTGTTTTTTAGTGTTATGGCAAAACTGCTTATTTACAACACTTGTCCACAGGAGGCTACACATTTCACAAAATTGTACAATGTACAATATAATTTTATATAATACAAGATAATGCCGTTTTTTTTTTAAACTTGTCCAAAATGTTTAACCTACAGCCAAAGACTTTTATTATTAAAAAATAATAAAAGCACATTTGCAGCATAAATGGAAGACAAACAAATAATTTAAATGGAGAAGCGGGTCTAATGTTGTTGGCCTATTTACAGTCATAGTTTGTCAGTCATAGACCTCAGTGAATAGAAGTAAATTGTGCATTTAACAAGGGCTCATAATGCACTGTAATGGCTCTGTAAATGTAACAAGGTAGAGTCATCGCCACAGGAGACCAGGGCTTTAAGCAGAAGCTCAGACAAAAATGCTTTTCTCCCATTTTGCACCTGCATTCAGAATGTCAGATAACAGCCATGTAACCTGCTGAGATGATTGCCCCTGTTACCCTTTGCATCTCTCAAGCTCCAGCTCTCAGAGTTCTGCTAGTACATGTCTAGTGATTACAGCTAACTTGCCAGCCACGGGAGCCTAACGTATTTGTTGTGTCCCAAATTATTAATAATCACAACTCACCTCTGGCCATCTCACTTATTTAAATGTCCTCTGTAAGAGATTTTCTTTTCACATTTCCAGGCTGGCAACAAGTAAACAAACTATAGCAAGAAACTTCTATAGAGGTAAAGGTGAGGCCATTGCAAATAAAAAAAAAAATTGCACTTGCCATTTGTTCTTAAAAAAAATCAGATATGGACCCTTTTCACAGACTGTGACAGACTCACACACACACATACACACACACACACACACACGCACACACACACACACACACACACACACACACACAGTTGCAATCGAAATTATTCAACCCCCATTGCAAATCAGGTTTATTGGCAAAAAATACAGACTTTCAGCTGTTAGCAATAAACAATTCAAACAAATTTCATTGAAATAGCTCAACACAACAAATATTTCAAGTGGTTTCCCCAAATTTAACTGAAAATGCAACTTTTAATGACTTCTGCCGTTTCAAAATTATTCATCCCCCTGAATAAAAATCCCTCACAACAGCACAAATCTGCAAAAAAGGTGTTGTCTCAAGCATACCTGATGCAACTAATCAAGGGGTTAATTAGTTGCACCAGGTGTGCTTGAGCTAGAACACTTTGAACTGGCTAGGTTTGTTGCGTTTCAAGTTTGACTGCATGTTATGGCTAATTCAATAGAATGGTCCAGAAAGTTAAGAGAAGATTTCATCGCCCTTCACAAACCAGGAACAGGATACAAAAATATCACGAAGGCAGTACATTTTCCTAAAGACACAGTTGGAAGCATAGTTCGGAAGTTCAAAGTTAAAAGGACAGTGGTTTCACTACCTGGACGGGGCAGAAAAAGGAAGCTATCAACGGCTGCAACCAGACACTGAGGTTTCAGCTGCACTGGCGCGTACTAAACGCATGTCAGAACTCCAAGACGTACACTACTACTGGCCCAAAAGCACCAGAAAAGTTGGCTCCATTTTGCTCAAAATCATATAAATAAGCCACAGAAGTTTTGGGGTTCTGTGAAGTGATGAAACAAAACTGGAACTTTTCGGCCCTATGGATCAGCGGTATGTGTGGAGGAAGAAGAATAAAGCATTTGCTGAAAAGAACACTCTGTCTACAGTTAAAGGGATACTTTATCGATTAGCATTAAGCTTTGTATCAGTAGAAACCCGGTAGTATTTTCGAATGACCGTGCTTCCCTCCCTCATGTCCCCCTGAGACGAGAGATTTCTTTATTGTGTGTCTGGAAAAAAAACTCAGATGACGCAAAAATCGTCATTTAGCGCCATCTGAGGCTTTTTTGGCCAGAGGCTAGAGACTACAGCCAGTAGAAGGAGCTAGTTCCACGTGTTTTTTAACCCGCCCATAGGGGGTGGGATCTCACTCAACATTAGTGTCCAATAGTGTCCAATACACCAATAGTGTACTAATAGTGTCAGCCATCTTTTTTTCAAACTAAGCTAACAGACTCTGTGGAGAAAGCTTAGGCAGAAGGGGATTTTGAAGATCTGGTGCGCGAATCCGATGCTCATGGCTACCTGTATGAGCCGCAATACAGCGAGAAACAGTTGCGGATGATGGAGGAACAAGAGGCGTCCGGAGCAGCTGCTGCAGCAGAGGATCAGATGTGTGCCTATGGACACAGATAGAGAGTCCTATTGCTGTCGCGAATTTCAGTGATGCCATTTTCTTCTGGAAGAAATCTCTGAATCTGCTGAGGAAACGGCACCGCCAGCATGTGTAACAGAGCACCCTAGCTTTGATCCACACATGGACCTATCTGTCTGTCTGTCTGTTTTTGTTTGTTTGTTTTGTTTGTTTGTTTGTTTCAAGTCAACTAGTAGCCTAGTTGTATCATTTCTTCTGATACTGCCGTCTGTAACCGGTTGGCGTGCCTTGGAAGTGGCATCATAGGGGTTTTCTCAATCTAGAAGGCACCAACTTCTAAAATAATTTCTACTACATAAATGACCCAATTTAAATACACATTCATCTTTCCAGCGGTGAAATGCATCCTCTGGAATTGGAAATTGGCAGCGTGTGGAAAGCAAGATGGATTTATTGAAGTATCAGGAAATCCTAGGATAAAAAGTCATGCCGTCAGTCAAGAAGCTGAAGCATTGGACCATCCAACAGGACAATGATCCCAAATTCCTAAATCTCAAATTCCTCAAATTCCACCAACACTTGGTTGCAGAATAAGTCCTGGAAGATTCTACAGTGGCATCACAGTCATTTGACTTGAACCATAGAAAATCTCTGGTGGGATTTGAAGAAGGCGGTTGCAGCACGCAAACCCAAGAATATTACAGATTGCTCATGAGGAATAGGCTAAGATTCCTGTGAAATGCTGCCAGAAGCTGGTGTCTGGTTATACATCTCATTTGCAGCAGGTCAGATCAGCAAAAGGGTGTTCTAAGTACTAAAGATGCTTGCCATGAAGGGGTTGAATAATTTTGAGACTGTGTAAGTCATTAAAAGTTGAATTTTCAGTTGAATTTGGGGAAACCACTTGAAACATTTGTTGTGTTGAGCTATTTCAATTACTTTTGTTTGATTTGTTCATTGCAAACAGCTGAAAGTCTGTAAATTTTGCCAATAAACCTGATTTGCAATGGGGGTCGAATAATTTCGATTGCAACTGTGTGTGTATATATATATATATATATATATATATATATATATATATATATATATATATATATATATATATGTACATTTATAACACTACACTTTGGTTTATTACCTTGGCATAACATTAAAGAAAACTAGTTAACACTGTTGCGCGAGTGCTTCTACCAGTGTTGGGGAAAGTTACTTTTAAAAGTAATGTATTACAATATTGTGTTACTCCTTAAAAAGGAGCAAAATGTGTCACTTTAGTTACTTTTTATGGAAAGTAATGTTGCGTTACTTTTGCGTTACTTCTCTGTGCTGGGTTTCCTTGTTTTTGGGGTTTTTTTATTTTATTTTATATTTTTGAAAAAATGTAAAGGCCCTTTCACACCAAGTTTAATTTCTAAATGCTAATTCACGCCTGTACAGTAGAGGGCACAGCTTAAACTAAACTTTCAAATAAATGCAGGAGAAGAAAGTTCAACAATCTGACAAACACAAAAGAAATGAAACAAATGTGGTTTAAATAGTCATTTTTGCTTACTCGTATGGTTTAAATTGGATCATCGAAGGACAGCAGCAAAGACATTAGTTAATGAAGTGAGATTAAAAACAAAGTATATTTGAATTATATAACATATTCAATTATTGCAGGTTTGCATAATATTCTGAGTTTGCATTTCACTGTTTTTATTCATATTGAGGAATATTGAATCTGTTTTTGTGCAAATTAGTAAATGCATGCTCAATGCATGCTTACTTTTTCCAAGTAACTTCCAAAGTAACGCATTACTTTTCATTTTACAACAAAAACTTTTTCAAATTAGTAAAACAAATTACTTTTCACATTTATTGACTGACAACTCTCCTGTTCCCATGTTGAATGAAATCAGGTGCATAGGTGTTGTGTGCGCTGTGAACATGATGGCTTTTGTAGTTCCAGACTTAATGTGATCGTGGCAAGCAGGGCGAGGCCGAGAGCCGCGGGAAAGGAGCGAGGCCGGTAGCGCAAGTGCTAATGAGCGTCTCGAGTCTCACAGAGGAGCTCCAGGAGGATAAAAGGAGGAGTGATGACCAGGCCGAGGACCAGGCCTAGACTTTATGTTGTGTTTTTGTTTTAGTTTAAGCAGCAGTTGTCTGTGAGGGGAGTGTTAAACAGTTTTAATAATAAAATGAACAAACAACTAAAGGAAAGTAAAGCGGCAGCCCCTCACAGACAACTGCCGCTTAAACTAAAACATAAACACAACATAATGTCTTGGCCTGGTCATCACTCCTCCTTTCATCCTCCTGGAGCTCCTCTGTGAGACTCGAGACGCTCATTAGCACTTGCGCTACCGGCCTCGCTCCTTTCCCACAGCTCTCGGCCTCGCCCTGCTTGCCACGATCACATTAAGTCTGGAACTACAAAAGCCATCATGTTCACAGCGCACACAACACCTCTGCACCTGATTTCTTTCAACATGGGAACAGGAGAGCTGTCAGCCAATAAATGTGAAAAGTAATTAGCTTTACTAATTTGAAAAGGTTACTCAGATTTTTTGTTGTAAATTTAAAAGTAATTTGTTACTTTAGAAATTACTTGAAAAAAGTAGTCTGATTACATAACTCACATCACTTGTAATGCGTTACTCAAACACTGGTTTCTAATAAAACGACAATCTTTATCTCTTCTGACCAATGTAATCAATCTCTTGATATTTTTTTCCTCTTTTGCTGTAGGGGCAAGTGGGAACGGATAAATTATATTTGTTGTAGATTCCATTCACCACTATAGAAGTTTACCCAACTATGACGACTTCTGAGAATCCAGGAAATGTGAAAAGGATCCATTGCGTTTCCATAACTTCCCACAGAAAGAAGAGAGGAAGGAGTCAAATTAGCTGTCACTATTTCAGTAGATTATTAGAAACCCTTGCAACAGCGACAGTGTTTATTAGTAAATAGATCATATAAATAGTACATTTAAAAGAAGCTTGGCTAGATTTACAATGTGGAATGTGCAATCAATTCTGTTTAATGGTGAGAAGATTGGGTCATTTTACTGATTCGATCTTTTATACTCCAGAAAAATCATCTAAAGTCATTTGAGCAGAGTTCAAATATTATGATTTTTTTTTTTTGTTCAACCCATCACTAGTTATGTCAGTGCTTTTCAAACCTGTCCCAGGAAACAGGAATCGGAACCCCCCCCCCCCCCCTCCAAAACATTTTGAATGTCTCCCACATCTAACACACCTGATTCAACTCAGTTGATACAGACTGCAAGACTTGAATTTGGTGTGTCTGATGAGGGAGACATTTAAAATGTGCAATGGTGGGAGGTTCCAAGGACAGGTTTGAGAGGCACTGCTATAGCATACACCAGGCCAAACGGTGTTAAATGGTACATGCTTGTGGTGTTAAAAATGATGGCCATAACATTTAGCTTATTTAAACACACAGCTGGACACTAAACAGCAATCCAAGCATAGAAAAACCACAGGTTAGCAACACCTGAGCTTGTGCATGTGTCGTCCTCAGCGCACTATGCTTTAGTAATCTGGAGAAAGAGATTCTGCACCTCCGGGGCGCTGTTCTCTCCTCTTCAGATCTCATTATTACTGCAAGAAATGAGTCCTGCTGATGAAAGGAGATGGAAGAATAAGGAAAAGATAGGGCCGGCTTGAATAACAGTGATGTACCTAACCGAGACAGGTCTGCCTTAGTAATAATCATCATTCAGTGATGGAGACCTCTTCCCTGTCTATAAAGACTACTTCAATAATCCCTATCATGAACTCTGAAGCAAGGTGGAAAACGGATGGAAAAGGGGGAATTAGCTCTAATAAGGAGAACAGCCCAGTATTCAATTTGCCTGCCTATACCAAAAACGATATGACTGGCAGGAAAGGAAACTACGGTGTCTCAAAAGCAATTTTTACACTGAAGACACAAATACAGGTGTGACACATATTAGTGGCGTGAATGAATCAGTTTGTTTGAACAAATCAGTTATATGACAGTTCAATAAATAAGGAGCTATTGAGTAATACAGTTGAGACAGCAGCCGGACATCTCTGAGCAACACACATTAGTGGCGTTCCTGCACGAATCACTTTGTTTGAACGAATCAGTTAAATTAATCATCATCAGTAAATTGTAGATCTGGAAGGTGTAAAAACAGACAAGTGAAGTGATAGGCTACAGTAAAAAGTTCTTGTGTTAAACGCCATTGGACCAAATAAATTTGAGGACCAGAACTAGCTCTTGCATAAATTTTGCTTGGATATTACTATTGCAAAAATAACGCAACACACAATATCTGCCAGCATGTTTATGCTGCCGTCAATTATCAGCATTTATTCAAGTGGTAAGGGTAGGCTACCTTTATGTGGCAATAAAAAATGATATAATCAATTTTCCTGTTAGCATAAGAGCCAAAACATAAATTGCAGAGTCAGAGGGAGGAAATGCCAGTGGGCAGAAAAATGCCTTCCTTAAATAAACGTGCAGAAAATGTGCCACAACATCAACAACTTCCTCTCTCACTTCTATAAAGCTTCATGTTGACCTCTGATGCCCTTGTGGGTCATCTTGAACCCCTGGCATTGGCATGACCCTGGCAGCACAAGTCAGGAGGTTTTAATTCCCTGTTCAAGAGGCCCTGTGTCACTGAACCAATGTTCTTCACGGTTGTTTGTGCCAGCGGGTCTGGGATCTTCCTCTTCTTTACAAATCAATCATTCTCTGGAATCTGATACTTCTTCTTTTCTTGTCAGCTGTTTTCCGGCTCCGGGGCTCTTGTGACCTGTGCAGCAGATGATAAAGATGAAATGATGGTGGGATACAGACTTGTTGCAGATGAGATACGCACTCAAGTAGGCTACTATTTTTCAGTCTAACCGTATGGTTGTTGGTCAAACCATCAAATGCCAAACTCCCTCAACTAATTTAGATTGTGTTCTCATTAAACAATGTCAGTATTCCACCATCTCTTATCTACTGAGCTAGATCTATTTGAACAAAAATATGTTTTACACAAAGCTGCTCTGATTTCTACACCCAAAACATTTCTAGCAAATAAAAATAAAAATATATCTAGATACCTAGAAAATAATAATATAAAACAGTTAAATAGATTAATAAAATGAAATAAAATAAAATGTGGGCATCTCACAATAATCTATATGGATGTCAATAGAAAAAAATATGTATAGTGTCAGGAATAAATGTTAAAATTAAAGAATAAACATAAATTATTCTCCTTACTGTAATAATGTGGCTGCACTGTGAATATTAAATGATAAAATACTATAATTTTACATAAGTATGGTATGATTTGCACATTGTTATTTATTATAAACCTTTGTTTTAGAGTAAAAATGGGGAAAAAATGTAAGGACGACTGAAAATTAGACCAATGGAATATCAAAATGATAAGTAGTGACACTCAACAATCCAATCACATTACAACAATGTGGTGTGATTTTTATGTTTCAATAAGGGATCAGTCCATGTTTAAGTAGAATCAGCCCAATTTATCTTCTTTAGCAGATTTAATTAATTTTAGATAATGACTAGCACTAATTTCAACATTTTCAGGAAAGTTCTATGCCCATGCTGCTGAAATAATAAAATAATAAATAAAAAGAAAATGGGCACACAGCCATGTCAAGCGTGTCAAAACCCAAGCTCACTCAGTTCACGTTGTACCTCCCTAGATGTGCAAATATGGTCTTAAATTTGAAACATGTATATGAAGTAATATGCTTTCTGAAGCACCTACACATCATGACATACAATATGCAAAGAGTTGCATATGTAAATTAAATCTTTTTAAATAAACACAAAACATTGAGATTATTAAAAGTTCAGAGGTATTCTATTATTTGTTACAAGTTCAAGCTGACTAAAATAGGAAGATACTGAAAATATGTTGAATGGCAGCAGTGAAGCCACACACTTTTAACAGCTATTCCAGTGGGTCGTTACATTTACAGTCAATTGAAACGAAGGCTCTTAACTATAGTCATATTTTCCCCTTTCAATACTGTCTGAGTGAGCCTTATGACTTTTTCATTTTTATTGTATTTTATTACATTTAATTTTCACTTGTATGACAGGAATTTTGATATCTGTCAGTTGAGTTGTGAGTTCAGTAATGCAATACAATTCTGTTCTTCAGTGAAAAAAGGACTGCAGAGTCCGAAGAGCCAAATTACAGGCATCGGACATAATGAATTATTTAAATCTTGTATAAAAGATCACAGTCAGTTTATCAAATTTCACTGAATAGCTGCTGAAAACACTATTGATATTCTGACTGTGACTTCTGACCATATTTTCACAGGCATGAATAGATAAGATTCCTCTGGTTAAATAAATGCTTTCTGGGAAGCTGATGAGTTGCAAAGTACATAGAATTATAACCTGGTAACCATGATTAACCACAGAATCTACCCAAACTCTCTATATTAAAAGAGAGAAAAGAACCGGAAAAGAGAATGAAGACATTTCAGTCCAGGCTGCACAATACCTGGAGTTTTATAGAGATTTTTGCCGGCCAGTTTCAACAGACAGTCTTACCAGAGACAGTTACGGACCAAAGCCCCTCAAACATGAAGTAAACATCAGCACCTGAATACACTCATTCAGCAGCAGTTTTTTCAGTAGATTCATAACTTTTATAGAGAGATTAACCAGATGCATAAAGCTGGGAATTTAACATAAAACATATAGTCCTAGTTCCACAGACTTAGATTAGCCAGCATTGGGACTTAATTAGGACATCTAAGTAGCTTTTATAAACCTGCCTTATTAGAAGAAGAAGAAAAAAACATTGCTAGTGTGCATCTTGAAACAAAACAATGGCACTGACATATTTTAAGATTCAACAGTGCAAGTTGCTTTCAGTTAAAACAGCTCAAACATGCGTTTTAGGTCTAAGATTATAAGATACTATATAGGAGTATCATGCCAACATCTTAACGTTAACCATACCCAAATAGCTATTTAGGTAATTCTTTAGTCTACAATTGTCTTACTTAAACCAATGCATGTTTAAATTATTGTAACAATATATTTTATTTAAAAAAATTATTAGCTTTAGAATTTAGTTTGAATTAATATTAATTATTACAACAACAAATGGCAAATAACAATAGATTTGGTAAAATAATCCACCCTTATAGGATACTTTAAAATTCTCTGGCATGTAACACCACAATCCACACTGATCCCAATGGATAAAATCAAGTGCTTCCTAAATATTTTTTTTCCTCATTAATAAAACACGTAGCATTACAGAAGTAAAATGAGTTGTGAATGCCATTTAATTCCCACTGTAATCCATTTGGCTCATTTTGCACTGAGAAGCAGTGCTCTTTTTACATACAAAATATGATCGTATATTTTGGCTCTAACATGCATGGAAAGAGTGTGACAGTTAAATTTTTTTATGACTATAATCAAAAAAGCTCTGTCAAAGAAGGGATGTTGACAGAGAGAAAAACATGAAGCAATATTGTGAACGAGGCTTGAGTTGCTCCGTGGGCCTGATTTCTTGCAGTGAGACAGCTGGATTTATTGCCAAACCATGCTTCACATACTTTGCGGGTACATGCTGTGACGTGGGAGTAGATTTTTGATTCTGGAAAACCATTAAAGCCACAAAACACAGATAAATACAACGAAAGCCATAATGGCTTTGCTGTCTCAGATTATGATTTATAATTTTCTTTAGAAAGAACTGAAGGCAGCAAATCTCTCTTGGTTCCACATGAGTGTGGAAGAACATGGTGAAGGTCATTAAGGATGATGCGGCAGGAGACCGTATTTGATGGCTTTGAGGTATTGGAGCTCCTCATAACACCCTCATATTGGACATCCTCATTCTCTGGGCAGACAGACACCTCTCTTTTCAGTTGGGCTGGACTATATAACACTGTATAATTCATCAATGTTATCTGATAAGTTGCCACTGGCTTTGTCATTTCATGCAAACCCTTGATGATGAAATCCAAAGACTTTTTAAAGAGAAATGTAATGTTTCTCATAAGATTGTAGGTGACAGCTTATTTCAGATCTTAAATCACTATTTGTATATGTTCTGTTGATAGCAAACAAATATTTGTTGCTAACATTTGTCCATTTCAGTACTCCCTCTCATTATTTTTTTATTTTAAAAACTTCAGCCACAAGGAGGTAACTTCAGCTGTTGACTCTGTTTTATATTTAACAGTTTTTATTGAATTTCTATTAAACCATGTAGCATTTTCTACTACAGCACATGTTGGGCCAAATCTATACAAACATATTATGGCTGTGTTATACAGATGTTCATCAATATGAAAGATACACCCCCACCCCAACCCACCCACCCAACCAATCATCCCAATTCGTTCCTTTGAATCCAGATCTTCACAAGAATGATTGTCCATTAAAGTGCGTGTCCAACTAAGGATTGCAGAAGGAGCATATACAATATAGCATAATGTTGCAAAATAAGTGATTACAACAGTAAATAAATGAGTTGAAAACACAAAGTAATAATAATAATCTAAATAAACTATCTAAATAAGTAGGTCCAGACAAATATGTACCGGTAATAAAAAATGAATAAATAAATAAATAATAATAATTAAATTTTATTTAAAAAATAAATAAATTAAAAAAAGGGGGACTGCCGCTTCACTCTGATGATAGCATCTTAGTCATCCTTATTTAATGGTGTTTGCAAGCTCTCATAGTACTCTAAAAAGGGGGCCCAGACCTTCCTGAATGTTTGTAAGGAGCCTTTAAGGGTATATCTGGTCTTCTCGAGCTTCAGGAAATTCATTACATCCCTAATCCACCTTGTGAAGCTGGGGGGTGCTTGTTCCTTCCAGGAGAGCAGGATGAGATGCCTGGCATTCAAGGAAGTGAATGCTATAAGGGGGTGATTTTGGGGGAGATTATCAGGGGTGAATCCAAATAGGGCACTGACAGGATTGGGAGTAATGTTTTTTTGAAGCATCTTAGTGTAGGCACCAAAGATGTTGGCCCAGAACATATTGAGTTTAGGGCAGGACCAGAACATATGTATATAATCTGCTGGCTGACCTTTGCAATGAGGGCACACAGGGTCCACATTAGGTGGTTAGGTTAGGTTACCACATTAGGTTTTTACCAGCCTTGTCTTGGTCAAGTGTGCTCTTAGAACTATTTTAAGTTGTATCACGCTGTGTCTGGCACAAGGAGAAGATGTATGAATTGAATCAAGTACAGCCTTCCAATGAACATCTGTAAATTCCTCCCCGAGATCGTTCTCCCAAAGTCTCCTGACATCCTGCAAAGAGTGCGGGGAGACATTGCATATACTGTTATAGAGAGTCGAGATTAAACCTTTATGTGAAGGGGATAATGCAAGGATATGGTCGACTGTGTTGCTCACTAGGAAATCTGGAAAGGAGGTTGTACTTTTCTGGACAAAGTGTTTAATTTGGAGAAATCTAAAGAAGTGGGACTTAGGTAAATCGAATAATTGTGAGAGTTGAGCAAATGATCCGAACTTGCCATCTACGTAAAGACTGGAAATAGACTTAATGCCCTTCGAGGACCAGCTTCCGAAGGTACATTCTCCCGTAAAGAATAATTATAATTTCCCACCTTCTCTCTCAGACTCTACCTTCGGAAGCTGGTCCTCGAAGGGCATTAAGTCTATTTCCAGTCTTTTCTGGACAAAGTGTTTAATTTGGAGAAATCTAAAGAAGTGGGACTTAGGTAAATCGAATAATTGTGAGAGTTGAGCAAATGATCCGAACTTGCCATCTACGTAAAGACTGGAAATAGACTTAATGCCCTTCGAGGACCAGCTTCCGAAGGTAGAGTCTGAGAGATAAGGTGGGAAATTATAATTATTCTTTACGGGAGAATGTACCGAAATTGTCTGCAACTTAAAATGTCTTCTAAATTGAGACCAAATTCTAATAGAGTGATAGAATTGGCTTCGGGTTAGCACAGAATTAGCACAGAATTAGCACATTCTGTTAGCACAGAATTAGCTAACTGGGTTAGCACAGAATTGGCTTCGAGGGGGAGGAGATGGGGCACAAAGTATGGAGCCTAGATCAAATGAGCTAGAGGCAAACTCCATTTGCGTCCAGGCCTCGTGCCCATTGGGACCCTCTCTTCCCATCCAGTGTAGCATTGTCTTTATATTACATGCCCAATAATAGTAAATAAAATTAGGTAAAGCTAGGCCAGCCATCTTTTTGGGTCTTTGTAGGGCACTTCTTTTGATTCTGGGTGGTTTACCGTTCCAGATAAAAGAGGATATACTACTCTCCAATGAGACAAAGAATAATTTTTTAATCAGGATGGGGATATCTTGAAAGAGGTAAATACATTTTGGTAACATGACCATTTTGATAAGATTAATTCGTCCTGCTAGGGAGAGCGGGAGATTCATCCATCTAGACATGTCTTTTTTACATTTTTCAAACAGAATGTTAAAATTCTTAGTGAAGAGGGACAAAAAAACAGGAGTAATCTCTACCCCAAGATATTTAAAGCCCTTGTTGACAATTCTAAATGGGAAATGTGATTCAGAAATTGAAGTGGCTGCCTGATTGAGAGGAAACATCTCGCTTTTATCAAAATTGATTTTATAGCCGGAGAGGTTTCCGAATTGAGTCAGAATATTAAGAATGGAGGGAACAGAGCTTAGTGGGTCTAAGACATATAAAAGAATGTCGTCTGTATATAGGGATAATTTGTGTGTGAGGCCCCAACGCTCTATACCCCGGAAATCCCCAGATTGTCTAAGAGCAATGGCCAGCGGCTCAATGGCAATGGCGAAAAGCAGAGGAGACAGACTGCAGCCTTGACGTGTGCCTCTGTCAAGAGAGAAATACTCTGATTGCTGTCCATTAGTAATTACTGTGGCTGTAGGATGCAAGAGTAAAGGAGTTTTATCCAGGAGATGAAGGAATCTCCAAATCCGAATTTTTTCAAGGTTGCAAACAAATATTGCCATTCAACTCGGTCGAACGCTTTTTCACCATCAAGAGATATGATCATTTCTGGGGACCGGGATGGAGGGGAATAAACAATATTGAAAAGTCTTCTAAAATTTGAACTAGTGTGCCTGTTTGGTCTGCTGCAATAATTTTTGGGATAACAGTCTCCAATCTAGCCGCCAGAACCTTGGATGAAATTTTATAATCCACATTCAGCAGAGAGATTGGGCGGTAGGAGGAGCACTGAAGTGGATTTTTTCCCCCTTTTGGTAAAAGCATTATTGCGGCTTGTCGTAAGGTTGGTTGGAGCTGTCCGGATGACAGAGATTCATTAAACATGGCTTGGAGAAGAGGGCATAGCGTGGGCACAGATTTTTTTATAAAATTCAGAGGAATACCCATCCGGACCTGCAGTCTTGTTGCCTTTCAAGGAATTGATCGCTTTTAGAATCTCTGTCTCGGAGATCGCACCTCCCAGTAATGGTTTTTGCTCAGCTGAAACAGAGGGAAAGTGAAGGTTATCGAAGAATTGATTGAGCTGTGAAAAGTTACCATCACATTCAGAGCTGTATAATTTACTGTAGTATTGTTTGAAGGTGTCATTAATTTCCAAGTAGTCTGTCACTATCTCCCCTGTTTGACTATAAATCGTTTTTATTGTTATTTTATTCTGTTTGCTTATAGTTTCAATAAATGGTCTGTTTTAATGGGGATTAAGTTAAATCCCCACGGGCTCCTGGACAGGACCCCAGCACCTATGGCATGTCAATTGCCTCGAGTTGCTGGCAGTACGTCTTGCTCTGCACCGCTTCCGGGCGTTGCTCAAGGGTCAACATATACTAGTCCGATCAGACAATATTGCCACTGTAGCGTACATCAACCATCAAGGTGTTCTACGCTCCCGCCGTATGTCGCAACTCGCCCGCCACCTCCTCATATGGAGTCAGAAGCATCTGAGGTTGCTTCGAGCCATTTATATTCCCGGAGCCCTGAACTGTCCAGCTGATGAGCTCTCACGGCTTCAGCCCCTCCCCAGAGAATGGCGACTCCATCCCCAGTCGGTTCAGCTGATTTGGGACCAGTTCAGGGACGCACAGATAGATCTGTTTGCCTCTCACGACTCGACCCATTGCGACCTATATTATTCCCTGACCGAGGGCACACTCGGCACGAATGCACTGGCGCACAGCTCGCCGCGGGGCCGCAAGTATGCGTTTCCCCCCAGTGAGCCTCCTTGTACAGACATTAGGGAAGATTTTTACCAGCCTTGTCTTGGTCAAGTGTGCTCTTAGAACTATTTTAAGTTGTATCACGCTGTGTCTGGCACAAGGAGAAGATGTATGAATTGAATCAAGTACAGCCTTCCAATGAACATCTGTAAATTCCTCCCCGAGATCGTTCTCCCAAAGTCTCCTGACATCCTGCAAAGAGTGCGGGGAGACATTGCATATACTGTTATAGAGAGTCGAGATTAAACCTTTATGTGAAGGGGATAATGCAAGGATATGGTCGACTGTGTTGCTCACTGGGAAATCTGGAAAGGAGGTTGTACTTTTCTGGACAAAGTGTTTAATTTGGAGAAATCTAAAGAAGTGGGACTTAGGTAAATCGAATAATTGTGAGAGTTGAGCAAATGATCCGAACTTGCCATCTACGTAAAGACTGGAAATAGACTTAATGCCCTTCGAGGACCAGTGAGCCTCCTTGTACAGACCCTGCGCAAGGTCAGGGAGGACGAGGAGCAGGTCATTCTGGTCGCGCCACACTGGCCCACCCAGACCTGGTTCTCCGAACTTGTACTCCTCGCGACAGCACCTCCCTGGCTAATTCCTCTGAGGAAGGACCTCCTTTCTCAGGGACGGGGCACCCTATGGCACCCTCGTCCCGATCTTTGGAACCTCCACGTGTGGCTCCTGGACGGGACAAGGCAGGTTTGAGTACCCTACCACCAGCGGTGGTGGCTACCATCACTTCCGCTAGAGCGTCGTCCACGAGACACGCCTACGCATTGAAGTGGAACCTCTTCGTCAACTGGTGCTCTTCTCGCCGAGAAGACCCCCGGAGATGTTCGATCGGTGTCACGCTTTCTTTCCTTCAAGATGGGTTGGAGCGAAGGCTGCCTCCCTCCACCCTCAAAGTATACGTTGCCGCTATTGCCGCACAGCATGATACAGTGGAAGGTAAGTCCGTTGGGAAGCACGACCTGATCATCAGGTTCCTGAGAGGAGCGAGGAGACTGAATCCTCCTCGCCCTCCTCTCGTTCCCTCTTGGGACCTCTCAGTGGTTTTAACTGCCCTGCCGAGTGCTCCTTTTAAGCCTCTGCAATCAGTGGAGATTAAAAATTCCTGTCTATGAAGAAAGCTCTGCTGGTTGCACTGGCCTCCATCAAGAGGGTAGGGGACCTGCACGCATTCTCCATTGACGAAGCGTGCCTGGAATTCGGGCCGGCTTGCTCTCACGTGATCCTGAGACCCCGGCCTGGATATGTGCCCAAGGTTCCCACCACTCCCTTCCGGGACCAGGTGGTGAACCTGCAAGCGCTGCCCCTGGAGGAGGCAGACCCAGCCTTGGCACTGCTCTGTCCAGTACATGCCCTCCACGCCTATGTAGACAGAACGCAATGTTTCATGACCTCAGACCAGCTCTTTGTCTGTTATGGTGGGAAGATGAAGGGAAAGGCTCTCTCCAAGCAAAGGCTATCTCACTGGATAGTGGATGCCATTGCTTTTACCAGCAAGGTCGACCGTGCCCCCTTGGTGTGACTGCCCACTCCACCCGGAGTGTGGCGTCCTCTTGGGCTCTAGCGCATGGTGCCTCGCTAACAGACATCTGCAGAGCTGCAGGTTGGGCGACACCCAACACATTCGCCAGATTCTACAATCTCCGAGTGGAGCCTGTGTCCTCTCATGTACTCGCTTCAACCAGCTAGTACCGGACCCGCTTAGGTGTCTTCGCTTGCTCGCCATTCCACTCCACGGACTGGATACGCGTGATATTTCCTCAGGTGAGCTTCCCTCAAGCCCTGAGTGCCTCCATCACTGCTGATGTCGACGCCAGTGTCTATTGCCTGCGCGTTGGCTAGGTGCATCCGTGTGCATGGTCCCCCCTCTGGGCGACCCCCACATGTGTATTTCCACTGTAAGCCTCTCTGAGCATGTGTCTTTCCCTCAGCAAGCCACCTTGCCACCCCTGGGGTTGAAATACTCCACCTGCGGCTGGACACCCCAGTGTTCTCCATATGCATCCCTCTAGGTCATACGTGTATTCTCTAAGTACCCCCCCCCCCCCCAGTGTACCTTGGTATTCCTGTGCTAAATAGGAGTCCTTCATCTGTGCTAGTCTCACGGCAGGGATCTCAGATTTACGAAGGGCACTGGAAGACAGCTGTGAAGGTGGCGTGATTAGACTGGTAACCCCAGACTGGTAACGTAACTCGGCGTGACAACGAAAGGGAACGTCTCGGTTACGTATGTAACCCTCGTTCCCTGAGTAGGGAACGGAGACTTTACGTCTGCCTGCCACTTCTGCTGTACCGTGGGGATCGCCTGAGCTCAGTCTTGGCTCCTCAGCGAAGAAACATATCTGCATGTTGCCGGCGTCCTCCTTTATACCCACGAGGTGGGGGGGAGTTGCGCCATGCAAATTCCGCAGACCCATGGCATTTCTTTGCCATTGGCTCGTTTTGTAATACTCGAAGTTGATAGGCTTTCTAAGCGAAACCCCATTCGTCGTCATCCGACATAACATCTCCGTTCCCTACTCAGGGAACGAGGGTTACATACGTAACTGAGACGTTACACTGCATCTCAGAGCATTCTCCCTGGTTTCATTGTCTCTTGGTTCTTGGATTTTCGCCTGTTTCTTGGATTCCCTTTTTACCTCTGACCTGCCTGTTTGTTTGGACTGCCTTCCTGTGCTTGACCCTTTGCCTGTGTTTGATTACGATTCTGGATTACTCAAACTGCATTTGGATCCTCAACCTTTGTGTCTCAGATCTGGAACAATATATGGTAATCAATATAATATTGACAGTGTATTTTTTAAGATTCATGTTTTTCTGTTTCATTTTATTCTTTTGTTTTATATGTTTGTAGAGGGACTTGATTAAAAAGGATAGTACATAATAAATCCAGTACATATCTCAATCTTTTGATTTATTGCTGCTTGACAGATTAAGTGCTTGTAAAATGAGCAGTATATTAGCAAGGGTTTTAAAAAATGCTCCAAGTGCAGTACCATCTGATGTTACACGCAACATGGACCCATAAAGGGATCCTTCATCACATCTGTATTTTATGTTTTGTTTTCATTGCAGTTACATTTCCATTTTACAAATTAAATTTCAGAACTAGACCTATAGTGGCAAGCGGTGGAGTTGTGAATAATCTGTGTAGCAGTGAAAGGAGACGGCATGAGGCCTAGACATGTTTCAGCTTTATGTTCATGAAATAATCAGAGGTTATTACTTTTGGATGGACAGACATTCTGGCCACAAATGCGCACATTTTCCACTTGTTTTCTTTGGTTATCTTTACAACATTTAGCTGAGACTACTGAGCAATTATTTGAATAAGATACCACCCTATTGGTATATCATCAAATTATCATTACAATTAGTTATAAACAATTTCCTTCACAACCTACTACAGTATATTCAAGCGCATGTATAGAGCAGTGTTTGAGCAGCACAATAGCGCCCTCTTCTGACACCTTTAGCCTTTAAGTGCATTATTTGATTGTGACTGACTCAGTTAAAGGGTTAGTTCACCCAAAAATGAAAATTAAGTCATTAATTACTCACCCCCATGCTGTACCAACCCCGTAAAACCTTCGTTCGTCTTCGGAACACAAATGAAGATATTTTTGATTAAATGTGACTGCTGGATCACTCCTCCATAGGCTGCCTAAGGGATTGAACCCTGACGGCCCAAAAAGTCAATGAAGAAAATGTTTAAATATTCCATGTCACAACAGTGGCTCAACTATAAGTTTATCAAGCGACGAGAATACTTTTTGTGCGAAAAAACAAACAAAAATAACGACTTTATTCGACTATTCCTTTTCTTCCTTGTAGGCCTGAAACGAGACTTCAAGAGATTTCCACGACGCATGCGCGAGAATTGCGATCTCCTTCAACTACTTCAGTTAAGTTCTCGCGCGTGCGCGTCGTGGAAATCTCTTGAAGTCTCGTTTCAGGCCTACAAGGAAGAAAAGGAATAGTCGAATAAAGTCGTTATTTTTGTTTGTTTTTTCGCACAAAAAGTATTCTCGTCGCTTGATAAACTTATAGTTGAGCCACTGTTGTGACATGGAATATTTAAACATTTTCTTCATTGACTTTCTGGGCCGTCAGGATTCATTCCCTTAGGCAGCCTATGGAGGAGTGATCCAGCTGTCACATTTAATCAAAAATATCTTCATTTGTGTTCCGAAGACGAACGAAGGTCTTACGGGGTTGGTACAGCATGGGGGTGAGTAATTAATGACCTAATTTTCATTTTTGGGTGAACTAACCCTTTAAGTTAGTGATCTGCTTGATGGCAAGTAATGACTGTGGACATGCCAAAGATGTTTGAGATAAATATAAACATTAGGCTAAATATTCTCTGAATAAATGAACAAAAATTACCCCTGCTTTCCTCAATTATTTTCATTTGCAATCAGCAAAATTTCTTTAAAGAACAGAAATTAAATTTATAGTACATAATTCCAAAAACATTTATTACTTATTTATTTATAAAATATTTAAATACTTTTTACTATCATAATCTGACTTGTGATGCAGCCTGGAATCATAACCACAGCATATTCATTCGTCTAGCCAGGGGAGAACTGGATCTCCGACTGAGCCTGGTTTCTCCCAAGGTTTTTTTTTTCTCCTGTCGCCTCTGGCTTGCTTAGTTGGATACACTTAATTTTCTACAATATTATTGACTTGAATGCACTGAAACTATTGGATGAGAATTAAACTGAGATGGATGATGACATCACGGTTTTCTCCAGAGCTGCTTTATAGATGAATTGAATTCAACACAAATAACACTGAACAGATTTCAACTGAATAATAACTGTTTACTATGGTCTTTTTAGAGCTGCTCTACAGCAGAATCGAATTATTTTTGCATAATTGGAATCATTAGTTTCCTGTTTATCAATGTAAAGCTGCTTTGAAACAATCTGTAAGCGCTAAATAACTAAAGGTGACTTGACTTTATTATTGCATACCAAAAGTATAGTATGCAAATAGTAGATACTAACATTTATTGTAGAATGAGCAATGATACAATAATTTTTATTTATTTTTAAAGTCATTTTTATGTATGCATGCACCAAATCAGTAGATTAGAATAATTTCTGATCTGTTGACACTGAAGACTGAAGATCAATGGCGGCTGAAAATTATTTTAAAGTTTAAACCATTCATTATATAGATAGATAGATAGATAGATAGATAGATAGATAGATAGATAGATAGATAGATAGATAGATAGATAGATAGATAGATAGATAGATAGATAGATAGATAGATAGATAGATAGATAGATAGATAGATAGATAGATAGATAGATAGATAGATAGATAGCTCACACGTGGTGTTTAACTGCAATCTCCGAATGAACTGAAGAGGGCATAAGGACACAACCAAACAGCTAAATTCACTAGCAGTTGTTTTGTAGTGTCTGTCTTTTAACAAATTTCAAATCTGGGACATGCTTCCTTAGGGAGGAACTTCACAAAGAGCTCTGAGCAAATGAGTTTAATGAGGAACCAGTCATTTTAACAGCCCCACCCCTTCACTGAACAGTAGTAAACTATTATGCTAATTACACAAGTTCAAATGATACACATCAACATACACACCCTTGTCTCATCTGTCTCTGAATACCACCATGAGGCAGAAGGTTATCAGTTAAGAAGGAACAAGCTATGGGAAACAAGCTGTTGTCCACCTCAAGGGAGACAGGACTGCGCTGTAGCCATCAGAGTAAAAGGAGGTTTGAGTTCAGCCGTAGGGTGCTATCCTGCTCCTGTAGAGACAGGCAGAGCTGACGTGCGAGAGAGGGTGTGCCAGCACAATGCCTACACACCCTGCACAGGCCCGGCACGCGTCAGCCTCGACCGCAGCCGCTGCACCCACACTTGCCGTTATATACAAAACCACAGCCCTTGGGGCTCAGGCTTGATCTGATCAGTTTACACTGTGCTATACCTTAAACGTGACTAACACATACTAGCAAAAAGCACAGTATGTGTCAGGCTGTTTTTGATTGAGTGGCCCCACATTTTCTGAGGCTTAATAAAAAGCACATGGCACCACTGTGGTAAATCTAGAAAGAAACAAAGTTTAGTGCTTATTTTACTGTGGTTTGACTATCTATCTATATACAGTAGTATAGCAGCCATTGGCACTGTAGCCTGGCTCCATCAACACTATAAAACCTTCATGAAACACTTTAATGGGATATAGTTCACCCAAAAAAATTTAATCATTTACTCACCCTCATGTCATTCCAAATCTGCATGTCTTTCTTTCTTCTGCGCAAGACAAAAGAAGAATTTCTCAAGAATGTTATTGCTGTTTTTGTTCATATTACCAAAGTCAATAGGGTCTAGAACTTTCAAACTCCAATAAGAACATAAAGGTTTTGGGTCCCATTGACTTTCATAATATGGGCAAAAACAGCTGAAACATTTTTCAAAATATCTTCACTTTTGTGCTCGACAGAAGGTTTTGAACGACATGAGGGTGAGCAAATGATTTTTCATTTTAGGGTGAACTATCGCTTTAAAGGCGGTGTTTTAAGCTTATAAGCAAACAGTAAGAGTTTTGAAAGAACCTTGTCCTACTTGAAAAGAGCTCTTGATGGATGAGTGATTTGAATATTGGCTATAGATAACAGGATTGATGACTCCTCATTAGTAATGTCTTAAGCTTAGGTGCAGAGGCCTTGTCTGCTTTAAAATCGAATGATAAGAGCAGGTCTGGTAAAATAATCAGTGAATGCTGATGTTACTCGCTTTCGTAATCATTGTTCATATGCTGGCATAAGAGTCTTTACAGGCCAGGCATGCCATTGCATGATTTCACCATCAGCATTTCTACAATACTCCACCCGAGAGGAATTATATTGCCTCTGAGGGATAAAAATCAAACTTCAGTTGTTGCATAAGCTCAGTGTTTTTCAACAACTTCAAAATTCATGGCATCCAATGGGTCACGATACAGCAGAATCTGGGGCATAAATGATCTAGTTTTTCTCTTGGGGTGATGGTTATGGTCCTATATGGTGTCCAAAAGTAGAGGTGACCCTGTAACTAGAGAGTTTCTGAGATCCCGATCCTGTTGCGAATGTGCCCTTAAGCAAAGAGCTCTTGAGGGACTGTTCCTGCAATCTGCAAACTGTAAGTTGCTTTGGATGAAAAAGCATCTGTTAAATGGTTGTGGAAACTTGCAATGGGAGGAATAAATGATTTAGTAGTTTCATGCCCCAGTAGTCCGTAGCTCCCCAGCACAGTTATATTGTATGTCCTGTACGGTAAGTCCTGAAGTTCTGAAGAAGGAAATGTAGAGAAAAGGTGGGTGAAGAGAAAGAGCAGGTAATGTGATTGGGCTATAAAGATTTTGAAATTACTGGTGTATAAAGTGTATTTCACATATTGACATGACATGATGCTAATTTTGCATATGTAGTTTATCATTATTTTAGATTATATAAAAATATATATCATTGCATATATATTTTGCCACTTATTTTGACATTTTTGAATAATTAAATAAAATATTTGCACATGCATTTTAAACTAGATTCTCTACAATTGTATCATCCTGGACATCCTTATTTATAAAATGACATGAGTACACATGGAAAAACATGCCTAGACAGTTCATCTTTGCAAATCAGCCATCCCACTCAACTCCCTTAAAAATTCCTTCATGAATCTCAAACATAGAAAACAGCCAATCATACTTTTGTTTGATTTAGAAGATATATTGCCAAATAAATGATGTGCTTATGAACAGTGATTCAGTCAAATAGAGACCTTCACCCTACCTGGAAGTGTTTCTGAGTGCCAAGGTGTTGGCCTATAGACACTCAAGGAGTCCTCTTACCTCATATTGTGTCAGGGTTCTGTCACTTCTGTCTAGTTCATTTCTTGGTTTTGTGACAGAACTCTGACACTCCTGTTTTTGTCTTGTCTTCGTCTGAGTACCTTGTTTCGTGTGCGGGGCATGGTGTTTGGATCCTGGCACTCCGGTCTAGTTTGGCTTCAGTTCTGTGTCTGGATTCGGACATTCATGCTGCGCGTGTTTTGTCGTGTGAGCGTGTGGTTTCGAGTTAGTTCGGGCCATACGCTCTTCTGTCCGTGACTATTGTTGGGTTCTGTGTAACACACTGGCTAATTCTGGTAATTTACACTGGCTATGTGCTTTCATGTTGTCTCGTTTTGTGTGAGCACAAGGCTTGTAATTTGTTTTACTGGCCATGTGCTTGCATTCTAGTCATGTTTGGAGTGAGCACATGGCTTGTCATGTATGTTTCATTGTGCCATGTGCTCTCCTGTCATTGTCTTGCCCCGCCCATCTTGTTAGCTGATTATTGATTAATTTGCCCCACGTGTCCTCCCTCGTTACCTGCTTTGTTTGCTCTCCCTATTTATTCTCATTGTGTTTTCAGTCCTGTGCTAGTTCGTCGTCATAATTCTACCTTGTACGTTCCTCCTGTCTGTTGTAAAGTAAAGTAAAGTAAAGTAAAGTAAAGTAAAGTAAAGTAAAGTAAAGTAAAGTAAAGTCTGTCTTGTTTTCCCCCTCGGGGTAGTTTTTGTTGTCTCTTTTGTTTTATTTTATTAATAAAGAAGCCCTTGTTTCCTGTACTTGAGTCCCTGCCTCATCTCCTCATAGGGATGGGCAAATAAAGCCTCATGAAGCACTGAGGCTTTCCCCTGAATGTTTCGGGAAAAGATTTGAAGCATCAAGAGTGTCGAGTGCGCAGCGCCTTGTTTTATCCATTCAGCACAAATAAAAGTCTGAAATGTTTTCAGTTTTCTGATAATGTAATAAACATATTAATGTGTGGCAATAAAATAAATATAACAATTATATTAATACTAATTATACAAATACCAACAGAGTTTCTTGATGCAAGTAAATTTTGGTCTAATTATTTTATGGTTTCTTTGCTGTTTATGTGTCAGAATATATGATCATGCAACATAGGCTTATTTATATATAAAAAAATTTTTAGTAAATGGACTTAAACTTCCAAAAACCAAACATTCCGACACGCAATGTGAAGCATTCACATGACTGGAAAGAAAGTGAGGCTTAGTTTTTCGTTGATCACGTGTTTCTCTGAAAACAATACGCTCTCCGGCACGGAGCTTCATGCGAAATTGCGCTGCGTACTCGATACGTGCTTTAAAGCTTCAGTGTAAAATGTAACATCACTATCTCCTCAACCCCAAACCCTGACAGATTGAGTCTAAGGGCCCTATTTTAACGATCTAAGCGTGTGGTCTAAAGCGCAGGGCGTGTCTGAATCCACTTTTGCTAGTTTAACGACTGGAAAAATGGTCGCGTTGTGGAGCCGCCTATAGGCGCACATTACTAACACGCTCTTTAAATTACAAAACAAATATTGCGCCATTGACTTTAGACCAGGTTTCAGTTGACGATAGCGCAATCTATTTCAGTTGCCTCATTTTCAGACCAGCACACCCATGGGCGCACAAATGGGCGCAAATGCATAATGCTATTTAAACAACATGGTGCAGGACGTGAAAATAACTGCGGACTGAAACTAGCAAAAAACAATTGCGTCGTGCTTGGTGCTGCATTGCGCCTTGTGTATGATAGGGCCCTAAAAGTGAAAGCTTACTTCCTATGATTTCATTCATACTTGTGGGAGTTTAACAAGCACTTACATAAGAGCCTTGTAGTTACATAATTGTAGCCCCGCCCCTTTTCAGCGCTGCACTCGTTGTGTTTGCACTTTTTTCTGGTTTGTATGACCACAGCGTGAAGGTAAGATCTTAAGGATTTATGTTTTTTTTTTAAATCTTCCCAGTCTACTGACATTTGTTATGACATCCGCTTCAAACATTACAATGCTCATAATAACTTTCGTTAACTCTACAATAACTAAATCCACTTCACCAGCTAATTACTCTTTGACAGCGATGCCATAGAACTATACAGAACTACCGCAAAAACGGAAGTTCAAAAACAAAATCCTAAAGATGGCAGCGTGCTTGTTTCTCTGGCGCATAAGGCATCTATAGATGTCCATTTGTCACTTTACCAGCCAGTAATCACCAAGCCATGGCTCAACTGAACCTCGACTAATATACTAGGAGGATATAATAATGGTTGCAAGGCTTATTGAGGCGTTTGCGATCCAATTCACATAAACGAGTGAAATCAACCCTGAATTATCTTAAGTGGTACATGACACTCAACCCTTAAAGGATGTCCGTTTAACTTTCACTTTGATTTCTTTGAGTTTGAGTTCAAAGAGTTGTCATGGAAATCGACAAATATTATGCCAATGCTTGGCTGACGTTTGTAGGTGAAGATCATTTCCTTGCAACCTTGTCTACTTGGGATCGGCAGTTGAAAGTTTACAATCCCTTCGGCATCAAAAGCAATTATAAAACTATGCATGCAATTTTTTATAGTCTCCTTTGCCAATTCAAAACCTCAGTGTTTTTGAGGATGCCTGGTTACATCTCCTGAGGCTCTCTGAGTGAGTCTGCATAATCAAGTATCCCACACACATTTCCAATATAATCTAAGCAAGACCATCTACACAGGAATAGTGTTTCCTGGAACTTAAAGGGATAGTTCACCCAAAAATGAAGATTCTGTCCACATTTACTCTTCCTCATTTTGTTCCAGACTTGCATTTGACTTCCGAACCTGACTTACTTTCTTCTGTAGAACACAAAAGAAGATCATTTGAAGAATTTCAATTGCTTTTGTCCATTACATGAAAGTCAGTGCACTGACTTTCACTGCATGGACAAAAACTTCATGTTTAGCTGAACTATCCCTTTAAAAGAAGGAAACAAGAGTGTCTCCATCCATACTCAGCCCTTCAAAGTCTTAACCTCAACACACGCCGACGCCACTGTTGAGAGCTTTGGCTTCACACTCAACTTGTCATAAAATGAACATCATTTTATTTTATCGTCTCAATGACATCAGCTGAGGGTTCCCACATCATAGTAGGAGAGTGATTTCATATGGTCTCATGGTCTATATGAGTCCATTGTGTCTAATGCCTCACCAAAATGTTCTTTTTCTTTTTGCCTATAATGCAGTAAAAAATAGAATTATTTAGATAATAAGAAACACCGCTCTGAATGGAGCTTTAATATTTGTATTTATTTAATATTGCTAATGCAAGCAAGAAGCTCTCAGTAAGTCGATGGCAGACTGTGAAACTGCTTGAATGTGCAAAATGATACGTATTACACTTCAGATTCTGTCACACACACAGTATGCTGCTGTCTAAACAACATCACCAGTGCTACACACCAATTTAATCTGTTCCAGCTATATAGAACAATCATTGCGGTTTGTGTCCTTATTACATTGACACTTGGCATGCTGTTCTGAAGTGTTATTGAATCAAAATAAGACTCGTCCACAAATCAAGACAAATATAATCTTATAAGCAACAAAAATACAAGGTTTGTATCCTTTGTACCCTTATGACGGATTGAATGGCAAATGACCGGTGTTGGGCTTGTCAGTAGGAGGCATGTAAAATTAGTTTAGAGTCCTGCACAAGCTCTGTATTTCACAGCAGTAACACTATTAGATCTCTGTGCTGGCAAATCTGTGAGTGTGCAGGCATAGCCATTTATCAAGAAGGTGCGAACTTCTTCCTGTCCATCACAGCCCACACTGGGTGGAACACACCCGTCAAAGAGTGGAGTCCTTGAATTTGATATATATGAATTATAAATGCCAATTATATATTGAGCCAAGCACATATAGGCAATATCAAATCTGGTTAGTCGACTCCAACAGCACGGGAAATTTTCACTGTTTGTATCACTCCACTTTTCCAGGTTTGTGTTTTCCAGACAGACTGTGCATTATTGGTGGGCATTTTGCAGTGACCATATCTGCAGGTTACATTGTCAACTGTAGATTGACTGTCTTTATGAGTGAGTGTTTGTGATTTGTTCAAAAACACTGATTAGTTCAGAATGAAACAAGTAGTTGCGTCTGAAATCACTCTCCGTGTAAGTACTTCTTTTGAATAAGTAATGGCTTAGCAGCTGTTAAAAAAGTGTGTTAAGTAGTATGTATGAATGTGTGTATGTATGTAATCGAGATGTACTACATCATGTTATAATTATCATGTGACCTAGTTCACTAACATTCACAAATCCTCTCCCATCGTCACATGGGATAGTAGGTATCCATCGGATACACACTTTGGAAATAAAAGGCAATATGGGTACTATACAAACTAATGTTTTATAAATACAATGATTTCTAACATATTACTCTTTTCATGTACTTATTTATGCCTACTATATAGTGAGGAAGTAGGCATATTCAGATGTAGCCATGGTTGATTGAGTCATTGAATCATTCACCTACACTCTTAAAAAATAAAGTTTTGTTATTTATTTAATTTTTTTATTGGCATTGATGGTTCCACAAAGAACCTTTAAACGCCATTGCGCAAAAGGTTCTCCATAGTAGGGAAAATGTTCTTTATATTATTAAAACACCAAGAAAAAAAAGATGTCACTACGACCCTCCCCCCTCCCCTCCTCTACTCTTTCAGAACTTTAATTTCTAAAAGTGTACTGTGTGTTACTTGAAGATGAGCAACAGCGTTGGCTTCATTTACGTATTTTTGTTGGTGGAGGAAAAATAGACAAAGTAACTGGAAATATTGCATCTAAAACATAAGAGACTCAGTATAACTGTATTGTTTATTAAACTGCTAAATAAAAGTTACATGTTAAGACTCTGACACTCCTTTCTGATGTGAACATTCTCAATTGTTAACATGGGAGTCGAAAAATATTCACTGCTCAAGTCGCATATGATTATGGCATGAAACAGGCATGATATCTCAAAGTTACTTGATTGGTTAGGTTTTTTTTCTTAAGTAAAAGCAATTTGTAAAAGTGGAAACTGAGCTGAGTAGGGGTCACTGTTAAAGAGCCACCATCAGTGATTCCACGACCAGTTAAAAGTGGATATACATTTTAGTAGCTGTTACAGGTTAAGTACTGTGGCAAAGGTGACCCCCAGTCATCGCTACAACGGCTTTTCAGGAAAGCAGCTCTAACCATGAGCCAAGCAGAGGTCAAAGGGCAGGACATCTGTGAAAGCAGCCTCTGACCTCCATACAGAGCTCAATGGAGACAATAAGATCAGGTTTCTGACTGAGTACACCATCAGAAGGCTGCTCTGCATCTGTCTTCTCTATTCTTCACTGCATTTGTACTATTTTTGTGATATACCTTGTTTTGTTTCAATTTTGCATCTCATTATCAGTCTAATATCATATGTATTTAACTTTCTTTGGTAGACATAGTATGTCAAGACATATTAGTTAGTTGTCATATAGGCTAAAGATATTCAGATATTCATTAAAGGAGTAGTTTACCTAAAAACAGACTTTTTTGGTCTATTTATTAAAAATATGTTGTATGCTCCATAAGTTTGGTGTCAGTAAGATAACATGATCTAGGAGTTGTAAGAACCACTTTTATGACTTTTCTTTTTTATAACACTTTTAAAGACATTGTTTTACAGACACCTATTAATGTGTAAAGTTAAAGCCATACAAAGTGCATTTAAATAACATTAATTCACTGATATCACAGAAGAGCACTAGAGGATTTCAAGAATCCGACATCAACATTAACTGTCAGGAAAAGCATTCGGGGACCCTAAAGCATGTGTACATGGTGTTAAACACACATAAAGGATTTAAATAGACCAAGATGGACAAATACATCTCCATTTTGAAAACATTCCAACTGTCCCAGACGTAACGTGGGGATCACCATTTCGTCTCCGCTATCCCAGCTGCCCATCTAAATTTCACAGGGAAGTCAACAGCGTATTCATGTACACCCTTTCAACTTGGTGTCATCCTGCTTGCCGTTCTCAGCTCCCATCTTCAGTAAGAATTATAGGTCACAACTGCTTCCTCTCATAGGTTCAATCAATAGCATGACCCTCTGTTCTTGGGGGTTTTCATGAAAGCTTTTTGAGGATGAACAGAATCACCCCTTCCCCCAGTTAAGAAACCTGTCCCTTGAGGCGTGGGCTTGGGCTTATTCAAGACTTCCACCCGCCTGTCAGATCTTAAGGGACGTGTCTTGCTGTGTTGAACAAACAGATGTGTTCCATGTCTATCATCAGGAGTAAAAGGCCATATGCTGTCCTGGCCTAAAACCTGACATGTTAAAACGGCTTCTTGATGTACATCGGTTCTGTTCCCGTCCCCGTCCACTGTTTGATTGATAGCCACAGTCCATGTGAGTTGTGTGAGCTGAATCGTCTACGACAGAGCAAAGGCTCCTGGGGAGGCAGGGGTCAAAGTTCAAGCTGGGCTCTCTGCGCCGTTACACTTCAACGGTGCGTCTCAGAAGATCTGTGTAGCGGGAGAGGTCACTTGTCACCCCATGAGGTCACTGTGAGACAGCGTAGGCCATACACACAAATTCCCTCCCTTTTACAAAGTTGAGACTAGTATTAGTGGGTCTTAGACAACATGGCTCAAGGTCAATATGGACTTCTTGTCCACCTGTCCTGCTCAAAAAAACATGCAGAAATCAATCAACGTGATGTTTAGATGTTAAACACAATGCAGTTGTTTGCGTTCCATGTCACTGAGATTGAGGATGCATTGATAGACTGATAAGATGATAAGTATTTTCATGATATGGCTACATATGAAATATATAACATGTAAATATATTCTATAAATATTTATATAGTTTAGATATATTACTGTTCAAACTCTACTGCTTGGGGTCAGTACATTAAAAAAAATCATACATTTATTTAGCAAGCATGCAATAAATTGATCAAAATAAAGACATTTATAATGTTATATCAAATATTAAGCAGTACAACAGTGTTTTCAAAATGAATAATAAGAAGAAATGTATCTTGAGCAGCAAATCAAGATATAGCAAATCAGCATAATAGAATGATTTCTGAAGGATCATGTGACACTGGATACTTGAGTAATGAGTAATGAATTCAACTTTGCCATCACAGGAATAAATTACATTTTAACATATATTAAAATAGAAAATAATTATTTTATATTGTAATAGGCTACTATTTTACAATGTTACAGTTGTGTGCTGTACTTTTATTCAAATAAACGTTAGCATAAATAAGGGAATTCTTTCAAAAATATTTAAAAATCTTACCAACCCCAAATTTTTTGTAGTGTATATTTATTAGATGTTATAAATCTTTATAATAAAGGATTCACTAACATTTTAGATTAGGGTTCTCAATATTAGCTAACTATTAACTACAACTTCTCAATAGGCTCCTAATTACTGTAAGGTATTAAAGGTATTGGGTAGGATTAAGGAATGTAGATTATGGTCATGCAGAACAAGGCATTAATATGTGCTTTAGAAGCACTAAACAGCCAATATCCTAGTGATATGCGTGCTAATAAGCAACTAGTTAATAGTGATAATTGGACCCTAAACTAAAGTGTTACCAAAGATTCATATTTGAAATGACTGTGCTGTTCTCTTCAGAAACAAAGCAAATGTTTTTTTTTCTAAATTTTTTTGTCAACATGCACAAGCATGAATCCATCTGAAAATTTCACAGGTGTCTTTGTGAAGGGGCAACTGTGCGTCATCCCTACATCCTCACGAAGGCATTATGTTGATGCCTGTCTATAAGGGTAAGTTTGAGCTGATTGGAGAACAAGCCCTGGATCTCCAATGTTTTGTTTTCCCAGCGAGAGGCCCGGATGGAGGAAAGGGTCTGTGGTGTAGGCCATAAGCCCACAGGAAACAAATATCAGGAAAACGATCAGCAATCCCAACATGATGCAGCGAGCTAGCGGAGAACTCCGCACCAGAGCAAATCCCAATGACAATGAGCGTGCTCTGAAAACAAGTCTTCAAAATATGACAGCAGTGACCATCAGCATACTAAGCATACTTTTAAGAAGAATTCACATATTTTCCTCACTTCAACATCTTAAAGTATCTGCATGTCCAAAAGCCTAAAAATCAGACCTGGTGCTTAATGGTCAAAATTTGTGCCATATAATCAGTTAAGACCCATGTCACAGCTGCCCCACCCCCAGCTCTTGTCAACTAATGCGATAGGTAGTTGAGGCAATTTTAAGGAATACCGGTTAGGACAATGTGGATTTGAGGGCAATATTGATGGGATAAAGGAGGGATGTCAGATGAATGTCAGGTATTGTGAAGGCTGATAAAGGAGTAAGCCGTGGACCATGAGGAGGTCAGTCATTAGCCATGTGGAACGCTGATCCATAGGAGGTGGAGAGGGGCCATTAGGCACACATCAGTGCCCATCCCTGCTCCCCAATCCCATGTGCTGGTACAGACACCCAGAGAGAGGTACAGACACCCAGAGAGAAAAAAAGACAGAACGATGGAAACGAGAGGTGTTCAGAGGGTGGAGAGGACTGACAGGGAATAAAAAAGGGTTCATAGGATCATAGCTTCTCACCATCTCATACTGCCAAATGACTACTACTGGACTGCATGAAACTATTATGAAACTTCATGAAATTAACTATTACCCGCATTAGAGAGTGCCATTCCTGTGTAAGACAAAATAAAAAGAACCTTGCAAGTGCTAAAAAGCACAGCTGAAGATACTTCAACAACAATCATCTAAATAACTAAAAAAGGAAAGTTGCAAGAAAAAAACAGACTGATTACTGTCAGTGGTGTGACTGAATAAAGAAGGTATTTAGGTGTATCTCCAACTACAGCCACTTTTGGCCAAGCTGACATTTATCAAATAAAATCTTAATTACTTAATTTGTCCACTGATGGAAATTATACATTTAAAATATCAATTTGTCAGGCTAATGTCAAAGCTAGCATTTATGTATCTGAAATATACACAATGAATACTATTTTCACACTTTTTGCAGTTTTATAAAATTACAGCTTCATTGGAAATTAATATTTACCGTTTTTATATCCTTGATTAATAAATACATCAACTTTTAAAAACAAACAAAAAAAACAGTCTCCAGTGTGGTGGAAATGACACCAGGGCTGTGGGACAGTCATAATTCTTTGAAAAATTAACTTGGAACCATTTCTATATTTATTGGGTGAAATTTAATTTATGTTTATTTTACCATTTGTTTAGATTATCATCGTTTTCAACATAATAATTCCTATTTTATCATGGATTTTCATTCATTCCATGGTCTCAAAAGTCTAAAACAAGAAAAAACACGATATATAAATGCAGTCAAATAAATGAAGGCATTAAACGCCACAAATAAGTTATGGCATAATAAAAACTGTCTAAGACTGATTTTATGTGATATTCAAATAACATAAAGCAACAAAAAAATTACTGTTAATTTTAATAAATTCAAACCCTGGGAAAGAAGTTTCTTAAGTTGAATAGACACATTTATATTGAAGAAATGTGCATTCCTAATATATTTAGCTTTTTTTGGTGAGCTTACATCCAAATAAGTCCAATTTTAATTAAATTTCTTTTAAAGATCTTCTACAGTTTGCTGAATGGACAGGAATCGTGAATCAACTTTTGGTTAGCATTAATGCATTGCTTGACTTTGATGGGGGACCTGTGCTAGTCCCACAGGACACACATAGGGCCAGGGACCACCTCCCTCTGCTGTCCACCGAGGGAGAGTCACACAGCCACATTGTCCTGCATTGTCACTGGATGACATCACCAACTGATTTATAACACTGGCTCAGAAAAGGATTCTTTGTGTCCATACAATACGCCTCTAAATGTATGACACCCCATTAATTGGCGTGCTCACTGAGTATTTGCATAGACGGATTGGTAATGATTAAACATACGGCCCCCCTCCTGCTATACTGATCGGTCAGGATAGACACGGATGCGCTCCTGATGCAGTTGGTTGAGTAACAGCGGCATTTATGTGCTTAGTGTCATCAGCTGCCTGAAATATTGCCTGTGCATAAATATGCTTCCACTACTGGCAACTTGACAAGTATTTCCGAGTAACTTTGAATGCCAGCCTCGAGCTATGCATGTCCAAGCATTATTTGAAGAAACCAAATTCAACATTCAGGCTTTTTCCGAGTACTTTCCCAATGCCTCACATATTATTCCATAACCACAACATGACTGTCTAGTCCTAGCAGTCATTAATTGTTACAACAATAAGATTCCCTTAAGCTTAGGAATACAAACAAGATGTATCTGTGTCTGTTTCTCTGAACATGTGACAGAGGCCCGGCAGGGGGCAGCAGGAGGCAGTGTGGATTTGACAGTATTCAACGAGAAGCACACAACTGACACTCATGAAACCCACCCAATACCACTGTGCGCGCTCTCAAACATACGACACACACGCACACACACAAGCTCAAACGACTGGCTCCATTCCATACTGCCGGCACACTCAAACGTGGTTTCACATAATGATGCAGCTTCAGGGCAGTAAAACCTTCTGCTTCATCCACATCTACACCCTCATCTGCTGGTGTTGCCTGGACTGGCATGGCTATAACAATTACAGACAGCCTGGCTTCTCTGTTTCTTTGAAAGAATTCCAGAATGGTTATGAAGCATTAAAAATCAGCAGTAATAGCCACTTTTCAATGTTCAACAAAGGCTAGAAATTAAGTTAAGGGCAAAAATGCACCTGTATTTTATAATATTCTAGGCTTGCTATGTTTTGAGTGACACCGCAATGACCTAGCGGTCAAATATCTGTATTCGCCCTCTCAAGTCAGTGTTGAATGTGATGAAAAAATCAAATAAAAACGAAATAAAAAGGAGTTAATACTGGATGTTGAGTATAGGGCTTAGGGATAATGGCACATTTAATTAATAGAAATTCACATAATACATTATTCAGATAGACCCCTACACTCTAAAAAATTATTCAGTGGCTTAGTAAATATCACAGTAGGCTAGCCTAATAATTAACTTTATTGACTTAATAAAATCGCTGAATATCATTTACTTGATTGTTTGAGTTAAACATACCAAAATAATTGACTAAAAATCCAACAGTTAATTTTGTCTAAAATTTACAGTTATATTTAGTTTTTTTCACTAAAAGAATTTAGTATTTGACTAACCAAGTATTTATTTATAATACACTTAATATACGGACTTTCTATCAAATTAAGTTGATAATTAACTGATCTGTTTCAAGAACCACAAATATTACTTCATTCAAATCAATAGTATTCATATATTTAACACACTCTTAAGAAATTGAAAATGAAACTCAATTAAAACAATGCCCCCCCCGAACCCAACCCCAAAAAATGTAGAAGGCTAAATCATAGTAAAAGTTTTTAGAGTGTAGTTGCTGATGTGATAATCATTAATGAATGGTTAAGTTCTTCTTGAGTGAAACATTAACTCATGATTATCTGTGCTGTGCATTAGTTAAGTCTGAACAAATATAGTGCACTCGTGTTGTGAAGTGTTCCTGACAATAGAGCTTGTTTTGTTATATACTTTTTACTTTTTTTATGTTATTTGTTATTATGGTTTTTTTCATGTTATATATATATAAACACTCTGATAAATGAAATTTAACAAATGCCAGGGGACAAACATTGACACTTAAATAAAACAGTGCTACTGGAATCTCTATATCATTATTGCTAATAATTTGTAGAATATCCTAAAATCAGACAAGAGTTAGAAAAGCTAGATGGAGTTTGAATCAAATAAGAAAGCATAATGTTTCCTCTCACTATACTTCCAGTAAATCTACTGTCTTTTAAATCTACCACACACAGAACCAGATGCAGGCTCCAATGTTGGCACATTCTCCTCCATTTGGCTGTTGCGTCTTCCTCCATGCTCTAGAATGGTGCTATAAAAGAGGTCTATATCCTATTCTCATCTTGCTCAGAAATCTAGTCACCCCACAACCGTCACTCATTTTGGAGAAGCCCTCCCAATGACTGTTCAGCATTAAATCCCACCCACTCTTATCTTCCAGGCAATTCTCCTGCTGTGGTGCCAAATCCCTTCTTGCTCAGCCCAGCCCTGGGACCACAAGAGTTTTTCCCACCTTTTATGGGATCAACCCCTTATTTACCCAGTTATTTATTTAGAGATGCTTCCGGCCTCGGGCTTGGCAGCATCAACTTATTAATTCTTCTGAGCAACTGAGGCGGGTACATGATATCCTCTTTCTTTAGGCGAAGCCAGATCCCTGTCAGACAAAGTAAACCGTGCCTTGAGAGCCCAAAGACTCAAATCCAACTGCTGCCCGCTGAAAAGTGCTATTGACATTAATCTACAAAATTATGCAATTTTACAAAGGAAAATGGTGTCCCTTCTTTAGTGTATGACAGATTAGGATTTCAATCGAATCAAATGTAAATATCCATTTCATTTGAATATACAAAGCCAGAATGTGCCTTCAATAATATCAAATCCTGTTATTAGAACAGTGGCAAAGTTATATTGTCTACGTTATAAATGTTTGGAAAAACCACAAAACTAAGGTTTTGATTCAACTATTTGCAAACAGTCCATTGTGGGTTTGCTTATCATGTACAGTAAGTAAATATTAAACATTGGGAGATGTGCATTAAGAGGATGGGCCCAATGGCTGTGCATTTTGGCTACTCGACCAAGCATATATTTTATTTATAGAGGACATTTTACCGTCAAAACAGAGATTCGAACAGGTTCATTAGCTCTGACAGCCAGTGTCTCGTGGTGTTGAAATATCCCCTTCTGCCACTCAGGCCCTTCACCTTAAAGGTGCCGCTGCGATGAGTGTCGATGCGCTCCCACATCCCTGACAACCACTGCACAGCCCTTTATCAAGTGTGAGTTGACAAGGTGCCATCTGACACAAAAGGAGATGCAGAGGGCTAATCATTCATTCTTTCCACACAGGCAGTTATAGGGCTCTCAATTCCACACACATCATCTTCCCTGAAGCCCTCTGCATCCCCTCTGGGTCTTTCTCATACCCACTGGTTTCAGACTGGCTGCTACCGGCTGTGACGAGACTGCTGGTGGTAAGGTGGGCTGGGAGGTTGGGGGTGGAGGAACAGCTGCAGTCACAGGACAAACAGAAGCTAGAGGACGCTGGTCTACCCTGACCACAACCAGACACCACCAAAAGCAGTGCCAGAAAAGACAACTGGCATCACATCACAAGAGCCTAGCTACTGTTATCTGATGCAGTGGGAACAAAACCTATTAACATGTAAAAATATCACAATGTTGCAGATATTGACTAATATTATTCAGGCTAACTGCTAACACCAGTTTTATTCAAGCTAAGACTGGGAAGGAAGCACTTGCTAAAAAAGAAGTACACTTAAAAACATACTTTTAAAAAGAGTGCTTATTAGGCTATAATATACTTTACATGTGCTTTAGTATGTTAAGCAACCCATCAAAATAAGTGTTCTCCTTTAGGATATAATAAAATGATGCGTGGAAAAGAAACTGTCGGCAGTCTTGGTGAGTTTGATTCATAGATATAGTTTGTGTGTTGTTATATTAATTATATGTAAGTTTATCACTGCTGCAGTTAATATAACAGTTTCCCCAACAATATGTTGATTAGGTACAAGAAAATTGATTATTTGTCAAATTCGAATGACGTTTTAGTAATTTTTGACAGTATGAGTGAGTTTAATTTGTTGATAGATCGATCGTTAATCGATTGTTTAATGCACTGAGCACTGCTTTGGTTAATACAACTCAAACAGCAGAATGCTACTTTTAAGTCTTTTAAAGGGTTAGTTCACCTCAAAAAGAAAATTTCCCGATAATTTAATCACCCCAATGCCATCCAAGATGTTCATGTCTTTCTTTCTTCAGTGGAAAAGAAATTAAGTTTTTTGAGGAAAACATTTCAGGATTTTTCTCCTCACTATGGACTTCAACAGTAACCAAATTGTTAAAGTCCAATTAGTCTCAGCCTCAGACGTCACGCCCACGGAACGTTGGCTAAACGTCTGATGCATATGGTACACTTAACTGGAAACACTTCAGGAATGTCGAAGTCGTCATCTGATTGGTTGAATTTTATCGGATTTCTGGGGGGCGCGAGTGTCGCGTTTATTTTCGGTCCGCCGGGAAACAAAGCGCAGACGTGTGATTGCGGAAGAAAAACTGTTGTGTTTACATGAGTGACAATGAGCATTTATCAAGATCAGCTAAACGTAGAATTCTCAAAAGTATGCGAGGTTCACGGGAAAGACTCTTTAAGTTTTCTTCTCCTTCTTTGATTTTCTATGCTGACTGACTTGTTGCACGCAGGTCTGTTGTTGTGGGGACATTTCCACGCACCGAAACGTGACGCTGAACGAAACGAACTGTAATTGGTTGTTTTACATGTCAGTAAAACGGCCTTATGGGCGGGCCTTTGCTAAAGAAAGCTGCTATGAATTCCAGACCTTCAGCCGTCAGTCTGAAGGTCTGGCTACGCGAGACTAAAGTCCAATTCAATGCAGTTTCAAAGGGCTTTGAAGTGCTTCAAACGGCTCTGCACGATCCCAGCTGAGGAATAGGTGCTTATCTAGCGAAACAATCGGTCATTTTCAAAAAATAAATACAAATGTATATACATTTTAACCACAACTGTTCGTCTTGTGCTGGTCTGCGACTCGCCAGGCATTACGTCATCACATTGGAAAGGTCACGCTCGACATAGGCGGAAGTACCGCCCCATTGTTTTAAACATCCAGGATACGCACACGAAAGGACCATTTTAAACAATAAACTGCCACAAAGACATAAATATGTCATTCAACATACAATAAAATTTGAATGATCCTCCTTCTCCACACTTGTAAACAATGGGGCGGTACTTCCGCCTATGTCCAGAGTGACCTTTCCAACGTGATTACGTAATGCATGGAGCGTCGCGGACCAGCACAAGACGAACAATTGTGGTTAAAAAGTATATACGGGTATTTCTACCCGTAATTCGGCGTAATTCTATTAAAAACCAATTCAATCTAATACATTTTAGCACCACTAATTAGTATAAACAAAAACAAGCCTAGACTTATTTTATGGCTGCTCTTACTAATGATTTTAACACATTTTATTGGTGTTTTGTGGTACAATATCTGTTTTGGTGTTGTCTGCCACCAGAGTTTTCACATGTCGTGCCATATCTCAAACATTATTTATCACAAATTAATAAAAAAAAAATATGCATATGAATTAAATGTTACCTGAACTAATAAACATGCACAGATTAAGCATATATATGCATTTTGTACTTTATTTTGCTTAATTTCTACCTGTCCCATGGTTTTTTCATCAAAAGTTTATTTGGTAGCCATGGTAACATAATAGCATAGTGGAGCACATGGATTTCAAGCTGCAAGACTGATGCCTTGATGTCCAGAAAAGTAATAAATCTACTCTTTATTCTTTGTGTTGGGCATGTACACTTATTATGCGTCATTACCATATGCGTTGTATTTCTGTATTTTTAAACATTTTTGGATTATTTTTATCACTTTATTAGTTAAAATGGTGTACATTACATATAGAAAGCTAGCTACACTTGCTTAGTCATCATCTTTGCTAGCAAGGCTAGTTTTTTGAGTAAATTGTCATTCCCAGCACAGTCATTACCAGCACATTACAGCTTGTGCTGGTAATGACAGGTTGTGGTGGTGATGACGGCAGATACACACAGTTCCTGTTTGGTCTTCCATAATCAGATTAAACTATGTTTTGATGTTTAAACCGATTAATAGCTGGTGTTTTTTTTTTTTTTTTTGGTCTGAAGTCACTTAGGCTCTTAAATTACAATAGGTTATGATCAGTGATTTGTCATCACCGCAACAAACTGTCATTACCAGAACTGCAATGTCATCACCATCACCATACATATTTTTGCCAATAAATTATGTATAAATTACAAAAACATCATACAATTATATATTTCTGACAAAGTATTAAAAAAGTTCTGATATACCATTCACTTAAAATAAGCTTATATTTCAAGCCAGGGTAGATTGATGAATCAGAAATGTAGATACTTAAATGACTATAATTCATCTTGCAAGTAAAAATCAACAATCCCATTAAGTTCAAGATAAAATAGATTCCATGTGAAACCACAAAACGTTTTAAAAGCACTGATTTATCATTTAAGTTTTATTTTTTGTATACATTCGATGATGTGATGGTAATGACACTTGACAGTTAAAAAATGGCAAAAAAATCATAAATTCCCTTATCGTATGGTCTCAACCAAGCTCATAATGTTGTACCTGACTTAAGGACTGATAATTTTATGTATAGGCCTACCAATTAGTCAAATTTGGGCAAAATTGCAGCAACCCAATTTGGCCCTTAATCTGAGAAATGCCCATACATTTTTATTTATTTTTTGAAAATGACTGATTGTTTCGCTAGATAAGACCCTATTCCTCAGCTGGGATCGTGCAAAGCAGTTTGAAGCACTTCAAAGCCCTTTGAAACTGCATTGAATTGGACTTCAACAATTTGGTTACCGTTGAAGTCCATTGTGAGGAGAAAAATCCTGAAATGTTTTCCTCAAAAAACTTAATTTCTTTTCCACTGAAGAAAGAAAGACATGAACATCTTGGATGGCATTGGGGTGAGTAAATTACCAGGATATTTTTATTTTGAGGTGAACTAATCCATCTAGTCGAATTCCTAGTCCATTTAGAATGATATCTTAAATTAAGATATCAGGTGTGTTCGACATCGGCTGCGGCAGAGGCTGGATGTAACCGATCGGCGAGAGTTGCCGCGTGCAGGCGGGGAGGAGCTGCAAACGGAGACGTGAAGTCGGACACTTTCTGGTTCCCGTAGTGACCGCTCACGTGGTGTTTGCATACTTTACCACAGCTGAAGTGAAATAAATGCAATATTTGCCAAATACACAGATATTTCAGACACATTTTCATTCAATACTTTACTGCTTCATACAGCATCTGTTTGAACAAGAATAAAGTTCAAAATAAGCCTATATCAATGAAGTGGAGTCAAAGTTTTTTAATAAGTTTTATTTTGATAAAACAATAGAACATCGCGACTACATGAAAAGACTGTTTACTGTTATAAAAAACTGATTTGTGAGCTTTAGTGGAACTAAAGGTGTGAGAATAAACACGAAAAGCACGTGATTGTTATCATGAGGTGAATCCGGCGAATCGTGGAACAGTTGTGTCGTCATCAGAGCTTGTGCAGCTGCTCTTGAGAAGCTGCGCTGGCTGAGTCCTCCGGCTACTCTCGAAACGCTCTCGCGGTACTTTGATGGCATACGTCACAGTCATGTGGCGTCGGCGCTGCATCAAGTCGGACAAAATTTCTAACCGGCATGCACTGTTTCAAGTCAGCCGCCGATCGGTCTGCGCAGAGCTGCATGAAGTAGAGGTCTGCACGGGCTTTAAACTGAAGCCCGAACCCGGCCCGTACCCGCGATCATTTAACCTGACCCGACCCGACAATTACATTTACATATTAAGCGCGAACCCGACCCGAACCCGAGGTCCATTCTGTTTCTCACAGCAAATAGCATTTTTGCAATATGCTATGTTGTATTTAATGATTGCTTGACATATTAAACAAATACATGTAGGCGCAGCGGCCCTATCAGCAGGCAGCACAGCAGTAAGAGAAAAAACTTACCAATTACGTAACTTTGCTGTGGTCGAACACGTGTAACAGTCACAAATTTCTCTGGAACTCAAACTTTAAACTTTAAAAAGTTCAGGCACTGTTGCAAAACTATTTACACAAACATCCTTCTCAGTATGAGTTATGAAGGAAGAGAACGGCATCGACAGTTGATGATTTCAGCGCCGTCCTCCTCTGATTGAAAGTTAGTCCAGCTGCACTGAAGTTCCTCTCGCTGCTGCTGCTACTTGCAGGGATGCTGAGGATACTACGGGCCAGTTTTGACAGTAAGGGGAAAACACCGCTGTTGTTTTTCCACCAACCCAAGAGATCCTGCTTTTCTTCCATGTCGTGGTTGCGGCTGGAGTATTGCGTAACTTCATCTGCGGTTTCACCGAGGGGCACGTTCACCCACTCCTCAAACTCTGCCACTATCTTGCTTCTTTTAGTGACCGGTTCAGCCACGCGTTCAGCTGGCTCGTTGCCTGTGGTAAAGCTAGCTATCCGAAGCCTGGCTTCTTGCTGGATATCCTCTCTGTCAGGGAGAGACAGCATGCGGAGCTGACAGAACTTTGGCCAAAGGAATATGGCAAGCTTATGTAGTGTCTGGATTTTGATTTTACGGTTCAGCCATTCAAGATGCCGCTCACGAATGATGGCCTGATGAGGACTGTCTGATGCCACAGGTCTGCAGTGGCGCTTAACCCTCTCGTGCCACAAAACAACCAGGTTAAGTGTGGGGTACTGGTCACCCTCTAGTTCCCTCTGAGCCTCGTAAAATGGGCGAAGAAATTCCAGCAGGAACTCCAAGACATCTGGAGATATTTCGTCGATTTTTGCTGTCATACGCCAATACAGCTTTGCAAGCTCTACACTGCACGTAACCACTGGGCTCTTTACTGGTTGAAACGACAAGATCATAATGCTTCCAGATTGCAGCTTTTCCTGCATCATTTGGAACTGTCATAAGTTTTCCCTCAGAAATGTTTTGCTTTATCAGACTCATGGTTTGCTTATTGTCGTCTGCTGTCTGTCTGTTTTGTGACTGAAATAGCGCGCGAGAGCGGTAGCACATGCGCAAAACAGTTTTGTGATATAAATGATATGATAAAATAAAACAAATAATTAAAAAAATATATATATTTATATATATATATATATATATATATATATATATATATATATATATATATATATATATATATATCATTATCATTATCATTATATTTGAGAGAGAGAGCCTGTGTGTCTGACTGTGTGTATGCACAAATTGCACATCTGCGCACGTATGTACTTTCTCTCTCTCGCGTGCCGGTCACCACAACACAGCAAGCATGCAGGCAAAGCACACGGCACGCAAACTATATATAACCTATTTAGTTTTTCTGAGTTAAACCCGAACCCGACCCGAACCCGAGGCTGTTCATTAAACATTAACCCGAACCCGACCCGAAACCCGCACATTTTTCGGGACCCGTCGGGCTCGGGTCGGGTAGCAGACCTCTAGCATGAAGTCAAACACACCTATCGTCTGCCAGCCGAGTTGAAAAATCTGAACTTCTGCGTCAGTTCGCGCTGTGTTAACCAATCAGGAGCCTGCTGTTGCTGTCACATGGTGAAGTGACGGGATAAACGGGGTCAGGTTCGCTCTTTTCAGTTATGTTTATATGTTTGGCCTCAATAACTTATTTGATATGTTTGGCCTCAATAAATTATTTTGAAATATGACATGGTGTGGTTCTAATGCACAACATAGCAAATATTTTATCACATTAAAACTTGATTTCAATATATGAGACATTTTTTCTGTGTCTAATCTAGATTATATGAAACATTATTCAAATGTAAAGACAACCAACATGCTACTTTAGTGCATATAATATAGTTCGTGTCTGGACAGTGTTGTGTGAGGGGGAAAAAATCACAGGACAGGTTAATCACTTTCGGAGAGATGGAGACTGGCTCCATTTCTCATCGAAACAAAAATAAATGACAGATTAGGTGGGTGAGGGCGAGGCTGATCCTCGCTCCGATGCGGGAGAATAGGTCATCAAACTGGACGCGGGACAGGCGGAAGTACTGCTGAAAGCGGCCGTCATCCAGGCACAGCTCCTGGAGCTGAAACTCGGTGAAATGGTGAAACTCGCCAAACCTCCTTTGCCTCCGAAGGGTCTGGTGGACCCAAATACGGCGACGATGATCCCTACGCCGCTGTTCTGCTCTCCAGAGCAAATACAGAGCGGTGACTCTCTCAATGAATGCTCGATCAACATTAGCCATCTTGTAAAAAGATGCCCGCCAAAAGATTTCGCCTCCCATGCGCGTAAATTTCGCTTCAAACTTTTGTTTTTTCTTACGCGCGTCAAGAGTGAAATTGATTGGATGGATTCAAAGTGTTCAAGCGTATAGACCCCTTTTCAGTTGGTAAACATGGTGACGTTTTTCTGTGGGCGGAGCTTAGGTGGAGGCAGAACGATCCCTCTGGTCGCTTCACTAACGTTAGTTGGCAAGTTTTGTTAGCTTGTTTTTTAACAATGACTGGAGAAAATCCGATTTTATCTTAATGTGCAAGGTCACTCAGTGTCCAGGACCGCGATTGTTATTTGCAAAAGTTAATTTTAACGGACGGAACCAGATTGGTTGACCCGTAATGTTACACGCTCACTCAATGCATGGACGATCTGACAGGATTAACGTTAACGCTACCTCTGGTTGAGTGGCCTGACTTCTACACCTATCCGATAGAGAAACCGAGTGTAAAGAGAAACTGAGGGCATATAAATCTTTAGATGCCTGTAACTATTTGCTGAATGGTCATGTACAAGACTTGTGTGGTAAGATCCGCAGTTCAGCCGAGCCAGCGCCGAGAAGACGACAATGTAAAGAGTGACATTACGGTGCAATGTTAATGATGTGAATATTTTCTAGGAATAAAAATTCCTTATTATGTAGCCGAATCTGTGCTGGTTTGTATTGGCCGCCTCTAGTTGTCCGTTTGTTTTGCCTCCAGCTAGCGCCGTGTCGTAACTGTGACGTCGGCGCAAAAGGGGTCTATAACTAGACGCCGTAGGCGCAAATTTGATGCGCTATTCGCGTCTGGTGTGAACGCACAGTAAGGCAGGCAAAGACATTTTTCAAGTCGAGTTTGCACGCCACTGCACATTACACACACATTACCGCGGGATGGTGGGTGTTAATTTCATAAACTGTGGTCGATGTTAGCTTATTTAATGTAGCCTATAAATTAATGTATATGTCCAAAAAATGGATAATGTCATACTTTGTAGTAGAGCTATCATAAAATGTAATAATCTGTTTGGTTGCAAAATGTATTGAATGCATTTTGTTTAAAAAACAGCTTACATATTGTGTAAGGTCCCGAGGCAGGTGCATATAACGGTGACGGGTCGAGTGGCAGGCGCCTATATCCGTGATGGTTGAGTGGAAGGCGCATATAACGGTGACGGGTCGAGTGGCAGATGCGTATATCCGTGATTGGTCGAGTGGCAGGCGCATATAACGGTGACGGGTCGAGTCGCAGGCCCGTATATCCTTGACGGGTCAAGTGGCAGGCGCATATATATGGTGACAGTTCGAGTGGCAGCTGTCCCTAGCAGTGACAGGTTGACTGACAGGTTGAGTGGCAGCTGCCCCTACCACGCAAAGATTTTACCCCTACTGGGTGTCTTTGTGTTGACTACTGTATCTTAACTCCTTGACACACTGAGATGACAAAATAACAAAAGAATGATTCAGACAGATATGTTTTAATAAATGTAATAGAAAAATGAATGTTGGATGTCTACTCTTTACAACATGCATTACCTTTCCATTGAAGGCCAGCTGTATCCTCCTGAGGCATAGCCTTATTCATGGCTAGTGTTAGCATATTTTGCAAATGATATTTGATTCTGTAACCTTCTTGTTCTACAGATTAGTGATGAGAGTGATCATCCGTGACAGGTCCAGTGGCAGGTGTGTATATCCGTGGCAGGTCAAGTGGCAGCTGTCCCTAGTGGTGGCGGGTCCAGTGGCGGTTCGAGTGGCAGCTTTCCCTAGTGGTAGGCGCATATAACGGTGATGGGTTGAGTAGCAGCTGCCCCTAGCGGTGACAAGTCAAGTGGCAGGCGCATATAACGCTAGTGGTGGACCCTAGTGGTGACGGGTCGATTGGCAGGTGCCTCTAGTGGTGGGGGGTCGAGTGGCAGTTGCCCCAGTAATGACGGGTCGAGTGGCAGGTGCTCCTAGTGGTGACGGGGCGAGTGGCAGCTGCCCCTAGTGGTGGCGGGTCAAGTGGCAGGTCGAGTGGCAGGTACCCCTAGTGGTGGTGGGTCGAGTGGCAGCTGCCCCTAGTAGTGACGGGTCGAGTGGCAGGTGCCCCTAGTGGTGGCGGGTCGAGTTGCAGGTGCCCCTAGTGGTGATGGGTCGAGTCGCAGCTGCCCCTAGCGGTGTGGCAGGCGCATATATCAGTCATATCCATATATATCCGAACAAGTATTGAACCTACTTGTTCTACAGATTAATGATAAGAATGATAATTAATGATAATGATATATCCGTGATGGGTCGAGTGGCAGGCGCGTATATCTTTGATGGGTCGTGTGGCAGGTGCGTATATCTGTGTTCTGTGTATATCTGTGTTCAGTAACAGCCGCATATGACGGTGATGGGTCGAGTGACAGCTGCTAGCGGTGACAGGTCAAGAGGCAGGCGCATATAATGGTGACGGGTCGAGTGGCAGCTGCCCCTAGCGGTGACAGGTTGATTGACAAGGTTCATAGGTTTACTTGTTCTACAGGCGTGTATATCCGTGACGGGTCGTGTGGCAGGTGCGTATATCTGTGATGGATCAAGTGGCAGGCGCGCTTGATCCCTACTGGGTGTGTGTGTTGACTACTTGTGGAGCAGGCACGACGTGAACAGTCTCTTGTGGGGCAAGCACGACGTGACCAGTCTCTTGTGTGGCAGGCACGACGTGAACATTCTCTTGTGCGGCAGGCACGACGTGAACAGTCTCTTGTGGGGCAGGCACGACGTGACCAGTCTCTTGTGCGGCAGGCACGACGTGAAATGCAGGCTCGGCAGGACTGACGTGAAGTGCAGGCTCAGCAGGACTGACGTGAAGCAGCTCAGGCCATGCTCGGCAGGACTGACGTGAAGCAGGCATGTGAAGATCAGGCATGATGTGAAGATCAGGCATGACGTGAAGATCAGGCTGAACAGGCATGACATGGAGATCAGGCTGAACAGGCATGACGTGAAGATCAGGCTGAACAGGTATGACGTGAAGATCAGGCATAACGTGAAGATCAGGCGGAACAGGCATGATGTGAAGGTCAGAAGATCAGGCGTGACGTGAAGATAGGCTGGGCAGACGTGACGTGAAGATCAGGCTGGTCAGGCGTGACGTGAAGAGACTCAGGCTTGGCAGGCATGACGCGAAGAGGCTCAGACTTGGCAGGCATGACGTGACGAGACTCAGGCTTGGCAGGCATGACGCAAAGAGGCTCAGGCGCAGAATTAGGCGTAGTCGCTTACTTGGCCGGAGATTACACTTTAATGCTGCCTTATATTTTATTCGCTCTTTTTGCCCGTATTGGAGCCATCTTCAGTAGTGAACGCGCCATATTTCATACGGATTACATAATTTGAGAGTAGCCTATTTCTTTTCGTTTTGAATTGTTTCGTTTAAAAGTAGGCTAGACATTTCTACCTTTCTAGATATATTTATCATGCCTGTGAGAAACGTGCAATGCAAAAATGTCATGATTTTTGCTATAGGCCTATATGTCTGCTATATTTGCTTCTTATTTATCCAGGAAATTGGTTGATCAAACATTGATTAAAATTAAGATACAATTTATTAAAAACAAAATTCACTTTAAAGAAAGGCTTTATAAAAAACGTCTCTGGTTACTTGCGTAACTTATGTTCTCTGAATAGGTAACGAGACGCTGCGTAGCTTTAAGACGCAGTGGGAACGCCCTCTGGGTGTGCCGATTGTCTGAAGCCCTTATACAATCACGTCAATTCATTGGGTGATGGCGCGGGCACAGCCCAGACGCTCTTATGTCGTAACATTATATACACGCGCGCCATCTGCTCCTCAGATTTCTCTGCCGAAAAAGAAAACTTGGCGAACGCAGCGTCTCGTTCCCTATTCAGAGAACATAGGTTACGCAAGTAACCAGAGACGTTCTCTTTCATAGGTTCACTCAACGCTGCGTAGCTTTAAGACGCAGAAGAAGAGGCTCTCGCACTTGCGATGGTTTTCTGAACATCAGCTGGGAGACCAAAGCTTAAAGCTAGCGGTCTCTGATGGGCCAACCGTACAACTTCCAAATGTCGAGGCGAGGATGCCATATCCTGCCCTGAAGTTGGGAAAGTAGATCCTCCCTGACCGGGATCTGCCAGGCAGAGGATTCCAGCAGAGGAATGAGCTCCGAAAACCATGGCTGGGACGGCCAGAATGGGGCTATAAGAAGGAGGCGGACTCCACTCTCACTCACTCTGGACAGAACCACATAATGGGCGGGAAGGCATAGAGTTTCCGCATCGGCCACAGGTGGGCGAATGCATCTATCCCCAACGGAGCTGGTGGACTCAGGGAGAACTAGAGCGGGCATTGGGACGACTCCTGAGATGCAAAGAGGTCCACTTCCGCTTTCCCGAACACCTCCCAGATCAGGGCCACCATCCGTCTGGCGTTTCAACATCCATTCCCCTGACCTGAGCTTCTGCCTCGACAGGAAATCAGCTGCGAGGTTCAGAATCCCCGGAACATGAACTGCCCTCAGAGAGAGGAACTTGTTCTGGGACCACAGGAAGAGGTGCCTGTCCAGACGCGCATGCCTGTCCAGGGTGTGTGACTGTGAACCCCCCTGCCGGTTTACATGGGACACTACCGCCATATTGTCTGTTCTGACAATGACATGGTGTCCTTTGAGAAAAGGGAGAAAGTGATGCAGAGCCAGGAAGACGGCTCTCAGCTCCAAGCTGTTTATGTGCCAAGAGAGGGTCTCGCCAGTCCAGATCCCACATGCTGGTCTGCCTTCGAAAACCGCTCCCCAGCCGGTCAGAGAGACATCCGTCGTAATCATCTGGTGACGGAATACCGCTCCCATGCTGACCCCTTTCCGAAGGAAGAGGGGGTCCCGCCAAATTGACAGGGTGCAGATGCAACTGCGCAGCACCTTCAATAGGCAAAGGGCTGGACTCGTGGGCCGAGCACCTGAGAGCTTCATCCACCACAGAAAAGGTCTCATGTGGAGCAGACCTAGGGGTAGCACGGGGGAGGCTGTGGCCATGAGGCCCAGAAGCCTGCAGCAAGTGCCCACAGAAACATGATGGCCTAACATGAAGTGGGCCAAACATGTCACCAGTCTGAAAATCCGTGCAGGAGCCAAGCGGGCCTCCATAAGAACGGAATCCATGTGCAACCCCAAGAAAACTGTGTGTTGAGCTGGGGTAAGTCCGTATTTAACCTCAAACCGAGAGACTGAATATGACGAAGGACAAGGTCCCTGTGGTGAGTCACTAACTCCCTGGAGTGGGCTAAAATGAGCCAATCGTCCAGGTTATTGAGAATTCGGATGCCCTGGAGCCGCAACGGGGCAAGAGCAGCATCCATACACTTCGTGACCGTCCTCGGTGCTAGAGCGAGGCCAAAGAGAAGGACCCTGTATTGGTACTGGTATTGGTATTTGAGATATGATAGCTTTCAGCGTCAACATCTTGAATTTTCCTTTGTAAAGGGAGAAATTTAGTCGGCGGAGGTCTAGTATGGGTCGCAGGCCGCCACCCTTCTTCGGGACTAGGAAATAACGGCTGTAGAAGCCTTGCTCGATTTCCCCCAAGGGAACCTCCTCTATCGCCCCTTTGAGTAGAAGGGACGAAATCTCCTGCTGTAGAACAGAAGCCTCTGCGGCGCTGTCGACTACAGTAGGAAAGTCCCCGTTGAAGCAGGGGGGGTTGCGACAAAACTGAAGCGTGTAGCCGAGTCGAACTGTGCGAAGGATCCAAGGCGATACCCCTGGTAGGCACTCCCATTCTTGAAAGAAAGGTGATAGAGGAAGCGGAGATACATGAGTCAGGGTGTCGCGCTGATTCCCGTGGGGTGGAGTGGTTGTACGTGGAGGAGAGCACTTGGCGTCCTGACACGTGATGGGAGGTATCACTGCCTGGATCAGAGTGACTGGGTCTGCCTGCTCCCGAGGAAAACGAAATGTGCCTCAGAGGATGCGATCGGCAGGTATAGAATGCGTCGGGGGTGAGGGGAGAGAGCAAAATGCGTCTCCTTCCTCCCGCGCAGGACTGAGTGAAAAGTGTGAAATAGGGACTGCACTTCGAAACACGCTGGGTTGCGAAGGTGACAGGGTAGGAAAACGAGAGCGGGATAGAGGCGGGCAGAAACGCTTGCGCGGTCTGTCCCAACCTCTTAGATGGAGTGGAGCTCTCCTTTTTCTGACCAGAGGGTCAGGAACGGCTCGAGAAAGCTGGAGCGGCCGGTTTGTTGGACCACTTCAACCGCCTATGAGGTCGCTGGCAGGAAAATTGGCGGCCACGGGCTCCCCAAACCGCGGTTGTTGGGGGATGAGCCGGGTCACTCCTCCTAGTAGGGAACTCAGCTCTATGAGAGGGACGATCTCTGGGTTGAGAAGGGGAGGGGGTTGGATGATTCCCTAACCCTCCTAGGCATAAACTGCTTAAATGCAGCTGACTGAGACTTAGTAGCTCGGAATTTCTCAACCACCGTGTTGACCGCCTCCCCAAACAGACCAGACTGTGAAATAGGGGTGTCTAGGAGAAAAACTTTCTCCTTGTCGCGGATCTCCGTGAGATTGAGCCATAAATGACGCTCCGCGGCAACCGCACCCACCATAGAACGGCCTACAGCGCGTGCGGTGTGCTTGATGGCTCTTAGGGCCAGATTGGTGGCTTTACGCAGCTCTTTGACAGCTTCAGGAGTCACTCCATTTCCCTTGTCCCTTGGCCGGAAGAATGGCCATAGTGTGTAGGGCCATGCCTGCCTGACCAGCTGCCATGTATGGTTTCCCAATAAGGGAGGAAGAAGGTCTACATGCTTTAGAAGGAAGGAGGGGACGCGACTTCCAAGACGGCGCAGACTTCGGAGCTAGGTGATTAGCTAACGTGTCTCGACCGCTGGAATGGCGGAATAACCCTGCTCCACAGAACCAACGAGGTTGATGAAGTCAGCGGTTGCCGCATTAGTCAATCGGAGAATCAGGCAGCTGTAACATAGTGAGAGATCTGGTGGCTGGCGCGCCACGAGACGTGCTCCATTACGGGACAAAAGAGCTAATAAAATATAAGATAAGATGACAAAAGGGTAAATAAGAACAGGATTGCACTGTCTGTGTGTTTTCGTGTATCAATTAGAGTATCTGGGAGATGAAAACAGTGAAAATATCTTAGAGGTCGAATGGCGGTTGGCGGGTTGAGTGGCAGGTCAAGTGGCGGGTCAAGTGGCGGGGCGGGTCAAGTGGCGGGTCGAGTGGCAGCTGCCCCTAGTGGTGGCGGGTAAAGTGGCAGGTCGAGTGGCGGGTGGCGGGTCGAGTGGCAGGTCAAGTGGCAGGTCGAGTGGCGGGTGGCGGGTCGAGTGGCAGGTCGAGTGGCAGGTCAAGTGGCGGGTCAAGTGGCAGGTCGAGTGGTGGGTCAAGTGGCATATTTATATTTTATTCGCTCTTTTAGTCCAAATGGAGTGCGCGTCACGTCACCTATTAGCGTCGCGCCTGCCACAAGATCTCTCACTGTTTACATGAACCAGACACTCCGATGAGAGCACATAAAGTGCAATCCATCTCGTATTTACCTTTTTGTCATCTTATCTTATATTTTATTCGCTTTTTTTGCCCGTATTGGAGCCATCTTCAGTAGTGAACGCGCCGAGAGAAATGCTCATTTCATACGGATTACATAATCTGACAGTAGCCTATATCTTTTCGTTTTGAATTGTTTCGTTTAAAAGTAGGCTAGACATTTCTACCTTTCTAGATATATTTCTCATCCCTGTGAGAAACGTGCAATGCAAAAATGTCATGATTTTATTGGCCTATATGTCTGCTATATTTGCTTCTTATTTATTAAATCCAGGGAAATGGTTGATCAAACATTGATTAAAATTAAGATACAATTTATTAAAAATGAAATTCACTTTAAAGAACGGCTTTATAAAAAACAAAACTTAACCCTTTAGAACCTTAAGTTAAAATAGGGTTTTTCACATATTTAGATTTTTTGACTGTAAAATTCTAAAACAATGTGCTATCTTCATGTGCAAGGTGTCATCTTTTTCAGAAAAAGATTAGCTTTCAACAAATTACAATTATTGACCATTATTGTGTGTGGTGAATTTGTAAAGAGAATTTAAAGACAAAAAAAAAAAAAAAAAAACGAGAATACATTTTCTGATTTTTATTTAGAAAAAAACCCAGAAAAATCCCGAACGAAAGAAACTAACACTTTAAAGTTGAAAAATGAAGTATAATACATCTATGCAAGTCTTTTTTGTGACATTGGGTTGCACAGTTTTCATTTAGGACACTTTTTTTCATAAAAAAGTCAATTTAAGAGCCACGAGACGGGCTCCAATACGGGCAAAAAAGAGCGAATAAAATATAAGATAAGATGACAAATAGATAAATAAGAGCAGGATTGCACTGTCTATTTGCACATGTGCATCAATCGGAGTGTCTGGTAGATGAAAACAGTGAGAGATCATGTGGCTGGCGCGACGCTTAGTAAGAGCCACGAGACGCGCCTCAATATGGCCAAAAGGAGCGAATAAGATAAGATGACAAATAGGTAAATAAGACCATTGCACTGTCTGTGTGCTCTCGTGTATTAATCGGAGTGTCTGGTAGATGAAAACAGTGAGAGATCTTGTGGCTGGCGCGACGCTCAGTAAGAGCCAGGAGACGCGCTCAATTACGGGCAAAACAAGCGAATAAAAAAAAGAAGATAAGATGAAAAATAGTGTGACGACTCGCGCTCCGGATGGAAAAAAAATCTAAAGTAAGGTGGTAATGGGTAGGCTAAATAAGAGTAAAGGGAAACTTTCTGTCTGTTTGATCATATGCATCAGCCGGAGTGTCTACTAGCTGTAAGGCAGGTGAAAAGCGTTTGGTTAATGGTGAATATTGACCTATTGTGCGTACCGTTCTGGCTCCCGCTGGCTAAAGGGGATACGCGCTGCATTTGGTTAAAAAAAAAACATCTTACATATTGTGTAAGGTCGCGAGGCAAGCTCATATCCGTGACGGGGCGCGTGACAGGCGCATAACGGTGACTGGCCCAGACGTACAGTGCCAGGCGCATGTAACGGTGCTGTCAATGGCGTGTGTCCTTTAGCCTACATGCCAGGTGCATGTAACAGTGACTGGTCCAGTGCCAGGCCCAGGCGCATGTAAAGGTGACTGGTCCAGTGGCAGGCGCATGTAACGGTGACAGGTCGAGTAGCAGCTCCCCCTGCCACGCAAAGATTTTACCCCTACTGTATTTTCATCGCGCAAAGCATTAAGCGGAATTATCGATCTTGTCGTCAAGATGATGGATTTTTTATGGATGAGTGAATACATTGATGTTTTTAACATGACTGTGGTATGAAGCAGGGCGCGATTGCTAATGAGAGAGGTATACCAGCCTCACACGCGCGTCCCGCGGATATAAAGGAATGAGACATATTTCATTCTACCGAACTTCACGCAAGTGCTGAATTACCCACACAGGTCCGTTTATTAGATTAATTAAACTTGAGGTAACGTTAACGCAGCGCTGTTTCATTTTCTCTATCAGTTAACGTTACACTATCACACTAAACGGCATTTGAGTGTGTTGAATGTTGTTTTGAGTGTGTAAAAAGGTTGTTAGTTAGGTTGTTTGTTGGCTGTCTGAGACTAGCAGTAAGCTAGATCAACATTAGAATAACTAGATCATATTCTAACATTTTATCATGTTGAACTAAATAACATTGTTTAGTTTTATGTACATTTGCTCACTTGTCTAAAGTACATACAACACTCGCATTCGTCTCTGTCAAGTCGAAGTTAGTCGCCGGCGTGGAGCTCTCGGCATCTCGAAAGATGTTGATCTTCGTTTTAGTCCTCTTTTTGTCTCAAAAGTCTGCTTGCCATGGTCCATAATGTTTGAACAAAACAACAACAGCGTGAGCGTCCTGCTAAGCATAACCCAGTTGGCCACGTCTGTCGCCATGGTTTCTATGGCAGTACGAGCGGAACCCGAGGGTAAGGCGGATATGACGCCATTGGCGACTCCTCACTCCTGCTCACACATCCCGCTTTCTTGATTAAAATCGCAATTTTCTCACGATTTACAAATAGTTGTAAACATTTGGGATATTGTAAGTAATCAACTAAACAAAATATATAACATTGGCCAAGTGTTTTTTTTTATATTTTACTGCAAAAATCCTACATATTGTAAAAAACAGATTGTTCACAAACCTGACTAATCCAGTTCCTGAGTTAAACTCACTGATGATTTAGTGGTTAACAGCTCACACTGGAAGGAATTATCAGTGAATTTTGGTCTGTTCTTAACATAAAGATATCGTATGACTTCAGAAGACTAATATGTAGCTCATTTGGACCACTTTTATGACACTTTAATGGCTTTTTTTTTGCTTGAAAGCTTTATATCACATTTGTTGTAATTGAAAAAGAGTAGAAATTCTTCCAAATGAAAATTTTTTGTGTTTCACTGAAAAACCGACATGAGGACATGAAAAGTCGACATGAGGTTGAATAAATTATGAAAGAATTCACTTTTGACCATTGCAGGCTTCCTTACTCGACTCAACCTCAATTGCAAAGCAATGCCATGTTATCCGTGACCTTTAATGGTCTAATATACTCTAATTCATCTCAGTCACAGAGGGAGTCCATGCAACCGACTAATCCCACAATGCCTTTCATGTCTGAAACACCAATTACAGGGTGCTGATTTGAAGCCACACACGCATTTACAGTGTCCTGACTTGCAGTAGGTGATCACGGCCGGGACAAGCGTGGGAAAACTGACATGAAAGAAAGTCTAGAGGTTGGTCATGATTACGGACTTAGATGCAAAGTGAATCAGGAGCTAAGAGGCTGAAAAAAGCTTGTTCACTGGATACCAGACGCGTTGTCTCATGCACAGAATTACTAAACATCACTGGCAATTAGCCACTGCTATCCAGCCAGGAAGAACATCAGACTGTGAGCCAGACAGGCAGAAATGCAGTATAGAGGTGGGGGTGCCGAGGTCTATTGTCAATGGATCTCTCTTACTACTGAGCTCGACACTGAAGACTGAGTAGGCTACTGCTATAAGAGGCTTCAGCTAACAGGCCTGTTTCGGATGCCCAGATTAACACACATAAATGTTTAATAAATGTATTTCAGCAGGTTAAATAAACATAATTTGTTCACGTAATTTCAACATCACGTAATTAAGTCATTTTTGTAATTGCATTAGCTAGCTAACAAAATATTAACAAACGCTAACACATATTAAGAGCTAAACAGTAATCACTCCTTGAGCGAAACAGTAATAACTTGTGTTCTGCCAGTCCACAGCCTAAGCAAATGCTCCACTCTTCTCCACAAGTAATTTAAATGGTTCTAATAATTCTGACATAACTGAACATTAAACACTATTATGTCGCACCCTTTACACTTAACACTTACATTTTTACTGTCCTCATTATGTCCCAAGCAAAGCATGCTTGAAACTACAGTTGCAGCAAAAATAATTTTCGAGTACATGATTTGTTTACATTTACCCTAAATAATTGGATCTAGCAGACTACACATTTTATAGAATTATAATAATAGAAAGCAAAGAATTTAAGTTTAGAAGAGAAACCCATTTTGTTGCGTAGATCGCAAACAGTTATATGATTGAGTAAATTGGACAATATGTGTTTTCCTATTTTTTTAGTGGTGTATAAGTATTTATAAATCACTTGGATGACTTATCTTCTTAATAGAAATAATCAAGTCACAGCCTTTCTCTGAATGTCAATACTTTTAAATAAAAATAAATAAATAAACAGATTTTAGACATTTTTTTTTCTCTTTGACAAAATCAATACACTACTGTGAGGTAAAATATCTCAAAACTTTGAAATACTGATTTTCTCCACCAACCCAAGTACAGATATATCATAAATATAGTATTTATATTTTATAATTATATGAGACACACAACATCAATTTATCTGGTAAATAAATGAATAAACTACAAGAAAATATTTGTTTCATGTTTAGAAAGTCAGGACTGCCAAGTAATTCAGGTTGAAAAGGTCTTAAGTACACGGTCAGAATGATTTACATTTTCAAGACTAAAGATGTTGAAAATCGATTTTAATTATCAAATCCATTGCAGGTGATTTTAGAATAAAAAGCGTTGGGAGGCTGATAAGATGAATATTTACAGTTGATGATTCAAAAATATGGTATAATTGAGGAGAAATTAATGTAAAAAAAAAAAAAGTAAAAAATGAGGAGGGTTAGGTATGTAGAGCAGTGAGAGGTAAACAGAAGAATGATGTTATGAAAGGAGGTCCGCCCAGAGGAGAGCTCCATAGCTCCAATGACATGCTTATATTTTACAGTAGTCTCATGACTGTAACACTCACACACCAGTGATTCTCCCACTAAGTCAAAAGTTCAACCACAATATTAAATGATTATGAATACAGTAACTGATGACACATTCAAACTAAACAAATGACATCAACAAAATAACTTGAGCATGACAAATAAATCCAGCACTGGAAAAATACACTTTTTGAACATAAAAACATGAAAACCTATTCTAGTAGCCCCCAAAAACAAAATCAAGACTTTGTAAAAGGGCATAATGTGGCCTCTTTAAAATGGTTTGATGGTTGTTTTAGCCATGACTATAAGCAGAAGGTATGATTGCACAATATCTCGGAACTTGTGACAGCTGAAATCAAGACTAAGCATGTATCAAAATGAAAAAGAAAGCTCCTCCTGTCCTCCTGGGGCGTGGGGGCCACATCCTGCCTTGGGTGTCCATTAACTCATTAGAGCATCCAATTAAAATATCAGACTGCAAGAGCAGCGAGTCTTCAGTCCATCGGCAGCCAAAGCGAGAAACCTGAGGCCTCCGCATCAGCTCATCAGTCACTGAGAGATGCTGCCATGTGTACGCTATACACACACTCTTCAACGCTTCGGACTGGAGTGTATTTCAACTGGCAGGACTAACCATGCTCCAGTGCTGAGACAGCACACTCATCTATTCTTCTTCTTCTGTGCTTTTCAGTGGTTAAAACACATTAAGGCTTCTCATAAAGCATTTAATCTTAGGTTAACACCTTTTTAAACATCGGGTAAAGCACTTTTCAACACTGAGTTTAGTGTTGTTTTGTCCGTTAACTAAAACTGAAACTATTCAAAATTTTCAGTATTTGAAATAAATAAACTATAAATATCAGGTGCAAATCCTTAACTTAAAAAACGTAAACAAAAGTGTGACATGTTGCCTTGGCATCTAAATGAAATAAAACAAGTTTAAGTACTAAATTTAATAAAAAATAATACAGAAATAAAAATAAGATAAAGCTAAATAGAAATAAAAGCTCATTTAAAATATTAGGAAATACTATAATGTGCCACAGACATTGCCACAACATAAATGTGTTTGCTGGCGTTACACCTCGGGTGTGCATTATATTTCTAATAATTTGACGGCCCAGAGTCAGTTATTCCGCTTTTGTGACGTTTTTGATGTGTTCAGTTCAGTTCTGTGATCTTGTTTCCCCCTGTCTTTGTGATTTTGGATTAGTCCTGTTAGCTTTTCCCTGTCTGTTTAATTAGAGATTCTCATGTCTTGTTTATTATCCCGTTAGCCCCAGTACATTTAAGCCCTGTGTTTTCCCTCAGCGTTGGTTGGTCGTCGTCCATGTATGGTTGTGTGTACTGAATTCCAGTTTTTTTCCTTTGTTCCTGTATGTTTCTGGAAGCTTAGTTTGTAAATAAATTAGCTACATTGAAGTTTCCGTGTCCTCGTCTTCAGCCTGCATAAACCTGACAGCTTTATGGTTCCAAAACGTCAAAACGTAATTCCAAAGGAGGGAGAGAGAGAGCGAGAGAGATTAAAGGTTAGTTCGCCCAAAAATTAAATTTCTGTCATTAATTACCCTCATGTCGTTCCAAGCGGACCTTCGTTCATCTTCGAAACACAAATGAAGACATTTTTTGATGATCCTCAACGTCATTGCACCTTTCAAGGCCTAGGAAGGTAATAAAGACATTGTTAAAATAGTCCATGTGATACAGTTGTTTAAATGTAATATTATGAAGCAGCACATACTTTATGTGTGCAAAAAAAAAAAGAAAAAGACTTCATTCAACAATCCATGTCATTCTGCTACGCTGTTGACGTAGTGTAAACCATAGACTGTAAAAAAAGAAAAAAAAGAAAAGATGGACGACACCTTCACTCTCTTTTGAAGAAAAGGGAAGCCGCTAATATCCCAATATGACGCTGACATCTTGTGCAGACTTGGGACCTGATTCTGTAGTAAAGTAGTAGTGAACACAGGATATGTTTACTACGCAAATAGCGTATGAGATTTGACACAGAAGAGACGAAATTGTTAAATAAAGTCGTTATTTTTGTTTTTTTTTGGCGTACAAAAAGTAATCTTTCTGGGCCTCGAAATTTGCAATGACGTTGCTGTCTATGGAGGGATCAGAAAGCTCTTGGATCATAAAAATTTCTTAATTTGTGTTCCGAAGATGAACGAAGGTCTTACGGTGTGAGAAACATTGTCAAGTCAAGTCAAGTCACCTTTATTTATATAGCGCATTTTACAATTCAGATTGTATCAAAGCAGCTTCACAGTGATAACATGAAAATAATACAACAAAGTTTGTTTCTAAAAGAAAATTGCGTCAACATCCACCTTAACTAAGGCAGATCAATAATATATTGAATATTAAATGTCCCCAACTAAGCAAGCCAAAAGCCAAGGCAACAGTGGCAAGGAACCAAAACTCCATCAGGAGACAGAATGGAGAAAAAAACCTTGGGAGAAACCAGACTCAGTCGGAGGGCCAGTTCTCCTCTGGCCAACGAAGGAACAGTGCATGATTCGGGCAGCATTACAAGTCATTTTGGAAGTCCAAGTAATCACGCCGGTATTGAGACGAGTTGTTGAGGATCAGTGCCGTCCACCATAGAGGGTCCTTATCGCCGGCGTTGAGTCGTCTCTTCACAGGCTTTGTGTTTGGGGCATCTGAAGTCTCCGTGAGAGGCTGGATACAAACTGGAGCTGACGAACGCCATTTTCCTCGGGACTCGCGTCCCGAGATGACAGCAAAAGAGCAAAAAGGGAAAACAATTAGCATAGATGCTGTTCATAATGATTTCCATAACACGAGCGTAGATGATAAAAACATGAAGACAGCGACTCTTGGGTCCCAGAGTCACCCTTTCGTCCCCCACTCAACTCAGCCCAGCTTACTGACCTCTACATCCCTCCTGCTGCTGAGACCTAACCACAATCTCACAATCTCTCCGCAGCCCAACCATACGCGCCAACCCGTTTGTATAAGGCTGTCGAGCCCCACTGGTGCGTTAATATGCAGTTTCAGTGGCAAACGGTTCCGTATGGCATACCACCTACCGCAAAACACAATATCTGCCCAACCACCCGTCATTCACGCAATATACACAGGAACGTACTGACTGTAAATACTATACAACCTATACAAATAACCTACAGACTCTTCAAGTTTTATAATATTAAATGCATTTGATCTGATTCAGCAGTGGTATAAAAGGTAAACATTATGTGAATGCTTGGCTAAAGAGATGCATCTTTAATCTAGTTTTAAACTGGGACAGCGAGTCAGAGTCTCGAACAATATCAGGAAGGCTATTCCAGAGTTTTGGAGCTAAATGTGAGAACGCCCTCCCTCTTTTAGTGGACTTAGATATCCTAGGAATGACCAGAAGCCTCGAATTTAGTGATCTTAAAGAACGCGATGGATTGTAGGGTGATAGAAGGTCCATTAAATACACAGGAGCTAAACCATTTAGGGCTTTATAGGTCAGTAGTAGTACTTTGTAATTGATACGGAACTTGATAGGTAACTAGTGGAGAGATGATAAAATTGGTGTTATATGATCATATTTTCTTGACCTAGTAAGAACTCTAGCAGCTGCATTTTGCACTAACTGTAGCTTGTTTATTGAGGATGCAGGACAACCAGCTAATAAAGCATTACAGTAATCTAGTCTCGAGGTCATGAATGCATGAACTAACTTTTCTGCATCAGAGACAGATAGCATGTTACGTAGCTAAGCAATGTTTCTAAGGTGGAAAAAGACTGTTCTTGTAACCTATGAAATGTGATTTTCGAAAGACAAGTTGCGGTCTAGTATAACTCCCAGGTCTTTTACTGTAGTGGATAAAGTAACAGGACATCCTTCTATATTAAAGTTGTATTGTAAGTGGTTTTGTGGGTAGTTTTTTGGACCAATAAGTAATACCTCCGTTTTATCTGAATTTAGTAGCAGGAAATTACGCGTCATCCACCATTTTATATCTTTAAGACACTCTGTCAAATTAGATAAGTTAGTGTTTTCATCTGGCCGTGATGAAATATATAATTGAGTGTCATCAGCATAACAGTGGAAATTAATTCCATGTTTTCTTATAATATTACCAAGTGGCAGCATATATATTGAGAATAGCAGAGGGCCTAACACCGATCCTTGCGGCACTCCATAGTCTACTGACGTTATCTTTGATTTTTCCCCATTTAAACAGACAAAATGGTAACGGTCCGATAAGTACGATCTAAACCAGCTTAATGCCTGTCCCTGAACACCAGTGTAGTTGTAGTGTAGTCGATCCAAAAGTATTTTATGATCGATAGTGTCGAACGCAGCACTAAGATCGAGTAGAACTAATATTGAGATACAATATTTGTTGTGTAGCTTTTAAGTTGCTAAACTATTTTACTGATAAAATCCTTAGATAGAACGTTTGTCAACCAATCAGAATCTAGCATTCAACAGCCCCGTAGTAAAATATTTTTATTTTATTGATATTATATGTTAAATGACTTAAAATATTTTTTAGTTTTTGCTTTTAAGAGACTTTTTTGGGAGTCCAATTATTGATATGGATAATTATTGACCAGGCAAGTACGAATGTTAACCCATTTTAAAAATGCACAGTGTGAAGTCTTGTAACCTGAATAACCAGGATTAATTGCTTACTCAAGAGACAAATATGAACAGCATGAAACAAGATAAACCCAGGATTACGTTTACTCAGGTCAAATTGCTTCGGGTAAACAATTTTAAACATGAAAACCCCAATAGGTAACATAAGCTCTCGATAACAAGCAAGTTGCAGACGTGTTCACTGAAGTCAAAAGCGTGCTCTCCCACCCTCCTTGGTGAGCTTCTCTTGTTCTAAAACCGAAAAACACTGAAGAAAAAAACAACAACAACAACAACTCTGCGAGTACACAAACGTACACTCTCGTCTCTGCAACTACCCTGCTCTTCTTTTAGACAACTTCTTTTAGGTCTGTAGACTGTAGCAGAAACCCCACCGTCTTCTTCAGAACCCCGTCTCACGGGTTATTTGATAAAGTGATGAGGGGGTGCAGTGAGCGACTAGACGGTAACAGGGTCTATTTTTAAAGTGTCAACATTCTAAAACATGCTCCTCAGGGAACGCTGGCCTTCAAGTTCCTGAAGGACATTAAGCTACAGTCACCTGGTGGCCAAGACAGCGTTACTATTGTAAATATGAAGAGTTAAGAAAACCATTTTAAAATGTCCAACAAAACTTTCATTACCTGACCTATTAGGGTGCATTTATTGCTGGATCAAGCAGCATAACCTTTTTCTTTCAGTATCTCCTTTTATGATGCGTTTATTAAATGCACTTATAGCATAAAACAGGCAGAAACAGGATAATAAGGTGTGTTTCCATGGTGCCAACAGTTAAATCACTGCATCAAGTTCAAAGAGCTGCTCGTAAGCGACTCACTTCTCGTCTTCTAGCACAAGACAGCTGTTGCTGCCCAGCAATACTGCAGCACATGATAGCAGTGATATATCAAATAGCGATTGAGTTTCACTATGCCCCATGGTTTATGTTGTAAATGCTATCTGGAGTAAAAAAAATAAATCAGGGCGTGAGGTCACAAATATCATATCATGTTTAATTAGATTTTAATTAAATAATTTGCAAATTGCATCTACAAGTTTCATTTACACCTAAAAAAGTATCAGCTCTCATTTGCCACATTTATCATCTGTTTCTGATATATTTTCTTTTGCCAGAAATATAAACGAAAATATTTGTTGTCAGATAAACAAAAGATAAAAGAATAAAAAACAAAACAAAACTAACAAATAGAATACAAAATAAATCCAACAAACAAAACAAAAAATATTCACATTCATTTTGTTTTGTTTCCTTTATCTTTCATTTAACAAAACAATAAACAAAGTATCTTTGTCAAGATTTCGTGTTGTTTTCATTTTTGTTTTGTTTTCACTTTGATCGTTTTCTTGTTCTGTTTTCATTCGTTCCTCTTTTTCAAGATTAACAACCTTTGGGCCTGGTTTCACAGGCAGGGCTAAGATTAAGCCAGGATTAGGCCTTAGTTTAATTAGGACAATTGAGAAGCTTTTATAAATGTGTTATAGAAAAAAAAAAACTTTGCTGGTGTGCATCTTGAGACAAAACAATGGCACTGACATATTTTAAGAAATGCCAATGCAAGTTGCTTTCAGTTAAAACAGCTCAAACATGCATTTTAGTCGGGGACTAGGCTTAAGCATTGTCTCTCTGGGAAAGAGGGGTTTATCTATCAATAGGAATGAACCTTGATTTATTGAGTGCCTCAGACAGTGCTCACTGTGAAGGCAATTCAGAAAATTTGCATATACAGTATAACCACAACATGTTACAGTGTGCCATAGTTCACACTATGGGAAACTTTGAAAGAGCATTATTCATGCACCCAAAACAAATCTTTTCCAAGAAAGATTTCAATTGAGTTAGAAATACATACATGTGTGGGATTGAATTGTTTGTGTTGAGTTTTCACAAAACATTGTTTATTGGAAGGATTTTTTTGGCCTTTGATGTTTAACCACACATTGCTATTTTTACACCAACACTTGTTCTCCTCGAACGAAGAGATATTGTGTTCACCCGGTGCATAAACACATAAACACTGGCTTGGAATTGCGAGCTGCTTATCAACAGGAAGTCACAGTTCCTACTTTGGAAAAGTCATTGTTTGACTCCTACAATACACATTAAGGGGCTTTCTGAAATCAACTCTAGGGACTGAGTGAACTTCACAAACCAAAGAAAGATTCCTGAACAATGTATTTGACAGGATATTACTTATAGCAAGAAACTCTGAATGGTTGCCCACTCTAATGTAATCCTCAATCCATCATACTGACCAATTGTGCCACCAAATAGACCCTGACACATTTAAGGGCCTTTTATGAAATTAATAACAGTCTTTAGTTCAATGCTCCACGTCAGCCTGTCTACTATTTATGTTTAGCAGGACAAAGGAAGTCTTAAGTTGACCTTGTATTTGAGGCTGAGATGCAAAACAAGAACGTTCTTAGTGACAGCACACAGCATCCTCTTTCCTTTAATCATTAGCCTCATGGCGACAATCAGACAGCCCCGTCAGAACATTAATCTGGTCACTGAGGCCTTTTATGACAGCTTAAGCTCTGCTAAATCTCATAACTCATGTATCACATTTCCCTATCAGGAGCAATGTTATATCAACTGTGTAATTATTTCCACTTCACATTCCTCCCCTCAAGTATTTTCTCCATGCATTTCCTTTGCTGTCTTGGTGTAATTAGGTGTCAGAACAACAAGTGGATTTAACAGGCTTGTCAGAATTCTGGGGGGTTTGACAGTATTGTTTTTTTCCCCCTAGGCAGACTGGATTATACAGATACATCTCAGAAGGCCAACGGGTTCACTTTAAGTGAATTATTAAAGCAATGAGCAATTAGAAGAGAATATCTCATTAAAGCTATAGTACACTAAAACAATTTTTTAATTTAACTTAATTCAGTTGTGCACAATGGTTCCACATATTGAAAATGGGGTTTCTTAACTTTAAACTACTCAAATGCCTTAATTGAACACAATAAAATTAGACAATAGCCAATAAAATAAATGTCAAAGTAGGCCTAACCTCATTTGGTTTGAACATAGAGATTTTGAGTGAGTTAAAAAAATGGCACAGTGGGCTGTTGCTTGAAGGTGCAGTGTGTGATTTTTAGCGATATCTAGCGGTTCGGTTGAGAGTTGCACTAATGGCTCAGCCTAATGCTCACCCCTCCCTTTCGAAGAAGCTACGGTGGCTAAAACGGGACAAACATATCGTCGTCTAAGACAACAGAGAATAGCCAGAGTAAGCCAAGAGTGTGTAACATTGTCACTGTTTCTGTACCACAGTCCATTATAAACCACATCATGGATAAAGTTTACAAAGCCATAGTCAGGTGAGGATCAAGGGTCTTAATATATAGTAATCAGCTGATTGTCTCACAAACGTAACCAGCACATTTCTACGGTGGCCGAGAAAGCTCAACGCGCTGCATGTAAAAGAAAACACATGCAGATAAAAGAAAACGCATGCAAATAGAAAAAACGTGTGCAAATAGAAAAAAAACGCATGCAAATAGAAAAAACACCGGCAAATTAGGAAAACATCTTCATCAGTTTCACAACACACGTGAGCTCCAAATACTCACAACACCACCCAAATACAGAAACGCGCTGCAAAAGCTCACAACACAAATACAGAAACGCGCTGCAAATAACACAGACCACAACGGAAATGTTTCCAGGGGAACCAAATAAGTGACGAACCCGGCTGGGACGTGCGGACGTGCTGGTGCTTACAGCTTAAAATTCTACTTTATTTATTTATTTATTTTGCAAAACATACAGAGATTAAATTTTTTATGACATACAGCTTGTATAACAATATACAAAATGTATTAACAAATGTATTAACAATATGTTCAATGTCATCAGATTACAAACGAGAAAAGAACAATGAGCTGAAAACTAAAATATATAAATAAAAAAGATAGAGAAGAAGAACATGAAGGAAAAATATTTATCTTTCTTGTTACACTGTACAAATTGTTTCATGTTATGTTTAAATTTTCATAAAGAAAAGTTTCATAAGAAATGTAAGGTAATGTAGGGTCCAAAATTTTAAAGTTGAGACACAGATTATACACGCATATTTTAAAAGCTTTTTTGTAAATTAAAATGTATTTGCAACCGTTATGTTAACAGCATTATATTTCTGTGGTAAGAACAGCTCTTCAGCTGATGGACACCGTGTTGCGTTGTCATGGGAACATCCCAGGTGAAAATAATGAGGAATTACGTTGTCTTTCGTTGCTCCTTCATCAAGTGGTTCCACACGGCTACATAACAGCACACTAGCCCTGCTCACTCCAAAGTCCCACTTTAAGGGCTCTGCCATCTGCCCTTCGAAGGGAGTAGGCAAAGGGAAGCTCACGAGCAATAAGCACGTCCTAGCCGGGTTCGTCACTTATTTGGTTCCCCTGGAAACATTTCCGTTGTGGTCTGTGTTATTTGCAGCGCGTTTCTGTATTTGGTTGTGTTGTGAACTTTTGCAGCGCGTTTCTGTATTTGGAGCACACGTGTTGTGAAACTGATGATGATGTTTTTTATTCATTTGCAGGGTTTTTTTCTATTTGCATGTGATTTTTTTTTATTTGCACACGTTTTTTTCTATTTGCACGTGTTTTTTTCTATTTGCATGTGTTTGCTTCAGTTGCAGCGCGTTGAGCTCTCTCGGCCACCGTACATTTCTCCCCACATAGCAAACCCATAACACAGTGAGGGAGAAGAACCACATGAAACTATGCATTTTTTCTATCAGGGTAGTAAAAGCTAGCTGGCTAAATATGAGTACTGTGGCTGAGCTGGTTAAAGCGTAAAGCCTTGTTTAAACTCGACGCGTCCGCATGAGCCCAAAGGTGCGCGCGGCAAAAATGACATGGTTGTAACAGCGCGCGCGCCTCCGCATCCCCTAGACCAGTGTTTCCCAACCCTGCTCCTTGAGGCACACCAACAGTGCACATTTTGGATGTCTCCCTTTTCTGACCCATATATTTCTGGTCTTGGAGTCTCTACTTACGAGCTGATGAGTTGATTCAGGTGTGATCGAGAGGAGTTGGAAAATGTGTAGTGTTGGTGTGCCTCCAGGAACAGGGTTGGGAAACTCTGAACTAGACACCATTAACTACACACAATAGACTTTTTTTTCTCTGATTTTGAAAACTCTGGCGATCGACTTAAAATGCTTCCAAGATCGACTTGTCGACCGCGATCGACGGGTTGGTGATTCCTGTAACATGTATTATGGTCAATGACAAGAGTACTAATCAGCTGTCTCATGAACGTAACCAGCACATTTATCACCACATAGCAAAGCCATAACAGCGAGGGAGAAGAACTAAGTTACATGAAACAATCCAACTACATATTTTACACCACTGACAAGGGAAAAGTCACGGTGTTTATGGCTGGCTTCTAGGTTTCTGCGGCTTCTCTTTCAAGGTAGTGACGAAACGCGCTCTGTGTTGCCAATTTTCAAAGGAAAGTAGCTAAGGCCTTCCCTAAAAGTCGCTAGATGACATCATACGTCAATTAGCATGTGAATGACGTCATCGCGTCGTAGGCTACTTGCGTTCTGTCCTAGTGCGTTTTCTGTTTTCTCTCCAAATTAATGCTCTATATTTAATATAATCTAGACGAATGTCAAATAAAGCATTCTCATTTCCTACTTTTTAGTTGTCAGACAATAGAACAAGTAGCTATAATATAGTGAGTGATTAAATTTTTTATGTGGAACATTATCTGAATTGAGAGAGTTAGGGAACCGGATGAACTAAGCTCTGTGATAGTGAGTGTTACAAGTAATAAGCACAAGAAAAGAAATAAAATTAAAATGGTCAAACTAAATTCTTTAAATATAAAACAAAACAAAAGCAGATAAGTCCGTGGAAAAACACTGCTCATTACGTCTGTCAGCGGCCGCGTGCGCTCCTCTCAGCCATTCGCTGAACAGGGGAGACGCAGCTAGAGAGAGTGACGACAGGGAGAAAGCAAGACCTCGAGCTCGCAGGACAGTACTGGCAACATTTGGAGGTTACTGAGGCTATTGTCGCTAGTCGCTTTTTTTTTTAAATGTCGCTAAAGGGGTCTGAAAAGTCGCTAAAAATAGCGACAAAGATGCTAAGTTTGTGTTCGCGTTCGGCTATACGGTAGAAACGACCTTCATAGAAGGGGGTGCCCGCGGTTATGTAGATATAAATGTCTCATTCTAAGGTAAATGCGGGTTGAAAGTCGGTGAAGATACACTTTAAATAAAGAGTGTCTGGAATCGTATATAAGAAGAATAGTGCAAGTCAGCATGCAAAATGGACCCGCTATACCATGGTGTTGGCACAAAACAACACATACCCCTCATCAACCTAACCACAAACTACAGTCTTCACCACAATGGGAACCTCGAAAATTCTTCTAAATCCCTAAAGAGCCTAAAACACCAACAAGTACTGTAGGCCAACCCCTCTTTTCTCATCAAGCTCAAAAACTACCCTGGGACAAACCAACCTTGTGTCTTTCACAGAGGTCACTCTGACACTGTAGGGAGATGCTGCAGCTCTTCTTCTCTGCACAGCTCTGCAGTCAGAGTGAAGATGCAGTCAGGCTTGACTTGGATCTCTGTCTGATATTCAATACATCAGAAACATCCTTAGACTGTTGAGGTGCAGAGACCAGGATGGCTATTTGCCTATTACGGGATATTTGGAGAGGAGTCCTGAATGAAGACATGGAGAGAAGTTTACTCTTTAAAGTTTGAACGTCGCTAAAGTAACTGTCAACATGGGCACTTCGAATGTCATTGGTACTTCAAATTACTCACATTGTGATTAAAGGCTGGCCATGGGAGGCAGTGCAGCACAGTTGGAAATGAGCAGAGGGAGAAAGAGAGATGCAGAGAGAGCTGTTGATGCGGAGAGCCCCACACAATGCCCCTGAAATAGATTTATCTTTAGCGCCGATCAATAGACTCCAAATACAGAACAAGAGTTCAGACAGTTCAACATACAGAAACCCTCCTTGTCATAAAGTATACTTAAAATAAAAAGAGTACTTATCATGGACATTATATACGTTAAAAGAATACACTCAAGTGAGAATTGAATTTCACCCAAAAATTAAATTTCGTATTAATTTTGTCACCATTTACTCACCCTCATGTCGTTCCATAACCGTAAGACCTTCGTTCATCTTCGAACACAAATTAAGATATTTTTTATTAAATCTTAGGGCTTTCTAACCCCCTATAGGCTGCAATGCAATACTTTTTGTATGCAATAAAATAAAATAAAATAAATGACGACTTTATTCAACAATTTCTTCTCTTCCGTGTCAGTCTCTGATGCTGTTCAGGTGAGCACCACGACGCATGCGTGTGACGCAGGAGCTGGCCAACACTGAGCCGGCATTCTGACGTAGAACCCGGAAGCGCTGCACTGTGTTTACAATGTGAACAGTGTCAGAGACTGACACAAAAGAGAAGAAATTGTTGAATAAAGTCGTAATTTTTGTTTTGTTTTTTTTCGCACAAAAAGCATTCTCGTCACTTCATAACATTAAGGCTGAACCACAGTCACATGGACTATTTTAACAATGTCTTTAACGATACCTTTCTCCGTCTTGAAAGTGGTAATAACGTTGCAGTCTATGGGGGGGGGGGGGGGGGTCAGAAAGCTCCTGGATTTCATCAAAAATATCTTAATTTGTGTTCTGAAGGTCTTACACAAGGGTGAGTAATTAATGACAGAAATGTCATTTTTAGGTGAAGTAACCCTTTAAGTACTGACCCTGTCTTTATACGTAACATACTTTAATGTAATTTCTATTGAAACTTGTGTCATGCATTTAAATTATTTGTATATATTTTAAACAAATAAAATAAAATAAACTTTAAATGTAATATTGAATAACACACTATAGTCAAAATCACTTAAAATCTGCTTTTATTATGTTAGTCAACACATACACTCACCTAAAGGATTATTAGGAACACCATACTAATACTGTGTTTGACCCCCTTTCACCTTCAGAACTGCCTTAATTCTACGTGGCATTGATTCAACAAGGTGCTGAAAGCATTCTTTAGAAATTTTGGCCCATATTGATAGGATGGCATCTTGCAGTTGATGGAGATTTGTGGGATGCACATCCAGGGCACGAAGCTCCCGTTCCACCACATCCCAAATATGCTCTATTGGGTTGAGATCTGGTGACTGTGGGGGCCATTTTAGTACAGTGAACTCATTGTCATGTTCAAGAAACCAATTTGAAATGATTCGAGCTTTGGGACATGGTGCATTATCCTGCTGGAAGTAGCCATCAGAGGATGGGTACAGGGTGGCCATAAAGGGATGGATATGGTCAGAAACAATGCTCAGGTAGGCAGTGGCATTTAAACGATGCCCAATTGGCACTAAGGGGCCTAAAGTGTGCCAAGAAAACCTCCCCCACACCATTACACCACCACCACCAGCCTGCACAGTGGTAACAAGGCATGATGGATCCATGTTCTCATTCTGTTTACGCCAAATTCTGACTTTACCATCTGAATGTCTCAACAGAAATCGAGACTCATCAGACCAGGCAACATTTTTCCAGTCTTTAACTGTTCAATTTTGGTGAGCTCTTGCTAATTGTAGCCTCTTTTTCCTATTTGTAGTGGAGATGAGTGGTACCCGGTGGGGTCTTCTGCTGTTGTAGCCCATCCGCCTCAAGGTTGTGCGTGTTGTGGCTTCACAAATGCTTTGCTGCATACCTCGGTTGTAACGAGTGGTTATTTCAGTCAAAGTTGCTCTTCTATCAGCTTGAATCAGTCGGCCCATTCTCCTCTGACCTCTAGCATCAACAAGGCATTTTCGCCCACAGGACTGCTGCATACTGGATGTTTTTCCCTTTTCACACCATTCTTTGTAAACCCTAGAAATGGTTGTGCGTGAAAATCCCAGTAACTGAGCAGATTGTGAAATACTCAGACCGGCCCGTCTGGCACCAACAACCATGCCACGCTCAAAATTGCTTAAATCACCTTTCTTTCCCATTCTGACATTCAGTTTGGAGTTCAGGAGATTGTCTTGACCAGGACCACACCCCTAAATGCATTGAAGCAACTGCCATGTGATTGGTTGATTAGATAATTGCATTAATGAGAAATTGAACAGGTGTTCCTAATAATCCTTTAGGTGAGTGTATGTGTAGCCTACTTTAAAGGATTAGGCTACTTTTAAAATTGTGCTTAAGTGTGTTAAGAAACAGTAATGAACGTGTACCTCTTTAATTACATTTTATACTTTTCTTTAATATAATATTATTTACAAATAGAGTTTTAAAAATATATATATACAACCTACACTAAGTGCACGTTTAATATAATTAATTCCACTTCTTTTTTACAAGTAAATCATTTTTTATTCAAAATATTTTATAAAATGTGTTTACAATTGCAAACTAGACATGGCAACATATAAACAACAAGGGTGCAGAATTAATACTCACCAAGCAACAAATGCATGTAAAAACTGGTTCAACGGTGGCTAGTAATGTTTAAAGGAACTGCAACATAACAGCTTATGTCAAACATGTATAAAACGAAATATGAGGAATAAAATCTGTATAAATATGAGGAATAAAAATAGTCATACCACTTTTAGCAAGCTACTCCACAAGACTACTCATATATTTGAATGAATGTGAAAGATATTTTAGTAATAGAGATCCAAGGGGAGAGTATATGTCACTACAACAGTCAATATTACAATTAATTTATTAAAGACAGTTTCCTGATTGTTGTCGGTTGTTGAAATGGGGTCTATGACTGTGCCCTCCTGTGACACATGATGCCTGGACAGCAGACAGCAGCAGTGCTTGCCTGGGCCATATAACAATGTGTGTGATAAGTTAAGGGCTTGAGGTATCAAATCAGGCACCTTGTCAAGAGAGCGCTATCAGCCTCTGTTTGAGTGTAGCACTGACTGGACAGACACAGGAAGGAAGGCAGCCGAATTCATAGTCGATGGCTCTTTCAGCCGTACAGGATAAGAGCATTTTTCATGACCTCAGCTATCGCAGCAACCCCAAAATCAACGGAGGATCCTACACTAGTCTGATTTAAAAATACAAAGCCACAGCTTAATGACTTTACAGCTCTCTCTGTAGTAAGTCACCCTCCCTTCCTCACTACCTATATTTGCATTCTCTTTTGGCAGTGCTGGTCAGATCCTCGTGCTAGAGGCTATTACTTTGAGGTAGTAATATGGCCCTTCCGAAACTACTCACATCTCATTGACCCAGTTGGACAGAGTAACTGAGAGTTTCTTTTATGACATGGTATGTCTACATCAATAAGTAAAAGATAATCGAAAGTAAAGGGGCGGTCACACAATTTTTGCTCCATTTAATTCCATTCATACGTCTTTGAAAGCAGGAGACCGGAAATGCAAGCTCGTGTGCAGAAACTTCGCCCTTTTGATGCATTACAAAGTTCAACTTTGATGAGCTCTGACCATTGAAGAAAAAAATGGGATGGGGTCGGGGATGGGGATGGGGATGGGGGGGGGGGGGGGGGGGGGGGGGGTTGGATGGGGATGGGGGGGAATGGGGGGGGGGGGGGGGGTAGAGATACAGGTAAAGGACTGTGTACTTAACAGCTTTAACGAGAGAAAGAGCTACAATCCCAAGAAGCACTCTCAATGGCATAATAAAAAAAGATGGATAAATATAAAATTATTAATTTAAAAATGTTGATTACATATATAGAAATAATGTATCAAGTGGGCGGCCACTAAAGTGTTCTTTTGGCATGATTGTTTGCTTCTCTGATTGGTAGAGATTTCTGGAGATTGGTAATGTTGTTTTTCCACCAGGAATCTTGCTGTTGGACATGATTATTTAAAAAATAGGTTGAAATAATTCAGGCGGATGGCTTCAACAAAAGCATATAAACCGTTGTAGAAGTTGTGAATTGGTATAAGTTATCGTTCAAAATCCTTTACCCTATAGAGAAAATGAACGGGATTCCATTAGGAAAAATGTTGCACCCTTTTTCAACGGGTTTAGTTTCGGAAGTACTTTTTCCATTCACTTTTCCCATAGGGATTTAAAAAAAAAGTCTTCTTAAAGCATTATAAGCCATGAATGAACCAAACCAGTCACCTATGAGGCGAATCATAACATTACAATCTTTGATTTGAAACAAAAAGTATTTGAAAATTTCACAAAAATACAGAGGTGCAAGACTGTAATTAACAGCTTTAGTGTTGGAAAGAACTAAACTTCCATGAAGCATTGAGCAGCATGCTCTAATTAAAAATGATGGAGAAATATAAAACTACTCATTTAAAAATGTTGATTATAAATATAAATAATATATTATTTGCAATATATATATATATTTAAATATTTTAAGAGTGTAGGGAGATGCGTTTTGGTGCGTTTTGCTTGTTTCGACTCTCTAATTGGTGACATTCTGAACAGCATCATGGGTAATGTAGTTTTTCACTACAAATTCCACTGTTAAACACGATTTTTTAAAACTAAGTTGAAATGATGCGGGCCACCTCGTAGCTCACAGTAAGGATGTCTTCAGTTTTTACTTCCGGAACCCAACTGTTGCACTCTATTAGGAAATATCCCACCACTGCATGTCACAATTGACCAATCATAATAAAGTATTCCAGAGACCCATGCAAAAATCATATCTAATAAATAGTGCTCAGACATCATGGTAGAGACAAAGATGAGGTGCAGCGTCCTGCTATCAGATGCTAGACCATATTTCCACCAGCACACAACATTCCCAGGGGAATTCTGGGTACCATCAACCCCACATGTTGTGCGAAAGATCAAAGAGCAGCATCCGAGCCAGCAGGGCAGCGTGCCAGCATACATGGTGACCTGCCAACCCCAGCTGTTCCTGCCATACCCACGTCTATCATGTTCAAACCTGACCTTTTACATAACAAACTACAGCTTCGTGGGGAGGTCCCTCTTCTCCCTTATGTCAAAATCTAAATTACACTATAACCCTAGCATGTTCTTTTAACCAATGCATATGACGAATTAGTGCCCATTTCCTGTTCGGGCTTGTGAAAAATATTGGTTAAAGTAATGCTTGGTGGATCTATGTTCCTTTTCAGACACAATTCCAATGAAGGCCACCACTCCCCAAGCTTTTGTAGAGGCAGCGGCTGAAAAGCACTACATCTGCAGTCCAGAGCAGCAGCAGGACCCAACCCTACAGCGGCATGTGACCAACTCCTTGGGCTTATTTCACCCCATGCAGATATGCCTGACTTCTGCCCGCTCTAATGGACATGAGACACTAAGGTCTGAGAAAGAGCAGGGTTATGATTATGACAGTTATTACACTGAGACACGATATCTCTGTACTCAGTGGTCAACATTATAAGTATGTGGAATCATTCTTTTGAAAATAACTTTACACACAAGTTGAGGGTGCTTAAGACAAGCCTGAACTGACATTGGAATGTGATATTACAAAATAATTTGTATCAGATTTGTTCAGTGAACTACATCTGGCAGGAAAAAATATATATAAAAAACAAGATCCACAGGGAGATAGGAAATATATATAAGCCTATACGGGTTTCTTCAGCTATGAGCACTTTTGGTCCAGTGGGGGGAAAAATCACTTTCAGTAGATCATCATCATTTGTCATGATTTCTTTGTAATTCTCAGCACATCATCTGAAACGATTTAGTGTGATTCTGTGGGAATTATTGTGTTGGGGGGGAAAAAGTCCCTATGGTTAATCACATTGCTAACATTTGATGCATCCTATTTTTGCATTAACGTTAGCAGAGCTAATTGATGTACCCTAAATACACATGCATTATTTGAAAATTACATATTGATTGAAATGACACATAAAATAATTGGTAACACTTTCAAAAAAGGTTCCATTTGTTAACAAAATGCATCTAAATAGCCGTAACACTTGATTTACAACATTTACTAATGCATTATTAAAATCAAAAGTTGTATCTGTTATACCCGAGGTAACATCAACTAACTATTAGCAGACATTTTTATTAACTAACGTTAAGAAAGATTAATAAATACTTTAACAAATGTATTGTTCATTGACAGTTAATAAAAAAAGTAATCTGAAAAGCGATATACAAGCAAATGTAGAATTAAATTTTTGCTTTATTTTCAACTTTCTCTGCAATCCTAATGTTTGTCCTGAAGAGGTAACCGTAACGACAGACATAAATAGATGCTCATTACCATAAGTTTTATTAATGAGCATCAATTTAGCACCTAATGAAAGTATGCAATATACGAAGTTGTGTCAAAACATTTTTGTGGGTACTTAAATGTTTGTATTTCTTCGTTTAATTACTATATTATCATCACAAGGTTATGTTATTGAAGTCTACTCAATGAAGAAACTGAGAATACAGGCAAAGAGACACAAAACTGAAGGAAAACAGAATCAGGAATGGGAACTTGACCAATGAATAAGTCACATCAGGGTCAGGAAGTCTCTTTCAAGTCTGTTTGATGTCCATGGGCAGCAAGGGCCTGTGGATATTTGAGAGGGTGAATCTGTATGAATGTGTATTTTGGAAGGCCCTCTCTTTGATGTCAGTGGGAATTCTTTGGTTTCTAGGTCACCAAGACAGTGGTCAACAGTTATTCCATCCAAGCTGAGAAAAGCATTATTTGAATGTCAGCTGACTATGAAAATAGGAAGATCTGGCTTTGAGTTCGAGGAAGCAAAGCCGCCCCAAAGTCAACAGATCAACTCAGCATGTTTTCAGGAATAGGGCATTCGGCCTGCACTCTTCTTCATTTTTAAATTCACCTTCTTCTGCAACAATAACATTTCAGCTGGTTCTTGGCAACATGATGAATTTCCCAGTAGCCTCTAATACTGTGGGACTCAAGCAAACTGGGCCGGCGATGTCTTATTGAGAACCTACACAATTTCACTGGACTGGAGCAGAAAAACAAGATACACTGCATAGCCATCTCTGCTGCACTAGATGAATCTGAACATAGACACATGCTGACAGTTCCTGCCATCGGAGTAATTCTTGATCTTGTATGGAGGTTGTGATGCTTGCATGGGGGCTCATGACCTTTATCGTGCTGCCAAAGCCTTACCCATGAGACCTTGCCGCATAATCCATGCCTCATTGCTGGAATAAAGGCCCCTGGGTGGAGTTCATCTGCTCCATCCTATATCTAGATGGAGGTTATGCGGAATATGCACACCAATGGATGATATTTGATTTATTTGCTGAAATACCATCTCATGATGTCAGTGATTAGTTTTATTCAAGAACATATGATCTCAAGAACTAAAACTTATTAAGCAACACTACTTACTTAAAAACATTGCACCAACTGTAAACAACTGTTTAAAGGATTAGTTCACCCAAAAATTAAAATGATCCCATAATTTACTCACACTCAAGCCATCCTACAGTAGGTGTATATGACTTTCTACTTTCAGAAAAATATCATTGCTTCAAGCTTTATAATGGGAGTGAATGGTACTTTAGATTTTTAAGCCCAAAAAGCACATCCATCCATCAGAAAAGTTATCCATATGGCTCAAGGGGGTTGGTTAAGGCCTTCTGAAGCGAAGCGATGCATTTTTGTAAGAAAAATATCCATATTTATAATCTAGAATCACTGGCTTCCGTATGCGAGTCAAGTTCCGACGCATGACGTATTGACGAAAGTGCAAAATCTTAAAAAAGTAATTCACAAAAGAAAATATTCACTCCCATGATAAAGCTTGGAAGAGCCAGGATATTATATATATAACTCTGATTGTGTTCGGCTGAAAGAAGAAAGTATAATAAACAACTAGGATTGCTGGAGGAGGGGTACATTTTTGGGTGAACTAAACCTTTAAATCCAAAAGAAGTACACAAACACAATCCCCCATTAAGGTGTGGTCAAATTAGCAATATTTAAATATTTAAATGTCTCTTGTCAATAGCGTTGCCACGCATGAAGAACTGCTCACACAGAAGTCACTTTCAAACAAAGCAGCTTTCTGTTGGTTATTGTGGTGAATTCAAGAGACCAACCTGAAAATGAGAGAAATCTGGGAAACTTTTTTCACCCTCATGCGAAACTCCAGATTGCACAGATTTTACCTGCAAAATTTCACTGAGCCATGGTAAATGCGACTGCACCTTTACTCTCGTTTGGTGATTTGGCACCACTGGTTTCAGACCAGAACATGCATGCTTGTTTGTTGAGCCCTGACAGCTCTAGCTCCAGACTGCCTCAGGTCACAAATGCGGTAAGGAAAGGCCTAAAGATATAATTGTTATGCAGCTTTGGCAAAAGTTGTCCCACCAACAAATGCATGAATATTCTTTCTTTCCTTTCCTGCATGTGCAAGGATATAGGGAGATGTTTTATTGCTGGGAATGATGATGTGCCTCACTGACGCTACTGTGCTGGCTGCATATGTTATCTGAAGCCGTACACCTAAGTAATGAGCATTTCTTGCTCTCCAGGGGTTTGTTGGATATACCATTGCTTTGACAGCATTGACATCCCAATCTCACTCGTCTAAAGGTCAAAGCAGTAGCAAAAGGATGAGTGACAACCTAAGATTGAATCCTAATGACCAGACCCACCAGAAAGAAGTCAAGCAAATGATTCTGTCCATCAGTGGATGAAGGAGACAGTTGTATATAGAGCAACAGTGATTGCCCGCTTTTTTTAATCTACTTTTTTTTCCCGGTTTTGGAAGTATTTTCCAGATTTGTTTTCCATTGGGATTAAAGTCAGCACCAAATGAAATTTCACCCTATTTTCTACACATCGTATTGTCAATCTGTTGAATATGCTCGCATGCATATCCAAGCATATATTCGTTTTATTTAATTTTTTAAAAAGCCTGTAATTCTTAATTAAAATGTAACTCTATTTCTCCGTAACACGACAGATTTGATGTATGCCGGACAAAATTCCACCTCTTTCTTACAACTCTAATCAACTGCAAGCTCGCATTCAGACAATCTGCCTCCATCTAATCAATAACTGATGAATAGAATCAAGCCCACGCCCTACATTTTTTCTTCCGATAATCTATTTCACGTCACAATAGAAGAAAAATACAAAAGTCAGTACTTCGGTTACATCACAACTTAAACAAATATTTATTAAAAAGATCTAACACATGAACCAAAAGTTCTGAAGTGAATTGCAACATTACAAACTTTGATTTGAAGCACAAAAAAAATATTTGGAACAAAACTGTTCCTAACATTTTTACTAAGGGAATTAACTACAATCCCATGAAGCACTGGGAACGATGTAATATAATTAAAAACAATGGAAAAATATACAATAATTGATGTGGGTCAGGTGTGGCGTGGGTCAGACGTCCTTGACTGCTGAGAAACACTCCAGGAATCTGGTATCAACTTTCAGCCACATGCAACTGTCTTGTACAGGGAGACGTGCAGTGACTTTATAGGCTCCATCACACATGGCCACTCATGCCTGTGAAAAACATCAGTTTAAAGGTGCTTTACATGAGCTATAATATACTACAGTAGGGATACTGTATACTAATATATACTATACTACTATGAATGATGTTCCAAATATTAATGTATGAGTGTTTCAACTGATGAGATTATCAAGCAAGATTCTACATTTTATAGAACAAAGCCAACCTTTTATTTTTACTGTCCTCTGGAAGAGATTTTTACATTCTATTGATCCAAGAATTCTGAACATTTTTTTTTTTTTTTTTAAATCAGGGTTTCCACAAAAATATTAAGTAGCACAAGTGTTTTCAACATTGATAAGAAATGTTTTCGTGAGCACCAAATGTGCCTAACATTTACACCCTGCAAGTTATTGTCAGACTTTCTGGGATATACAATAAAATCAAGATTTTTAATGATAAAGTATATTAAAGTGTATTTGTAGTGCATCCATCTCCAGACTTTGTTAAAAAAAAAATGAGTGTGACTGTTTTTTAAGTTATATTTGGGTCATTGCTGTTATGGAATACCCTTTGAACTGTAACTTGCAAGACTATGCTTCAGTTGTAATATTTCTATAAAATAGTACATCAGACTTTCAGAAATATACTCTGATCAAGGTTAGGAACTTGCATATTATTCATTTGTTGTGTGCATTAACAGGATTCCTAAGATGACATAAATAAAAAGCTAAGGTTAACCATCACCCAGTGAAGGATTGAAAAGGGGTTGAAGTTTCGATAGAAAAAAAAGTTCTGCTAATTGTAACATGATTTCATGTTTAAAAGTGAGACAAACCCACTGATAACTCAGAACATCAGTCATACTGATGTTTGTGCCGTCGTTTTCCCTCTAAAATGATGTAACTTCCAGGAAGATTATGTCATTTGGTAACTTGTAATTAAAGGGATATTAGTATGAAAACTACTGCACTTCTAACAAAATAAGAGTCCAACATTTTAAGGAACTGCCTAATATCTATCAAACTAGCCCCCTCGTTTTCTTTGGGAGAATTTAAATTATCTATAAAAAGTTATTTAAACTTGACTTAAAAAAAAAATAAGTCTTGGCAATAACTATGCTGTTGAACTTAATTTCATTGTTCTGTTTTGCATTGCAGATTTTTATTATTCACAAGTACACATTTCTTAACACTTTGCCTCGGTTTGAAGTCCTTTTTGTTTGATGCTATTGCTGCTCTTTGCAATAAAATTAAATAAAGGGATATTAGTTAAAAAAAAAGGCTAACAGGATGAATTACAGGTTAATTTTTATTTTCTTGTGGTGTGACAATATTCACACAAAAATATTTAATGGTATATGAAAGCATTGAATGACAATTATTTTAATAGAATGTATAAAAGGGGATGGAACAAGGTTGCTAGTTTATTTTCTTGAGGCCTAAAACATTTACCCAGCAGCATTTTCATTTTTGGGTTTTCCTTATCTCACAAAGTACTATTTCCCAACTTTACTTCCATGACCAAGTTCAATTACACCATCAGACACCTAATCCCCAACACTATGGTATTCTGAGAGATGTGAAACATGACTCCAGCCCTCCGTCCCATTAGAGCCAGTTACTTATGGGACAAAACCATAAACTCACTGCATCATCATAAGCATCCTCATAAAACATTCACAACAGATGAAGCCACGAGAAACCCATCGTCCATTGGCCAGCCAGCAGTCAGCCGAGAACAGGAGAGCCGTTACCATTGGCTGCTTCCTGACAGTAGCATCTCGACTGGAAGCAAGAGTTCCTGACTGTATCGATCCGGAGTCGTCCTCACCTCTGGCAAGGGAAGGGGGATTTTTTTTTTGTATTGGTAATACGATATGATGAAAAGACTTACCACAAACTCAGACGTGCACCTTCAGTAGCCTACTAAACACCAGCAAACAGTGGTTCTCTTGAGCACATTGTTATAAAATGCTTTAATAAATAGTTTGATTTATTTCTAAGAACAAACATAAATTCCACTAAATGAACCAAATAACTTTTTTCAGAGCAATTCTTCTGTACAAAAAAATATTACATCTTAAACAAAAAAAAAACAAAAAAACAAAAAAAAATCTCCTCCAGCTCCACCCCGTTTCCCTTCCATAACGGACATTGAGCTTAACTTGCTTAAATATAATTGTTTACTTGCATTTGAACCAATTCAGAGCAGTAAAAGTTAAATGTTTTTCATCTTCCCATAACCAAAAAACTAAGTCTTATATTTAACATCACGATGAAAGAAATCAAATCATAACCAGCCGTTTTCTCAAGTACAAAGGCTTTACAACATAATTGTTCCCTTCATGAAGTTTCGATCCAAACAAACAAACGAAAAGAAAAAGCAGGAGAAAACATTTGGACATTATTTTGACACATCAGCATCTTTACAAGCAACAAACAGCATGGACCAACAGGCCTTGCCAAAAACCATGATTTTATGATCAGCAAGAGAGGAAAGGTGTGGAAAGGGAATAGGGGTCTTCAAGGAGGCGAACACACGCCACAATACAGCACACGATCGTATAGGTGTCTACTGAAAACAAAAACCAACAACATAATAGGATGATCTCTGATTATATTTCTGTTCTGACTGTGGGACGCTGTATACATCTTACAAAACCTGCCATATCAACTGGCATAAATAAAAGGAATGGTGTAAAAAAACAAAAACAATAATAATCATAATATTTAAATCATAATTATAATAATAAAATAATAATAAAAAAAAAAAAAGAGTTAAGTTACTAAATTCAAATATACACAGCGACTCCTTTATTATATACACGTATGTACAGATCTCGTCTTTGTTTAAACAAATACCTTGATGGTGATCTGGGAGCTGCTCTTAAGACCAGCCTCTCCGCTTTGTCGTGATCTATCGGGTCAGGAGACCCTAAAACCGAGGGGCTTGTCTGAAGGCACTTGCGACCGACTCAAAATACTGCAATCCGTTTTGTAAAGAGCATTCAGCCAAGACGACAAAAGGACAGAAAAACAAGGCCACTTTGTAGGCACTGCAGCCCTCCTCATGGACGACGAGCTCGGTAAGGCAGGCGTGGAAGGAGAACAGATGAACGTTTGAGGGGGGATCCCCCGCAGCCAGCGTCCCCCCGCACGTGGTCTGCACCGAAATTGGGCCACTCGAAACAAAACCAAAAGCACAGACATTTGTAAACAACAACATAAAAGTCTTTATATGGTTTCTCTCTCAAGTTCCTTATGAGTTCCTTAGTCCTGCACCTATTCCAGCAGTTTTTTCAGTTTTCCGAAAACAAAGCGAGGCTTCTCGCCGCCTCCTCATAAAGTAATATAATATGCTTCCTCTGTACATAAAAAAAGGAAAGAAAGAAATTTGCCACTTTATCAGCCTCAAAACATCTCGAAGAAGTCGAAAATAAAAATAACACATGGGGAAAAACTCAAGTCTTTGTTTCTGAAATGGCCTTGGTCTCCTCGTCCTGCTCATCAGAGCTCATACGCAATGTTCTTTGTGCTCTTGGCCGAAGGTGGCATTATTGACATTTTTACAGTTGTTATCCTTTGGGCTGAAGCCTGTCCAGTAGGGTGCTTTGAGGGAAGGGCCGCCACTGCCACTGCTCTGCATGGTGCAGATCAGCCCGTTCTTGGTCCGCGCTTCAGGTTTAGAGTACTTTTGGATGGAACGCTTGCCCCCCTCCATCCCGCACCACTCTTCCACCAGCTCCAGCTCTTCCTCCTCCTCTATCTCCTCCTCATCTTCCCCGCTGTTGCAGGTCCGATCCGGGGAGCCCATGAGCTTGGTGCGCTCATACTGGACGTCCCGGTTGTCTTTGTGCTGCGGCCGCGTCACCGGCCTCAGTGGCTCCCACTGGTTGTTGACGCTCTCCTCCACAGGGACACGCTCCCGCCTCTCACGCTCTTTTCGCCGCTTGCGGGTCCACCACACGCAGACAATGACACAAAAGACCCAGAGAACGCACAAGACAACGCACAGCACGGGCACCAGGTAGTCTGTGTGAAAAGAAAGTCAAATCAGACATGGACAATCTGGGATTCATCCTAAGGAGGGGGAAAAAAAACAAACAAAAAGAAGAGATCTATGACAAAAAAAATTATATTGTTATTGGCCGATTTATGTCAATTTATCGGTAATGGTCGATAGTGGAGATTTTGATTGGCCAGCATTGGATATTTCATTGCAGACACTCATTCAACCAATTTTTTTAAATTAATATAATATAATAATATGTCTAATAAAAATAGCAATACACACTAAAAAATATTATATTATAATATTAATATTATAATTATATATTATTTTGGTAACACTTTACAATAAGGTCTCATTTGTTAACAGTATTAACTAACATGAACTAACAATTAGCAATATGTTTGTTACAGTATTTATTAATCTATTAATGTTAATAAAAATACAGTCGTTCATTGTTTGTTCACAGTGCATTAACTAATGTTAACAAAAACAATTTCTGATTTTAATGATGCATTACTAAATGTGGAAATTAACATCAACCATGACTAATAAAAGCTGTAGAAGTATTGTTCATTCTTATTTTGTTTTAATTAAAGTAGTTAACTAATGTTAACAAATTAAACTTCTTAAAAATAAGGGTAACATTTTACAATATCAAAATACACTTAAACATTAATGTTCTATTGAAATTGATATTTATATATATGTTTATTGTACAACAGTGAACAAAAATGCCCTTACAATCAAATAATTATTTCTTAATAAAAATTCCTTAATTGTTTGTTATATATATATATATATATATATATATATATATATATATATATATATATATTTTTTAATTAGACAAAATAGTACATGTTTTTTTTTATTTTATATATCAGCCACTTTCATGTTATCAGCCAAAAGGTTAAACAGAAATAACTGTTAAGGGACAGAACTTTTTAAAAATGACTTTTTGTAAAATAGTCTCAATACCCTTAATTTATAAATACACATTGATATTATTTGTTTTAACCCGTTTAAAATTGCCTCAACCTAAAAAAACAATTCAGACATTATTAATTTTGTCCCATCATTCTCTTTAATGTATTGCTGAGGTGATGACTGTGGAGGAGTTGAATGACTGTCTCACAGGTTTATGGCTTCCTGCCCACAACTGTTGGATCCTCTGAGCATCTCAGTACCCTTTCCTCCTGTGACTCACAAAGACTGCACTAATTGATGGAGATGGGGAATTGACACTCGGTTGGGAGTTGAAGGCTGGCTTTAGCCTTGAGGCCAGTTGGCCCCTGTTCCACTCACCCACTGGCTGGGACATGACCGGCATCTCCACTTTGACCTCGATGACGGCAAGCATGACTGTGCTGTTGTGCCGCTTGGACAACATGCTGACTATGGTACTAGCTGCCTCCTGGATCTGACTGTTATTAGGCTGCTCATCCTGCTGGAACGACTGCAGAAGAAATAATGGGGTTTTATATATATATGCAGACATGTAGATGAATGTGGAAGCACAGATTCCAAGACAGAAAAAAAACACCTACAAAGAATAATATGGAATTATTAACTAACGTGTGCGGTTTTTGGGCTCTGCTGCATTGCCACTGAAAATTCTATTATGTTGATCTTCTACATCCAATTTGTAAACTTGGTTTGGTTTTCTGTGAAGTTTTCTCCATTGTTGTTGAAAAGTCTGCTGATTTGTCACCAAGATAATGTTTTCAAGCTAGCAAGCATAGATGAAGTTTTATCAGATTTGAAGAAATTTTATTGAAAGCATCAGTAAGAATGTTAAACTATAATCCAACCAGTAATATTTTGCAACATATGTATAATTTTCCAGAAAGTTAAATTTGACCATATGCAGCATGTTTTACCAAAAAGTGGACAAAAAACTCAGTTAATTTAGTAAAAAATGTCTGTGAATGGATCAGACACTACTGTACATGCATCTACAGTATTTTAAAGAAAATTGAAAATAAGTTTGAAATTCAGGGAGTATAGAGTATACAACTAAAAAAAAAGCACACCGATCAATAACTTTCACATCATACAAGTATTGCGGTACAGAACCCCCCCAAAAAAAACTCTACAAAAAGATTTGATATCAACTTATGACGATACGCTCAGCAAAATAACTAAAGTGAGAGCAGTCTTTATTAAAAAAAGCAGTTGTCGACTCAATCATTTCAATTCCATTCTGTTGTCAACATGCAAAAACCTGCAGCTGTTCAAAGTTCCTGCCTACAGGTTCCATTTTAATGAGTGAGGACACTTAAAAACGGGCCTTCGGTTAGTGACTTGTTACAACACCGCAGGGATTTAGTGTAATCTGACTGAGTATAAAGGATGCATTTGTAGGTAACCACTATTTGTAAGTAACTTCCGTGAGGCAGAATGTTTCATTGAACGCAGGAAATGTGGCTTCAAATTACACAAAACTTGTATGGCAGCACAAAGATATACATTTTCATATCATTACTCAAGTATTGAGTATTTGTTATCTCAAGAGATTATTTTAAGCTTATTTGGTTTTGCAAGCTTTTTTTGTCTAAAGACAATAGTGTAGATCCTAAAGCTAAGTGTAAGATGTGCTGGAGCCCGGTTCCAGTGCTCTCTGTGTGGGTGGAGGGAATACTGCAATGCAGTACGGCCCGCTGCTGGTCAGTCAACTGAATCTCATTACAATATAATGGGCTGGTTTGAAGAGGGGGCCGGTTGGTATTGCTCTGGGCATCCGGCATTTCGAGGAACCGCACTCGACTGGGTGAGGAAATCAAATTTGCATCCATTAACAGAACTGTGCAACGAATATCCAGGACCCCTATGGTTTTGACTTTCTATTCCACTGATAATAGATCTTAGGGGCCCACACAACACCGCTGTGTGAAGGGTATAGACGTGCAGAGGACTCATGAATATAAAATGTGTGAGTATAGAAAGTAGGGATGTAACGATTCACTCATCTCACGATGCGATGCGATTCACGATACTGGTTTCACGATACGATTTTCTCACGATTTTTTTAACAAATGAGATTTAAGACAAAAGTGTCCCTTTTATTATTTCGGCACATTTCTGCACATGCGGCACATTTCTTTTTAATTTAAAATATGTTTGTCAAATAATAAAACTACATTCAAAAAATGTTCAACTCAGTCTTTCTGTCTGTTTGGTCAAGAGTCTTGACACTGGTACCTTCGCACACTATGTAGCCTAAAAGACTGTGTAAAATTAGTACCAGATTGATATGGGTTTTACATTGTAATAAAGGCAAGATTCTAATTTTGTTATAATTTGTATAATTACACTAGTAAGAGTAAAAAAAAAAACATTTAGAGAAAGAGATAGTAAAATAAATACAACACCTGGTTGCCACGGAAACACTGATGCACCTTGTGATCTCCGTGGCTCTCGCAATTGTCGTATTAATGACTTTTACATTAAAACGGAGTTGACTGGTGCTTCTCACGGTGGTGATTATTATTAGTCTACGGAAATTTAAAATGCCGCCACACCTCCGATTTGAATGAGTCAACGTCAACATCTACGCTTGCCGTCGCCGTGTCGTTTGACGGTGCGTGCACACCAGTCTATGGCACACACTGGCGCGGGCGCGAGCGGAGCAAACCGAGCGTTTTCAGTTCATTCCTATGGAAGTTGAGCTTGGCTCACACAAGATCAAGTTCCATGAATGAAGTGAAAACACTCGCTAGCTTCACGCCAGTGTGTGCTCGCTGCTATTGTGCCTGTAAAGCGAGGTTCACAACTTCACAGTAGCCTAGGCTATACAGTAAACGCGCCCTGCTGTTTAAAACGTGTATCACGATTCGTTTAACATTTAAACCGACTTGAATCGCCACACATTTTTAGCGATTTTCAACCGGTTGCGAGTGAATCGTTACATCCCTAATAGAAAGCGCTCCCTATGTGCACAAAGGGTGAGTCTTCAAAATGTACTTACGATGGCCACCTCTACTGCGTCCTGGTTTTTGTAGGAGAGGTCACAAAGAACCAACAGCGTGTGATCTTTTGCCAGGCTCCGTGTGGCAGGCATATACCTCAGCTCGGAGCAGACATTCTCCACTGTCGTTCCCTAGAAGGTACAGGGTGTATTTAGACCAATATTTAAGAAACAGCACTATTCTGGATCATAGTGTAATTACGTTAAGAGGATCAAATACATCATTGACTTGTCAGAGAAAAAGGTATGACATAACATTACCATGTTATGGACAAAGTGCCCTGGTAATACAACGTTTTTATTGGACATACTGTATATCATAGATTTTGTACAGATTACTGGGAATACCAATGTACTATATTACCACCATTGCTTTGGGGACATGGTATCCTAGTAATACCATCTTTTCTGGATTTTTTTAGACTTTTTTGGTAGTAGACTGGCAATATTAAAGTACAATGTACTGCTATGGCTGATATGTACCATGTTTTTCTTGACAAACACTACTGTTCAAAAGTTTAGGGGTTGGTAAGAATTGTTTATGTTTTTGAAAAGAAGTCTCATGTTCACCAAGGCTGCATTTATTTGATCAAAAATACAGTAAAAATGTGATCTTTGGAAATGTTATTAATTTAAAAATGATGTTTCTGTTTTAATATATTTTCAAATGCAATTTATTCCTGTTATGGTAAAGCTGAATTTTCAGAGCCAAATTTCAGTGTTGCATGATCATTTCATGATCAATGATTCAGTGCATGATCAATGGCACTAACCAAGTATTATTACCAAGTTTTCAGACGTTTTCATAAAATCTCATAGACGACGACAATGCCATGGAACTACCATCTGAAACCATCCCTCTGCCACGGTACCATCATAGGGCTTTTGTGTAATGAAACAAAACACAAACTTGCTACGTGAATACTTACTGTGGGTAGTTTGTCCCTGTTGAATATAAGGGTGATGCGAGCACAGCTCTTGTCCAGATAGACTGAGTTGGGCTCACATTTGGTTTGGAGGGTTGGGGTGGCTTCAGGGCTTGAACAAAACCCCCACTGGTGGCAAGGGGGAGAGAGGCACGTCAGGAAGTTGTGCTCCAGGCATTCACGACCTCCTGGACAGGAGTGAAGCTCTTGCCCTGGCGTCCCTGCCAACAGGCAAGGCTGCCGGCCACACACCACCTGAGAAAGAGGGTCATGAACATTCAGTCATTTATTTATTTATTCATACAAATAAAGAGAAAAAAAGAAAAACACTTGTTTTTTTAGACACTTACCTTGGTGCACTCCACTTTGCCGTTGACACATTGACAAGTGTTGCATTCTTCCTCCCAGCGGCTGCCATGCGGAAACTGAAGTCCAGCATAGTGACATGTCTTCCCAATGCCAATAACTGCGCCACAACACAAACACAAACACCATAAGACTGGGGCCAATTCTAATTTAGGAGCAGATCCCTTTCATCTCTCTGGAATGATCCAAGTCACATGATGCCAGGTCAGTGCTCCAACGCAGACACCGCCCACCTTTCATGTTGTTCACTCCTTAGGAACCATACTTCGCATTTAGCTTTTTGCTCATAGTGTACTAGTGGAACAAATCAGCATCTTAGAATGATTTCTGAAGGATCGTGTGACACTGAAGACTGGAGTAATGGCTGCTGATAATTCAGCTTTGAATCGCTGGGATAAATTACATTTTAAAATAGAAAACAGTTATTTTAAATTGTAATTGCATTCCACAATTTTACGGTTTTACTGTATTTTAAATCAAATAAATGGAGCCTTGGCGAGCAAAAGAGATTTTCAAAAAATATTTAAATTCTTACTGACCCCAAACTTTTGAAAAGTTCTGTATATATATATATATATATATATATATATATATATATATATATATATATATATATATATATATATATATATATATATATATATATATATTTAACATTTTCCTAAAAAATTTACAAAAAATATTGACAACTCACTAGAGAGATTTTTGTCCAATTAAACGCTCTCTAGAGTGATAATATCCCTCCCAAAAATTCCACCTGCCTCCAATTAGCAAACATAAATAATGTTCATTGAGCCTTTTTGAGCCTTTCAACATCAATGCAAAAGTCAATTGATTTCTTGGGGTCTTTAATGTCTATTTCTCAATATGGACAAGCTGAGAGATAAGAGAAAAGAGATTGATTGTTTCAATGATTACACAATAACTCTTACACTCTTGGCATTGAGGTCCGGTGCGACCGAGTGGGCAGACACATCGGAAGCCATTGATCTCATCCACACAGGTGGCACCATAGGCGCAGGGTGACGACTGGCACTCATCAATGTCTGGTGAAGCAAAGAAAATATACATTCATCAATACAGCTACTGCCTTGGAAGATGTGGTTGGGAAAACTGCCATTTAAAGTCAATACACATTTATAAAGCACCAGAACCATGGCTGCACCTCAGAAAATGAGGCCGGGAAATGCATGGAATCTTTAAGGAGTATTTTCTATGTCAGAGCCATCAATAGACACAAGGAGAGGAATTTTTTTCCACTGGTTGAATAATTTATCTCCTCTGTCTGTCTGAGAGCCAGGGCTAACCTTTAACCCCAAAAGAGGTCAAAGGGCACTGGATGCTCGGTAATCCTCCGACACCCTCTTTCTATACATCCTCATTCTTTCCTCCTCGAGATACTCACTGATACGGCAGTCGGGTCCAGCGAATCCAGGGGCGCATTCACAGCGGAACCAGTTCACCCCGTCCACACAGATTCCTCCATTGTAGCTGCAAGGAGATGTGAGAACAATGAGGTTATTGGCTGAAAGAGACACCTTCACCCCAGTGATTGACATAATACTTCCAACATACATGCGTGGAAGGGGAAAGGCAGGAAAAACGGGGGAAGAGAAGACATGGACGAAGAGGGATGCGAGAGTGCCTCACTGCGTTTTTCAATACCAGCACCTTTCAGATGCAAATCCCCCCAGTGGCTTCTTGCTGGGATCCCCACCCCCTACTCCCGCCCCAACTCCCAAATCCCTTGCTCCCAGGTCAGCGATGAAGAAAGGCAAGAGGACAGAGTGGACTTCGAGAAAAAGAGGCTGTCCATCCCCTCCTCCCCTCACCGCTGGGGGTGCTCTTTTAGGGCCATCGGCTCTATTGTGGTCCCCATTAAAACCAGCCCAGGGTCTCCTGAGCTGTCGGATTTAGGGGTGATTTAAGGACATCTTCTCCCGTCTTTACAACCAGCATCCCCCCTTGAACCCCCCCCCCCCCTCGGTGCATCCGCTCAGAGAATGGGGGTTAGCGGGGCAGGAACAACATGGTGGAATAGGGCAGAAAGCCATGTAAGAAGGGTTATTCCAAGCCGTCTATGTTGTACAGGGAAGGGGAGGGTCGGCACAAACAGGCGGCCCCAGGCAGCATAGCGTAAACAAGAGGGGGAACAACTGCAGAGCCACATAGGTCTTCTTACCAGGGGTGAGGGTTGCAGTCGTTGATGTCTGCGAGGAACCAAAAGAGAGGAAGAAACAGTCAATGCGAGACATTTGCGCATCGATCGAATGTAATTTAACACTTTTGTGGATTGTGATGTTTGCTTTCACTGGTATGCAGACATGCACTGGCAGCTGAATTGTGAATGGGGGAATTCACTCACTCTGAGCACAGGTGGGCCCCTCCCAGCCATCTTTACAGATGCAGGTGAACGCGTCACCACCACCCACGCACGTTCCTCCGTTCAGGCAGGGGCTGGACGCGCAAGTGCTGTTCTTTGCTGAAGTAGAAAAACGAAATGTAAGTTACAGGAAGTGAACCTTTCTTCAGACCTTTAGATCTCAAACTAGGGTCCCCCAGGGGTCTATCGCCAATTGCTAGGGGTCTGCAGAAAATATCAGAATATGTTTCTAAATAAATAAATAATTTTATACCAATTTTCCATATATACATTTTTAAACATTAAACATTTATAAGTTGCAGGATTGCAAAGTTGATTGAGAGTATTAAGAGAGACTGATTTGATTATATAATTTGTGAGGGGAGTCTATGAATAGTTTAAGGCTATGAAAGACATTTTTGGTTCAGAAAGTTGAGAAACCCTGCTGTGCATGAAGCCTGTATAAAAACTGCACTCTGATTCACAGAGGTGTACTCACCTGTGTTGCATGTACTTCCTCCCCATCCAGAAAGGCAGGCGCAGCGGAAAGTGTCTCCGTGGTCATAGCAGGTCCCTCCATTACTGCATGTGGTGGAATCACATTGACTTTCACCTAAAAAGACAAAACTCAAAATATTACCAGTCAGTTCACCAGTCTCATCGTAAAGCTTAACATATATGCAGTTAAGCTATACAAGAGGAAAAGAGAAAGTCCTTTGACATAAACCAGGGAGATGTAACTTACGTGAATGACAGGTCTTTCCTTTCCAGCCATTGGCACATTCACAGTAGAAGTCGTTGACCAGGTCCACACAGTGACCGCCATTCTTACAAGGGCTCCGACTGCACTCGTTCACATCTGAGTGGAGAAACGCAAGTAAGAAAAAGTAAGACTCTGAATGTAAAGAAGGTCAAGATGAGGAGGAAGATGAAGAAAGACACTCACTGAGGTTACAGAGGTCACCCTCCCAGCCATCCGGACAGAAACACTGGAAAGAGCTGATCCCGTCGATACAGGTGCCTCCGTTTCGACATGGGTTGCTCACGCAGTCATTTATATCTGGGTAGACGATATATAACATTTTCATGAACATCAAGATTTTAGTTCAGTTTCAGTTCAGTTTCACTTTATTTATCCTTAAAAAGGAAATTTAGTGTGCAGCAGAATAAAAAAAAACAAACAAACAAAAATAAAAGCACCACCAGATGCCAACAACATTGTAAACACAACACAAGACACACATAGAATAAAATACAATGGTGCACAAAAGACTACATTTTGAACTCCTGATGTTTAGTGTAATTTAAACATTGAAATAAAGCATTTTAGGGTTTAAACGAAATTAAATGAAACCTTATGATGTCAAATAAATAAGAAACATTTATGATCTGATGATTATCATCAGGTTAGACAAACTTAGGGAGTTCATGCAGCTTAAGAGCTGCTGTCATTACAGCATATGGGTGACAAACCAAATACTAAAACATTTTCAAATTAATGTAAATTTTTCAGTTACATTTTCATTTAGATATCCTGATAATATAATTTGGAACAAACTAAAGTTTTAAAGTAAAGTATTATCACAAGTGATTTTTTAGATTTTCACAAGTGCAATTTGTCTCCATTTCTTTAAGCATTTTATCAATAACACTTAATTTTTTAATATTTATAATATTATTTATGATGACATAACATTAATACTTAATTGGCCCAGAAGTACCTATGACAAATGACTAATATGAGCCCATCTACTATGTAAGGATAAACTAAACTAATAAAGAAGTGAACAAACGAGGAGGAATGAATTATGGTTCAAAAGTGAAAACGGTGAAACTGTAAGGATGACTCACTCTCGTGGCAGTAGGCTCCTGTAAATCCAAGCTCACAGGTGCAGGTGAAGTTGCCGCCTGGCAGGCTGATACAGCGGCCACGAGGACCACACACATTAGAGTTGATGTGTCTCACACCCCCATCTGAGCTGTTACTCGCCACAGCAATCGTACAGCTGTCAATCACTGAGAATGAAAAAACAAGCGGGGATATAAGATCACCTGTCTGTTACGGTGAACTATTGCACACTATTTTTCAATTGATGATCATTGTACACATGCAGATAGACATCTTTGGCTGTTGCATCTTGGTTAGCAGGAGAACAGGATGGGCAGTACCTTGGCAAGGAGTTGTCTTGCAGTGGTCCTTGCGGTTTTCACAGGTCTTGCCCTCATAGTCTTCAGGACAGGCACAGTAGAAGTCACCCGGCAGGCTGTAGCACGAAGCCTTATTCTCACAGGGGTTCGACTCACAGGGGTTTGAGTGAGAAAGACTCTCCACCTTCAAACGAGACGGAGATTGAGTTAGTGAATGAGTTAGGCCTAAGCTTTGTAAGTCCAGTCCTCTTAAACTAGAGATAAACAGTCAGGTAAGCTATGGAAGGCTCCCATAAGCCTAAAGCTAGCAAGACAGCACCATTACAATCACACAAGAGACCAATCAAAACAAACTGTGCAGCTAAATTTAGACATCCTTCCGCTCTTACCGAGCATATTCAACTGGGACGAGGAACACTTTTGCACATCTAGTTCTCCTACCTCGACTTGGCCTTGTTCTGGTAAATAGTCTTAGAAATGAATCTTTCCCACATAAACTCGTAATGCTTACTATATTCTATTGATATGTTAATACATTTAAAATAAACTGCACATTATTTAATAATATATATTTTTAAAAGTTTATATGGTCATGTAGTATGACAAATGGATTTCCAAATATACCATGTAATTAATTAATATGAACTTAATTATACAATCATTAAAATAATTCTTACAATAAATGATAAAAAAGTATTACAACTTCACACTCATATAAATGGTTTTATTATTTGAAGTAATAATTATTGATTTAATAATTTATAATTAAGCTAAGACGACAAAAAGTGGCTTTTTTTGACCCTAAGTCTACCGCTGGCCTAGCCTGGCTAACGTCAGACCACGTCTCATTGACATTGAGACGTGGTCTGGGAACCACATGTTCATTTTCTCGTATTTGAGGTGTGGTTTACGAATGCCCAGAGCCGTTCATTGGGTGCGACGAATGTCAAATGCGCCTGTACTTGCGCTCATAACCAAACGTTTCAATTATACCAGATGACGCATGTAGAGCGAAAGAAATTAGACGAGGAAGACGACGATGGGTCAGAGATTTTTGTGTACACGATGGCGTATGTATCTAAGGCTGCATCGAAAGGTAACTTTGCGTCTGCTGCCATGTTTTATCCATAGGTATAAACAAACTGCTTCGGTGTGTCGCATAGACGTCGTCATCGTCTTGCTGCTCCCTCCCCGTTCTGTGATTGGTCGCCTCACTGAGGCGAAAATCTGGTCCATGGTATCCAGACTGCCTAGCAGCGTGAATAAAATCGCGCTGCGCAAAGGCAGCATGGGGAAACCCAGGCTACCACTGGCCTACAGTCCACAGCAATCCATCATTTTGCAACTGAGTTTGTCAATCAGTCTGAGGTTGACTTAGGACACGTTCACATGTTCTGCGCTATTCGTTAACTACAGTCTAGGATGACATGCAGACGGACGTCTTTGCCCATTGCATCATGTCTCTCGCCATGAGTGCCACATTTTTAGAATGCGGTGTCAAATTCTCTATGGGCCAAGGGGCAAGATTAAATGCATTGTTTGTTTGTTTTAATGTTCTAAATTAATGTATTACAGTGTATAATATAATATAATAAACTCAACAACAAACTGTTCCCATAATGTTTACTAATTAATGGAGGGTTCTGCAGCTTTCCAAGACCTTCTCAATGTCCCCACCATTTTTCTCAAAAAAGGCTTTTCTAGAGATGATCCTCAGGGGAATTTAAACAACCTCTCTTAAGTACATAATGCCAGCTGCCATGTAAGGTGTTAGTTCAGACTATAACGCTGTTCACCAAAGCTGCCGAATTTATTTTAGTAGGGATATATATTGTATATACACTGGAAGCCGAAGGCCTGCACAGTGCACTTTTTCACAGGCAGTGATGTAAGAGGAATGTCTGCAAACGAGACTATCGAACAGAGCTACATAAAACTGCTAAAGCAGCCAGATGTATGAAATAATCATCCATCTGTGCTGGATCTGAAGAACAACCCAGTTGGAGAGGTTTCAAACAGTTGTATGTTGGCGGGCAAAATCGGTTGACACATAATTCAAAATATATATATATATATGTAGGCGAATGTCTCAGGTCTCAGAACATTTTGGATGGTGGTATGCGTATTTCACTACTTATAAATGTAGTAAATCACAGCTTTATTGTAATGACTTTTTTAGTTCAGTTAAACGGATTTGATCCCATATCAAAACATGTCTGATTCTGTGTCAATACTGGACCAAGGCTTTATTTGTAGCCTCATGTGCACCTGCATGGAAAACAGTCCCACCAGATCAAAACCTTTCCTAGTATAGGCTCCCTTCTCCAACAGACTGCAGACGGTATGGTCTAATGTAAGCGCATGGCACGCTAGGCATGAATATAACGTAAAAATCAAGGCCTTCTCTTTCCCGGGCTGATTGTGGGCAGGCGGCCAGGAGGACAAGAGAAGAGTTGCCTCATTTACTACAGCTTATTTTTAGTGTACATGGTAAGATGAGACTGGTTCAGGACCAGCTTCCAGCAACTCTATGGAAGTCCATCTTTAGCCTGACACTAGACTAACACTGGCTCCAAAACAGCAATGATGGCCACATGAAAAAATACTCCCGCCCTCCACCCAAACCCTGCTCTAGTTACCCTGGCGCACCTGTGGCCAAATAGCAGGCTTGATCTGCCTTACACCAAGGCTTTAATAACACACACGCAATGGTGGGCAAAGTATGAATGGAGAAGTGACACCATCTGCATTACTAAAAGTTATCAATTAATCAAGACCAAGCCCCACAATTTCCATTTACAGATCATTGAAAGAGATCTGATGAAGATCTTATAAACCTACCCTGAACCTGACTAAAATTGCTCTCATTTCATATCTTGCTAATCTAATATATTTAATATAAATAAAAAAAGGAGCACAAAACAAATATATCAGCATAAAATCAAATCCTTCATGCTGAAAAACACTAACAAAAAGCTTACTGTAAAAAAGTGTTTAGCAATGTCTTTAACAATAACACTATAAACAGTAAAGATTCTCACCTCACAGAGCGTCCCTGCATAGTTTGAAGGGCATTCACATACAAAGCTGTCCAGAATGACATGGCAGCGGCCGCCGTTTTGACACGGACCACTGGCACATTTGTTCCTTGAGACTTCACAGTGCAAGCCCACAAAGCCTGGAGAGCACTGACAGTGGTAACCTCCATGAGCCAGCTCCTGCACAGACACAAATAAAAGGACACTTAATAACGAACACAATTTACTGAGATGCTAAAGTAAACCAGGAATTGTTTTCAATCTTAAAGGTTATACCTTGCAAGTTGCTCCATTCTGGCACTGTCCGTGGCAGCCATTGAGATCTACAGTCATGGGCAAAGTAAATGAAGCAATTAATCAATGGCTAAGTGGATGAAATCAGGACAGCAGTTAGGAAAGGCTGAAGACATGCAATTAACTCGAATTAGATGAGCTCTCTAAGTGCCCTGAAGATGGAAATGTTAGTTCAATTAACACAAACGTGAGGTAAAGCCAATGACCCAGCATGCAACAGTATGTGAAGCTTAAGACAAAATATACAGTGTGCAGAACCCCAAAGGGTATCAAGTGTCCGAAGAGGAAAGCCTGGCCGCCACCATAGAGAACGTGTTCAAAGATGAGGGAAAGGACAGGAGAGGAGCATTAGGAGATACTGACTGATGTCACAGTTCTGTCCGGCCCATCCTTGAAAGCAGTCACAGTGATATCCACCAATCATGTTTTTGCAAGAGTGAGCATTTACACAAGGCTTCCCCATACACTCATTTGCATCTGCGAAATTGAGGGACAAAGAGTTGGGAGATTTTTGTAGACAATTGGTAGATTGAGAGATTGAAGAGGAGTTGGGAAGTGTAGAGTAGCAAGAGAGAGGCAGAGAAATCTGAGATCTTGTTGTGTAACCCCACCACCATTAAGCCCATTGAAAAGTCTGTTGGCTTGAAACTCTAACAGTCACACCGATGCCAGTCTACTTGACTTCCTGATCAATGACCATTACACAGCAAAAAAAAACAAAACAAAACAACAACAACTTAAATCCGTTTATTTAGATTGTGTTCTAATAAAAATATCAAAACACTCTTAAACACATTTTTACTCGAACAGCATAAATAGACAATTATACAATATTTAAGAATTATATACTTATTTAAAAGTTCTCACACCACCATTTATTGCATTTATTTGATCAAAAATACAGTAAAAGCAGTAATACCTATATTATTACAATTTAAAATAACTTTTCTATTTTTATATTGCATTTTAATATTAAAATGTAATTTATTCCTGTGATGGCGAAGCTGAATTTTCAGCATCATTACTCTAATCTTCAGTGTCACATGATCCATCAGAAATAATTCTAATATGCCGATTTGCATTTCTTAATATTATCAATGTTGAAAACTTTTGTTCTGATCAATGTTTTTGTGGAAACCATGGTACAATTTATTTTTCTTTGATATATAGAAAGTTCAAAAGAACAGCATTTATCTGAAATAAAAATATATTTAACATTATAAATGTCTTTACTGTCACTTTTGATCAATTTAATGTCTCCTTGCTGAATAAAATGTATATTTTCTTTAAGAAAAAATCTGTTTATATGCGTAAAATAATTGTTACCTAGAATTGTTTTCAGAGAACTTTGTCTTGTAAAAATATTTAAACTTTATATATAAATTAGTGCTGGGCAACGATTAAAAAATGTAATCGCGATTAATCGCATTGTTACGCGCAAAATTGAATAATGAATTCTAAAGTACTGTATTGCGCACTTTTGATTTAAATGTACTGCTACAAAAGTGCAATAACATGTGGTTTGCAAAAACTTTAAACAAATAAGGTGCTTTTATACCAGCAGTATTCCCTTTACACAGTATCAATAAAATATTTCTTTTAAATCTCAACTTAAACATTAATGTAATCAAATCAAATATTTAAACAAAGCTATTTGCCACTGCCAGGGCATTACTTTTTAGCTAGCTTGTTAAAACGAGTCCAGTTTTCTTTTTTTTCCTGAACAGGTATCTTGTATCAGGGAGCAGCAGAAACATTCTAAAAGGGTCATGATCACTACAGATATAAGTCGACCAATGTTACTTCTCTGATGCTTAGGTTTGGTCATGGCATGCCATGGTTTCCCACGTAAGATTATATTAAACAGAGGTAAAGCCCAATTTATACTTCTGCGTCGAACTCACGCCGTAGCTGTGTAGCGCGCGTACCCGTGCATCTCTCCAAAAATGTAACGTCAATTCTACGCGTACCGCAAGCGCGGTGATTGCTAGAACCGCGCCCCGGGTTTCACACTCCCTCTGCATGTGTAATTGCGCGTCAACGCGGACAACGACGCAGATATATAATGAAAACCAATGCGTAGTCTATAGCGTAGAGGCTCCGGCGTTGGTCCGACGCAGAATTATAAGTGAAGTGGTCGAGCACATGTGCAGCGACAAGCGGGTGCGTTCCTGTGAAATGTTGCGGTCATGCTCGCCTCACGCACGCGCCCACGCGTTGCTGAAGTTGAATTGTCTAACTTTTTGTACACGACGCGCAGCACAAATCATTGGAAGAGAGACTGATCCTCGGCTCGCTGTTTGTGAGTTTCCAGAATCTAAATAGTTATCAGGACATCAACAGGAGGGAATTCACATGGCAGAGCATCCCCGCTAAACTAAACGCAGGCCTATCAGGTAAAGTTATGTATAATTTTAAGTTAAAAAGACTACAGCTGCGTAGCGCACAGAAGCCGTTGCCATGGTTACTATCCATAGAGTGCCTATCATTCACTCACGGAGCGCTGTCTCCCTTTCTGTTCACCTGAGAGAACCTGCCAAAGCCCCTCTACTGCTTGTTTGGGTGGGTTATTTGCTTGCTGACCAACATCCCACCCCTCCTGTGATCCATGGTTTGACTGTAGGCCTATGTGTATTCAGAGCCAGTGAGCAACGGACTTTCAAAATAATAATAATTAAAAAAAACTGCGTTAACGCGCGATAAAAAAAATTGTCGGCATTAATTAATAAATGCGTTAACGCGATAATAACGCGTTAACTTGCCCAGCACTAATATAAATGAATATAAATATAATATAATATAATATAAAAGTACCACTACAAAAATTGTCATCATTGTAAACTAAGGGTCCACTCGTAAACACCCCTCCTTCTGCTCGTCTCTCCCCAATTAGCCTACAGCAGGTGACCAGCCGGTTCAGGGGGCTATGACTCTTGCCTTTGCCATGAAAAAACTAGTGCTTATTAGGCGTTTAAATATTCATCAGGGCCCCTAGTGAGGTGCACTCCACTCCCCTGCACACCTGTCCTCTGAGAAACACGACTCCCCACTGTGCTTAGGCCTGGCTCTTGTGAGAGAAACCCAAGCTGTAGGCTAAGGTTCGAAGCGTAAGACGAGCAGACCAACTCCTGTTCCCACCCCACGCTTGTTTACAGGTCACAATCCACTTCCTTTCACATTCATCACTTCCCCTGACAAGAGCTGCACACTATTGTGAGCAGAAGGATGATGGAAAATCCTGTGGCGCCTGCGATGTCGGCGATGGGCCATCTGATCTAGCCTTAGATCCAGGTCTAAGGCTGGCCCTCCTTGTAACATATGCATATATAGATGTCTTACAAGCAACAAGTATCAGGTTGGCGCCACTATTACCAGTTTCTCCTGTAGACTAATCAAATCACTTGTCTTACTTTGCCTAAAAAACACACAGACTTGTATAAAGTGCATGCGATTTAGATCTAACACACCATATTCAACCATTCGGATGCAAAATGGATAGATTTTTAACGAATGGCAAAGAAAAAAAAAAAAAGAATAATATGGCGTGAGTGGAGGATCCAATGAATAGTATATTAAAAACGTGCATGAATGCTGTAGTTCAAAACACGCTTGCAAAAAAGGCGGATCTCAATCTTACCGATTTGACAGGTCTTCCCAACCCACTGAGGAGGGCAGACACACTCAAAGCCATTTTCCAGGTCGATACATGTTCCGCCTTGCGCACACGGCCTGGAGGCACATTCATCCATGTCTGCAACATCAACACAAAATCATGTTACATTCTGGAGATAAGAAAAATTCAAACATTAAACATTCAAACTGGGCAATTTTACACCCAGCATGGGTGTGTGGGTTATTCAATGCCCACTACACACTACACACACACACACAATCAGTGCTGCTGTGTCAACCTGTCTTAATTGTAAATATATTGCAGCATTTTCACAGCAAAATTAAAAGAAAAAAAAAAAAAATCCAACAGCAAGCTGAAAACTACATTATGCACTCCAAAGTGAATATAATGTGAACAATTTTGATGATTCCTGTCACCAAGGTGTAACTGTAGGTCCTAATTCAACTGACATACAGTCACATGAATTTCAGTGTATTTTACAATAGCTTCACACATACACAGTCATATTTTTCACATATTATTGTTTTTTTTTAAGACTTATGTTACTGTGCGTAATGTGAAGCTGTTTTTGCAGACTTTGCACTGATACTAAACATACTTATTTTGTTATTATTAATGTTATCTTATGGTTTGCATCCATCAAATATAATATAATATAATATAATATAATATAATATATAGTGATGGTAGAGTTGGAGAAAAGGCGGGAGAGAGTGTCAGTGTGTTCATCAGAGAGAGCTTTTCTTTATGCAAGACAGTAAAGCGATTACAGCTTGATATAATCCAGGTCGCCAGATTAGCTGCTATTAGAGCACAAATCATTACAGTTTTAATACGGGCACAAAAGGCACAAAGACACGAGCAGCATCGAAATTTGGAAGAAAATGGGAGGAAACAAAAACAAGAGAAATTCCTCCCTCCTTTCTTCTCCCTTTAGCCTTATACATATATTGTGGTGAATGGGGTGGAGCGGGGTGTGTAAAAGGGTCAGACAGGCAAGTGAAGAGGGAAAGGTGGGGGAAAAACCTTTATGGGTGAAATGGTGTGGTGGGGGGGGCAAATTCCAGCAGGGACTCTGCTGTTGCTATGACGATGGAAACACAGCCCCATATGTGCGATGGAGGAAACAGAGGAGGTAGGATGTGGAAGGAGTGATGAAGAGTGTGAGAAATACCAATAATTAAAACACTGGGCATCCTAGAAGTGAGAAACACATTTGCAACGGATCAAATTTGAGCTAATTGCGCTAAAAGAGGGATGCTTTGAGGAGCATGGAGAGGTGGAGAAGGAAGGGAAGACCATGACACACTGCATTCACAATTTGGGAAGCCAAATGCTGGTTCAAAGTGAAGACAGATTATGCAAATCCCCCGTCTCAGTGATGGCTATCACCAGGCTCTAATCCGGGACCAGTAAGAGCTCAAGCTCCGCTCGCCGTGCAAAGGGAACCCGCTGTGCTGCCAAGATCCAGAACCGGCATCCCCTGCCATATACCTGACACATCCCAGCATGACAAGCAGCCAAGCGGCACACTGGCCACATGTTGGGGAGGGGACGGGTGTCTGTGCTCTTGTCTAGGTCTATAACTAGGTTTCCAGACAGAACAGATCGGGCCATGGAGAAAGTCAGAGAGGAAGGTGCATGAAAGATTTACATACCTTTAGCACAAGTGGGTCCCTCCCAGCCTGGTGGACACTGGCATTCAAATCCAGTTGGGACTTCATGACACGTACCTCCGTTCGCACAGGGGTTGGATACACAAGCATGTTCGGCTGCAAAAACACAATGGTTTGTGTCATTAATATAGACAGATTTATCTCATAAGGCACACCAACTGGCACAACTTCAATCATCCAGCCTTGGGTGAGAAATATTATCTATCCATTCATCTATTTATCCATCCACTTATACACCCCTCCATCCATGCATCGATCTATGGATCCATCCATCCATTCATTTATCCATCCTTGCATCCATTTATCCATCCTCCATCCATCCCTTTATTTACCAATCCATTAATTAATACATCCACGTAATCTATTTATCCACACATACATGCATACCCTATTTTATCCATACATACATCCACTCTTTTACCCATCCATCCATCCACCCATCCCTTCTTTTATCCATCGAACTATCCATCCATACCTTCTTTTACCCATCCATCCATCCATACTTTTATCAATCCAGACAGCCCTTATTTTATTCATCCATCAATTCATCTATCACTTCTATCAATCAATCAATCAATCAACCCAACCCTTCATTTATCCATCCATCCATCCACCTATCCATCCAATCAATCCCTTTTTATCCATTCAGCCATTCCTTTTATAAATCCACCTACCCATCCATCCCTCCTTTTATCAATCCATCCAAAACCCAGCCACCCACCCAGCACTTTCATTTACCCGATTCCCCATGCATCTGTAGAGACTTACCAATTTCACAGTTCTTGCCAGAGTATCCTTCAGGACAGGCACAGTTATATTCATCCGGTTCAGAGTTCATGCAAGTCCCGCCATTGACGCAGGGATGATGTGTGCCGCAGTAGTTCAGATCTTCAAGGACACATAAAAACAATGAACTAGGGTACTTCTTGAAACCAAGGGGGAAGGAATACTAACAATGAATTTTTTTAAGCCTGCTAACATTTGCTCTTTAAATGACTACAGTTGGCAAACTATTGCTAGACTCCCAGCAGACCTTGTAAGGCGAGGCTATGCACATAAAAGCTGGTAAATAAATGAAGAACTGTAGGCACATCTCAGCTGCTTCTCATTCCTAACCACCTTCCAGGATGCACACTTACCAACAGATCAGATATCCGAGCGCCACTCCAATCACAACAACAATATTTAAAGTGTGTGTTTGTGCGTGCATTAGTGCTGCACGATTAATCGTATCGCAATCGTAATCGCGATGTCAAACCTATGCGATTATATGACGCAAAATACTGCGATTTTATATGAAATAAACAAATTAGGGCTGTTAACGCAGCATCTGTTATTTTTTGTCCTCCTTTGGCTAGTGTTACATGATCCCGCTCTTATTCACGCGAATGCTTTAGTTTAAACCATTCAGCCAGTCAAAAGAGAGCGCGCTGCCTGTGAATGTCCTGACTGAAAGACGCGCGCCAGTATCATGCGCATGCACAGACCGCGCGCCAGAATACAGTTCTCTTTCCGCATGAAGTGAACGAACAATAACACACACAATTATGCCAAAATATCATTTGTCGAGTGTCTTCATCATAACATAAGAGCAGTCTTATGATGGTCGTCGACGTAAAGAGTTGTGAGAGAATAAGGCGCTGTGAGAGAATAAGGCGCGTGTGAGATCCGCGTCTCTGTCAGCAACTCTTAAAGGGCCAGCATCCAATAATGCTTTCTGTCAGTAAAGTTAATCAAAGAACAAAGGAAACAGAGAAAAACACTCACTGCTCTTGACCAAAGAACTTGTGTAGCTTTAAATAGGATTTTAGTCCATATAATTGATAATTTATGCAGCATAGACTGTTTAATAACTTTATTCAATTTCTGTATGTCCTACCTGTTAGACAGGAAGAGCACAGGTAAATATGACATTTATTATGGGTTTATGTGAGGATTGTTTGAAGTTCACTTAAATTAAAATTAAATTAATTTTTATCCAGACATCAATGGCTTATTGATCATTATAGGTGTTATCAATCATTTAGTTGTTGTTGCTAGTTTGAGTTGAGAAATACACATTTCAGAATTATCACTAATCTGTGTGTGCATTTTGCTTTAGAACCAAGCAAGTTGACTCATGAAACCATTTGTTTATTATATCGCAATCGCATATCGCAATATTGACCTCAATAATCGCAATATGACATTTTCCCCAAATCGTGCAGCCCTAGCGAGCATTGTCACATGATGCACAGCCTGTGCTGACATCGCAGCCAACAAACCAGCTCAGTGTAAGATGCTGTAGTTCCATTTAACACCATGATATGAATTCACTGTCCTGGCACCTCCGTGGCTGAATGTTTGTGGGCTTAAATTCATTCTGATCTACTGCTGACCATTTTATGGGTCAATTCCAGGTTGACCTCAATTTCTCAGAACGAACTAGGCCAAATCATCAGCATCAGCCTTTGTGATGCATTTAGGACCCTTACCTTTATCGCACAGGAGGCCGCCCCAGTTCTTGTCACAAGTGCACTGCCAGGGAATATCACAGCTCCCGTGCAAGCAGCCAGGGTAAGGCAGACACTCGTCACAGAACTGGCCCTGCCAGCCGTAGTTGCACCTGAAAACCACATAAGTGTGTTAACACTTAAAATGCCACTGAGGTTGCAATATCTTAATGACAGACAAGAAACAAACATACAGATGCACATCACTGCCCTGACACCTAATCTTAGGATAAGGCGACATTCCGGGCGACAAAGGTTAAGAACACTTTCACAACTGTGCATAGACGCCTGGGGGCACAGAGGGAAATGCTACAGAGGGGTTAACAAATTATTGGTTTACAGCAACACTCCTCTATTCCAAGGCCTGTAGTGTGCTCTCTTCGTCCCCACCACACCTCTCACCCAGCTGTCTTGTCATTTCTGAGCAGGCTATTTTAAGACAGCTCCCCTGCAGAAGAGGTATGGACTAACTCCAGCTGCCGAGTGGAGAGACGCTGTCTGCATATCTCAACAACAGAGCGAACGCTTACTAGCCTTACAAAGAAGTACTGTGGTGGTAACATGGGACAGTGATGGGTTCAGATGGAAACACCACAGTACTTTGAGAAATAGACAGCACTGAATGACCATGGGATTGACATAGTTCTCCTAATAATAACAACATGTTTATCTATTAACATGTTAACATTTTCATGATATAAAACCATGGGTAACATGGTTAAATGCTGTAATGATTAAATATAGGTTACATTATAAATATACTGCAATTAAATGTGGTGATAATGCATTAATGAATAAAATTCAGGCCCACAATTGGGATCACATCAGCTTACAATAACAGGCAAATGTGCTCTTCGAAGAGGTATACACCTGGCACATTCTCTGCGTGGAGGCCTTGATCCAAATCCACTAATAACATCTCCAGTGAGGTCTCTGAAATAGCCCCCTAGATCTATGCCCAAGGGGCAGGCCAGAGGCTGGATTACTTACACCAGAGCACACACAGCCTTGCACAGCCCAGTAACAACCTTAGTATTGTATGAAAGAGCATGTAGGCAGCAGAGTGTGTGGGGTGAGTGTGAACCCTGCCTGTGCACGGGGGCGTTCAGCTCTGCTGAGCACTGCCAAACATAAGCTTGCTAACTAACTCACTCCAAAGAGAAAGTTGCATTACATTTACTTTGTGTGTCAGGACATGTCCACTACAGCAATGAAAAAACCTTAAACTTAAATCATAAATGCATTTCTCAGCCATTTTTGTTTTTCACATTTGATTTGCAGCAAGGATTTGCAGTGCCTCCAAAATGTGTTTGGACAATTAAAGTTAGTTCACCCAAAAAATATTGATCGAAACCTATAGACTGATGCAGGGAGGACATTTTTGAAGGCCAATTCCATCGTTCTGAAGTCATTAGGGTTTTTAAATGGGTTTTTGGTTAAATGCTTGAAATATGGTCTGTGGTGAGAACAAGCTCAAGATATTTTCACCTTTTATCCTACAATATAAAACATATCATCAGTAGTACCCTCTTGTGATTTTTAAGCTTTTACTTATCTTGTAAAACACTAATAAGCACCTAAGCTAAATAGGACTACAGCGGTTGTCAGGGACATTAAACGACATCAGCCGAACAGGTAAACTCATCTACTCACTCACTAGTCTGTTTTCACAGCCTCCCTCGTTGGGTTCTAAATGCGCAATTGCAAACTATTATAACTCAAACTTTCAGGGAAAATATTTTTAAACAAAGACTGAAAGAGTTGTCAGAAGCTTAGTGATGGTGACGTTAAAGCCATGCGACCGTGGTGTAGTTCATTTATAGCCTACGTTTAGCTTTTACTTCTACCGATTGTTTTTACACTTCAAAATTGATCAAACTTTTTTTAAAAAGACCTTATTTTTTGCAATAATCCAAAAGCCAATGGAAAAATCCTATTGGGTTTTTGTCGAGGAAACCCAGGTGAATGTCCGGGTTGGAAGTTAAAAAAATCTGTCATCCCTGCATCCCTCTATTGGACCACATTGTCTTTAACTGTGTGGATGAAAACAACTGCAATAATTTTTTTAATATTTTTCTTCATTTTTTGGATGAAGTATCCCTTTATCGCAAAACAAAACTTCCTGGAAGTAATGAAATGACCATTTTAATTGTGGCAAAAATTTGTGGCCCACTACTGAATCTACTGGTTAATTAAAATGTCTGTGGCACACTTAGTCCTCTAGTCTCCACCTTCTTCCTTCCCAGGACTATCAAGCTAGTGACGGCAGGGAAGCGAGTCACCATATCCTGCAAGAACTCACAGAACTTCCCAAATATTCAAATTCTAAAATAACATATTGGCCTCTGTTTCCTAGCCCGGTTCCAGAAGCTCTTTAGTCCAGGCCATCGAGAAGCTTGGTACATGATGTCCTAAAGCATGCTTTTGGCCCCCCATGTCCCTTGAGGCGCCACTCTTGGCCTTTATGATGCCAGAGCCTTCAAAATAGCCTTGTCCCTTTTAAACTGCTCAAGTCTAGTAGCAGTTAAAGGAGAGCAGCAGAATGAGGGCAGGTATATGTGCTCAGTAGTAGTGAGGACTGGAAAATTGAAGCGTGAGATGTTTTTAAATGAGAATGTCTGAATGATTTGTTGCCAAAAGATTCCAGTATGTCATCATCGTCTAGAGTGACTTCCTGGTTTAGACACCTCTGGATCTACTCATTCCCTGCCCTTAGACAGAGTGAGGTTGAAGGTGGAATGGACAAAAAAAGGCTTTTCTCATGCCAAAGGCTAAGACTTTTTCTTGTGGTGGTAAAGGAAGAGGACAGAGCTAAGCAACAGGAAGAGAACTAAAGGAGAACATGATGTAGGACGGTGAGGTGGATTTCACGCTGAGTTCCACAGGAAGCGTCAGAGTTTCCTGTGACAGTAAGAGCAAAATACCACCATTTGACTTAATTATTAATTATGATATGATAACCTCCAAAACACAAGGAATGTGGGGACACTGATTTGGGTAACTTTCCATAAAAGTCCAATTGCCACTAGATTTTTATAGTTTATAAAAGTTCTTTCAGTTTGCCCATAAACAACTAAGGTGTTCTGACCGTTTTTAGGAGCACTACTATGTGGTTGCTACAGTGTTCTGGCTGGCTTAAAGGTACCAACTCAAAAGACCCCAATTCTGTCATCAATTACTCACCCTCATGTCATCTTAAACGGCTTTTGTTTGTCTTCAAAACACAAATATTTTGAATAAAACCAGAGAGATTTCTGCCCCTCCATTGAAAGTCCATGCAACAAAAACATGTTAAAGTTTATATATAAATCTATATGAATCACGCTGTTAAATCCAAGTCTTCTGAAGAGACATGATTGCTTTAAATGATGAACAGATTTAATTTGTTTACATATAAACATTGATCAACACACATACATAGAGGTCATCAAATATGGCAAACGGAAGCTCAACCGCACTTGCGTGACATGCGAAAACAAACCTCAGTGGTTCTTGCGGAAGCTCAGATATGCTTGCTTGTTTTGTGTGAATGTACTTTCAAATGGAGGAAACAACTCAGCTTTCTAAATACCTTCAGTCGTGTTTCGAAGATGAACGAAAGTATTATGGTTTTGAGGCAACATGGGCGAGAGTAAATTACAATTTACCTTTTTGGGTGAACTATCCCATAAAATATAAGCAAAAGTAATAGTGACTCCCTAGAGTATTTCAACCAATCAAATGATAATCGATCACACCTTTTAAACACACTTGAGAAAGTATAGCGTGATTAAAAAAAGCATATTGAACAAAAACAGCTTGCAAAAACAATGGCTTCACTGCACTAATTAATTAATGGTAAGGTAAACAAATGAAAAGACCTTATCAGCATGAGCACATATGGCCCTGCTGAAATTAAGGATCCAGATTAGCCCGACCAACCGAGCATGAAATGATGCTCAAACACTTACTTGCATTCTCCAGGCACCATACAGCCTCCGTGAATCAGATTACAACCCTGCTTGCAGATTGCTGAGAGAGGAGAGGGAGAGAGGGAGGGAGGGAGAGAGGGAGGGAGAGAGAGAGGGAGGGAGGGAGGGAGAGAGAGAGGGAGAAGAGTCAGTCTTGTTTGTTTGTGTTGCCTTACAAGTGCGACAAGATAAATTCATCACGCTCGCTGTGACAGAAGACAACTTTATGGCCTGAACACACACATACGTTTGCCCTTATCCACCCCCATTACAGCCACCTACTCATACCCCATGCTCATTAGGACAGTGCCTGGTGATTTACTGCCTTTCTTTAGTGCAATATATACACACACACTCACAGCTTTGGAACAGAGGTGTTTAGGTTGTCTGCAGTGGTGGGTTAAAGACATCAAACACCCCAGCATCACCCAAATTAATTGAGCTAATGGAAAGTGTGACTCCAGGGCTGCAGAGGTGTTGTTTACAACACAATCTCACCTCCAGGCAGAGGAGCAAAGATCGCAGGGCTGTAAAAACACTGATAGCACCAGGTCTCTTTACAGGGTTGTAGGGCAAGATTTAACAGGGTTCCTTTCTATATGCTCACCAGTCAGACACCAGTCAGCGCTAGTTCATCCTTTATCGAGGGCAATGTGGCTAATAATACTTGGCTACATGTTGGGGATGTATGATATATTGTTACAGTTAAATGTTATCTTTATTAAAAAAAAAAAGTGAACATCTACTTTTATATAGTGTATGTTGTGATGCCTAAATTGTAGCTTTTAAAACAATGAAGTTTAGTGCAGTATTGTAATCGTTAACTAAAACTAATGAAATTGACAAAAGCACATTACAAAACTACTTAAATTTTTATTAAAATCAAAAATTTAAAATTTAAAAATAAAAGCCAATTCAATTCTAGTAAATGATAAAAAGCTAATATGATGATTTCCATTACACGATAGTGTAAAATCATACTAAAATAACACTTTTGTGTCTATTTTTTAAATCCAAAATAGTATAATAGAATTTTAATATTGGCCATGATATTAAACTGAAATGCTAAGTACAAAATACAGATGGTCAACAGCACTAACCCGTCCGGCAGTCCACTCCCATCCAGCCATCTAGACATACAATATTTCCCGATGGATCGCAGCGGTAGTGGCCGAAGTAGTCGTCGCGGGGCCGGCACTGCTTGTTGCACTTGCTCCCGTAGTAGTTCTCGTCACACCTGACCCGGAGTCGGTACTCGATGTGGGCCGTGGTGCCGGGGTGGCGGATGGACTGCCAGTGGTCGCCGGGATTCACCATGCTAGCGTGTGTGTGGCGTTCGATCAAATTCTCCTCACCAGCTAAAAAAAAAGAAAAGTAGAAGCAGAGATCATGCGCTTTGTTAATAATCAGAATTAAAAACAATATTATGCAGTAACTCTTTAATACTAGGGATAATTATGACTATTTAAGACCTATATTAATAACTTATAAGGCCTATATTTTTTACTCTGCTAATTTGTAATGTATAACAACAAATAATGTTTTATATAATAAATAATATAACAATATAATACTAAATAATAACATTTCATGACCAAAAAAATAAAAATAAAAATCTAAAATACTAAAATACAACTTATTCATTCCAATAATTCACGTGTCTGAGATGGAGCGAAAACATTCGCACAACCAGTACAATGTGATAACGAACGGGCGTGTAGATCAGCTGCAAGTCAACAGACAGGACAGACCCTGATTTAAAGCTATAAACTTGCTAGTGACTCACACTATCCTGTCCCTGCCAACTTCCTGCCTCACAAATCCATTCAGACAAATCACTGCACAACAAAGACACTCACACATGAATGACACCATTGCAAAAACAAAGGGTTTTGAATTGGCTCTCAGTTAACCATCCCAAATCAAGTACACATGAACACATCCCTTAACTCCAAGTGTCCTTTGTACCATGGTCATGATAATAACTCAAACAAATGCAGCTTATGCGAGGAGGAGAGGTGATCAGACTTATGATTTTTAGTGAGAAGACTAATAAAAATAGCTGAGTCATATCTAGGGACCAGAATTTTAAATAAACTTAGGGTTGGACCAGTAACTACCAAGCAAACATCCAGAAAACTCGAGCAACACCATCAAAATCCCCTAAAAACCACTCTAAACACTGCAGCAACTGCATAAATACGCCTTAGCATCATGGCAGCGACTCGTTCATTCGTTCACATTTCTAGTGAGCTTTAGTTAAAACCTAGTTCTTCTAATGAAAATGTTGATGTCTGGCCGGAGGGAGGGGAGTGAGTTTGACTGCTGTTACCAATGAGATCTGGGCAAGAGCGGCAGGCAGAGGAAGCCACTGGTGTCCATAGCCGGCGACTTTCAGCTCTTAGCCCTAGCAGTCCTTGAAGGACCTGGATCCCACCCTAATCTTAATCAATGACATTGTCCAGGTCCACCAGGACACGGACCCACAATACGAATCCCTCCTCCTAGCGAGAGCGGTTAGCAGCACTCACATTAAGAGCTCCATTTTCCCAAGCTTTCCCAGCCTCTCTGCAAAGAAAGCAATCTTTATCGCAGTTGGATCGGAGACGGCAAACAATCACGGTGGAAACGGGGGGCCTGCGATTTCCTCTGTCCCGACGCGCAGAGTGCGTCCACGTCTTTCTCCTCTTGCAAACACACATACGGGGCGCACATACACATGCCTTCCTCTCCATCCTCTGACAATGTCGACCGAATTAAGCAACAAAAACAGAAATAGCCCTGGCGCTTCCAGATAAAGAACAATGGAGCAAGCTTTTGCCGGTCCGTTCTGCCCAACGTCTAAACACTGGGCAGTCCAGAGCCCTTCCTGCAGAGTAAACACAATGCTACAGAACTTTTCCTGAGGCCTGTAGGGCCCTACGATGCACACGTACACATTACGAACAGTTCTGACAGATGTAACAGAATTTTTTAAAGCATCTATGAAAAATGCATGTTGGCTAATTCCGTCAGTTCAACTAGAACAACGTCCCACCATCCCTGGAAAGTCCTGAGATGACATGACGCATTGTGCAGGCTAAACTTTATTCATCCGAGCGAAAGACACATTTTTACCCTTGGGTTTCTGAAAGACAGACAAGGAGGCGTTAGGACGTGTCCGGTTTAAGAAAAGCTCTGAGTGTTCACACTGCATACTAAACAAGTAGTATCAAACAGCACTGGAGAGAGGAGGATGCACTGCCACTTTTGTTGCCAAGTCTTGCGTGAGTACAGAGTGCAGATAGTCACATCAGACAGACCTTGGCAGCGTTCTCTCTCCATGACAAGATCATTAATGTCTGGCACGCCTCTCTACTATGGGCTTGTGTGATAAATGAAGCCACTGTCTCAAACAGAGCCCTGCCAAGTCATTGAGAACGCTCCAGATCATCAAAGAGAGCAGGTCAATCTCAAGCATTTCTAATCAATGGTCACTAGAACTTACAGGTGTTCTGGTGAACACTTCTTTAACTTTAGCTAATTTCATAGTTAGCATTTATCCTAAATTAATAATGTATAATATTTTATAAAAATTTATGAATATCCTGCTATCATCAAGTTTTTTGCACACATCACATGTCTCATATTTAATTTCAAACTTTTTTACACTGCTTTTGTAAACAAGCACAATAACATCTGGGAAAAAAATGTTCTGTGATGGAAATGATGGGTCAGCTGTGGAAGCATATTGAAATGGTCGATGCATATTTCAATCTTTCTTTAGATTAGCTTTAAAGGTAATAAACTATGAAAACCCATCATAAAATATGCATTAAGTTAAATTATGGCTCTGGTATAATTATATAAGGGTATAAGGGTAAAACGAAAAAAATATACTTAAAGCTGCAGCCCGTAACTTTTGGCGCTCTAGCAGTAAATAGACAGAACTGCATGCATGTAGCGGAAGAACATTGTAGCCGGAGCTACTTCTGTCTGTTTATGTCTATGATGAGTCACGCAGGTACTGGGCTACTCCACAGTGGTACGACCCGACCAGTCTAAAAAAAAATTGTCAGAATGTAAACACTTATTATAGGTGTACCATAGTGATTCAGGATAAGACAAAAACACGGTTTGGAAAATGTATTCATGACGTACTCGCTTATTATATACATTTTAAATGGAAAAGGTTATAGACTGCAGCTTTAAAATTCAATTTAAAAGTAGAAAAAAAGTAAATTATGTAGGCAGTTTTGTGAGAGACTACTATACAACAAAAAAGAAATAGTAAAAGGAAACAAAAAAACAAACTAAAACAAAACAAACTAAAACAAGTAACAAAACAAATAATTATGATAATTTTCAAAAAAATATATCATGGCCCCCAGAATATTTTGTTGTATGAATATCTGAACATGCAATATATTAAAAGAAAGAACAGAGCGTCTGCTTTTAAACAACAACAAACAAACAAATATTTTAGCTTCATACATTCTTTTTTTATCAACACTTGAATGTGGGTAAGTTTCATAAAAAAAAAAAAAAAATTCAAAGACTACAACATGCATACGCAATGCTTTTATCACTTGTTTCTGCTTCTTTTTTTTGCCTGTGTTTTGAACCGGAGACTCTCTACTCTAGAAGTTGCGTAATAGCACCCCCCACCATATAACAGTGAAAACACGGAAAGCCGAAAAATTCCGTCAATGGCGGGAAAGCGCTGTCTCAAATGTCTGATATGGAGAAGAGGCCTAGAAGATGCCATGACTCACTGCAGTGAGTCAAACAAGCTTCCTTTGGACCATTGTTTCAGGCTGAAGTGCATGCAAAGATCAAAACGAAAAACAGGACGTAATGACTTCAAGCAGAGTTTGATTTTAGAGTTTTATAGACGCTGAGATATACAGTGATTCTACAGATCACATCCGCAGATCAAAGCTATGCCCCCCTATGTTTCTCCCATTTTACCAGCGTTCACCTTTCTTTTGCATACGTCGAATTCCTCCGCCTGACCCTTCCCTACCGACAATTCCTCAAGCCAGACAAAAGGCGGCGGGAGAAAACAGGATACAGCTGTGGAATTATGGTGCCCATGTTGATTCCCCAAAATCCATACATGCTGGAAGTAGGGATGGGCATTTTCCAAAAATATTGTTTCCGAATATTTGGGCTCATAATTTAATATTCAAATATTTATTTATGGAAATGCGTCACATTTCTGTCAGCATTTCTGAACAAGCTTATGGTTAGCAAATATACACAACAAGCTTACTTTATAGCTTGAGATTTTCTTTTAGTTGAAAACATTAAACCAAGTGTGTAAACAAAAAAAATATACAGAACAAAAGCATTTAAAGCTGCAGTCGGCAAGTCTGGCAGATTGAGTGGACTTGGGCAAAATTTTGAATGTTTACAACTCTCATGGCCCTCCCCCACAATCAACGGATACCCTCCCACCGAGTTCATGCTCGTCAGTGCGTGTGCACCAGAATTTCAGTGAACGCGCCCGTCTCATCAGCATCCATCAACACCGGCATGGATTATTTGGAGGTATGCTGTCCTGGCTAATCCACCGATAGATTGCAATTACTAACGTCATTTATACTCTAAATGAGCTTACTTGATTTTCCGCCATCACTCTTCAATACTGCACGAACTTCAGGCATGTGCATGTGATTGTAACGTGCGCGAGGGGTGGTGTGTGCCCGATCTGTAATTGACAGTCAGATCACACCCCCCTGTGCTGATTGGACCCGATGATCCGGGAGCTGTGTTTTTTTGCAAAACAAATAACACGCTCCAGGTGGAGTTAGAAGCTTGGGTTTTTTTCTAAAACCACTTTATGATGTTCTGTTGGATAATAGTGTCGATTTCACTGAATATGATTAAAAAAACGCTAATAAAGCAGACTGACTCCTCAGTCTGATAACAAGGCCGGGTCTGATAAGAAAACGCGTTCCGCCGACAGAAGCAAAGTTTCTTACAGCGCTTTGTTTTCTGTTCTTAAACTGGTCTCCCTCAATGAAACTTAAAGGAAGCATATGTCTCGAGATAATTTTGCTATCAAATCATTTATTTTCTTTTCGTCTCACTTGGGGGTACAGCTGCGATTACCTGCAGTCATGAATGAAGTGATGGAAAGCTCTCTTTCCTCATTTGACTGGTGTTAGGATTTCATGTGATTTCATGGTGGTGATATTTGATAGCTCAGTTTCACCCGACAATTAATCAAATGATCAAAAGTAAAAATTTTGATCAAAGTAATTCCAAACTTCGCTCCGCCTGGAGGCAGAGACGACATTCTGTGATCAAATACAATCGGCTTGTTAACAGGCTCCACAGCGCCACCCAGTGCATTTAATTATAATTGTGAGTTTTAGCTTGCGTGCTTAGGATTTTATGCCAGCAAAGCAACATGAAGCAAAATCGTATTTTTGTTTTTTGAATAGTAATTACAGATCAAATATTCGACTATTCATGCACACCCCTAACTGGAAGCCCTGAAGAACCAGGCTTAGGGAGATTACAACCCAAGAGCTCACATTCAATTGATATTATTATTCAAGCATGAAAACAAACAGGTTGTTGCTGCAACTTATGTGTATGTGTATGACTCAATACTCCATATCCTCAGGAGATTTCACCCCGCGGTTACAGTTAACCGAGGTCTTCAGATGATCAGGTTCATTGGAACATCTTAGTGGACTTGCGTGCACTACTAAAGCATGCTTGGAAGTCGATGCAAGATTGTGCTTGTTTGAGTCTTTAACTACACATTTATGTGAGGTTCCCTACATTGGAATGCTTTGGAAGCTCAGGTAATGGTTCTTGTGTAAGCAACATCCCATCAATATATCTGTCAAAAAATTATGAGCCTCTCCTTAGTGCGGTTAAAAATGGACAACTTTCACAAATAATGCACACCACAAAGTCCTTAAATTACCCCATTCGTGCTCAATAAAACCCTGACACGACCCAACAAATTCCCCGCGCTAACATTACAACACATCAGCGAGGTAGCTTTAAAACTTTCATCTCACCATCAAGGATCAGACTCAATCTCCACAAATGAAGCCATCCCTTACAGCGCCAAACTAGACTAACAATGCTCAACGGCCATTATGAGCAACAAACCCAACCTAGAGAGGCTTCGGCAGCCTACAGCAGTGAATCATATAGAGGGAATGCATTAACGTCACTTCCCCGCCGGAACACGCCCCCCTCAGCGGGACTGAGTGGCAGAAGAGCTGCTGCGTGACTGGAGTTAATAGGGGAAACTGCGTTAACGCGAGTAAAACAAACTATTATCAGTTTAAACTAAAAGTTGGACTCGATATAGTGTTCCTTACAACTTATCAAAGATCCAGTGATCCATGGATATTGACATGCAGCCAGGAATCGTGTTTCCTGACATTTATATGTGCCTGATTTCAACGCCGGGGAAATAAATGAAGAAAATTTGCCTGTAAACGTTTTATATAAATACAATATAGGTCTAAATCCGAGTGATCACTTACATTAATGTTATACTGTATATCATATCGTCCAGCCCTAAAACTTGTATAGTTTTTTGTCAGTGTTTATTTAAAAACATCCAATTATGCAGAATATAGTCTGTTCTGTAGCTTTTTGCAGTCTGTAAAAATATACAGTACCTCAGATTTCTGGTCAAATCTAGTTGTACAGTCAATCGCAAAGCTCTTTCCCGTTTTAGATGTGTTTTGTGTGATTTTCACGGCATTCACGCTGAAAACAAATGCTGCCGCTCAGTCTTTTTGCCACTTGTGGGCGTGACCGCATTCACTCCGGCCGATGGTGACGTCATGCGCATACCCTCTATTGGGGTTACAGAGGAATACTCACTGTTTTGAGTGGAGTTATCCCAGTCCCAGGCTTCCAGGATGAGTGTGTAGGATCGCTGAGGGAGAAAGAGAGAATATCATTATGAGATGAACTATTAAAATGCTATTGAAAAAGAAACAACAAGAAACGAATAGATTTTTACATTTTCTTAGTAAAATATCAGTGGTGCAAAAGTAGCTGCACTGATATGGCAGTAATGCATAGGATCTGATGCCACTATGCTGATAAAAAAATATAGGAGATGAGCATACACGATGAAATATCCAATATCAACTGATACTATAAGTCAGAGATTCACCAACTTTTTTGTCAGCCAAACCCTTTTGACCTAAAATATTTAGTTGAAGATTTTAACTTAATATTATGAATTTAACAACACATTCACATTTGATTGCATTTATAATTATTTATTTCAATTGGACATTTTTATGATTAATGACTTATTGGCTTTTCAGCAAGTCACAAAGCCCCTGAAGGTCCCTCATGAGCCCCAGTTGGGGAAACTCTGCCATTGCCTGATAACCATGGTATATACAATTTCTATGATGGGTGTTATGGACGGATACAAGTTTGTGTCTAAGTGTTTCCAATTGATGTAGTGCATTGTTATGTGGTTAATAGGGTATTTTAGGTGTTTGCTAACTGACCCAGGTCAAAAGATATGGGTCAGGTACCTTTTCCAAATATAAATGACCTGTTTTATATCCTCCAGGTGAAAATCAAAAAAGAAATAGCACAACTCTAAGCAAACAGACAAATCAGAGTTAGTAGAAACAGTGCCAGATGATTTACAGTTTTAATGGGCACTAGATTAAAAGCGTCTGCTAAATGTAAATGTAATACTGAGGGTTAGAGGTTTATTAAAATCCCTAACAACAAGTATGAGCAATAGAAATAGTGATGTTTGCCTTAGCAAGCAGTGCTAATAAACCAACATCGATACTAAAGCTCCATTACAGTCCTCATGACAGGAGGCAGCATTTATAAGAGTTGAGTTAGGTTAAACATGAGATGGAGGGAGGGAGGGAGAGATGTTCAGCCACACCTTGGATGTTCAAACTAAAATTGGAAACATGCTTGATACTCCTCTGATATCAGAGTCCATCTGAATGTCACCTGCTATAATCCCTACCTGACCAGGCCATAATTTTCAGCTTTCATGAAATCAAAACAGGACACTGAAGAAACATTTAACTGATGTGTTTCCTTCAGCGAAAAGTTTATTCACACCTTGTTCTCATTCCTGATTCAAGACAGGTACATGACACCACTTTTAGCACTTTTATTTTATATCTTCACTGATTTTCTTAAAAAGGTATTTTTCGTACCCCAATTATCTAGGTCACAGCATTCGAAATACTGCAAACATCACACCGTGTCCTAACCAAACGCGATGCGGTAAGATTCCAGTGACAAGAAATTTGTCTGTCCACACCAAATGGGACGCGACTACGAGATGCGTCAAAATCAATCAAAACCCACAACCAATCAGAACAGCGTGTGGGCGGGCTCTCGCAGCAGGTTCACAGCACCAGCTATTAATCTGGACGGCACTTGCAAGAAAATAGTACATAATCAAATTCACAAATATTACACCAGTTAAACATTATTAAAAATACATACGGAGTTACTAAAACAATCTTTGTCAAAGAATAAACTTGTTTGTTCAGTTTGAAAGTTCTTGTTTCCATTTGTTTAATTTCAAGATCTGAGGTGAATTATCCATTGTTGTTTTTACAGCTACATAGCTGGGAGCGGTAAATGAATTTCAAAGTCACATTACACGCTTTTAACATTAAATAAAGCACATAAAGTGTGGCAATGATAATCTCAGGTACTGTTTGTGTTTGTTGTACCACCCGCGACATCGCAGAAAAATAGAAATGATGAGCAAAATACTATGCTGAAAGTGTTTTTGGTCAATTATATCATTTATATTGACAGGGAATGTTGAAAAAATACACAAAATGATGGAAAGAAAAAAAGATAATGTGCCAACCTCTAAGCTACATCTCCAGTCATAAACTTTAAGCTGTGTGAATACATACTGAAAAGTGTTATTCTCTTAGAGTTAGAACAAATTCTAAAACTTTATAGTTACAGTTTACGCTATAGTTGTCATCCTTTATGTGAACACTATTAGAATCAACCCAGTGTATTGAAACATTTCCTAACTAGTAATTCCCAGAATGCACTAAAACGAGCGAGCATCGGCTGTTCATTGTATTCACTTCATCGACTTTAAACAGCTACAACAAAGATGCACGTTCACATGTTAAACAACAAAGTTGTTGAAAAATACCAGCAAGGTTGAATTGATAGTCCAATTATGTGTACATGCTGGACGAAGCCAAGCAACTAGGGGGTTAAATGCAGAGATGTATAAAGTACTAGAGACCCAGACTTGAGTAAAAGTACAAGTGCTCTATCAAAAAAGTGACTTGAGTAGAAGTTGAAGTGCTCTCTAAGCACCCTACTTAAGTGGAAGTACTAAAGTATTCAACATTTTTTTTACTTAAGTATTGCAAGTAGTTTAAAAAAAAAATTACTACTCAAGTACTGAAAGTAAAAGTACAAGTATTGTATTATGTAGTAAAGCATCTCACCCTTCTCCCTGCTTGTGCCTTTTTTCTCCACAGCTTATTGGGTATTTATCTGCATGTTACAGCAATATCTGAAAGCTTTATTTCAGGGAGTTCCTGGAATGTCACATATGGCTCTTCTTCATGTGTTCCATATATGGACTAATGTGCACAGGGCGCCCTCAGACTGCCAGTATGGATTGAAAATACAGTATATCAGAGTGCTCATAATTATATCAGCCCATTTTGGGTATAAATTCAATAAATATTATTCCTCTCTAAAGACATCTGACGTAAATCTATGAAAATCTATCAATATTAAACTGCACAAGCTAAAAGCCCTGAGGGACATTGTTTGGTCAAGCGCTTTCATGACACGGGAGGGTTTTTTTTTAATGGGAGCGGCTGACGCTCATAATTCATATTAAAGGTATCGACTCATTTTATCATTACTCCTGACACAAATTAAAAAATAACTGTCACTATAAGTTTCTCAGAATAAAATAGTGGTCAAATACTAAACCTTGAGTCTTATATCTTTTTAATGATGTAGTTTGTCAAGGTATTAACATTAAATTTAATAGTAACTTTGAACTATTAAAAACAAAGAACGATTCAGTGCGTCGGCGTCCTCGCACATTCTATATGAATTATCTTTCACTCCAACAAATGAAAACACCGCCACCGGCGCCACGATCACTCGAAGTTGAAGGTGGTGTTTCTGGTTCTTCCATCTCGAAAAAAACTAACAAATCTCAAGTGTTCTCAATGGAGGCAGGCAGCAGAGCGGGAGGCAAAACGGGAGTACGAGCGCGCGCGCTCTTCTTGATCGCTTGATTCCCTCAATGATGAGCCAGCTTCATTAAACCTGTTGACAGAGCCATCTACCGCTCTGGCACTGATTATGTGGGTTTGGAAAGATTCAACATCTTTATAATTGTAACGAGTAACGATGCAGCACATAAAAAATGTATCGGAGTAGAAGTATTAAACTCATCGAAAATATGTACTGAAGTAAAAGTGGAAGTAGGAGAAAAAAAGAATACTCTACTAAAGTACAGATACAGCCTTTTAGTACTTAAGTACAGTAGTGAAGTAGTTCTACTTCGTTACTATACATCTCTGGTTAAATGACTGCAGATTTAAATGACTATTGAAGTCGAGTCGATGTCAATAGTCGCTGATGACGTCATTAATGAACAAATAAGCCTGAACCACGAGCTGAGACAGCTTATATTTATCAGTTCTTTTGTCTTTGGGTCGTTATATTTCTCACAGATTTCTGCTTGTTCTAAATCAGATACAGATAAAGTAGTACAGTAAAGATATATGATTATATATATATATATATATATATATATATATATATATATATATATATATATATATATATATATATATATATATATATATATATATATATATATATATATATATATATATATATAGATAGATAGATACAGACAGATACATAATATATATGCATTAGTGAGAGAGCGATTGCATGCGAATTAATTCTACCTGGCAGCGTCTCTACTTAAAAGGAAGCTGTGGGTTTTAGTTACTAAGAAATGTATGCAAGAACTTTTCAGTTTCTAAGCTATTTTATTGGTAAATCACAGAACAGTTTTGACAATACATTTCTGCGCTACTGAATGTTTCTGTGTGCGCGTTCTGAACGTGCTACTGTGTGCGAGCTACTGTGTGTGCGTTACAATGCAGCAGCGCGTTAGTTCAGAGCGGCCATTAACTTAAGTGTACAATAAGCTCAAGCTGTTTAAAACGTGCATTCACCTGATCAATTTAGAGCATCCAGATGGTATAATCAAACATATCTTGTGGAGCGATCAAGGAGTATGCATTTATTTGTCATTTTAACTGTTGGAAACGGAGCATAAAAGTGGACTTCAAAGATTTCTTATCCTGTTGCGCCCTCTATGGGCCATGATCAGCAACTAGTCAACATCAAGCTTAAAGCGTCATGGCAGAGCATTTAAGTCGACTAATCGACTAGTCTGTGCAACCCCCTACAAGCTACATCACAACATCTAGGTCTGTTAGTCCAACTTCACAAAAACCATGTCATTTTAAAAAGACTGATTACTGCTTTAGTCCGACTGAAATCAGACTTTAAAATTGCACGTAAACACACAGAGCGATGCAAACTGCTAGATTTAGACACGCATCTCAATCTTTTCCAGAGGTGAAGTGAGAGGGGCGGAGCCAGATGGCGTGGATGTGTGTGTTGGAGAGGTTGGGGGCTGTGGGCCGGTCTGGTGGATGCAGTCAGGGATTAGCAGCAGCACCAGGTCTGTCTGGATGGGCTGGAGTGGGTGGGCCACATAACCATGCAGACGTACAACAGATGCGTCTTAAAAAGATGGATTATTTGACATGAACGTGGATCATCCCACGACATGCTGCAGGGCTTCTGACCCCTCCTCCCATCCCCCAACACAGGGGGCGGCCGGCGTGAGAGAGCGTATTAGTGGGGTCTCGTGGTAGCGAGCATCTGCGTGAAGACGAAATGCGCATGTTTGTGTGCGCACTCTTGTCTGTAAATGTGGATTTGCTCCAAAGCTCCATCAGTAAATGAAGATGGTGGATTGATCTGGTTGGCTGCGCACATGCAGCCATGCGTACTAGAGCATGGTATGCGCGTACCCAAGGAGAAAGGTCAGAATGTCAGGGTGTGTGTGAGAGAGAGACACGGTAACACGGGGACGGCCCTGTTCCCACACACTTGGTCTCTGATTAGCTGGATTATGTGACAGCTGCCCAAAGGGCTAGATGCGGATAAAGACTAGTGGGGGAGGTGACCAGTGAACAAAGACCTAAAACCCGTCACTGCAAGACACCATCAACCTGAGTCTCGTGACACTCCGAGAACATTCCTCTGGCCACACACACACACACACACCCTCCGACCCCTAGAAGTGGTCCAACACACAACGGCGGCACAAGTGCACCCAAACAAGCTCCCTTGGAGATGCATGTTGTCGTTTCACTACAAGTAATTCTCCCTCCTTATAGTGGACTACTTTCACTGATAGCGAGGATATTTATAGCAGGCTGTGAACAAGCTAACGCAGAACGCCTGGCATGGACGTACTTGGGCCGGTATGCATCACGAGCAAACCTTTGGCCGATCGCATACTTGCAGTCTTGTTGGGACGTTAAGCCTGTAAACACCCTGAGTGTTTGTGTGTGTGTAAAGTAGGTGGGTGGCTAATGGGGTGGTGGTGGAGGGAGCCACAGGTGCAGATTCCCACAGTCGGTGGATGGGGCAGTTTAAAGAGGGGCAGGGCTGAAATTAGAGGGGGCTGAAGTGAGAGAGGCTAAGACTGACCCTGGAGACCTTTCATCAGGCTTCTCATCAGCTTCAAAAGGCTCCCACGCCACAGTTTCAATTGGTAGCAACACACACACACACACAATCGGCTGCAGCGCTTCTCACACACACACACACACACACACAAGGTCCTACTGAGTACAATCCATATGATTTTTACATTAAAAAACGTTGAGTTTAATCATCTTATGATCACATGGCAAGATGATATCGGGATCTAGCTTAGAGGGTAAAGTGTTTTCCACCGGCAGTCACGAACAAGTGACGTCCAGCTGACAGAGTGCAAGGCGAGGCAGTCAGAGCTTTCACACGTCTTATCTAAAGTACCAAAGCCTTCAGTGCCGCTGAATATCCTGCAAAGAGAGTGAACGAAAGAAGAAAGAATTAGACAACTTAGTCTAGACTGTGGAGGAGACACTGAAAGAATCCAAAAGAGATCAACACAGAAACCTTGAAAAACATGGGTCTCCGTCCCTTTGTGACCTCAGTGAGAAAATTAGTACTTCATATCCTCATCTGCTTTTGGACTGCCAAGAGAGGCAAACTTCCCTTGTCTGACCTGGCAGGAAGATACAATCCCCACCCTCTCTGCCGAGTGCCGACTGACACGTTACTAGGTTCACAGCAGTTTAAAAATCAGATATTTAACTTATGGATATCGGTTTTATTAGATATTGCGATTAGCATTAGCAAAACTTGCACTGCGAAACTGCAACTTTTGCTACATCCAATCACATTCAGCAGGACATCTTTAGCCACTGCTAAACAAGTCCCATGTTTTTTTTGTTTTTATTTTGTTTTTTTTGTGTGCGTTTTGTTTTTGTAATAGTCCAACTTTAAAACCACATATAGAGATTCATACATCTTGTTCATTTGGGCTCCATCGAACGGTTTACTTGTCGTATTGGCATCCAAAAACAGTTAGATGGAGCCCATTAATGATGTAATATGTAAATGCCCACGAGAAACGCAGAGATCAAGGTCGGATTAACTCGAAACTAATAATACAGGGTTATTTAACTGACCAAGCTACCCACAACTAGTCATTTTTCAAAACGTCAAGTTAAAACAATATATTTAATACTCTGTATTAAGCTACACGTTCGCAAACAAACAAAACCCTCCATCTAAATTCTAAGCGACAGTCGCACCAGTTCCAGACTTTGATTGATTGTCCTCAGGGGACCTGCATGTCATTTATTCATTTCACGGCAAACGACTGCAGCATATAATCTCCATTAATCTGGGATGTCAATCTCATCTTTTTAGCTGAACTGTTGACTGACACAGATATTTGGGCCAAACTGAGGATGGAGAGGCAGTGGATAATACTGAACACAACCTTCAAATTACCACAAAATGTAAGACACAACCAGGCCAATTAAAGGCTTCTTTTTTTTTTTTTTATCACCAGGCTGAAACAAGAGGCGACTGTTTCCTGTCTGTTAGTTTTAGAGCAGAACGTGTCCTCAGGATTTTTTTTACGCAATAAGGAAATCCTCATTCCAGTTTGGAAAATGACTGATTAAATTAGCTAAACATAAATTCTAAATATTTAATCCAAAATGCATTTCATTTTCTAATCACAATATGGGCCGTATGGCAATGATAGATCAATAATAAAAAAAATAATTCACTGGTAGCAGCTGATATTGTATATTAAATTGTGCATGTTTATTGGCCCTAGTTTTAAATAAAAATTGCCTTTGTCATCATCTAACACTCACTAAAAAGTTAATCTAAAAAAACCCGTTAAATGTTGTGATGCCTATATTAACTTCTAGCATTTAAAATTATTGATCTTATTTATTGTTTTATTTGTAATTTATTTAGTGAAAACTTTTTCTAAGATACTTCAGGTCCTTTTAATCAATAATTTCCTAAAATTGTAGGAAAGTATACAATTGAAGCAGGCCACCTAAATAAGCATAAACTCTGAAACCAGTGTTAATCAGTGCAGCCCCCAAAGAGAATTGTATTGTGAGGTAGCTGGTGTTGGAAGCATAATGTTGGACATAAAACCTAAATTCAGCACATTAGAGCCCAAGAAAGCCCAACCCCTTTAGGAAGTACAGTGCAATTCCACAGTACAGATCAATTTATTAAGGCAGTGTCGATTCGAGTTCATCCCCAGGGTCGTGCAACATAGATTTGGTCACAGATGAGAGTACTTTGTTCTCACCAGCCCTCTAGAGCAGGTGATGAGCGATGTGATGGCTGTTACCCACCCCAGCATGACAAGGTCATGTTTGTGTCAACCAAGTCTAGACTTGGTCTGGGAGTGTTCGGGGGTGTAAGGGAGGTCCAGTCACCTCAGAGGGTCCACATCACGCCCTCAACGGTGGGAAGTGGAAGTTGAAAAGCCAGCTCTGTAATCAATCACCCACAAGAGAAAGGTGTCCCCTACTCCATCACCAATACACAGGGGTCTCGGCCACACTGCCGATAGGGGGTCACCAGGTCGTTTAATTTGTGCTCTTTTTCTCGCCTTCTTGTCTGTCAACCTTTTATCGATCACACATCCATCTTAAAATTCCAAACCCACACAAACCCATTTATTTGTTGCAAGTATCCAGCTTTTTCACAAGACCAACCACGACAACTCTCTGAGGAAAACAGCGTTGAGCTTGCAGTCTAATTAAACTAAAGGAAACAGCTCCTTGGATCTGGGTAATGACAGGAGAGCAGGGTGGGGAGGGGATGGGATCAAAGAAACTGGCAAGCAAAAATTGCTGGGGAAGAACCTGGAGGAACACCCTAAGTCAACCTGTAGCTCACGAGGGATTCTGGGTGGCTTTGATGGTCTCTCATTCCGAGAACAATGTGGAAAATCTTTCCCATCCACCCTCGTCGGCAACCCTACCTTCAGCCACAAACAAAAAGCTGAAAAGGGATTTCTGGGTGGCTTTGTTAGTCCCTCTTCCAGAGACCAATGTGAAATGTCTTTCCACCCATCCTCACCAACATCCCAACCTTGTATAAGCAATCCCTGGCTATTCCAACCCAGAACTCCCTCTTCCACTGCAGCAGTGACCTCTCCACATAACAACGTCCATATGACTTGTTTCGACTCAGTCAATTGTCATTTTCCGCCAGGCTTCCAGAGCACAAAAGCAGACAACAGCTTTGTTTAAGTGATATTATGGCCCTGGGAGGACAGGAAGATGCAGCCCGACGTGCACTGTGGGCCCTGGAGCCAGTAAATGATATTCTGCATTCTGTAACCTCCCCTCTTTCAGCAAACTCCCACACAGGGTTGAGTTCCTAGAGACACAATAATTAAACACCATCATCGACTAGGGCTGGGACGATATGGATTTTTTCTAACCGTGGTTGAGAAGCAAGAAAATCTCGCGGTATAGCGGTAAACCGTGTTATGAAAATTGGTCAAAAAACTTTTGTGCGGATGGATGGCGGACGGATGATGAGTTTTGTGATGTGGTTGCGGATGAAATAATAGCCCATCCACGCATCTCTAATACGGATGTAATGTTATTTAGGGATGTCAACGATTAATCGACGATCGATTAATTGTCGATAATACATTTAATCGATAGAACTTATCGATCATCGATTAAGCAGGATCATGCGCGTGCGTGCTGCTCAACCGCGAAACATGTAAGCGAGCGCGCCGGTGTGGTGAAGTGTTGAGTCCCACTGAATGACACACACACACCGGAGTTGTTTGGGACTATTTTACACCTTCATCATGACTATAAGTTTGCGTGTGCGTTCGCAGCCTTTTGTTTTGTGCAAATGTAAGTTGTAATAGTTTATTTTGTGTACGCCTATCTATATCTTTATCTCATATTGGATGCATTTGGTTAAGAATTGACGTGATCTTTAGCGCGCTCAGCTCAAATGACAATGCATGACTAATAATGATTATTGTGACTGTCATATTACACAAGATTATAAAGAGAACAATATTGTAATAAAACATTGTGAATTATTTGGGTTAAGATGCCATGTCGCGTTGTTCCAGGTGCGTCCACCACAACATGAGTCATTCTGAATGGCACGTAACTTAGTTTAAGTTCACTTGTGCATTCACGTCATTTTGTGCAGATGTAATTTTGTAAGATTATGTTTATTTTGTATATATCTGATTAATATCAAATAGGATGCGTTTCTTTGAGTTAAATAAACGCTAACAAAGTGCTCAACGGTTATTCATTCACCGCGCACCGCTCAAGCAGAATGCACGACTAATAATAACGATGGTTAATTTGGGACATATTACATAACATGAGAACACTATTTTATTAAATGGTTGTGAATTCATTGGGTTTAGTTGCCGTTTTCAGTGCGTTGTTCCAGCACGTAAACAGTCACACATTCTGACAAGCACGCATCTGAGGCGGCGTTGGTGACACATTGTATTTGTCGTTATAAATATATTAATTTAATTTATCAATCACATCAAAACATTTTACAATCCTACTAACCCTTTATTTAGATTAAAAACCATTATTATTAATTTGGTGAGGAACATAGCTTTTTGAGCATCATTTGCAGACCCTGTAATGCTGTTTGCCATTAATGCTAACGATTAATCGATTAATTGATCGTCAATTTAAACGACGATCGATCATGGGAATTTGTGAAAATTGACATCCCTAATGTTATTATGTGTCATGGAACAATGCGCTCCACAACTCGCAAAAGGTCGGATTTGCTCCACCTTTTGATGATAAGATTTGTTTAGAAAACCTTGAATCCATGTAAGACACACTGTCATAAGACCTAATCCACGTCATTAGGATCAATGAATCCATGTCATTAGACACATTGACACAACATGCACACATGGGCAGGCCAATTTTTTTTTTTGTGGTGATGACGGTGACGAGCGCAGACCCGCGGTAGGCGCCACGTGACCGCGGTATTGCGGTAATCCGGTAACGTCCCAGCCCTATCATCGACTACAATACGTCTAGTTAACCTTGCACACCCATGAGACACTGTCATCAATAAAGCGAGTTGGACGATGAGTCTGAAAGGCAGGAGCATTAAGAGAGATGCAGATTTATGCTTGCATGGACTTGGCCAACGCAGTGGACTTGGCCGACGCAGGGCACGCTCTGGGTGAGTGACATACACACGACCCATTTAGCATTCCGCTGCTATGCCAACAAGATCATTAGCAATGACAATACAACAAACCCCTCCCCTCTGGGTGCTAATTAAGGAGAAAGGGACGGCAGAGGCCACAAACACACACACAGCCAGAGTGTGTGTTTGTGTACAGTCACACGCAAAAGTTTGCATGGGTTATCACACTCACCCTGATAACAAGGTATCCTACCAGATGTAGCTACTACCTAAATGAGCCAGAACTAAAATATTAAACTACAAATTAAACTACAAATTTTCATATAAAATATTTATTAAATATAAAATATAAGATCATACGCAAAAGTATATTAAAAAACATGTAACCTGTAAAGTATTAATTAAAAGAAGTGGTTGACATTACAGTGTAAATAATTTTCACAGATCATTTTGCACATCCTAGAAAAATATAGATTAATAATAAGAAATTAAGAAATAATAAAGACAGAAAGAAAACTACTATAAATTATAATTTAATCTATATTAGGGATGTGACGTGTTGCGGATTAACAGTGAACACCAGTAACACACAGTCAACACAGACCATCGCAGCAAACCTAATGTATATATTGTTGTATAATATAAAAACAATATTATAAATCAATATACTTCATATTAATACAAATTTAAGCTCTACTTCCTAAATTCATCAGGGAAGTTATTTTTTATAGTCTCCCTGGCTGAGCTAAAATCGCTTAACCACAAAGATATGCATATAAATAACTGTTTAAAATGTACAATTTCTCACACCTTGTAGTAGCTGATTTTGTGGACAAAATCAATTGAAATTACAGGCAAACTCAGTATTATGAGTTATGACCATCAAACATGTACAGTATCTATAAAAAATATCAAAACAATTATACATACATATATATATATACCGGTATATATAATTTATTTTTGTTTTCTCCTGATAGGGATTTTTTTTTTGTGCCCCCGAAGACATTGTAAACATCTGCTACAATAGTAGAGATAGTAAACCGATTATGTCACAATTATGAACATAGGACTACTGATATAAACTTCTTGTATTTATGTACAATAAGCAGAATAATTGCAACAAAATGAAAAAAGTGGAGATATGCAACTATGTCTCAGACAACGCTAGTAAATAAATTACTTTCGGGTGCTTTGCTACAAAAGTGTGCATCAAATATGTTAAACACGGAACCTTGAACAAGCGTGTGTGACCCGCTAGAACAGACCTCACTGGTTCTCACGCGTCACGCACATTCGAGCTTCTTCTTTTCCTTTTAAAGGTTCCTTTTTAAAACCACTTATAGGTGTATTTTACGCCATCTACTGCACGACACCTGTGTGACAGCTGACGTAAAATAAAGGATCGGGCTTAGGATCACAGATAGAGATACAGATCAGTTTTAAAAAATGCTTAATCAGCCCCGATACCAATCCATGAGATCAACTCAGGACATCCCTATTTTTCTGATGTTATCTAAGAGCAAGCCAATCATATAACCAGATAATATTCGACTCAAAACTTTGGATAAAAAGATTTAAGCAAGGAATTTCAATGCACTCTTATAATGTACTTGACTGTAAAAAGACTGTAAAAATATATATTTTAAGATGTGTAGTATAGTACAGTACAGAATAGCATAGTATAGTATAGATATACAAAAAAGGCAAGTCATCAATCACCAATATGCACAGCAGTGACCATTCAGATCTTCTCAATTTCAGATTCGGTTTAACTGCAGCATTTGTAGAAACTGAGACTAGCATGGCTGCTTGGCAGCAACAGAAACAGGCTGTGAAGTTTGAAGCTGCCATATTCCAGTGGGCACAGCTCACAGATCTCCCAAAGACGCCGGCCCGGATCAATTCTCACAGCTCTCAGTCCTTCCAAAACGTGTATTACACAGTGGCCCAGCCATACTAATCTAAAGCAAGCTTCCAAAAAATTAATCTAAACATCAACCACATCTGTGAAACTATTGCACCTGATAGCTGCTCTTACACTGGTTTTATAAGCCCAATTTGGAATAACACTCCTCCATATCAAACTACACATGGGCATCCACCCATTTGGCAAGCAGTCCCTCGGTTACTACAGTGAGGCGGCCATTTGACACCCTAGACTGCTAGCTCATCATCAAACCATCTGACAAGCCAGTTGTCTCCCTGTCTGTCTTGTCCAGTTACTGTACCGCCTATTACTCCATGGCAAGGCCATTGCTAAGGAGCTTCAGGTCTCAGTGAAAAGACCTAGTTGCAGTATAGCAAGCTAGTATGGCGCCGGTCTCTCCAGCGAGGTTACGGCCACATCAGCTCCCACTCCATTACAATCATTATCATTTTGAACAAAGTCAGGGGTCAAGCGGGAATTAAACTAGCTGTGTGGTAATGCACTTTAATCACTGCAGCACACCTGCTCCCAATTCATTAGCCCACTGGCTCTCTCAGGAAGGTACACATGCATTAGTCAGACACAATCGCACCACATCCACGTACACCAACGTGGCAAAAACAATCAGGCTCTTCCTGAACAAATCCATACAGACAGAAAGAACAAACACACACTTCATGTAGTTACAAGTCATCAATCACACTGTGAATTGTGAAACTGTGCTGAAGCAAAGGAGGAACCCAGTACAAGGGAGGTAGAGCATCATGGGTAGTTGAAAACAATTAGTTGAGCACCAGGAGCTAACAATAGAAACACACACACACACTAGCTTCCAGTGTTATTGGAAAGGGACATCAGGGTTAAGCTCGCTAACTCCCACCTCTTCCCACTGAAAGGACCCCATGTTTTCTATGACCCTTCTCAGGGGAGACAGAAAGTCCATTATAATTGCACTGCCTAATACAATCGTGTCCACCACTGGTGGCTTGGTACATTCAACCTAATGGAAGCTCCTCTGTTGGGAACCTGTTTATCTTGCACTTCTTCATGAGGGCGACGCTCAAGATCTCGACATAGACTAAAAGCAGCACCCACATGCTTTCTTGGGTACTCAGCTGAAGTACTGCACAAAGAAGAGTGCTTTTTCTTCAGCTCTCCCTCCCGATGCCAGGGCTAAAGGCCAAGAACCAAGAACGATAATGATAACCATGTCATCTCCCACCTTAAATGCTCAAGCTTTTTAAAGTTGTGTGGATTCTAATTTGCCGTCACTGTTTTATTAATGCATCAGCTGGAACAAAATCGTTCTGAACGCGATTCCAATTATGTAATTTCTCACAATTATTCAAACTGTTTTGTCATAGGTATCGGTATAGATATCAACCTCAGTGTGAATAGGCCTTAACCCTCGTCAGAATCCAACCATTGTAGTCATGTTAACATGAAGTGCATTTCCAGTTCAACCGTTTTATTCATTAATGGATTAGCAGCATTTTGGCAGAGGCGCTTCTGCAATCTCTATTCCAAGTAGACTGTTTTTTATGGTTTTTAAGGAGTCCATCGTGTAGGAGTGATGGAGTAGGAAGTGCCTGTATGCCTCACAAAGATGTTCTCTCTATATATGCTTTATCGCAAATTAAACGCCTGGTCAAAACTCAACAGAAAAACTGTATTCACAGACTGCAAAATATCCTAAGACAAACTCTTTCAAACAATGTTGTACCATAAGAGGTTGCTTCATAAAGTCACCTCAGGCACATCGCCTCTTAATTGGTCTGGTCGATCTGCTGCTAAAAATACCTCAACCATGACTGCTACATTCAATAGAGGGAAAATGCAGCCGTTCCCTTCATTTAATGGGAAGACATTGGTACAAAAAGCCCTGCTCTGCCCCAGGTCACAAGAAAGAAAATGTTTATTGTTGTGGCAGAACAAAAAGCTGTGAGAGAGTGAGAGAGTGAGAGAGAATCTCACATCCAGCTAGAGAATCCTCATGATCTTAAACTTCCTGGTGAATCACCACAGAGGGTCTCCATGGAGAGAGAGGAATCAATACTGGCTCTTCCTGTAACATCATAACCACTTCAGACGACTGCGAATACTGCAGCCAGTTAAAACAATAGCTACTCTGCCTTGACCCATTTATTCGAGCTAGGGATGTCACCAGTCAACCAGTCATCCAATAACTGACTAGTCTTCTAGTGAGGGTTTTTATGTTTTTGGTAACTGTGTTGTAGCACTTATTAATTAGATGAATGTTTTGTTTATTGTCCATGATAGCCATCACATTAACCAATGTTATTGTATAGAACCTTATTGTAAAGTGTTGTCATAGTTTTGATATTTGTGATGCATTAATTGGCATGCTAATAGCTAACAAAATTCTCATAAAAGTTGGGTGTTTAAATTCAACCCTTTAAGGGTGACCACTGCAACATCCATACACAATCAGACGGATATGTCTGGCTATTGTACAGCTTTTTGTGCGTTTTTTTTAGCGTCCCACCACAAGCATTATGTTTAAGAAGCTATCAAGTTAAAAATACAATAGTAACTTCAGTCACACTCTTTCTTGCTGTTTTTGAACTTATTTCATGTAAATGCTCCCTAAAAAACACATCCATCTGCATGTGCATCTAATTTGTACCGGTCATTCCCTTCTTTATTTATTACTAATTTGGCACCGTTTTTACAATGCAGCCTGTGAAAACGTGACACCCACAACTTTACTGGCTTTTGGTCAACCCCCATAAAAGACAACAACAACAAAAGATGGACATTGCTTACTTGGACATTTTGAGGGCTTTGGGGAGCAGCGATCTATAATCAGTCCCAATCAGCAGCCACCTGCTCTAATGCTGAACTGGACAATTACTGCTTTTGTTGACCGGAGACGCAGCCAGCTGTGACTGGCTAATGACACAGTCAATAGTGTAATCAGTTGTGAGGCTCTAGCACTTCTTTCCCAGGTGAGATGAGAACGAGTGGCTCCACTGAAAGATCAGTTAAGGGGGAAGGGAACTCAGAGGGCAATAGATAATTGTTTACTAAAGGCCCATGTAACAGTCTCCTAGCAACTGCCCAGCAAGCTCCCAATCAGGTGTGGCTGACGCTGCCGTTTAGCCTTGAAGCGTAGTGGTCCTCCACTCTGACGGACGGATACAGCTGCCTCTATCGAAAACATTCACTGTGCCACCACAGAGGCTCTCGTGGGTACCATCTCTCACACTCTTGCGCTATGGAGTTACACAGCCGCTAAAATTGTAAAACAAATCTATGTTACACAACTGCAAGGGACTAGAACTGACAGGTGAGGATCTTACTAACCTACTAGATCTAAGTCTGCATTCAAAAAAAAAAAAAAAAAATTCACATGCATCCAGAGGATGCACTTGTAAAACAAAATCTATTTCACAACAAAAAGCTAGTTCCATACTTTAAAGGGAGCTTGGCTTTCTATTTACTTTTAATAATGATAAGAAATTAAAAGCACATAAGTAGGGCTGGGATTAATCAGATTAATCTTGATAAGGATATGCAAGTGTTTCACCGCCACTGAATCTCCAACCACACAGCAAAAGAAAGCATTTACCCTAGTTTGCAATCTGAATTAAATGCAATATGGTAAAAAAAAGCCAAGTACAACAAAATAATGGCCAAAAATGTATTGTATGCAATAACCAGTGTGGTGGGATTCACAAATAAACAACTCTTATGAATTAATTCTTCATAGTGAATCAACACAAACAGCACATCTCGTGCAGTCTGATTCAAACAACACATGATTCTTTGAATGGATCCTTCTAATGAATCATTCAACAAGACTTCATTCTTTTTCACAAGAGTTTAAACTTAAAAGTGATTTTATAACAATTTTAGATATTGTTATAAAAAGGATTTACACAAGAAATGCAATCTAAAGTTTACTTTAATTCGATATGAAGTAGTAAATGGAATCAAAAACTTTTATCAAATCAAATCTGTATTGATACAGACAGTATCTCAGACATCAGCAAACAAACAAGAAAAAAAACCCCACAAAAAACAACCACTAATAATTACACAGAAAGGTGGCGGACTCCATCTCCAAGACACTGGATGAGGTGCTAGATACAATACACCCTAGATGATGTTACACTGAGCACATCAAACAGATGTCCGGATGCAGAGGCATTCAGGAACACATTCCTCTAGCAATTTCATTAGCTTCCATGGGACACTAAGAAACTGCAAACACATGGCATTGGAAATTCAAACTCAATCACAGGCTTTCAGACGCGAGTCTAGAGTCTCAGATCATTTGATCAGAGTTATACAGGGACATATATAGGTGAAATTTCAAGTCGGGGTCAGAAGAGAAGCAGGTGTAGCATCAAAGCCGGCCCCAAAAGGGTCAGTTTGATAGCATGTTACACATTAACTTAAAGGGTTGAGTGTTTAAGTATTCTTTAGGGGGGGTGGGGGGGTTGCGCCATCAAGCACAGGTGAGTGTGTGCCTAACTGGGCTGCCGTCCAAAGCTGACAGACAATACTATGCAACATCTCCTTTTTTGTTGTTACTGTTGTTGTTTGCGGGTGTGACACTGAACTGCATAAAACATTGCAGCGATTTGCCACCTGATATCAGCATCAGTAATGTACCTGCGTGTCTGGAAAGACACTTGATAAGTTTTTCACATATTAACACAAGGGAGACAACCAGTACACAGCTACTCTTACAACTAATTTCCATGGTAACTATACTTTTCCAGTAAAAATCCCAACTACTATAAAAGTGTGCTATTAGCCAACACTAAAAAAAAATATATACTAAAATAAAGATTTTAAAAAAATCTAGAAGATTCTTACGCTGATTAAAGGAGAGTCCATATGCATGTGTTAGCGTTGTACAGTTAAGGCAGAGCAAGAGGCGTCTGTGAAGTTTGTAACATTGTCAGTTTAACCTATTAAAATAATTGTGCAATTTCACAACTGAATCTGTGATCATTTATTATTAATAAACGTTTCAACTAAGTTAGCATTAACTGAAAATACAAAGTTTGAGACTAAACCAATGCTTTGACGTTGAATGGTGTTAGAACACTCACTGTTAACCCCCCAACAATAAGTAACTATGGTATTTTAACGGAAACGTTTGTTTCCGTGGTACATTTTTGTAGTGGTAATAAGCTACAAAGAGCGATTTAACAAAATCATGCAGACAATATGCAGCGGTCGCTGGTTTGTGCGTCATATTTGAATAACAAGTAGCCTACCTACACTGGAAGCTTTGGGAAAGATTCGCATCAGTCGCAGTGAAAAGCCAACTGAAACCAACGCACAAGAGGTGTCAGTTATAGTGAGCTGCCTACCAAGATCGTGATGCCCGCGCCTATGATAACCAGAATTTATGTCTAGTAGGCTATAGGCAGCTCACAACGTTTTGAGACACAGCCAGATATGATCTCATGTTGTTTCAAAACTTATTGACTTTCTTCCGTTAGGCAGAATGACATACTCAAGTCACCATTAACTCGCATTTAATATTTTTTCCATTCAATGTAAGCGAATGTTGGCTGTCTAACATATCTTGCTCACGGAAGAAAAAATGAATGCAAGGCTAAGGCTTAAAACAGTACGATGAGGCGGGTGAGGACATAACAGAACGGTCATTTAAGAGTGAACGATCTCTTTAAGTAGTGTGTAACTATATGTTTCACCTTAAAGAAGCCAGTTTCAAACACGCACCCCAAAGTAAATGTAGCCTAATGAGCGTTATTGATCACAGATAATCATTTTTTTCTAAAAAACAAAACAAAAAACAAACAAAAAAAAAACTCGTTAGGACACAGCAACCATGATTAAAAAAGAGACCCTGTCATCACCGTCCGTAACAATATAGTGCACTCAACTTCCGAGCAGTGACGGCTCACCGCGGCGCATTATTATTAATATAGCTCATGAAAAGACGCGCACTTACCGGCCAAGCAAAGTGAAAGGGGATGATGATCTTTCCCACATCGCTTGTTTTGCTGGGGTTGTTCTTTGCAGTCTTTAAAGAAAATATATTTCCACCGAGAACGTCAGTAGATCCAGAGCCAAAGGTGCACGGGCCAGTGGTGGTGACTTCAGACTGGTACTCCTTCAGACACACTTTAAAGTAAGTATCGCACTCGTCCCGGACGCAGCGCTGGTCTTGGGAGTTCCGCGTGCCGTCGCAACATTCCCCGTCCCACAACTCACCGTTTACATTTTCTACAGCAATCAGCTGCAGCTCAAAATAGCCAGAGGAATGGGACACCTAAAAATAACATTTGAATACAAATAAATAAATAAATAAACATAGGCGCCAAAATGGTTTGTTGTTTATTAGTAAAATGCAGATCGTGCTTGCAAAACTGAGGTAATATTATTTGAGGGAATGTGTAGCGTGTGCTTGTGCACTCAAGTCTCCAGAGAATAAGTCTACAATTTTGCTAACCTGTTAGTGCGTATCAGAGAGCAATGTAGCTATATTTTTAAAGACCCTTTAACTGATCCACCCTTCCTTTTATCGTTAATGACGGGAAATCGTGGTACAAGTTAACATTTCTTACATCATGATTCATGACATTTCCAATTGCATGAGCACATGTGGCTGCGTAATTCAAATATCGATTAGCCTACATTGAGCAGCATTCATTGAAATCATCAGCCCACACCCATCAACTTTTGCCTGCTGATCACTGCTATAGCAATTAAATCGATCTGCAAGACTAGAAACAATCAGCGCTCTCACCTTCGTCCATATCGTTAACAGCAGGCACGCGATTGGGAGCCAATTCCTAATCCTGATACAATTCCACATGCCGCTGATTTATGCGTTATGAATAGAAGATGGAAAACGGCCGTTGACCGGCGACAGGATCCTCCGTTCCTGACATGCAAAAATTCACGAGCGTGGTGTGTTTGCACGGTGATGGTCTAGGCTGATCTTTCTCCCTCGGACTGATTCACTTCACACAGCAAATGATATGTTTCACAGCTACCACACGCCTGAGGAGATCTCGCGTGATTGACAGCTGATTGAACCAATCACAAAGCCTCCTGCTGATTCGCTTGGCCAACTGCCACTCGAGGGCGGAGCACGGCCAAAACTTACGCTGTCGATTCCCCTGTTTCACAACGAGCAATAAAACGCATATTCTTTTTTCCATCAATAATTTGGACATTTGTGTTATTATTCAAATGCAGAATTTGTAATACTACATTACTTGAATGCTTCCTAAATAAATTTAGAGACAATCACACCTCAACTGTAACAGAGTGCGAACACATATGATACGTATATCCATCTGCATTTATTTAACCATGGCGATTCAACTACTGTGCTGTATTTGTACAATTAAATTGACATAGTACCAAGTTAACGTTTGATTATTCGTACTCCTTATCATGTTTTATTTTATATTTGCAAGACGATAGTCATTACTGCCACTTTTTTATTATCGCTTTATTGTGTGTATTGGTGTGCTTTGGCAATGTTATAAACCAAACAATCAAGTCAATAAAGTGCTTTAAAACTTAACTTAAATTCACAATTCAATTTAGTACGCGAAAACCACAAAACCACGTAAAGTAGTCCGATCCTCGGGAAAGCTGTATCTCCTCGCTGCAGTTTGATGCGTGCTCAGCCTGCTAGTGTGATTTGACACAGGTGAGAGCGCCCTCTACTGTTCATGTGTGCTTTAACCTGAAAAGAGAGACCCCAAAAATAGAGAAGTCAAACGTTGAAAAACACTTTAATCTGAACATTTTAAAATATATATTGAACTAGTTTATAGATATAACTGGGTAGTCTAAATGTCTAATTACCTTCAAGGCAGAGGTTATCAGTCCTCCTTGCTGGAAAGAAAGATTAAAAACCCTTTTAAACCACCCTACGCTGGTTTTAGAGGAGTTATAGACACTTTTCAGCTGGTCTAACAGGGAGACCAGCTAAACCAGGTAGACCAGCCAGACCAGCTGATCCTGGATAGTACCCCAACACTACACATTTTGTGTGTCTCCCATATATATCACCCCTGATTTATATAATCAGCTTATTAATAAAGGCTCCAAGACCTGAATTGTGTGTGTCAGATAAAGAAGATGTACAAATGAGCAGTGCTGAGGTCCTCCATCATTTTAATTATGTTATATCTGCCTGATTTGTGTGTCTGCAGCCTATTACTTGGATGCTTGACAGTGTGTCCGAAAGGCTCAGGTTTCTTTTCATTGCCACGACACAAGGTATGCTGTAAATATATGTTTACTTAAGCGACAACCTCACTTGATATTTCACACGCTGTCAGGAGGAGGAGGAAGAAGAAGGTATGGCTGGGTAATAACAGTTTTGTGGTGGAGATGGTGGGGGAAGGGGGAGTGTCAGACTGACGGACAGAGATGCTGGCGGTATGGTGGTGCTGGTAGGCGTGTTTTGGTGGCTCCCCTCATCCATATTTCATGACTTTGCCTTTGAGGCCTTGCACACAAACCTATAGTCAATGCATTGATTCCCTTTTATCTCAAATCATGGCCTTGACCCACTTTAATACCGTTCACGATTGTTAGTTGCTCATTTCCTCCCAAAAAGCAGCTGCGACTGGTATATCGGAAAATAATGAATCCCTTGTTGCGATTCTGACAAGACAAAACCATATGTTAAAGTGACAGCATGATTCAGCCATGCAGGGGGGAAAACAGGGCATCAAATAGCAATGTTTGCTGACAGGTTATAAATCAATTGTGGGATCCTTTTGCTTTTTGAATGGCTGTGCTCAATTCTCATATTGGATGCATGACCTTATTACTGAAGCTTGTTTCCATAGCGATAGGCTTACAATTTAACTGTAAAGCAAGCACAGGAAATTAAATGTAATATAAGGAGATTTCCCAAAGGTGAGAAATTATTGATAGGAAAATCACAAATTTATGGCTGCTAGACGCTGCATAACTTACTGTCTTTTTTTTTTTGTGTGTGAAATTGATCTTCATAAAATTATGCCTCCTCCGGCTAGTTTGTTTCTGCCTTAGTTTGAGGTTAAACCTCTTCTTATGTCTACACATAGTCATAAGATAATGCAAAAAAAAGGTGTACTGTCACAAGAGTGCATCAAAATAGCATGATTATCAGATTATATTTTCATTAGGTCTGAAGAAGAAAAGAAAAACATGTTTCTAATTTTTGTCATCCATACAACCGTTCTCCCATATAAAAGTGAAGTAACGCTGCTCAGCAATTGAATTTTAACTGCTTGTTGAAAAGTTCTTCAATAGTTTTGAGATCCAGTGAGTAATATATTTGCACTTTTGAATTTGATTGCATTTGTAAAGCAATATTATAGACACCTAAATATGTTGATATTTAGGGGGGTTAGGGGTCATATTTGCCTAGTAACACATCTGAAAAAAAACTACTTATCCTTCCATAACTTAAAGAAGCAAACAGAAGAATGAGGAAATGGCATTGGTTGTTCTTAGTGGAATCTCACTCTACATGTTCCAGAAACGATTCTCTTTCTGGCCGTTGGCCACTGAAGCCTCATTCATGAAGACATGATAGACAACTCTGAAGTGTGACACCTCAATAAGAATGGCTCCTTGTTATAAAATCTTTAAATGTTTTAAAGTATTTTTCTCATTTGTTATTGGTAAATAACATTCATCTTAGCATCTCTTTCTGAATTATAATGTTGGCTGAGAAATAAATCATATGCACTCAATTACAGCTTGTGTGTAAAAAGTAAATTGTAAACTGATATCTATTTTCAGGGGTCACATCTCTGTCAAGCACTCTGTGACCTCTTGCATGGTAAAAGTGGTGTGCATATTTGCAGTGGCGCAGAACATGAGGGCATCCGACACCTGACAGAGCTGCAACTCCCAACACCCTGATCACTGATCGCTGCTTAGTCTTCTTATCTCTGAGGAAATGTGGCTTCCTTCTGCCCTATAACCTAAACAAGGGCGAGGGATACATCTTAGGATGGAGCACATCTTTTCAGTGTTTGCTTGTGTACCGTGTGAAGTCCTGGTGACTACTGAAACAACAAAACAGTGAAATATTGACTGTAAAAAAAAAAAAAATCTAATTAGGCGGTGGGAATTTGATAGACTACTCAGTGTTCAAATTAAAATTAAGTTGTAAACAAAAAGACTGCTTTAGAAATGTCTCATGATGATGGAACAAATAGTTTATCCAGAAAAACGGGTTGTCTTTAATGTTCAGAGAATGAGCGTGATAAGTTGCAGTAAGCTTCTTGTGTCTGCCCTTCAGAATGACCTGACACATCCCCGACTGATTCCCTCTTTTCGAGCAGGTGCAGGTTGCTCTGCACAATAATCTTTACAATTAGACCTTATACAATGGCCCCAATCAACCTTGACACTCTGTGCCGGGGAAAAAGAGCTCCTGGATTCACTGCAAAATTCAAAGATCTAACCAGATAGATGGATGGATGGATGGATGGCTATAGATAGATGGATGGATGGATGGATGGATGGATGGATGGATGGATGGATGGATGGATAGATGGATAGATGGATAGATAGCTACGCTGTAAAAAAAATCGTGATTTTAACGGTAAAAGACAATGTAACAATGTGAAAAACTGTTAATTGGTTAACAGAAAGTTTCCTTACTAAATAACTGTAAATAACTGTGATACGTATAATGGTATATTTAATGTAATTTTACTGTAAAATACCGTTAAATTTACAGTTTTTGGAAGGGAAAAAGAACAAGTCATTGTATAATTTACAGTGAAAAAAATGTAAATTGACATTCCCACAATTCCCTGCGTGACACTTCACATTTAATGTATTTTTTTTAATAACTGTTTCTTCATAATTTTCTTAGTTTTTTTTCTAATCAGTTAAATACATTAGGGTTTTATGTTACATTTAATGTTGTTAAATTAATGCTTATTGCATTTTTTAAATTTCAACATGTTACCATGATGGTGTTTAATGTTTGTGTGAATCACACTGTGCAGCTTCTATATATATTAGTATTAACTTTCTTGTGGAAGAGCTGCCTATGATGAGCTTTGATTGATCATTTGACTCTCATTACTCATGTGATTGTTGGCTGTCAGTGTATTACAATGGAACAAAACAGATATTAATACTTCAAAAGGTCAGTAAATTAAAGGGTTAGTTCACCCAAAAATGAAAATAAAGTCATTAATTACTCACCCCCATGCTGTACCAATCCCGTAAGGCCTTCGTTCGTCTTCGGAACACAAATGAAGATATTTATGATTAAATCTGAGAGGTTGATCACTCCTCCATAGGCTCCCTAAGGGAATGAAACTTGACGGCCCAGAAAGTCATTAAAGAAAATGTTTATAAACTATAAGTTTATCAAGCGACGAGAATACTTTTTGTGCGAAAAAACAAACAAAAATAACGACTTTATTTGACTATTCCTTTTCTTCCTTGTAGGCCTGAGATTTCCTCGAATAAAGTCGTTATTTTTGTTTGTTTTTTCGCACAGAAAGTATTCTCGTCACTTGATAAACTTATAGTTGAGCCACTGTTGCGACATGGAATATTTAAACATTTTCTTTAAGGATTTTCTGGGCCGTCAAGTTTCATTCCCTTAGGCAGCCTATGGGGGAGTGATCAACCTCTCAGATTTAATCATAAATATCTTCATTTGTGTTCCGAAGACGAACGAAGGCCTTACGGGGTTGGTACAGCATGGAGGTGAATAATTAATGACTTAATTTACATTTTTGGGTGAACTAACCCTTTAAGATAATATCAGGTAATGAAATACGGTTTATTGCTGTGAAATTATATACGGTTAAAAGTCTGTAAAACCTAAAATGTTGCTACCGTATTTTTAACAGGAAAACTCTGGTAACCACAGCTGCCAGTTTTTTCACGTAAATTTAACAGATTTTTTTTTTACAGTGTATGGATGGATGGATGGATGGATGGATGGATAGATAAAGTAATGAAGATTATATATTTGGTTATGCATAGTATATTTTCAATCAATCAATCAATCCATCCATATCTATATCTATCTATCTGTTCATCTACACTGTAAAAGATTTCTGTTGTTTTCACAGTATTGCTGTATTATCAGTGAAAGTTTACTGTAAAAACAGTTTACAGTAAGTTGTTGTAAATTGTATAGCTTTTACAGTATTATTGATGTATTTCCAGCTGTCATACTGTAGAACTATTTACAGGAAAGTAACTGTCAATTTATGCTATTCTTTGAAGAAGAAAAAAACAGAAGTGGGACATTAATTACAGTAATCCTGATATTACTGTTAAAATGATGATTTAGGCTACACCTGGCAACCATGCAATCATAAACCGTCAAACTCGAATTTTCCTTTTCATCCTGAGCCTTTGAGGACGGGCCATTACCAGCAAGAACCACCCAGGTGAGATGTACAATTGTATTTAATATCTTAAAGAATTGTATTTCTAAATGTTTACCCCCAAATGTGAAGATATTCGTTTTACCATTAAATAATCGGTGGTCCGTTTGATATAAAGTAAGTTAGCTTTGTAACGCAAACATTCTAGCCAGTTAGCCAAATACTAGTTATCACAAGGTTTGCTGTTAATGTTAGTTAAGAATTTCAAGTTTAGAACAAAGTAATCGAAATGATCTTCTTTCTGAACATTTGTGTGTAACGGTGTAACAGTGGACGTGTGGCCTGTCGCGATCGAGACCTCATAAGCGCCTACGCCTACAAAGTTCGAAATCGACCCATGTTATGCACGTCTTGAAGGGAAAACCACAGAGTTCTCTTACGAGAGTATCTCTCGTACTGCGTAATAGCTTACGCTATGGGGAAAACCTCTTTTCCTCGAGATATTGAAGCCAAAAATTATCCTTAATTTTTTATTAATGTAAAACGTACTCGGTTACTAACGTAACCTCTGTTCTCTCTAGAGAGGGAACAAGTACTGCGTAATAGCTTACGCTATGGGGAAAACCTCTTTTCCTCGAGATATTGAAGCCAAAAATTATCCTTAATTTTTTATTAATGTAAAACGCTTTGCAGCAGCAAGCAGACATAGGCGAAACAGCTCGCGCACCTATTGGCTGCTCTTGCGGCAAATGCAGCAGCCTATCGAGAGGCGTTGCGTGACACATATCCAATGGGGGCATTACGCGCCCATTTCGTCACGTCCCGCCAGAAAAGGCGTGGTCTCGCCTTATAAATATAGCTCGAAAAGGCTGGTACACTGGTTTTCATCGCCGAAGCGAACCAGCGCTGTTGTATGCACGGCAAGATACGCAGTACTCGTTCCCTCTCTAGAGAGAACAGAGGTTACGTTAGTAACCGAGTACGTTCTCTTACGAGAGTATCTCTCGTACTGCGTAATAGCTTACGCTATGGGGAACACAATGCAACACGCCGTGCGTACAGGGATCTGACACCAAAGTCCCCGGGGGCCGAAGCCCAGGGGGCCCATATAGTGCATAATCACCATAAACTCACATAGAGTGGGGGAAGAGAGGCTGAAAGCGTCATTCCTAATAAGATAGCACCCCGAGGGGCTAATCATGTGACAATTAAACGCGCAGCCAGGGTGAAAACTTTTCAGCCTGATCTGGGTGGCCATACATGTGTCAATACTCATGGGGCTGAAGTAAACTCAGTATCTGGGCCGCACAGCGGGGCAGATAGTACTGAAATCTATATCGCCAAAAGCTTAGCCTGCAAGGCGGGTACCTCCAGGTTATAGTACTTTATAAATTTAGACGGCGAGGCCCAGCCCGCGGCCGTACAGATATCCTGCAGGGAAACCCCGCTGGACCATGCCCACGAAGAGGCCACGCCTCTCGTGGAGTGCGCTCTGACACCCAAGGGGCACTGCAGACCCTTTGCCGCGTAAGCGAGCGCAATGGCATCCACTATCCATCTGGATAGGCTCTGTTTTGAGGCGGCGAGTCCCTTGGAGCGCCCACCAAACAAAACGAAAAGCTGCTCAGTCTGTCTGAAAACAGACGAGCGCGACACATAAGCCCTTAACGCCCTGACAGGGCAAAGGAGACTCGCGTCTTCCTCCTCATTGAGAACCGGAAGGGCAGACAGGGAAATTACCTGGGCTCTAAACGGTGTATTGAGGGATTTTGGCACATACTTTCGACTTTCGAGTCATTAGGCCCAAACTCCATACATGAAGCGCTTACTGAAAGCGCCTGTAGGTCCCCTATGCGCTTCATTGAAGCGAGAGCCGTGAGAAACACTGTTTTGAACGACAGGTGTTTCATGTCCGATCGTTGGATTGGCTCGAACGGGGGGCCTTTCATGGCCTCCAGGACCGTGGAAAGGTCCCACGCCGGGACTGAAGGGGGCCTGGGAGGGTTTAGCCTCCGAGCTCCCCTAAGGAAACGCACGACTAAGTCGTTCTTCCCCAGCGGCTGGCCAGGCACCTGTTTTGCAAACGTTGCTATGGCCGCCACGTATACTTTGAGTGTGGATGGGGTCCTGCCCCTATCCAGTAGCTCTTGAAGGAAGGAAAGCACTTCCGAAACCCCGCAGTCCACCGGTGAAAAGCCCTGGGCTTGACACCACGCAGAGAACACCGACCATTTCGAGGAATAGAGCCGCCTGGTAGACGGTGCTCTAGCCTGCGCGATCGTGTTTAACACTCCCTCTGGGAGGTTAGCGGGTACCCGTTGATGGCCCATGCGTGCAGGGACCACAGCTCCGGACGAGGATGCCAGAGAGAGGAGGTCTCTCCTCAACGGTACAGGCCATGGGGCAGTGCTGGTCAACTGCATCAGGACAGGGAACCACGTCTGGTTCGTCCAGAGCGGAGCTATGAGCAGCACTGGGCATCCGTTTTCCTTGATTCGTTCCAGCACTTGAGGCAGGAGCGAGACAGGAGGAAAAGCATATAGGGGACAGCGGGGCCAGACATGAGCCAGCGCATCCTTGCTTTTCGAGAAAAACTTCGGGCAATGAGCGTTTTCGTGGGACGCGAATAGGTCCACCTTCGCTCTGCCGAAGGTTCTCCACAGCAGCTGGACCGTCTGCGGGTGCAGCGACCATTCTCCTGCTGGGACATTGTTCCTGGACAGTCTGTCTGGTCCCACATTCAGGTGACCAGGCACGTGCGCTGCTCTTAGTGAGAGCAGGTTATGCTGAGCCCAGACCAGGAGGCGTTCCGTCAGCCTGTGAAGGTTTCGCGACCTGACGCCGCCCTGGCGATTTATGTATGCCACCACTGACATATTGTCCGACCGGACCAAGACGTGGTGGCCAGTTACTTGGGGACAGAAGTGCCTTAGCGCTTTGTCGACTGCTATCATTTCCAAGCAGTTTATATGAAGGAGCTTTTCCCGTTCTGACCACAGGCCAGCTAGCGGTCTGCCCTCGAGCAGCGCTCCCCACCCCGAGGTGGAGGCGTCCGTAGACACCACCCTCACACTCGAAGCGGTCCCCAGACTCACACCTGACTGATACCAGTCGGCTACTTTCCAAGGTTTCAGAGCTGAAACGCACTGCAAGTCGACCCTGAGGCGAAACAGACCCGCTGTCCATGCCCTGGGCGGAACCCGCGCTTTCAGCCACATCTGCAGTGGGCGCATGCGAAGCAGACCCAACTGGAGTACAGAGGCTGCTGAGGCCATCAGACCCAGCATTTTTTTAAACCTTTTGAGCGGAACTATCGAGCCGTGGCGGAAAGATTTCGCGACGTGCTGAATATTTTGTCCGCGCTCTGGTGACAGGCGTGCTGTCATGGACAGCGAGTCTAACACTGTTCCCAGAAAGGAAATTTTCTGACTGGGAGACAGTGAACTTTTCGCCCAATTGACTGTGAGGCCCACCCTCTCGAGGTGCACGAGTAAGGCGGCCCTGTGTTCTATGAGCTCTGATCGTGATCGAGCTAGAATCAGCCAATCGTCCAAGTAGTTCAGGACTCGCATGCCCTGAAGCCTCAGGGGTGCGAGCGCTGCGTCCATGCACTTCGTGAATGTACGAGGTGCTAGAGACAGGCCGAACGGCAGGACTGTGTATTGATATGCCTGGCCCTCGAAAGCGAATCTCAAGAATCGCCTGTGATGGGACGCTATTTGTATTTGGAAATAGGCGTCTTTCAGATCTATTGACATAAACCAGTCCCCGTGGCGCACTTGCGCGAGGATTTTCCTGGTCGTAAGCATTCTGAACTGGCGCTTCACCAGCGCTCTGTTCAGCTGTCGCAGATCTAAAATGGGTCTGAGACCCCCATCTTTTTTCGGTACCAGAAAATATCTGCTGTATAAGCCCCCTTCGCTCTGAGCCTGAGATAAAGGTTCTATAGCCCCTTTGCTCAGTAGTTTCGCTATCTCGGCACGAAGTAGATGAGACACTTCGTTTTTCACCGTAGTTTCGACACGCGCCGTATGACGGCGAGGGCGCCGAGCGAACTGTAGCGAATAGCCTCTCTTTATAGTGTTCAGCACCCATTCTGATACCCCGGGAAGCTTTGACCACGCATCTGCGTGAATAGCTAGAGGTAGAATGAAATCTGGGCTCTGGCCGCGGCGAAATGGCAGCTCGAGAGCCCGGGTATACTGGGAACACAACACCGTGTTTACAGCATTCGAGGCGGGGGGGCGCGCTGATCACAGCGGGCAGCCTGGCCGCGCTCAGCTTCTCTATGGCATATTGTGCAGAGAAAGTGAGCGGGGCGGATCCCGTAGGATTCGGTGTGTTTATGAGAGACTGCGGGCGCGGGACTGCGAGCACATCTGCACTGAAAACACTGTCGGTTAGAGCCGACTGAATGTGTGTTGGTTTCGTTTTTACAGAAACCAAGGGACACGCAGCGTGTAGTGTAAGCGGGCATTGTGACATGGGCGCGTTCACTACATTGCCTGCACAATCGACCTGAATCGATTTTATTTGTGCTAGCCCTGCACCGTGGCAGGCTGTGTCTGGGTGTGGGAATGGGCACTGGGGCGTGGGCATTCTTACGACACTCATAACACCATCGGCCGTGGCCGGAACACCAGAAAATACACTCTTTATTTGATTTATCTGGGTAGCCGTAAAAACGGCTTTTGTGCGCAGGCAAGCGGGCTGTCACGCAACGCCTCTCGATAGGCTGCTGCATTTGCCGCAAGAGCAGCCAATAGGCGCGCGAGCTGTTTCGCCTATGTCTGCTTGCTGCTGCAAAGCGAGCAGAAACCTCCTCTCTCAGGCGGGGGGCTCGATCTGGCATCCTCGCCCGGAGCTGTGGTCCCTGCACGCATGGGCCATCAACGGGTACCCGCTAACCTCCCAGAGGGAGTGTTAAACACGATCGCGCAGGCTAGAGCACCGTCTACCAGGCGGCTCTATTCCTCGAAATGGTCGGTGTTCTCTGCGTGGTGTCAAGCCCAGGGCTTTTCACCGGTGGACTGCGGGGTTTCGGAAGTGCTCTCCTTCCTTCAAGAGCTACTGAATAGGGGCAGGACCCCATCCACGCTCAAAGTATACGTGGCGGCCATAGCAACGTTTGCAAAACAGGTGCCTGGCCAGCCGCTGGGGAAGAACGACTTAGTCGTGCGTTTCCTTAGGGGACCTCGGAGGCTAAACCCTCCCAGGCCCCCTTCAGTCCTGGCGTGGGACCTTTCCACGGTCCTGGAGGCCATGAAAGGCGCCCCGTTCGAGCCAATCCAACTGTCGGACATGAAACACCTGTCGTTCAAAACAGTGTTTCTCACGGCTCTCGCTTCAGTGAAGCGCATAGGGGACTTACAGGCGCTTTCAGTAAGCGCTTCATGTATGGAGTTTGGGCCTAATGACTCGAAAGTCATTCTCAAACCAAAGCACGGGTATGTCCCAAAATCCCTCAATACACCGTTTAGGGCCCAGGTAATTTCCCTGTCTCCCCTTCCGGTTCTCAATGAGGAGAAAGACGCGAGTCTTCTTTGCCCTGTCAGGGCGTTAAGGGCTTATGTGTCGCGCTCGTCTGGTTTCAGACAGACTGAGCAGCTTTTCGTTTTGTTTGGCGGGCGTTCCAAGGGACTCGCCGCCTCAAAGCAGAGCCTATCCAGATGGATAGTGGATGCCATTGCGCTCGCTTACGCGGCAAAGGGCCTGCAGTGCCCCTTGGGTGTCAGAGCGCACTCCACGAGAGGCGTGGCCTCTTCGTGGGCATGGTCCAGCAGGGTTCCCTGCAGGATATCTGTACGGCCGCGGGCTGGGCCTCGCCGTCTACATTTATAAAGTACTATAACCTGGAGGTACCCGCCTTGCAGGCTAAGCATTTGGCGATATAGATTTCAGTACTATCTGCCCCGTTGTGCGGCCCAGATACTGAGTTTACTTCAGCCCCATGAGTATTGACACATGTATGGCCACCCAGATCAGGCTGAAAAGTTTTCACCCTGGCTGCGCGTTTAATTGTCACATGATTAGCCCCTCGGGGTGCTATCTTATTAGGAATGACGCTTTCAGCCTCTCTTCCCCCACTCTATGTGAGTTTATGGTGATTATGCACTATATGGGCCCCCTGGGCTTCGGCCCCCGGGGACTTTGGTGTCGGATCCCTGTACGCACGGCGTGTTGCATTGTGTTCCCCATAGCGTAAGCTATTACGCAGTACGAGAGATACTCTCGTAAGAGAACGTACTCGGTTACTAACGTAACCTCTGTTCTCTCTAGAGAGGGAACGAGTACTGCGTATCTTGCCGTGCATACAACAGCGCTGGTTCGCTTCGGCGATGAAAACCAGTGTACCAGCCTTTTCGAGCTATATTTATAAGGCGAGACCACGCCTTTTCTGGCGGGACGTGACGAAATGGGCGCGAAATGCCCCCATTGGATATGTGTCACGCAACGCCTCTCTTGATAGGCTGCTGCATTTGCCGCAAGAGCAGCCAATAGGCGCGCGAGCTGTTTCGCCTATGTCTGCTTGCTGCTGCAAAGCGTTTTACATTAATAAAAAATTAAGGATAATTTTTGGCTTCAATATCTCGAGGAAAAGAGGTTTTCCCCCATAGCGTAAGCTATTACGCAGTACTCGTTCCCTCTCTAGAGAGAACAGAGGTTACGTTAGTAACCGAGTACGTTTTCAGTCATATTATAACGTGAGTACAACCGATGTACACTTAAAGTGAATAGACAGGCAGCGAAAGTCTCGCCGAATGAATTCGCGCGTCTCGGCAGCCAGTCCTTCAGACCAGACGTTCACAGGGTTTAATTTTACTCACTCGTTTTCATTCACTTCTTCAAATTAGTTTATTAATGTCTGGATACAGCCACTGCCAACGGACTGCGGTTAATTTAGTTGTGTATTTGATATTCGTTTGATATTCACGAAATTGGCCATTATTATAATCCCCGTTTTGTCACTTTGAGTGCTTCTCATATTATTTGTGACAAATCAGGTTCTCCCTCGAAATCGGGTCTCTGTTTGGACCCCAAGCGATCTCAAATTAATTTTAATAGGTAGGCCTAGTCTGTTTAGAGTCTGATTACAATTTCTACAAAATCATGTTATGATAAAATCCTTTTTGAACCACTTTAAAATTAATTCCACTCAGTTGGTTTCATTATGCACAATAGGCTAAGCTATGCATATAATTTAATATCGTTTGTTATATCTATTTCTTTCAGCGTGTATGTATACAGTTGTTCGACATAGCAGAGTGCTGATGAGTATCGCTCTTTTGGTTAATACAGAGGTAAGTAGGCCTACTATTGTTCATATACAATTTTCAGCTATTGAAAAACACATTAAAATTCATAAAAATGAGAGCGGTTTTAGCTTTGTAACATGGATCAAGGAGATCAGGATCTTATAATTAAGTTTAAAGGGATAGTACACCCAAAAATGTACTCACCCTCACATAGTTTCATTTTCACTTAAAAGTATTAAGTATTGGCACATCTCCTGGTTGAATGTATTGTGGTTCCATATACTGTAAATTAAATGAAAGCTGTTTATCATATTGATGTCTGTCAAGCTGTAGTGCAACTCCATTTTTGTTTTATTCTCTATAGGCAGCAACAATCTGGGATCTGCATTGGCCCTGCCAAGTCTGGAGAGTGTTTTTACAGTTTAATGAATTCAATTTTAATAAAAGTTTTTAAACTGACTTCTGAGTGTTGTCATAATTGACGTGAATCTAATAATCAGTAATATAACTGTAAAATTTGCTTACAAGCCTTTATATTTCATTTTTTTAAAGCGTGTAACAGATTGTAGTTAGTTATAATATGTTGTGTGTATATGTGTTGTATATATGTGAATATAAAAACTACCGTAATCAATTATACGGCATAGTAACTTTACAGTATTTTAAAATACAGTGCAAAAACAAGAACTTTAATTAATTTTACAGTATAAATATACTGTAAGTTATTATATAGTATGCTGTGAACTACTGTAGTCAGATTTACAGCAATTTTACCATGGAATAAAATACTGAAGCTTGCTGGATATTTGTTGCCACTAAGTTACTGTTGATTTTACGTTAAATTTGTTACAGTGTATCTATCTACAGTATCTAATATATATATATATATATATATATATATATATATATATATATATAATTATATATATATATATATATTTACAGAATATAGAATATTGTATATCAGTATATTGTGCATAATGTAGCTACACATTTGTTTGAAAACGAGGATCAGCAGCAATTGTTGATAAATTATGTTAACAATATATAATTAGACCCCACTTGAGAATGTTGATGAGTTGTGCGTAATCAAGAGACTCTTCACCCTCGTTTCATGTGGGTCTCTGAAGAGGGCCGAGTGCAGGGACATGCCTATGCTATTTGTGTCATTAAAGACATAATACATCTGCACAGAGGGCTGAGCGAGGATTCTTTTGTTGTCAAATTAATTCAAGGGGGACACGTATCTGTTTATTATCAACATCCTCCATTTGAATCTCCCATTCTCAACCCATATTTACCACTTGCATTCATTTTCCTTTTCTATATCAGATAATTTTTCATGTATTATATCATATCATTTTTATCTATATTTCAGCTGTGCTACAACAGCATTCTAAACAATTTATTTCTGAGGTTGTTATGCTATTTTTATCACATCTGGAACTTATGTCATGTCTCATCGTAATAATTTCAGGGTCATTTCAGTCTTGTACTAAAACGTAATATCAACCTCCACTTGAGAAGTGTATTTGTTCCATACGTGGAATGGTTATATTTGGGCTAAAAAAGACCAGGATGTCCGTCCTGTTTATGACATCACACACTGGCCTAGAGTGGCTCCTGAATCTTATGAGAGCTGAACATATTGAACTCTACATGCTTCGGCTGCCCTAAAACAGCAGCGACATGCACTCATCCAGGATATCCTACAACAGAGTCGGAATGGTGACTCCCCTGTTTGCTTGTTTTTATTCTGCTCCATTCCAAGCCCCACATCCGTCCAATGGTTCAAAGAGGGTTCACCGGGTGTAAGAGTACACAGTGAAGCCTGTGGAATCAAAACTGCTCTCTTGACTATCTCCACAGAAAACAACAGGGAGAGAAAGAGGGGGAAAGAAGCAGATTTTGCAGGAGACATCATCAGGGGAGTGTAGTCCGTGAAGCCTCATAAATATATGCAATGTCTACAGATAAGCAGAGGACCTTGTGTTCTCACAGCTGGTACTCTGCCTCACTTTAAATCAAAACCTACATCATTCCTGTCACCCTAAACACAGTGAAGAATGACCTCTTCATGAACTACAATGAACATGACTGTATCTGAGTTGTAAAATGATGATACAATGAAAATTGTATGCACTAGAGGCTATAGCTATAAAGCTGTGTGTGTGTGTGTGTGTCTGTGTGTGTGTGTGTGTGTGTCTTTGATACAAATCTTTCATTTGAAAGTCACGTGTCTAGTGTCTGTAAAACCGCATTTTTCCATCTTAAAAATATATATAAATTATGACATTTGCTCTCAATGACAAATGCGGAACAGTTAGTTCATGCGTTCATGACATCAAGGCTCAGAGGTGTCAAAAGTTTTTACATTCGGTACTCAAGTAGAAGTATAGATACTAGGGTTTAAAAAGACTTCTGTAGAAGTTGAAGTATCAACTCAAGCTTTTTACTCAAGTAAAAGTGTAAAAGTAACTGGTTTCAAAACTACTTAAAGTATAAAAGTAAAAGTAATGCAAGGAAAAAAATGCCATTAAGGACAAAAGCTTAGGCCGCGCCACAGGGGCCTATAGTGCACTACCACCTCCTTAAAAAACATGTTTTCTAAAGGCCATCACTATAACGTTATATTAAAATGTTAATGTTAAAAAATTTGGGATGCACTAACTGTTTCAGCCGCACATATGCCCATAGAAAATGAATTTCAGCCCAATTTCCATTTCAGTAAAATGCATTAAAGAACCATATGTGTGTACTACTGAGCATTAACATGTGTTTCATGGAGCGGAAGATATGATGACTAGTTGCCTATAAGCATTGTAATTTGTGCAAAAAGTCAAACTTCAGAGGCATGTCATCTCGGAATGGTTTATACTTCTCTTTAAAGGCGTAGGTTTGATTTTGAGATTGGTGGGGACTGGGGACATTCACAGAAGCGGAGGAATCAGGAAACGAATAGGATAAGGTATTAAGGGTTTTAGTCTATATTGACCTTAACGATACGTTAATTCATTAATTCTGTAATGTTACAGGTAACTAATAAAGACAAGGAGCCAGTTTAACAGAGACTTAACCTTACTCCGTTCATAGTGCAATCCAATAGTGCAATACTGTCTTACTCTTGTTCCTTGCTTTTTGAAGAAGCCATACACGTCTGCATCTTTCATTAAAGGGATATAGTTCACCCAAAAATGAAAATCATTTAAATCAAACCAGTTTCTTTCTTCTGCTGAACACAAAAGAAGATATTTTGAAGAATGTTGATAACCAAACAGCTGATTGTAGCCATTGACTTTCATTGTAGGAAAAAAATAATACCATGGAAGTCCATGGCTACCATCAGCTGTTTGGTTATCGACATTCTTCAAAATATCTTCTTTTGTGCAGCAGAAGAAAGAATCTGGTTTGAAACAACTTGAGAGTGAGTAAATGATGACAGAATTTTCATTTTTAAATAAGTGAACTATCCCTTTAACAGAAATTAACTGTTGGTATAAATGTTTTGCATCAATACTGTCAAGTTTGTCCTGTTGGACTCGACACAGCAATACTGTCAAGTGTCACTTGTGACCATTGCATTGAGACATGTTTTCAGGGTCCTAAGTGCACTGAAACTTCTTTCAGTCCAGCTGATGAGACTGGGATGACAAGGTTTCAACTTGATCAAACAGGCATCTCATTTCAACAGACCAAGCAATGTTATTTTTTCATGTTTTATGGGGACTTTCCATAAACATAATGATTTTTATACTGTACAAACTGTGTATTCTACCCCCCTACATTAACCCTATCATAGATAACTCACTGCATTTTCAAAAAACATCACTTAGTCTGATTTATAAGCTGTTTAAAAAATGTATTCTATAATGTAGGGTTACACACACACACGCTCATACACATTCTCTCTCATTCTTTCACACGATTATGTTTGCCACTTATCCCGCGATTGTCTTACAGTACTACATTGTAAAAACGGCTGTCCCCAAATCATTATTTGACGCGATTTGCTCCGTATTCTTGAGCAGAAAACGGTTGATTTCTCCCTCACTTACCGCATCTAGGTTTCCTAATACCTTCGGATGAGTTTTGCCGCTTCGCATGCCAAATGTAACAGCCTCTCACAATTTAGAAAGAAAACACAAAGCCAATCAGTTTAGCGATGTTCAGGAGGCGGGACTCAGATCTATTAAACGTTTGTGTAATTGGTCATTTTTCGAACGATGACAAGCCGAAATGAAAACAAGCCGAAATGAAATAGGAGTAACGAGGCTATTTTTAAAATGTAAGGAGTAAAAAGTACAGATAATTGCGTGAAAATGTAAGGAGTAGAAGTAAAAAGTCGGCTGAAAAATAATTACTCAAGTAAAGTATAGATACCCAAAATTTCTACTTAAGTAAGGTAACGAAGTATTTGTACTTCGTTACTTGACACCTCTGTCAAGGCTAGATTATTGTAATGCTCTACTGGGTAGTTGCCCTGCATGCTTAATAAACAAACTACAGCTAGTTCAAAACGCCGCAGCTCGAATTCTTACCAGAACCAGGAAGTATGACCATATTAGCCCGGTTCTGTCAACACTGCATTGGCTCCCTATTAAACATCGTATAAATGGTTTAGCTCCCCAGTACTTGAGCAAGCTCTAAAAACATTAGTCCGTAGTTACACTATTGCGATCTCAAAATTCCGGCCAGTTGATAAATACCTAGAATATCAAAATCGACTGCTGGCGGTAGATCCTTTTCCTATTTGGCACCACAACTTTGGAACAGTCTTCCTAACATTGTCCAGGAAGCAGACACACTCTGTCAGTTCAAAGCTAGACTAAAAGCACATCTCTTTGACCTAGCATACACATAACACATTATAGACTTCTATAATTCAATGTTAGGCTGCATAGATTAGGTCAGCCGGAACCGGGAACACTTCCCATAAATCCTGATGTACTTGTTAGTTACATCATAGGATGGCGTCTACGCTAATATTAGTCTCTCTGTTTATCCCGACGTTTACCGCAGTCCACCGGATCCAGGCCGTATCCGGATCTGATGAAGGACCTGCGACGCGACGACAACGCAGTCCTGAAGTGTCAACTAGTCTCTCCCCTGTGAAGGCCTTCTTCCCTTTCGTTTACCTCTGTACAAATAAAATGTCAGGATAATTCCGGTTCACGTGGCTACGCGGAAGCGAAGCATGATAAAATATTATACATTTTTCAAGGCTTGTACCTTGGAACCTATTGGAACCTATTTCATGGTTTGCGTTCTCGAGCCACCCGGCACTGTTTTGTGCAAATGGTGCCCGGATCGCATTAAGCGTTTTCTGTTAGAAACGGTGTCGTGTAAGCGGCCCCTAAGTTAATAACTAATGATCGTTGCGACAGAAGTGAATCAATCAAAACTAACTTTAGCTGGACAATAACTTTATTCTAGAGCTGCTGTAAAGCCACAATCTCTACAATCTCTGTTACTTTAATTTCCTATTATCACTGTAAAGCTGCTTTGAAACAATCTATATTGTTAAAAGCTCTAAATGAAGGTCACTTGACTTGACTTGTATGTCTGTATATATATACACAGTATAATTGTTATAACTTTGATATGTAATACAAACCAAATACTTTTTTAGTTAAAATTATTGAACTTATTTTTAATAATCCTATTAAACCTTAACAATCATAATGGAAATAATGAGCATAAGAAACGTTTGTATTTTGTACATATTATATGTGGGATTTTTTTTATATGTGAGATTTTTAATGATTTTGAAAGTCTCTTGTCCTCCCCAAGGCTGCATTTATTTTATCAAAAATATTAAGAAATATTAGAATTTAAAACAATATAAAAATATTATTAATATTTTATTAAATAATTTATTTTGAAATAATTTATATACCAGTAATAATAGGCTATATTTAATTTATTCTTGTGATGACAAAGCTGAATTTTCAGCATCATTACTCCAGTCTTCAGTGTCACAGGATCCTTCAGAAATAATTCTAATATTCTGATTTGGAAGAAACATTTCTTATTATTATCAATAAAACAGTGCTGCTTAATATTTTTTGTGGAAACTGTGATACATTTTATTTAGGATTCTGAAATCGAATAATGAACATTTATTTGATAAATGTTTATCTGTTTTTGTGTATATACAATTTATGTCTGGTGAGTGCACATTTAAGCATTTTTCGTAAATATTCATATATGTAGCAGAAAGATATTTTATGATGAAAAACAGATGCACCTAAAAAAATAAAAAAAAATGAAGGAAACTAGTGTACCGTATTTTGATGCCACCATCCATGAGATTCTTCTACAGGGATCTCCTTGAATTTCTCGTTCAGGGCCTGAAACCAAAAATACGCACCCGAAGACCAGTCATGTTTGGTGACACTGACCACCATCTCCAAGCCAAAAGGCTCTCAGGACATGGAGTGAGCAGCCATATCCAGTTTCTCTGTCCCCCATGTGCACACCATTTCTCATTAGCATACAGATGGACAGTGTGCTGGAATCATATAGTGTGTCGTCCTGCTCTTTGTTTGCCAGTCATAACTCCAGAGGTGGGCACAATGCTCCCTGCTCTTCAAAGGGCCGGTCACACCTGGGAGTGTTCTGAGAAAGGGAGTAGGCACCCATAGCCGGCTGCACAGATGGCCTCTCACGCTAAAGCACAATGGGCGAGCTCTAAGAGGTCCATGTGTCAGGTTACATATGAAAGTGCTAGCAAAACTCTGGGCAAATTTGGGAGCTATGACGTGTAAGGGGAGCTCATTACTATTTCATCATCATAGTGACATGGAAACATCATGTTGTGATGGGCTTGTGTGGTGCATAGGGTTTCACATTACCTGCATTACTTTACACGAACTATGCGCTCTTTAAAGGGTTAGTTCACCCAAAAATGAAAATTAAGTCATTAATTACTCACCCCCATGCTGTACCAACCCCATAAGGCCTTCGTTCGTCTTCGGAACACAAATGAAGATATTTTTGATTAAATGTGACAGCTGCGATCTCCTTCAACTACTTCAGTTAAGTTCTCGCGCGTGCGCGTCGTGGAAATCTCTTGAAGTCTCGTTTCAGGCCTACAAGGAAGAAAAGGAATAGTTGAATAAAGTCGTTATTTTTGTTTGTTTTTTCGCACAAAAAGTATTCTCGTCGCTTGATAAACTTATAGTTGAGCCACTGTTGCGACATGGAATATTTAAACATTTTCTTTAATGACTCTCTGGGCCGTCAGGATTCATTCCCTTAGGGAGCCTATGTAGCACTCATGAACCTCTCAGATTTAATCATAAATATCTTCATTTGTGTTCCGAAGACGAACGAAGGCCTTACGGGGTTGGTACAGCATGGGGGTGAGTAATTAATGACTTAATTTTCATTTTTGGGTGAACTAACCCTTTAAGGCTTTCTCAAATATTATGGCCAATGTCAAATAAGTCTGTTCATGATAAAAAAGGATTTTTAAAAGTTCTTAGAAATACATTTCTTTGTAATCTAGTTGGCTTCATATGGTTTTAAAAAAACGTTTACTTTTTTCAAGAAAAAAAGTCTGTATAGTAGGCTAGCCTATATATAATTAGCTATATTGTGACGAATCGACTGCCTCTCCCTAGTAATCGATGCAGCTCGCTGCAACAATAGAGGGTATGCGCATGACGTCACCGTCGGCCGGAGTGAATGCGGTCACGCCCACTAAGTGGCAAAAAGACTGAGCGGTAGTGATGGGATTTATGGCTCTTTGAGGGTATCCGGATCTTGGCGATCCGTTCCTTTCAAAGAGCCATTCAAAAGAACGGCTCTTTTGGCTCTTTTTAAATATTCAGCTTGGGGGCATCTCAGTTTATCCTGGAAATAATCACTGGGAGGAATGATAAGATGAGATTTGTAGTCAAATAATTAAAACTCAGATATCACACACCAACATCTGAGTTTGAATTATTCTGAAATATTGATTATTACCTCATTTGTCATGTGTGGACTATATTCCATAGGGTTGCACAACATCCCTCTGCTTAGAAAGTGACATCACTATTTTGGATTTACCTTTAGTACAAAGTGTGTGTATGTGTAAAGCTATGTTGACTTATGTTATTCATACAATACCTACTCACAAATAAACATCAAAAACAAAGCCAGCTGCAATGAATTTCTGTGCAAAACATATTTTACTACAAACACTAACACTTCCTCACAAGAACATTCTTATCACACAAGAACATTTTGATAAAAAACAAAAAAATATTTAAAGTTGTAAATATTTACTGTAGTAGATACAATATTTTTTTTTTAAAACTGGAGTAACCATGTGACGGCAGCGTCCACAAGTCATTGGCTCCGCTCCTACCCAATGACAGAGGCACGTAGGTTTTTTTTCCACTGGAGTACTCACGTAAAGGATGCGCGCGCGTGCACAACTATCATTATGCTGATAGGCAGCATATCTATGGTTAGGCAGTAGCGCCCCTTCCCCTATAACGGAAGAGCTAATTTGTGTGCATATGTGTGAAACACGCATAGGAAAAAAAGAACGACAGAAATAACGGCTCCCCTCCAGCCGCGACTCGGCTCCCATCGTTCATGTTTATGAGCCGTTCAAAAGAATCGGTTCGTTCGCGAACGTCACAACTCTACTGAGCGGCAGCATTTGTTTTCAGCGTGAATGCCGTGAAAAACACAAAAAACACATCTAAAACGGGAAAGAGCTTTGCGATTGACTGTACAACTAGATTTGACCAGAAATCTGAGGTACTGTATATTTTCACAGACTGCAAAAAGCTACAGAACAGACAATATTCTGCATAATTGGATGTTCTCTTACGAGAGGTTCTCTCGTATTGCGTAAGCTAGCTTACGCTACGGGAAAGATTCATCTTTGCTGAGATATTGAAGCCAAAAAATTATTTCATAATTTGTATCCATACACAACGCAGTTCCTCTGCGGCAGACCTAGAGCGGGCTAGCTAGCAGCTCATTGGTTCGCTCAGAGAGAACTGCTTAAGCCTATGGGAGAGCGGGGCTGAACCCGCTTCCAATGAGAGGCGCCCGCGCGCTCATTGCGTCATGGCCCGCCAGAATGGGCGTGGCCATGGTGTATATAACAGTCTCTCCCAGGCTTATATGTTGATTCATTTCTTCTTCAGCGAGCTACACGCTTCTGCTGTCCTGAGAAAAGCCGCCGTCGTGGAAAAGGCACCTTCTAGCGAGCATATGGGAGTCTGAGGAAGCCGGCCGTCTTTGCCACCTTCAGCCGTCCTGCAAGCTAGCGCCATCCGACGGATTCATATCCTTACCAAAAATCTTCTTGTATTGTGTGAGTGTGTGTATCTAAAAGAGCAGCGAGCGTCTTTTTTAAGATGCCTCGCACACCTGCGGCTCATGCCGCGTCCCTCTCAGCGCCAGAGCCCGCCTTCTTCTGCGCTCTCTGCCTGGGACTGGGACACGCAGAGGTTTCTCTCGCCAACGGCGGATGTTTCCTCTGCGATTGGGCTTCTGTTGTTGACCCTGCGGGCTCGACTCGAAGCGTTACGTCGCCTCCCCCTCTCACCGCCTACGAGCGCTGAATGGGGGACGAGCCGCTTACAGCTGTGCCAACCGCGGCTAGCTTTCTTTACTTTACAAGAGAGCTAGCCCGGCCGTCACCGGCAAGTGGGTTTATAGTGCGTTAAGTTCCGTCGAGGCCGAACTAGTCACTGCTATCACACCCTCTTATCTGCTCGCGCTATTGAACCTGTGTCTCCCCCCTAGCTCAGTGGTGGAACACAAAGCCTCTCGCGCCAGAGACCCGTGTTCGATTCCGGCTCTCGCTGATAATTTTTTATGCAGCTCTGAGCTCGCGCCCAGCTCTCTTACGTGACAGAAAGCGGCCGCGCTCTCCCGCGCTCATGAGAAACGTTCTCATTTCCGAGCTCTGAGCTCTCGGCTAGCTTGCTTACGTTACAGAAAGCGGCCGCGCTCTCCCGCCTGCATATAACGCTACATAAAGCGTCTATTCCGGCTCTCGCAGATAATCTTTATGCAGCTCTGAGCTCGCGCCCAGCTCTCTTACGTGACAGAAAGCGGCCGCGCTCTCCCGCGCTCATGAGAAACGTTCTCATTTCCGAGCATAAAGCTGGACAAATGGGTTATAGTGTGTTAGTTCCGCTGAGGCCGAACCTGTTACTGCTATCACGCCCTCTTATCTGCTCGCGCTACTGTGCTTGTGTCATTACCCCTGTGAGTGGTGTATCACAAAGCTTTTCGCGCCAGAGACCCGCGTTCGATTCCGGCTCTCGCAGATAATTTTTATGCCGTCACAAGTCCAGCCTCTGCAGGCTAAAAATAGTCTCGTGCCCGCTTGCAGCGCTCACGTTTCTAACACGCACTTGCACGCGACGCGCGTCACAAGTGCAGCCGATTTCAAGCTATATATATATCCCGCAGCAGGCCGCTCACGTGACCAGCCTCAGCTGAGAAAAGGACGGCTATTTCTCACCATGGCTGAACCGCCATCAAGGTTTCGCCCTCTGTCAGTCCCCGTTCACACGGCTACTGCAGCAGTGTACACCGCCATCAACAAGCCGGTCTCTTTTCCCGCTTGCATGTGCACAAACGCCGTTTTCACCGCGTCCCAGAGAAATCAAAAAAAAAAAAAAAAAAAAAAAGTGCATAAAAGCCTCTTGTGTAGAAAATGTGCCCACAACACTGTGTTCACTCATACACAAAACACTGCAGGTGCACAAACACCGTTTTCACGGCGACCCAGAGATATCTCAAAAAGAGCATAAAAGCCTCACGGGTAGAAAAATCTCCCGCTGTGGCCGGACCGCCGTCAAAGCTTCGCCCTCTGCCAGTCCCCGTTATTTCGTCGACTGCTGTAGTGTTGACCGCCACAAACAAGCCGGTGTCCCAGCCCGCTTGCGAGCGACAATAAGCCGTTTTTGCGGCTACCCAGAGAAATCTCAAAAAGAGAAAATTTGCCAGTTGTGTAGAAAATGTGCCCACAATCATGTGCTCACCCATACACACAAGCATAACATATCCCGTGTCTCTATCAGAGCCCCATCACATGAAACGGGCACAGCCCGCTCTAATATCAGAGAACATAAACACACCCACGAGCTCGTGCGCGTGTCCCCTCTCTGCTCGCTCTGTTTCACGGCCCATAGACTCCTCTCTGAGTGCAAATCCCGTTGCCACACACATTCAAAGCGCGCCCACACACTGTGTCCAGCCCGCTATGTGCAGCAATCAGGGCAATATAGCCATTCAGCCGTTAGCCGCATGCTCCAAAGCGTGGGAAGCCATTCCAGGCATTTCCCCGTGGGTGTTAAGCATTATAAAGAGCGGCTATCTGCTACAGTTTCGCCGCCGCCTGCTTCGTGCGCACAGCTCGAATCTACTGCCAGCCCGCTGGCCGCCGGCACGCTCCGCTCAGAAATTGCGACGCTGTTGCAAAAGGGGCGCTATAGAGAGAGTCCCGCCATCTATGACCGAGTCGGGGTTTTACGGCCGTTATTTTCTGGTTCCCAAGAAAGACGGCGGCCTCAGACCGATTTTAGATCTCAGGTCTTTGAACAAAGTGCTCATGAAGAGACCGTTCAAGATGCTCACTACCAGGAAACTCCTCGTGCAAGTGCGCCAGGGGGACTGGTTCATCTCTCTAGACCTGAAAGACGCCTATTTTCAGATCCAGATAAATCCCCGTCACAGGCCATTCTTACGTTTCGCCTTCGAGGGTCTTGTTTATCAATACGCCGTTCTCCCGTTCGGCTTATCTCTGGCGCCCCGTACATTCACGAAGTGCATGGATGCGGCGCTCGCCCCCCTGCGAAGCCAGGGGCTGCGCATTCTGAATTATCTGGACGACTGGCTGATTTTGGCCCAATCACAGACGGAGCTTCTGTCGCACCGCGCAGTTCTCCTCGACCATCTGGAAACGCTGGGCCTCTCTGTCAACTGGACAAAGAGCTCCCTTCTTCCCAGTCAATCGATTTCCTTCCTAGGAATAGATTTGAACTCGGTCACGATGACGGCTCGCCTGTCTACACGGCGCGCGCGCAGTGTTCAGCGTCTAGCCGCCTCGTTTCAGATGGACACCCGCACACCTCTGAAAACTTTTCAGAGGATGCTGGGTTACATGGCCTCAGCCTCCGCTGTACTTCAGCTGGGCCTTCTGCACATGCGCCCGCTTCAGCTCTGGTTAAACAGCCGTGTACCCCACCGCGCGTGGAACACGGGCCGCCAGCTGATCAGGGTTACGCAGACATGTCTCACGGCGCTGCAGCCATGGACAGTAGCAGAATGGTTTCGACAGGGCGTCACGATGGGGACCTTTTCCTGCCGAAAAGTCATCTCGACAGATGCATCCAACACGGGTTGGGGTGCAGTCTGCGAGGGCTCACCGGCCTTCGGCCATTGGTCGACTCAGGAAAGCCCCTTACACATAAACTGTCTGGAAATGCTTGCGGTCGAGAACGCGCTTTCGCGCTTTCTCTCGCCCATTCGGGGACACCACGTCCTGATCCGTCCGGACAACATGGCTGTGGTCTCCTATCTCAACCGTCAGGGCGGTGTCAGATCCAGAAATCTCTGTCTACTGACACACCGCATTCTAGTTTGGTCTCAGAGCCGCCTGCTCTCGCTCAGAGCGACGCATGTGCCGGGCCATCTGAACGACGGTCCAGACATACTGTCCAGGAACCTCATCTCCACAGGAGAATGGTCCCTGAACGCACAAACGGTCCAACTACTGTGGCGGCTATTCGGCAGAGCAGAAGTAGACCTCTTCGCGTCAGAAGAGAACGCTCACTGCCCAATATATTTTTCGAGGAGCGAGGACGCGCTAGCCCAGGAATGGCCTCGCCGCCCGCTCTATGCATTCCCTCCGATCGCTCTGTTACCACAGGTAATTCAGAGGATCAGGGACACACGCCACTCGGTGCTCCTCATAGCCCCGCGTTGGGAGAGTCAGAATTGGGTTCCGGAGCTCACGCAGCTGTCGCAGACAGCCCCGTGGCCCATCCCAGTCAGAGCAGATCTCCTCTCTCAAGCTCGCGGCACGATCTGGTACCCCCATCCACGGCGCTGGGCGCTACATGCATGGGTGATCAACGACTATTCGTCGATTTGCCAGAGGGAGTAAGAAACACTATCATACAGGCTAGAGCACCTTCCACGAGAAGGCTCTATGCGTATAAATGGTCTGTGTTCTCAAAATGGTGCACCGACAAACAGCTGGACCCACGGTCATGCGAGGTACCGTCTTTGCTTGTTTTCCTTCAAGAGATGCTGGACAAGGGCAGGGCCCCCTCCACTCTCAAGGTTTATGTGGCAGCCGTCGTGGCGTTTGCTGAACCCCGACGCGCTCAGTCCCTGGGCAAAGACGAGTTAGTCATCCGCTTCCTCAGGGGAGCTAAGAGGATGAACCCTCCGCGGCCCCCGTCGGTTCCTATTTGGGATCTTTCTATAGTCCTCGAAGCTATGAAAGCACCCCCGTTCGAACCGCTCGAGTCTGTGGACCTAAAATACCTCTCGCTCAAAACCGTTTTCCTGACGGCTCTGTCCTCAGTAAAACGCGTAGGGGATCTTCACGCGCTCTCATCCAGCGCCGCGTGTCTTTAGTTTGGGCCGAATGATTCTGTTGTCATTCTCAAACCTAGGCATGGCTATGTCCCGAAAGCGATTGGTACCCCGTTCAGGGCTCAGATTATTTCCCTATCGGCTCTGCCTTCATCCGATAGTGAGCGCGACGCCAATCTCCTCTGCCCGGTGCGGGCTCTGAGATTGTACACTACGCGCGCTGCCGCGTTCAGACGCGCTGAGCAGCTTTTCGTGTCGTTTGGGGGGCGCACCAAAGGTCTGGCCGCCTCTAAACAGACACTGTCTAGATGGATAGTGGACGCTATTGCCTCTGCTTACGCATCTAAATGCCTGCCCTGCCCTCTGGGCATCAGGGCGCACTCCACTAGAGGCATGGCCTCATCGTGGGCATGGTCCTGTGGAATTTCCATTCATGACATTTGTGTGGCCGCGGGATGGGCCTCCCCGTCCATTTTTGTCAGATTATACAACTTGGAAGTCCCCGCCTTGCAGGCAAAATTACTAGCTGTCTAACGACCAGCTCTCTAAGAAGCTGCATTACTGGGAGTCCCTCACAACCGGTTCGCCCCTTGTGCTCTCCTTAAATGCTTATACACTTCATGTGCCCGCTCTGCTGGCCCCATACATGCTTATGTGTACACTTCATGTGCCCGCTCTGCCGGCCTCATAATACATTCACTCCACGTTAAAAATCCCCCGGTATATCCCTGGGATTCATGAGTGGATTCATAGCGCGCACGGCGTTGACCAGGTGTTCCCGTAGCGTAAGCTAGCTTACGCAATACGAGAGAACCTCTCGTAAGAGAACGAATCGGTTACCTAACGTAACCTCGGTTCTCTCTAGAAGAGGGAACGAGTATTGCGTTCCCGGCCGTGCTTGCGCTACTAGCGTTTCGCTTCACGCTGAAATAAATCAACATATAAGCCTGGGAGAGACTGTTATATACACCATGGCCACGCCCATTCTGGCGGGCCATGACGCAATGAGCGCGCGGGTGCCTCTCATTGGAAGCGGGTTCAGCCCCGCTCTCCCATAGGCTTAAGCAGTTCTCTCTGAGCGAACCAATGAGCTGCTAGCTAGCCCGCTCTAGGTCTGCCGCAGAGGAACTGCGTTGTGTATGGATACAAATTATGAAATAATTTTTTGGCTTCAATATCTCAGCAAAGATGAATCTTTCCCGTAGCGTAAGCTAGCTTACGCAATACTCGTTCCCTCTTCTAGAGAGAACCGAGGTTACGTTAGGTAACCGATTCGTTTTTAAATAAACACTGACAAAAAACTATACAAGTTTTAGGGCTGGACGATATGATGATATACAGTATATTATTCATGTAAGTGATCACTCGGATTTAGACCTATCTATATTGTAGGCTATTTATATGAAACGTTTACAGGCAAATTTTCTTAATTTATTTCCCCGGCGTTGAAATCAGGCACATATAAATGTCAGGAAACACGATTCCTGGCTGCATGTCAATATCCATGGATCATTGGATCTTTTATAAGTTGTAAGGAACACTATATCGAGTCCAACTTTTATTTTAAACTGATAATAGTTTGTTTTACTCGCGTTTTCGCAGTTTCCCCTATTAACTCCAGCCACGCAGCAGCTCTTTTGCCACTCAGTCCGGCTGAGGGGGGCGTGTTCCGGCGGGAAAGTGACGTTAATGCATTCCCTGAGTGCCGAAGTGATGACGTCACTTTGTAGGACAACTCGGAAGCTAGCGGCGCATGGGTTGACACCTCGTGTATGATTGACAGGAACAGAATGTGAGGCTGATCAGACAGTCGAAACGAATGTGTGCGCATTTAGGCCTATATAATTTATTTTTTTTTGTTCTTTGAATTAGTCAATTATTTTAAATAACATAAAATTCCTTCATTATTTCATTATTACATAATGGTTTATTTCTATAGGCTATATTTTTTTAAAATAGAGTCGGCTCTTCACATATGCGAGCCAGCTCCCGTCGTTCACCTACAAGAGCCGGCTCTTAAGAGCCGACTCATTCGCGAACGACCCATCACTAATGGGTTCCCTCGATCGAAAAGCTATGCATTTTCCCCATAGACTTTTGGAAAATCGCAAAAAATAAGATCTGTGTTTAACAAAGAGTTGTGACCCTTACACGTTTTGTCTATCAAGATAACCTTTACAAGTTAATCCACAATTTACACATTTTGAAGCCTATATAAAGTTTTTCAAAAACACAAGCAGACACAATAAAGTTTAAAAAACCACAAGCAGGTTATAACTGTGTGTTCTATGTCATAGATCAAAACGTGAAAATATTTAGAGGCTTTGTTCACCACAGACCTTATTTCAGGCGATTTAGCAAAAACCCATTCAAAAATCCCATAGACTTTAGAGCGAGGGAACCGGGAGTGCTAAAATGCTAACTCACTTCTGCGTTTTGGCCTACAGAGTGACGTCGTAACTTCGGCACTCTATTGAGGATATTAGAAGACATGTTTGTCGTAAGTTTTATTGGAACAATATAGGATATCAACATAATGATGTAGTTGTTTATATTTTTAGCTTCATTGCAAATGTATGACATTTGGTATAGAAATAAACAATGGTAACTAAGTGCTTTTCCTAAAAATGAGAAAGAAAATACAGGGTATTAAAACAGTGAATTACAAATAAAGTCAGTATGTGAGGCTAAATAGATGTGTTTTAGTCTGAATTAGGTAAGATGTGTGCTTCCATTACAGTTTCAACAATCCCTTCACTCGATTGGGATGTTCTCTTGCCGCCCACAAGAGAACATCCCAATCGAGTGAAGGGATTGAGGAAAATGTAATGTAAGCACACATCTTACCTAATTCAGACTAAAACACATATATTTAGCTTCACATACTGACTTTATTTGTAGTTCATACTGTTTTAATACCCTGCATTTTTAGGAAAGCACTAAATTACCATTGTTTATTTACATACCAAATTGTCATACACTTGCAATGAGGCTAAAAACATATAACCAACTACATCTTTATGTTGATATCCTATATTTTTACAATAAAACTTATGACAAACATGTCTTCTAATATCCTCAGTTGTTGTATACCGAGGTGCATCGAACACATTTGTAAATTACTTTCCTTGAACCCATTGTGCGAGTTCACTTTAATACCGCGTGCTTTATATACATGTTGCTGCTGATTGGACTGCAGTTCTGACACACCCACCAAACAAGAGAAAACGTATCTCAAACCCCGTTGCACACCGGTGCACGCTGTTTCCAGGAAACATGATGTTCAAACCCGGAAACCGTAGCAAAACGTTGCGCACTTTTTTAAACTTGAACGTGCCCCAGGTTCCCGACTGGAGTGGGTGTGATTGGAGAGTATAGGGGCGCTGAAGAGGAGAATTGGCGGCGTGTGATGAGGCACACCTGACAGAAATGAAGCCTCATCATCGCCGCTGTTAAATGCTGAGCGCGCCTCTCATCGAGAGACCGGTCTCTTTCCCTGTGTATGCACACTGGTGTCCTCGTGGGTCCAGGAAGGGAGCGCAGAGGGATTCCCGCGCCGTCCAATATGTGAGTCGGCGGACCCGCGGTCCGGAATGGAGAAATATGCGTGACGCCGCTGACGGGCTAGGATGCGGGGCTGCAAATTTTTTTTTTGCAGGGCGGTAGGGGAAGACTCATTAATATTAATTGGGGAACTCATCCCTGATTGGTCTTAACCCCAGTGACGGGTAGGTTTAGGGGCGGTGTTAGGGGTAGGTCATCAGACCCCCATTGACGGGTAGGTTTAGGGGCGGGGTTAGGGGTAGGTAATCAGACCCCCAGTGACGGGTAGGTTTAGGGGCGCGGTTAGGGATAGGTCATCAGACCAATCAGTGATGAGTTCCTCAATGAATATTGATGAGTCTTTCCCTACCGCCCTGCAAAAAAAAAATTCGCTGCCGGGCCGCACTTCCCCTCAGTTGTTGGGGCCTAGAGAGGACAAGCCGCGATGCCGAAGCCGCCGCCCCTCGCGCCTCTGACCGAAGAGAGAGAGAGAAGCACATGTGACCACCGGACACCGCCCCCTTACCTGGACCCATCCCATCTCTTCACTACCCGTCCTTCACGATTCCCTGGCACAACGAGGACACCAGATCCCCTTTTGTTTTACCACTTTATTTCCCCATTTTTGGACATTTTATGTTTATTTATGTTAATAAATGCCTCTCCGAGGCCTGACACCACTCCCACTGTGTCTGTCGTTTGCTCCTCCCGCCACTATATATATATATATATATATATATATATATATATATATAAAAATCTAATCTATATAAAAATATATCTTCCAGAGAGTTGTCAAGCTAGATTCTACGCTGCTGCTGCTGTAGAGCAAATACAGGACCTTTCTACTGCCTATTTATACACAGATACACTTCAGTAAGCATGTAAGACATACTGCTGCTGCACATATAGCATATATCAATTACCGATCTATTCAGGTGGAGCTGGGGAAGTTGGAGGGTTTTGACAAACTCTGATCACTGCAAACTGCTATAGTGAATGGTAAACAGCCATTTAAGGGTGTTTTCACACCTGAAAGTCCGCACTAGGGTCCGAACCAAGGTTCATGTTTTGATACATTTTATACATTCGGTAAGTTTTGGTTTGGTTTCACATTGCATTTATGCGAGCGCACTAAAGAACTTTCCATGACATTTGCGTCCTGTCGTCATCATCTATGTGGGCTGCATCTTGACATTGATTGGTTTGTAAACGAACGTGCGTCTGACGTCAGTGTGTTGTCAATTCGGCGGGTAACTTTGACAACAATGAATGAACAGACGTATATCATTGCCACTATACTGTACAGTACAAACTATACTCGAGGCTAGTTCAAATTCGCCAAATGAACGTCCTCGTTGTGCGAACATTTTATCGTCGCCGGCAGGAAAGGAGGAGAACACTGCAAGCAATCCTGCGAGAGCAGCGAACTACTTATGTCGTATGTCGACCATATTTCAATTAAAAACCTTGTCTCCTCCTCTCCCCATGGCTACCACCATGGCTAGTTTTTTCTGCTATCTTCTACTTTCTTCTTCGGCTACGCGAGAACCACCGGAACTTCCTGTAAAAGGTCTGAAAGTCCGAACCATACAGAAAATGCTTTGCTTTCACACTTGAAACGAACCAAACCTTTGTTCAGTTTCCGTACCGAGACTACCTCTTTTCATCGGACCAAATTTCGTATGTTTGGTCCGGACTGTGGTTCACACCTGTAATTTTGATTCGGACCAAACTGAAAAGTCAGAAAGTCCGGACCAAACAAGGTAGGTGTGAAAGGGGCCTAAATGTTGAGCAGCAAGCTCATTTGCTGCAGATGTGACATGAACCAATCAGCTTGTGCCAAGTAGTTAACGCCGTAAATATCATCAGCAGTGCCATCTAGAGTTACTTGACGGAACTATAGGCATATATATACATACATCCTGTGTGTATATGTATATATATATGTATATATATATATATATATATATATATATATATATATATATATATATATACAGTATATATATACAGTATATATATATATAAAATACATATTTTATTAAATTTATGCACATTTATCAAATAGTATAAAAATAACAGGCCTACCGCTTTATTTTCAAAATATATTCTCCAAGGTAAAACTTTTAAATAACTAATGAACTGTTTTGGGGAATTTTAGGGAGTCATACCACATGATATGATTTTATCTCGTTTTTCATAAAAACTATTATAAAAACGATATATTTTATGATGAAATATGTCATATACCGGTAATTTAGTACAATTACATAAAGTAGGATCATTTTTATCTGATATTTTAAGAAACTTATTCAGTCAGCAGGAATCATCACTATAATATTTCCTGTTTTATGTTTTTTTTTATGCATGTTGGGTGGATCACATGACTTTGTTGGATTTTACAAGCAGTGGTGTTTTAAAAAAAAACAATAATACAAGATTATGCCAAACTACTTCTACGACTATACACTTTCTTTTCAAGAATTTCATTCTTTTAATAAAGCTTTATTTCTTCATTACAGTACCAAGACAGATTTTTATGCTTAACTTTATGCCCCCCAAAAATATTAAAATACATTTTAATTCAGAAATTAAAAGCATGCTCATCATTGCATTTTTAATTTTAAAGTTAATAAATGTGCATTGCCATTGATGTGATGTGACGTGAAAACTAAGTAAAAATGTGCTTGGAAAATGCAATAATTGATGTTCAGTTGATGATGAATACTACTACTGTTTATCCCTTTTATAGCTGAAGGTTTGCAGATGCTCTGAGAGGCAAACATACTGACAGGAAGACTTTCATCTCATTGAACAAAACCCTGAGGGGTGTTCCATGACCTGTTACCATCTCGTTCCCCGGCAACAAGTTCTTCAAGCAGCGCTGGTTGTACTATTCAATTTTTGAGAAATGCTGTAGTAGGTGGATTGGAAGTCAAGTCACAATTCATAAAATCCACCCTCTTCCAAGAAACTCTGCTTTCGGGTCTGCAATGATAACGTCTGCATGTATACCTCCATTCAGGATATCATCCATTTCATTGCAATGCACCCCAAGGAACTTCACATACAGTGAGGAGATAACACAAACTACACAAGCACGTCAGTGTGGGTGATCCATAGCCACAGGCAGTGGAAAAAGAAGCCCTCATCTGTAACACAAACCCACATGCTGATCATGCAACGCCCATGAAGCTGGTGTAGCTTGAAAGAGAAAACAAATTATCACTTACAAGTCAGATTCAGTGCCCTTCCCTGAGGCTTTGGGAGCAGAGTGAAAGTGAAAGCAAGAATTACTGGAAGCCAAGTCTAGTCTCAGCAGGACAATTTGGAAAAATGACTTCATAACAGGCAAAGAAGTGATGATGCCATGAAAACTGAAACAGATATATGATTATTAGTCCAGTTTTGATGCACAGATGCAAAAATACTCTGATGATTATATGGTTAGAGACTAATTCTTTAGACACTGACAGATGGTAAGAGGTGCTATTACTATAAAAAAGACTACCTGCAGATTTCATGCCACAGGCTATGCTTGAGCGGTTAGCCTTGGGAGGAAATAACAGGAAGATGGGACAATCCCTTGACACTTGCGATCTCACTTTGTGTACTGTTTACAAGTATTTGCAGCTCAGCTTGGCTTTACAGTCTCATCATCTACACAGTCAGCCTACATTAAGTGCCTTATTCAACCAGTCCTTTCATTTATCAGTCCTTTTTTACGAGTGCATTTTACGCAATTTATAAGCAAGAAAAGGAATGCTGAACTGTTGCCATAAAGTTCACATTTAAGTAAAAAATATATTTAAACAATTATTACAAAGTTTCCTTACCAGGAGTGATGAAAACAATCACAAAAACACACCCAATCAGAACAGATCTCTGTTTGCGCGCTCTTTCGCACTCACAACGCGCTGCTGCTGAAGAACATAAATTAAAGGGATAGTTCACCCAAAAATTAAAATTCTGTCATCGTTCACTAACCCTCAAGTTGTTCCAAACCTGTAGAAATTTCTTTATTCTGCTGAACACAAAAAAGAGATATTTTGAAGAATGTCGGTAACCAAAGAGTATTTTTTCCGAAGTCAATAGGGCGTCAAATGTTACTCATATTCTTTCAAATATATTCTTTTGTGTTCAGAAGAAGAAAGAACTTCATACAGGGTTGGAACAACCTGAGGGTGAGTAAAAGATGACAGTATTTTCATTTTTGAGCAAACTATCCCTTTAAAGCCAAAAACACATACATTGTTTTATTAATTTTAGTTAAATATTTGCGTGAGATATTTGCGTGATGTTTTAGATTGATTTTAATAATCTTCCTCGTGTAACTAAGATTTTGTCATAAAAAATGCTATTTTAAAAGGTCTAAAATTAATCAACCTCTCCTCATGTATGTTTAATAAACTGACTTCGGTCCAATGAGATTTCAGTGTAGGCGGGGCTACCTGATACAATAGTCATAATAGGCTACATTTCTATTTTTTTCTTTTCTTTTTTATAATGATAGGATGTTACAAAATAAACCTCTGGAATATACTCTCAATTTTTATATTCTATCTATATGCTAAATGTTTTATTAATAGGTAACATTTTTCAAATTATATACCATCTTTTCACTCTAAAAAAAGTGAATTAGACTCTCTTTTTAAAATGCATTTGCTTTATAAAGAACAAAAACGAATTCTTGAATATTATGATTTTTATGATCTTGAATTATGCTTTTGTTTTCTTTTTTGTCTTTTCAAGTAACTTTTCATGAAATTGTAAGATATGCTGTTTATTTCAAAAAAAAGTTTGCTACTGAAGGTGAGTTTTTCTCTCTCTTTTTTACCCCTTCGTTTGAGGAGAGCAAAAGTGGTTACATGTGGCTCTTGCATTGGCAAGAAAATTACAAGTCAAAAGTGATAATGTATCAGAACTAAATCTGATATTCACACTAAATGTAAAACAAAAACAAAAAAATCAATTTATGCACTTTCCCACAGTAAATGTTCCCATGGTGTTTTTTAAAGAGGATACATGTTTAACTTTGAAACATTAGGCAGCAAAAGATCACGTCAGCTCTGCAAATAAGACATACTGTATCTGCGGTTTGCATATAAGAACAATACGGGCTAGCATTCTACCCTTAATTAATCAGCCTCCTGCCTGGCGTGACAGAGCTCCCGAAGGATGTCTGAATATTCCCTATGAGGCTCAGCCCTGTCAAAGCACACAGCAAATCAGTCCTGCCGTGTTGCTAGAAGCAAGATTGGCACATTAGAGAGAGCCAGTGGTTGACATCAAGATGGGGCAAGTTCACAGAAACATTCAACTGTGCCATTAATGCATTAAGCTCGTATTATCTACAGTGAATCTTATCAGCTGCGCTTGGTGTGTGGAGCGGGATGGGGGAGTGATGACAGATCAGGACTTCATGGAAATGGAAGTGCCCTTTCCTTGAGGGGAGGGAAAGATCGGAACCTGCATGAAATTTAGAAGCTGCCGCTCAACGTGAGCTGAAATGTTGACCTCACCTCCTCATCAAGAACATTGTGTTGTTTCATTTTCTTCAACGTAGATGATTTATGAACGCACTGACAGTGAGGAATAACAATAAGAGTGAACAACTTACAAGTCAACCCATATGTTAAAAGTGGAAGAATTGAAGGTTGTTAGAAAATGCAACTGGTTGCAATGGAAAACACAACCCACACCTTCCTGGATGCGAGAATCTTTTGAACAGCATCCCAACCCGTCACCGAGCTTTCAGCAGATTTCCATTTACTGTTACTGAAAGCTCAGCAGTTTAACAGGTGGAGTCAAAATTGGGTAACGCTTTAGATTACAGCCCGGAAAGTACTGTGTAATTAAGAGGAATTTACAGTGTAACTTTCTGTAATTATTGTGTACCTATAAAGTACTTACATGTAAGTATAAGGGAACAATATGTAAAGTTTGGGGAATAAAGGGGTAACAACCAGGAGAAATAAAAAAATATTTATACTGTAAGTATTATAGAACTAAGGGGTACTTATTCTACTATTATGATACAACAATCTTACATTTGGGAACAATTTAGCGAGAACATACACTGCGTACCTTTTTGTAATAATTGTGTACCAAGGCAATACATACTGTATAGACTTTTTAAAAATGACAGGGTACATATCTATGCATATATAAAAAAATATATATATATTTTTTTTTTTTTGATAGCAAAAGTTCAGATGTTTAAGTTTGGGCTAACATGTTTCAAGGCAAGAAAAGCTAAGACTATTGCAATTTTTTTTTCAAATATACTGGGAAATAAATCCGGTTTCATGTGGTTACAGGGTAAGTGGTGCTTGTATAATAAATAAAGGTTTCCGAGTCAGTGATATAAGATTGTGTGGATGCATTTTTATTGTACTTACCCTGTAACTACATGGAACAAGAGGGTAACAAGCACCACTTTAATTTACAGCCCGCAATGTCACACTTACCCAGTAACTACATGGAGCAAGAGGGTAACAAGCACCACTACATGAAACAAGAGTATCTTTCCCCAATATTTAAGCAAAAGTTGCAATAGTTTTCGTTTTCAGTGCACTTTTGTTAAAAAGATTACTTTATAAATGCATAGATATGTACCCTGTAATTTTTAAAAAGCCTATACAGTATGTACTGGTTCACCATTATTTCAAAAAGGTATGTTCTTGCTAAATTGCTCCCAAATGTAAGATTGTTATATCATAATAGTAGAATAAGCACCCTTTAGTTCTTTAATACTTACAGTATAAATAATTGTAAAATTTTCCTGGTTGTTACACCTTTATTCCCCAAACTTAAAATATTGTTCCCTTATACTTATATTGTAAGTACGTTATAGGTACACTATAATTACCGAATGTTACACTGTAAAATCGCTTTAATTACTCAGTACTTCCCGGGCTGTAATCTAAAGCGTTACCCAAAATTGTATATGCAAATTATGTGAAACCATAAAACAAATAAAGAAATTGCCTTAAGATCCCCGTTAGCAAAATTTGCTCACAACACAGGATTTTATGGAAGCCAGTCATGCCTGTGAGATACACAGTAAAGTCACAAAGTTGCATAAAGTAGGGGAGACTGGGGATGGTTGTAACATTTTTTACCTTTCTGTATGGTGGCCGAGAGAGCTCAACGTGCTGCAACTGAAGAAAACACATGCAAATAGAAAAAAACGCGTGCAAATAGAAAAAAACACATGCAAATAAAATAAAACGGGTGCAAATAGAAAAAAAAACCGCGTGCAAATAAAAAAAAACACCCGCAAATTAAGAAAACATCTTCATCAGTTTAACAACACACGTGTGCTCCAAATACTCACAACACCACCCAAATACAGAAACGCGCTGCAAAAGCTCACAACACAAATACAGAAACGCGCTGAAAATAACACACAGACCACAACGGAAATGTTTCCAGGGGAACCAAATAAGTGACGAACCCGGCTGGGACGTGCTGGCATAGATATCCATAAACTATGCGTGCTGGTGCTTACAGCTTAAAATTATACTTTATTTATTTATTTATTTATTTGTGCAAAACATACAGAGATTACATTTTTTTAATGACATACAACTTGTATACAATGTACAAAATGTATTAACAATATGTTCAATGCCATCAGAATAGGCCTACAAATGAGAAAAGAACAATGAGCTGGAAACTAAAATAAATAAATAAAAAAGATAAAGAAGAAAAACATGAAGGAAAGATATTTATCTATACATCAGTTACACTGTACAAATTGTTTCATGTTATTAAATTTTCATAAAGAAAAGTTTCGTAATGTAGGGTCCAAAATTTGAAAGTTGAGACACACAGATATATAACGCATATTTTAAAAGCTTTTTTGTAAACTAAAAATAAAAATGTATTTGCATCCGTTATGTTAATAGCATTATATATCTGTCGTAAGACCAGCTGATGGACACCGTGCTGCGTTGTCATGGGAACATCCCAGGTGAAAATAACGAGGAATTACGTTGTCTTTCGTTGCTCCTTCATCAAGTTTTTTTCTATTTGCATGTGTTTGCTGAAGTTGCAGCGTGTTGAGCTGTCTCGGCCACCGTATTTCTGTCTATATCTTGGAGTACTTTTTAGCCAGTGTGTTCAAAATGTGATTCAAACTAGTTACAAGTGTCTGCTATCAAATGACATAACTTTTATCTTTGCAACACAAACAGAAAAGGCATGGTTTAGTTTCAAACACGAGGAGTGAAATGTTACAATTCACCCCATAGTCTGGGTTAGTTGTAACATACCAACACATTCTCATCTTTTGGCGTCATATAGGTGACGCTATATGACATTTCGTCGAAATACGACGCACATGGCACCCTTTAGCGTCAATATAACACGCACTGTTATGGGTAGGTTTAGGTCTGGGGTCTGCGTCTCATATTGACGCTAAAGGATGCCAATCACCTGTATGACGCCTTGGGTTCTGCGTCTCATATTGACGCTAAAGGATGCCATGTGCGTAGGATTTCGACGAAATGTCATATGGCGTCACCTATATGACGCCAAAGGATGAGAACGGGCCTGGGGTGAGATGTAACATTATGAGATCCACCGGGGTGATATGTAACATAATAATGAAATAAGGATTTTGACAAAAAACAAACAAAAAAGGATTTTGAAAGCTTTTTATTCAACACTGACTTTTCAATATAACTGATGTGTGTGTCTGTGTGTGTGTCACTCTTAGTCATAGTAATTGACCACTATAAATTTAACTTGAACACAAAACATTGTTTGTGTGTAAGCTTGTTTGTTACTGTCAGTCATAGTATTGGCCATAATAAATTGAAATTGAACACTTGTGTTGGTGTAGGCCTAAGCACGTTTGTTACTGTCAGTCATAGGCTAGTATGGCCATAATAAAACTTAAATTGAATGTGTGTGTGTGTGTGTGAGATACGTGTGTGACGTGTGTAAGGTGTTAGGGTTAGGTTGTAAGGTTTCATTGTTGTTACAACTAACCCAGAGTCATGTAGCCATGAACTAGCTCACCTTACAGCTAACAGGCAAAACATTTGCACTAACAACTTACATAAAAAATATCTACACAGACACACAATTATTGTATTATATCATTTAAATTTGATGAGTTTAACTATAAAGCAGAAATTCCCATAACAAAAATAAACAAAGTAAAAAAAGTTACTTTCATACCTCAAAATAGTTTGTTCCACTCTAACATCTGCTGTGTTTGCCACAGGGCTCTGCTTTATTAGATGTGGAATAAGGACTAAACTGAGCATGTGCGAAGTGAATCAGGGGATTTGTAACTATAGTTCCTAAGGTTATAAAGTCACAGTTATGTTTTGGATTTCATACGGTGATAAAACTTGATAAAACTACAGAGAAAATGATGAGGGAGGTGCAAAAAACACTAAGCAGGACTGGGGATATTGTAAAGTGATTTCCCCTCTGCAAATCAAACAGATGCCAGGCTTTTCGCAATGAGCAACATCTGAAATATTCAGAGTAGATGGTGGATCACTAGTGGTGCTAAAGTGATGGTTCACGCAAAAATCTTAATCTGTCATCATTTACTCACCCTCATGTCTTTCTAAGCATGCATGACTTTCTGTCTTCTGCAGAACACAAAATAAGACAGTTTAAAGAATGGTGGAAACCAAGCAGAAATAATGTCATACAGGTTTGGAATGATATGAAGTCGAGTAAATGATGACAGAATTTTTAGAATTTAAAATTTTTTCATAATTGCTAAAAAACTCCATTCTCAGAACCATTATCAAAGGCCTCTAAGCTGATTTGTCAAACAATTAACAAGTTCAGGGAAAGGCAAATTTCATTGAATTTTTTTTTTTGTGTGTGCAAAACTAACACATTTTGCACTGTGATGCACTTGTGTTGCAAAACAGAAAACACAAGTGGCAAAAGTTAAACACAACTACAACACAGTTGTCATCGGCTCAAAATTGTTCCCACTTGTTTCTACAGTAAGCCTGCAGCTCAGAGTGCACAGGTGACACATGTGCACTGAATGTTGATACCAACAATGGATGGAAATGATCTGAGAGGGAGAGGAGGTAAAGGATGAGGACGAGGAAGAGCAAGGTGTGGAGAGTGTTGGCAAAGCTGGATCCCGCACACCAGAGGGGTTTTCCCTTTGACTGTAAGAGATCTCATTGCCGGTGATGTGGATGAAGTCCTCGGGCTGGACCCAACGTGAAGACGTGATGATGAGGCAGAGTCTATCTCTCCATGACCTTGATTTTGCAGATGCACAGCTTTTTTGAGTGTACTGTAATGTGCTTTTCATTTAGAGTTTTCTTTGACCTTTTGCAGCTGGACTACTGCATTTTTACAGTATGCAAGTGCTGAATATACAGACATTCAATACTATACAATACTTCAGCGAATGAAATGGAAACAAATGAGAATGATTCTTTCACCAACAAAACAGCACTAATAGAAATGCTCTAAATATAGACAACCATAATTACAGTAAGCTATTATGTGAGTGACATTAGAAGGCTTACTGAGATAGGATCATTCAACTGGTCATATGATCTCAATATGACTGCCTCCATGATGTCACCCTCTATGTAAATAAAACAGATTTTATTAAGCATGCATAATAAAATCGGCATGCTTAGATTTTTTTTTAATATGCCATTTTGGTGATCAAAGATGAGTTTTAAGGGATAAACTATTGTACTACTGGGGGAATTTAAATATCACCAAATATATCAACACATTATTGGGAGATATATAAGTGACAACCTATTTTAATAGGGATTTTATTTAATTAGTCTGTTATAAAGATCCTATTTTAATTACATTACAAGTTATCAACATTTCTTCTTTATTTTTTTAGCTGTATAAAAATCAGCAATTGCACAAAATTCCATATTTTTGCTCAGTTTTGGACTTTGAATAAAATCCTCCTCTACTATAAGTTCCATATTCTCCTATATCACACTATATGAGCCATAAATGCCTAATTTAATATATTTAACAAAAAAAAAAAAACACATACTTTAAAATTGTGTATTTTTATACTTTCAAAAGGCTCAATAAATGGTTCCATTTAAAAAAATTTTTTTATCTGACTATTATTTTATATGTCAGGCTTTACAGGGTTAATGATAAAAAAAAGGACTGACTGCACCTGAAACAAAACTAAGGAAAAAGCTTCATGTAAATTTATAAGCAAGCTAATCCCGTTAGGGTGTGCTATGAAATAATTATCACGTCTCTAGAGTGGTGGCCGGTTCATTACATTAAATGCACAACAAGAAAAGCCAAAAAAGGTTTAGTACAGTGGACAAATGAGCAATTGTTTTGTATTGATAATACACTCAGTCTGCGTACAGTGCACAAGCCCTTTGTGGGTCATCTGAACAAAGCCATCAGTAAATCAAGAAGCATAGAAAACACGCTTAAGTGGCCTTGCCATGTCTTCTCCTCTCCCCTGCCTCACAGATCACACTCATTGTGTGTCTTGTTGTGAGGCGTGCGGTTGCTATAGCAAAGTCGTGGTAGTTGCACTTAGTTACTTAATGCTATTATTTGTGACCCCCTCACCCACCCACCTGTCCCTCCTCCACAATCCCTCGCCCCGGACATCCGTCAGTAAGGCTGTGTAATGATTACCAATGTGCCTAAAAAGAGCAGAGACGAAAACAAACATTACCTTGACAACTCAACTCCTCTTAAATCTCTACATAACGAAGAGCGTTCTGACCCCTAGAGAGCTCTGGATGAGAAGCTCTTGACAAATTGTCCCTCAGCTTGAATGAAAACATCAACGTCGTTTGACACATGAAAGCCAGATTGTAACCAAAAGGTGTGGTAATGCGAAAGGAGAGTAACATGAGGGCAAGTGGAGTGGATTTGGTCACTGTTTAAATGTATTATTTATCAGTCATTACATCACTTTACAGCTGATTGAGGTTGATTTTGGACAGATACGGACTTACATTGATAGATGAAAGTAGAGACTCCATGACCTAAGGCAGGAACCTTTTTATTCATTTAAACTGAATGCAGATCAATGTAATACAGAGTGCACATGCAATATTTCATTTTTGAAATATATATATATATATTTTCAAATGTCAAAAGTTACGTATATATATATTACATAATTGAAATGTATATATATATATATATATATATATATATATATTCGTTCGAGGTGCCATTCATGAAAACAATCAGTAAGTAACTTTTGTGAAAGAAAGAAGAAAAGAAAAAAAATATATAAAGACATAAGAGCACCTCTCTTGAGATAGTCGGAAAATCAAGCATTAGTAAAAGTGGCACATGACAATAAATCAACAACTTATTAGTAAAAAAAAAAAAAAAAAAAAAGCCCTATCCTGAGATAAACGTACAAAACACTCAAAGAAATTTAGAGTTTATCTTATAAGAAGAGATTAAGAAAATGAGGGGATGATATCTGAGGCATCGTGATAAGAAATAATGCTCCCAAAACAAATGCATAATTCTTAAATGTCTCATTTGCATACTTTAAAAGGAGCGCTTAAAGTTAAAAACACTGTCATTGTGGACCAAATCAATCCTGTTTGTCCTTCCCACAACACTCTTTTTGACTGATTATATATGAACATGGTAACTTGTGAATTAGCACATTGACCATATGTATTGATAAAGTTATAACACTCAATCACAACAGAATATAGACCAAATACAGTGATAGGACAGAGGAAATGCTTTACAATAAGATCCAATCAGCTGATAATATTGAATTTATTTAACATGGAGGTGATAGTTGTCAAGACAAGAACAAAGAAAGCATTAACAAATGTTTGTGCACTTCAATATCCTTCACAAAATAATTAAGCCAACAAGATATAGGAAAAATGATTGATTGATAGATCGATCAATTAAACTAGTGAATGCTTTGTGCTTAAGAGAATTTGAACTGAATTAAGAGCAAGAGTCTGATTCAGAAAGCTTCAGCTCACCTTAAAACATTTGTAAGTGAAGTTACAAGCAGCCTCTCAAATCTTGGAGGTATCATGAAGAATATTGAGGGTATATTGATTATATTCAAGCATTTATAGTAATCACCCTATATATTCATACAGTAAACCGCAACAGTAATACAAATTATTTTCAAGTATAGTTATCCATGGACTTTAGAAAGCCAATACTTTTTGTTCCTGTGACTCTGAGAGGTACCAGTCTTCTGACACTATATGGTGTTTGAAAATAATTTCTACTTTTTCAGCAGGCAAGCTCATGCACCCCTAATATATTCTATTCCATAAGTTCTGAAAGAAGTCAGAACGTTGTTTCAGTTAAGATTATGATTATGGCAAAGCAGCTTTAAACCTGTAGTACTAGCACTGTACTCATACTTTAGGTTTTTGTAGTAGATATTTCATAAATTCTGTGCAAAAACACACTTAGAATATCAACTTAATGTTAAGCGGCAATAAAAAAACACTTCAGTATTTTTCAGCATTGTCACTAACCCTGAATTTCCCAAAGTCAGCTTTGGACCTGAGATATATGCAAGAGCGTAATTGTTTTTCTGTCAATGATTGTTTTCAAGAAGTGTCTCATTTGGGTAGCTGCCTGTGTTGTTTACATATAATTCACATTAATTATTGTGATTATTTACTTGCTTATTTATTTCAAAAATTAGTGTTGTTATTCTAAACAGCAAAATTGGAATATGGCTATATACTGTCCCTTTCTGACCATATTGTACAGCTTCAATTGCGAATGATCCAGGTCTGATGTTCTCTCTCTGATGATATCAACACGGTCTTTCAGATCTGTCCCTCTCTAATAAGAGTGGAAAAGATCACCATTACAAAGTCTTTAAGGGCTGTGGTGTGATTTCAAATGGCTGGCTGAAATTCCTGACATGTTTAAAACAAAGCATTCGGTTACAAAAAAACAAACTCTCAATGAACCTCTTCAGTTCTATGGTTAACCGATTGGGATGTGTCAGCTCCCGTGGAAAGCTGATAGCACAAAAGTGCTGCTTCAGTTTGAAACAAGACAATAGCTAGAACCACAACGAACAGATAAAAGTGTAAGAAATACCCCGAAAAAAATTAACAGTTAGTGACCATTTTGATTACTACGTATAAAAATGTATGTAATGACTTGTATTTCAGAGGATGGGTTGGAACTGTTACGTTACACATTGGTGGAGATCTTATACTTCGGTGACATGTTGCTGTGGAACCAGATGAAGCTGAAAATGACACCCATTGTTTTCGGGATGCTCTCGTCAAAAGCGAAGGTCATGGCTTCGTGCAGGGGCACTTTGACCACCTCGATCAATTCGCCCTCTTGGGGTTTACCTCCTCCCTCTCCGACGCAATTCTCATCGGACACCTCTGCGTAGAACATAGTCTGCTTCGATCCAGTCACTCCGACTCCTGACCTGTGGGGGAGGAAAGCACAAGGGACTCAAAAAGAGCAATCCGAGAACACTTCAGTTTTCCTTCACAAGGCACCGCAGCTATAAACTATGAATGCCTGATTTAAAGGGATAGTTCACAAAAAAATGTAAATCCTGTCATCATTTACACACCCTCAAGTTGTTCCAAGCCTGTATGAATTTCTTTCTTCAGCTGGACACAAAAGAAGATATTTTGAAGAATATGGTTTACCAAACAGTTGATGGACCCCATTGCCTTCCATAGTATGGGAAAAAAAAATACTATGGAAGTCAGTGGGGTCCATCAACTGTTTGGTTTCCTGCATTCTTCAAAATATCTTCTTTTGTGTTCAGCAGAAGACAGAAACTCATACAGGGTTGGAACAGCTTGAGGGTGAGTAAATGATGACAGGATTTTCATTTTTGGTTGAACTATCCCTTTAAGCTAAAGAAGCCACACGTTGATTAAATAAATGCGAATGCTAAGTGCTAATGCCCCATGTGTTGTGATTCCTCCTTGGTAATCCCATATGTGTATTTTTTATTCTTCCAAGGTTTCCCTGTCTTTCCGTGGGCAGATTTGCTCTGCCCCGTCTCTGCGTCTGAAGTAGTTCCATCCCAGTCTAGGTAGGACCTACCACTGAAGCCATTCCATACGTAGCACTTATTGTTAGATTTTATTCCTTATTTTAAATGTGGACAAACAGTTTAGTAATTTTTTTGCATAATTTAAGCTAAAGAAGTAAAAATTTTGCTAAAATAAAGGTTACATTCTGTACCAGTGTCGTCTCATTTAACTCCTGATTTGAGATGATATTGAAATGTAATCTTGGCAAACAGCTTAATAAATGGTCTTTCCACATTCAGATACCTGAATGCTTATTACTAACTTGAAAACTATTTGACCAGGGGTGTTACCAAGATGGAAGGCAAGTGAACTGGCTGCCATTTAAGTCACTTAATGAGCAAAAATAAATTATGCTACATGAAAATAATTCCCATCTATTCAATGACGATTCTGAAACCCATTAGGGATGTATAGATGAGGAGACATCCACCATTCAAGCAGCTCTTGTGAAATTGCTTTTGTACAATGAGGACTAGGCATGGGCAAAGGGGGTCTACTACGAGGACCTGAAGGCATGAAGCAAGACCTCTCATACCTAAATAGACAGCTATCCGGTAAGCACCACTGTGGCTGAGGAGTAACCTCACCTGAGACTCTGTCATGGAGACGTCACCATGGAGATTTCCCTAACACCATGAGAGCATTACAGAGATGTGAAGCTTCCAGCTTATGAAATATGGAAGAAAATTACAAGGCCGTGATGCCTGCATACCATCAAACTGATGGATGATTGCCAGAGGAGGTAAAAATGGAACAAGCCCCAGCAATCACTTTCAAGGATGAGTTTAAACTAACCACCATGAGTGCGCTGAGAGGACGAATTTCATGAGAATCTCCAGGACACTATGTCTGTTACCAACGAAAAATGCTGACATCCACTCCTTAAAGAATGGAGACAAATTAACTGTTCTGAAGCCATCATGCATGGCGCACTTATGGGCCCAGAAGTTATCGTTTTCTTTGGACAATTCCTGTTTCATAATGGTTTCAAAACAAAAGATAGAATACAGCTCCTTCCTCTCTTTAGGAGAAAGTTTAGGAGGTAGTTAGGATATACAAATGTAATTTTAACTTTATTATGCTGATGGTCAAGAATCTACATTTTGCAAATTGTAAATGCAATGCAAATTACTCCTGTTCCTTCAGTACTGCCCAAAATAACTTGGCTTAATTTCTGTGATACTAACCTAAGTAAACAGAACTGCAAAAATAATGACATAAACAATGTTTTGATAGAGCCCGTGTTTACAATTATTGGGAGAATTAACCTACAAATTGCTTGCTTAGTTGTCTGCGCAAGTTGGAATATTTTCTAAAAATACATACTTCACCTTTAAATGTCTATGAAGTTACTCTCTGACTACGAGCACAACTTGAATGTTTACATGGTAAGGAATGTCTTGCACACAGATGTTAAAGGGATAGTTCACCCAAAAATGAAAATTCTGTCAGTAATTACTCACCCTCATGTTGTTCCAAACCCTGTAAGACTTCCGTTCATCTTCGGAACACAAATTAAGATATTTTTGATTAAATCTGAGAGCTGATCACTCCTCCATAGGCTTCTTAAGGGACCTAAACTGGCCGGCCCAAGAGTTAGTCTGTAGTCACAGTAGTCATAACTTTTGGGCCGGCCAGTTTCGATCCCTTAAGAAGCCTACGGAGGAGTGATCAGCTCTCAGATTTAATAAAAAATATCTTAATTTGTGTTCCGAAGATGAACGGAAGTCTTACGGGGTTGGAACAACATGAGGGTGATTAATTACTGACATAATTTTTATTTTTGGGTGAACTAACACTATAAGTCAAGTCACATTTTGACTGCCATTCATTCAAATAAACACTGTTGTTTTGAACTTTCTAATCAAAGAATCCTGAAAAAATTAATCAATTTCCACAAAACATTGTGCAGCACAACTGTTTTTAACATTGACAATAATAAGAAATGTGTGAAATCAGCATATTAGAATGATTTCTGAAGGATCATGTGACACTGAAGACTGGAGTAATAAGGCTGAAAATTCAGCTTTGCCATCACAGTAATAAATGACATTTAAAAAAAACATTAACAAAAGAAAATGGTTATTTTAAATTGCAATGACATTTCACAACATTAGTTTTTAGTTTTCAAATAAATGCAGCCTTGGCGAGCATAAGAGACTTAAAAAATCTTATAGACCCCAAATGGTAGCGTATATTTAAATATATGCAAATAAGGATAAATATTGACCTATGTGCAGTGATATTAGAACAACGAGCTAAGACTACCATTCAATTTGGGACATGATTTACTCTAAAGTCAACCACTGGTTTGATGATCTAAGAGGCCTGTCAGTTTGTACCTAGAAAGGTACTAAGAGAAGCTACATTTTATCCAGTCAGGGTATATATATCAGGATAGAAAGTGGCAATGAGGTTAAGAATTGTATTTTAATGATAAACAAATGTCAGTGAAGGAAAAAAAAAATGTAAACTGATTGAACACAATCTCTGGTTAGTGCCGTGATCTAGAGATTAATGTAAATGCATATATGGACAATGTATCATTTCCTCATCCACTTTCCCACAACATTTCTTGTTCCCTCTGGTTTCTAATTGTGGAAAAGGAAAAAAGTGTAACAATTTTAACTGAGTAACACAATCAGAAGTAGGTCATCCACTCTCTGCATTCCTTCATGTCCCCAAATATGTCCATAAAAGCAGCAGGTGTTTATGATGGTGCAGTGCAGTCAGCAGGTGCGTCTAAACTGTGTCTGTGTGTTCATTTGAGAGGAGGATGCTTTGTGACTCCATGTGGTATTTTAGCAAATCAGAGATGGCTGTGGCACAGGTCACAAACAGCAACATGCAGATGTTGCAGGCTCACACACACACACACACACACACACACACACAGGTGGTGTGACTCTGGCAGGTGCGAGGCGGCAGGGGTTTACGACAGTCTCCTCAATGAAGACTGATAAGAGCATAATGCAGCACTGTTTCATCTTTCTTTACAGATGAGATTGTGACAATTAACCCCTGAATACTTTATCTGAGGTTCTTTCCTCTGGGGGTTTACCCGCCAATGATCAAGATGAAGGTTAAATATTAAATTGGGAAACAAGATAAAAATGTATGTCAGTCATGCCAAAGTGCATATTAGCAGACATTTATACATTCCTCTCTCACACACTCTCTATAAACAACCATTCAAAAGTTTGGGGTCAGTAAGTTTTTTTTTTTTTTTATTATGTTTCTGAAAGAAGTCTCTTATGCTCACAGGCCCTGTTTACACCTGGTATTAAGATGCGCTTTGGTTGATTGGGTCACAAGTGGACAACGCTAAATAAAGGTGTAAACGGGGTGCAAGCGTTTTGAGTTTTTCCACTTTCGACTACTTCCAGAGGTAGTCGAAAACGCATTTCAACCGGATTGCTTTCGTAGTGTAAACACTCATGTGGTTGAATGCGTTCGAACAGCAACAAAAGAGCCTACTCTCCACCTACTGACCTAATGCCTAAACATTATGGGAAGCGCGCTAGCCAGACATGATTTAAACTTTGTTTGCAGAAGACCCAAGTTTGGTTTGAAGTCAAAAACATACCAAGCTCAATGTTCTCTCACCATTCCTGATTTCTAACACACACTCACAGCGATCGGCATGGTCTTGCAGCTGTCAGAGCAAAAACGATTAAACGTAAGCTGCTGCTCTCCGTATTTTTTTTCCCCGTCGTCTCCGGGCATTTTCATATGTAAAGTTGTGTGAGCTTATTTTGTCCATTAGATCGAAAAAAAGATTGAATAAATCTAAAAAATCTAAAAAATAAAAAATCTAATAAAGAAAGTAAAAAAGCCTGAATAAACCTAACGACTGGTCTCATTATCAGTGTATCACTTATGACTGCTTGTGTTATTTTTAGCCACTTTCACACCTGAAAGCTGCTAAATTTCCAGATTTGCTTTCCCACATCCATTATTAGCACAAGCAGCAGCTTTAAGTATTTTAAACTCATTGACATCACCAAAATACTTTAGACTTAGACTTCCTTTATTAATCCCAGAGGGGAAATTAAGGTGCTTCAACAGCCAACAGAAAAACAAGCATGACAAAAATAGACAATACAATCAATCAATCATCTCAGTAAGTATTTTAAACTCATTGACATCACCAAAAAATGCTTTACATCTGACACCATTGACAAGAAATAACCTTTAACCATAAACCTATTGAAATTTAATGTGATGACATTTCTCATCACAATGTAGCTGCTAATAGAGTTTGATCTGCATCACATGGGCCTACAAGTAAATGATTTGGAGTGATTGCTCTCTAACTTCACGTGTGAATTACGCCAATGAATTAGCCAGAATATTAGAAATGTTACTTATTTTAGATGGGTTCTCACCTGTATGTCGTGATCTTTCTCAGTTTAGTGACCGGCACATCATATCCGCACTCTTCCAGCACTTCCTGCCTGGCAATCTCCTCTAGAGAAAGGTTGGGTTTGTCCACCAAGCCTGCGCAAAGCTCGTAGGTCACACCAGCCGAAGCTGGAGGTTGATGGCTTGATGTCTCTTCGCTCGAGTCCCCTGCTTGGTTCTCTTCCGGGACTTTAGCTTCTGTTGGTGCGGGTTCCGCTGACTCTTCCTCCGCAGGCTGCAGGGGCTTAGGTTTGCTCCGCTCCCATTCGCTCATGTATACAGCTGGGAAGAAGTAAGACGTGTCACTCATCGTTCAAGAGTGCTTTTAAACACAAAGATAGATGAGGAAACATCTGAGTACATGACCACTTTGATTGATGAGGGCTCAAATATAGTGTTTTAGATCATATAGGCACGTGTGTGAGAACAAGAATCTTAAGATAAAAAAAGTTTAGCATCAACATTGTATTCACATTGGTTTCATACGGTTTTGAGAACTTTAAGACAAGTTTAAATTTGATAACTAAGAATTTTTTTGGTGTAACTGTCATAACATAATATACTAAAATCATAAATACATGGAATCATTATTTTCAAAAACGTTTTAAAATATACTTTGTTTTTTTGTTGTTGTTTTTATACAAATATCCAGAATTATTTATTTAAAACTGTGTTTTTTGGTGAGTCAAAAAACAATGAGTTTTGGCCATTCATTTACACGACAATGGTGTTTTGGGGGCATGCAAAATTTTGAAAACTGGTTTAAAACATGAACTTGTGAAAATGGTGACGTCATGGACATGCATATTATACATTAAGTCTATAGGCGTGTAATGCTTCTTTACAAAGTGACATCGCCAACTACTGGCCTGACATAAATACAGCGTTTTTAATCGTTTTTGTGGATCCATGTGAACGGGGATCGTTTTGACAACGTTGTCGTCTGTACGCAAAAAAAAAAAACACAAAGGAAAACGTTTCCGCTTTTAGTACATCATTGTCATGTAAACGTGTCCTCAGACAACAACCTTAATTTGTCAAAAAATGGAAATTATATGATATTTTAACCGACTTATTGACCTAGTAATAATAGAGATGTTTGCCCAACCAGTTTATTTTAGTATCAATGATAAACTACAATCATATTTTAAATTATATATTTTTTATATATTTTCTGTCTTTAACTTAATTTTTGTAAAAAAAAAAAGCAATTTTGTTGTGCTTCTTGTAAATTTTATCCCTTTAAAAAAAAATGTCTATATAGTTTTTATTAAGTTTAAGTTTATTTAGTTTGTTCTTCAAAAAAACTAAACAAAATGAGTTGTATTTGCAACTAGGTGAAAGCCTAAGTTTTTTATATTTTATTTTATTTCAGTTAATGTTTGTCTTATTTCAAGTAATGAACTTTTTTATATGGTTTTAGTTTTACTTAAGAACTGTGCCCAACTCATGGTTCACCACACATGGGTTTGAACCTACAACCTTACCGATATCTTTACCCAGATCTTTAACTACTACGCCCTTCAGACGAATGTACTGTACATATGGGACTGACTGAGAGCTCAATTCAAAAACAGCCATCCTTGAGAAGACTTGTTCTTATGTTTCCCTGCACAAGGCCTGCCTTTTCATTTGAAGCATTGTTTGAAGACTACAGAAAAGAAAAAAAAAAAACTGTAGAAAGACGTCTCTCTTTCAATGCAAGGCTTTCCTTCCATTCTGAGAAGCAGGGCGCCGTCCCTGGCGAGCATGTATAGAACAATAGTGTAACAGTGTAGCGCAGGGCCAAAGCTTCAGAGAGAGCACTGAAAAATGCTCTGTTTGCACGACCACCATCGACATGAAAAATGTCCCATTATGAGAACACTGCAATAGGTTAATATGTGGCTTATTCCTTTGTGTGCTACACATTTCAGAAGAATTACCTGATGGATGTGGGAAGGTTCTAAACTGTCTTAGAAGAAATAAATCTTATTTTTTCCTATTCTATCATCCATGTTATTTTCAAGAAAACATTTCTCTCTAGCAGCAGTTATAAAATGGTACCTGGTATCCGTTGCATATCAGATGTTTTTTTAAAAAGGTTAACTTTAAAAATCTGCAGCAGAACAAAACATTTCTTCGTCTCTTTCAGGTAGAGATAACAGAGGGATCTGGGTGTAGTGCAACACCGTAATGAGATACAGTCTAAATTAAGTAGGCCTATTTGTGAGAGCATTTGCATGCAGTATGTCGAGGTGTTGTTCTGCTGTGAAATCATGCTACAAAATCAAAGTTTATCATTAAAGAATTGGTTTTAGGGAAGTTTTGAATGTATCTGGCCCACACAGGCACCAAGGTTGTGTAGGATGAGGGGGACCTTAGGTTAGTAGGAGAGCTCAGATAGATGCAAAACAACAAGAAACATTAATTTAGGTGTGACAAGCCTCACATAGATGCTTTACTCAAATTCTATGTTTTTGGGGGGCTCCAAGAATATATCTAACAGGGTTGAGCAACATTAAGAATTGAATTGAGAATGGTTTTTAAATTACAAATCAATTCCTGAATTTGAAATGAACAAAAGGGATGCAGCATTGCAATTCGAATTCAATGAGACAGAATTAAAATGAACTGAAATTCAAAGACTAACTGCAATGTGTACTTTAATTATGAAATTGTGATAAAGGTAAACCTAACCTTACCCATAACATCAGAGGGAAATGATAGGTGAATAACACTGATGTAGAAGCACCTAACCCTTCTTGTAAGCCTAAACTTCACAACTGTAAAGTGTCCCTCAAATCTGTGGAATGTTGTTCCAGGATCAGGATCAGAATCCCTTTCAGGATTCTGAAAGGGAGCCATTTCAGAATTTCGCACAACCCCGATATCTACAGTAATTGAAAAATACCTTACAGCCTTCCAAAGATCTCATGGACGTAGGAAAATCAAGCATTCGTTAAATTGGTGCGAAGAAAACAAGATCTAAAATCAGTCAAAATCAAAGATTCAAGCATGGAAAACTGCAGGGCGTTACCTGGGCGGAACTGCTTGACCAGGATAAAACAGTGTGAGGTGGTGTTGAAAATCAGCACAGAGACACTGGAGAGAGGAAAGAAAAGGAAGAGGAATGAATTTAGAAGCCAAGTTGTCACTTGGAGAAGCGGTTCCACATGAAGCAGTACTCAACAATGGATATCTTCCCTTCTCGTTAATGCATCCAGTCCTGCAAGATCAACAACAAACACCACTGATCCAAAAACTTGGGTAGGCTTAGAGTAGTGATAGAGTAAGGGAACATGAGCATGTGTGTTAAAGACAGAGGCACATGGACACCCTTGCTCCATCAAGCCCCAACAAATCACCCAGGATTAACACCTTGGATGTGGTCTTGGCTTTTTTTCACTTTATCTCGGTTTGAGACTGAACATAATGCCCTAAGAAGAAGAGAATAAATCCCTGCGTCTTAAGAATCTCTGTATAATAGGATTTATCCACTGAAGCATACTGGGATAGCCAGGCCTCAGTAGACTAGCTAATAGCCCAGCGTGGCAGGAGGTCAGAGGACAGAGTGTCTCTGTACAGCACTTTCACACTTATACAAGCAGCATCCTTCCCCAACTCTCCAACCAGGAAAACGCATACCTGACAAAAAAAAAAAAAAAAACTGACTCCGGAGATCCAAGAGAAAAAGACTTCATTACCAAATACATCAAACAATATGTACACACTCTCGCTCCCAAACACACCCAAGTATGTGTTTACATGTGCTGTTATAATCGAGCTACAGCGTTATAAACGTAGTTGAGCCACAGTCTTCATCTGCCTTATGCATAAGTATCAAATATTTAATTATTAAACACAACTTATGTGTCTTTTGGACCATGCACACAACATTGAGACCATTAACATGTATACATGCATCATATTATCTAGATCCGTTAGCCCAACTTCACAAATACCATGCTGGCATACCCTGAGCTGGACTAGACAAACCATTGCTTTAGACTGTATAATAATAATAATAATAATAATAATACGTTTAATTTATATAGCGCCTTTCCCAAGCTCAAGGACACTTCACATTGACAGTAGATAACAAGCAGTTACACATAGATGGACAGACAATGGGCATTTGTCCAGTCCAAGTAATGAGCGATCGCAGTTGCAAATCACATTACATTTACAATACAAACATAAAACAGGGCAACGAACATTAATTACAGACAACATAGTGGGCAGTCTGAGTGAAGATGCAATAGAATTATTGGAACCTAGGTTAACATTGTGACTGTGTTATGTCAGATTAACATTTCATGACTGATAATACTGGTTAAACAAATGTGCTTTGAATTTATACTTAAATACATGCAATGTGGTTGTTGTCCTGAGAGCCAACGGAAGAGAGTTCCAAAGCTTGGGGGCTATAACAGAAAAAGACCTGCCACCCATAGATGATAGACGGGATCTCCGCTCACATAGGAGTTCACAGCCAGAGGATCGCAGAGTTCGAGGGGGAATATAAGGAGAAAGTAAGTCAGAGAGATAGGCTGGAGCAAGACCATTGAGTGACTTAAAAGTAAGCAAAAGAATTTTGTAAGTGATACGGGATGACACGGGTAGCCAGTGCAGTTTAAACAGAATTGGTGTGATATGGGCAGTTTTTTTGGTGTAAGTTAATAGTCTTGCGGCAGAGTTTTGAATATATTGCAAGCGTGAGATAGAGTGTGCTGGTAGAACAGAAAAAATAACATTACAATAGTCGAGGCGAGAAGTGATGAACGCGTGTACTAGTGCTTCAGCGTCTTTTGGGCTGACATAGGCACGGAGTTTGGCAATACGACGTAGATGAAAAAAGGATGCTTTGCAAAGTTGATTAATGTAAGTGTCGAACGTCAGTGCAGGGTCAAAAATGATACCCAAGTTTTTGACAGTGGCAGATGGAATTATTGATGTAGCTTCAAGGTCAAGTCTGGGATTATTACTTAATTTTTTTGTTAGAGATGGGAGGGCCAGTGATTAGTATTTCTGTTTTAGTCAAGTTCAGACTGAGAAAATTGGAGTTGAGCCAGGTCTTTAATTCGTTAATGCATGATGATAGTGATGTGGTCTGGAGAATAGGATCCGGTCGACAAGGAGTATATATTTGGATATCGTCGGCGTAGCAGTGGTATTGAAAACCGTGGCCAAAATAATTTGTCCGAGGCAAAATGTAAATAATAAATAGTAACGGGCCGAGAACTGATCCTTGTGGAACACCTTGTTTAAGAGTGACAGTTGGAGATTTGTAATTGTGCATAGCGATGTAGTATTTCCTATCTGTCAGATCGGAGGAAAACCAGGATAACGCGGCTCCTGAGATACCAATCTCTGAGAGGCGCATGAGTAGGATTTTATGGCAGACAGTATCAAAAGCTGAGCTGAGGTCGAGTAGTAAAAGTAAGGAAAGGTTTCCAGAGTCACCAATGAGTAAGAGGTCATTGATAACCCTTGCTAGTGCAGTTTCAGTACTGTGGTTTTGGCAAAAACCAGAATGAAATAAATTGAAGCTATTGTTGAGAGACAGATATGACTGCAATTGAATGGCGACAACCTTTCCCATGATTTTTGAGACATACGGTAGATTGGAGATTGGGCGATAGTTAGCGTAGTTAGTTGGATCCAGATTAGTTTTTTTAAGAATAGGAGTGACCGCAGCCGTCTTTAGTGAGACTGGAACAGAGGCAGAGAGAAGAGACATGTTTACAAGATGTGAGACAGGTGCAGAAATGACAGAGGTACAGAGTTTCAGAAGGGTTGTGGGTGCAGGATCAAGCCGAGAAGAAGAATTGGATTTCTGTATCATTTCACTAATCAAGATGGGGTTGGTCAACATAAAGTTATTTAGTGTTTGTATCTGAGCTTGCTCACAACTAGAGGTGGTCGGTTCAACACTAAAAGTCCCACGTAAAGCCTCGAGCTTTCCCTGAAAGTGTTAGAAAAGAACGTCGGATTCTTGTAGACAGGCATTGTGCGTCCACATGAATTAATTTAACTTTTATTTTAAGTTTTTTTGTGCATCCACATGTATTAATTTAACTTTTATTTTAAGTTTTTTTTGTTGGACAATGCTGCAAATGTGTGGCCAACTTTTTCACATTTATGCGTAATTCATGAACACTTGGATTCCTAATGAAATGACTGGGAAATGCGCCAAACAACGATAAATGTGACCACACTATTAGAGAGAAAAATTTGCCAATTTTCACATATCAGTTCCTTATCTGCTATAATAATATGTTGTATTAACGTGATTGTTTCGATGGCAAAGGAGAGCGAGACGGCTCTTTGAGTAGAGAAAGCGGATATGCCCGTAGAGCCAGGAAGCCCTGCCCTGCCTTTCCCATGGTGAATGCTTGCCAGATATTACCCACACAGCCTGAATGCAAGCCCCCCCACCCCCACACACACACACACACACACTCCTGAACCTTACCTACCAGTATTTGTTCGCTACAATTTTTTAACATGGTTATTAAACCGCATGCAAAATTAAAAGGAGCACAATAGCAGTACCATTTTGGTTATCAAATTATAGATTTTTTTTTTATTATCGATTCTGTATATTTAATTGTTCATGCTCATTTCCCATATTTTTTATTTTTAGATTAATTAACTTTGCTGCTTACAGTATGTAAAAACATTAATAATTTTAGTGATGCACCAGAATTTCTGCAACTAGAAATATTCTGGCAAAATAGCAAAAAAAAAAAAAAACCCAAAAAAACCTGTTACTATTTAGAGCATGTCAGCCGTGTGGACACACTTCACTGCCACCAAAAAATGATGCTAGAGAAGCAATATGAAAAATGTGTTTGATTGCACTCTGAAATTGTATGTTGTATGATGGGACCTTGAACCTTTTATTGACTTGAAAGGACAATTACAATTATTCTCCTGATATTAGTATAAAGGATGGAAGAGAGGGGGAAAAGAAAAGGAAAGTTCTTTCTCACTCCTCTGAGTCTAGTGGGAACGTAACCCTTGATTTGACATTAACAGTTTGTACAACATAAGTGTATGTTATACCCCTAGTGACCTGTTTGTTCTGTTCTTTTGTTTTCTACTAAAAACTATATAAAACAATAAAAAAATAAATGTTTAAAAAGACAAAAAAAGAAAAATGTGTTTGATTGAAACATTGAGAGGTGGCTCTTTGCCGAAGAACTGTTAACGACACCCTGAACATCAGACTGTTCAATTACCCAAATTAAATTTTCAAAAAAAAATTTTCCGTTTTTTTTTCTTTTTCTGAATGAAACCTGTATTTTCTTTTTTGATGTTTTGGTTAAAAAACAAAACACTGTAATATTTCTTAAGATAAATATACATTTTTCATACTGTTCATTATAAGGTTGTAAAGCCTAAATTAACCTGTGGCACTTAAAATGACTGATTTTAGTTTTTACTGCTTTATTGTTATTTAGACAAATGGGTATATCATTTTAATTTTGGCCATTTATAAATTATTGCCCATCACACGAAAATAATATTCTGATTATGATATTGGCCAGATTTGCATGTATATATAAAAAAATGCACATTTATATGTTCATGAGAGAAACGGCAGAGGTCCCTGAATTAATATTATACACAAACTTTTGGTAGGAAGTGCTATCATCTGGAGACACCATTTGATGGTTTGAGGTCTGATTAAGAGGGGTCCTGGTTCAGTTTAAAGGGTTAGTTCACCTGAAAATGAAAATTCTGTCATTAATTACTCACCCTCATATCGCCCCATACCCGTAAGACCTTCGTTCCTCTTCGGAACAGAAATGAAGATATTTTTGATGAAATCCGAGAGCTTTCTGTCCCTCCATTGACAGCAACGTTATTGCTTTCAAGGCCCAGAAAGGTAGCAAAAACATCGTCAAAATAGTCCATGTGACTACAGTGGTTCAACCTTGATATTATGAAGGGACAAGAATACATTTTGTGCGCAAAAAAAAAACACCAACTAAATAGTGTGGTGTAAACAGTGCAGTGCTTCTGGGTTCCACGTCAAAACGTGGGCGGCAATATATGCCAGCATCACCAGCATCGGCCAATAGTGAGCCGACATTCTGACGTAGAACCAAGAAGCGATGCACTGTTTACACTATGTCAACAGCCTAGGAGAATGACATGGAAGAGAAGAGATTGTTGAATAAAGTCGTTATTTTAGGGGTTTTTTTGCGCACAAAAGGGTTGAACCACTGTAGTCACATGGACTATTTTAACAATGTCTTTACAACCTGGGTCTTTACTGGGCCTTGAAAGTTGCAATGACGTTGCTGTCAATGGAGGGACAGAAAGCTCTCAGATTTCATAAAAAATATCTTCATTTGTGTTCTGAAGATGAACGAAGGTATTACGGGTTTGGAACGAAATGAGGGTGAGCAATTACTGACAGAATTTTCATTTTTAGGTGAACTACCCCTTTAAGAGCACATCCTGCTTTTATACTATCTATTCCATCAGGAGGAAGTAGCTTTTAAGGCACACACCTGATGTCAATTAGGCTCCTCCTTTTTTCTTCACTGATGATGAGCTGTGGAGTACAGACTCTACGGACTGAAGAGTGCAGTCTGGGTCAACCCTTGAAAACTGCAGCTGACGGGTCAGTGCCCCAGCGAGCCGAGGCATGTCTGAATGACGTGCTCCTCGCTGCTTCACCTCTCCACCATGAAAGTACTGTCGAAGTCACGCAGGACGTGTCACACGCCATTAAGCTTGCTGTCCATTAGGGCCGTTTGGTTCTCGCTACGGGATGCAATGCAACAGGAGCAGCAGGAAGAGAAGGAGAGGCCTGATGCAGCATTATACTAATCACTCACATCACACACTGATGCAAATCAGAAACTGTAGATGAAAGATCAAAATACACATTCATCAACGCCCCTGAAAATCCTCACAAAGGACCACGGCTACCAACTCTCAAAGACCAGCAGAGATCACAAGAGACTGTAGCAGTGGCACTAATGACCTGAACAGATGCTCCTCTTAATGGCTTTACCTTTCAACTGCAGATCACATCATTCATCAATCCACTAAACAGTGCAACAAAACAACGTCACAGTCAAATGGTGATGTGAAATATTTTAACAAGTGCACATACACAACTGTTCAAAAGTTTGGGGTGGGTACGATTTTTTTTTTTTTTTTGAAAGAAGTCTCTTATCCTCACCAAGGCTGCATTTATTTAATCAAAAATACAGCAATATTGTAATATTGTATTACAATTTAAAATAAAAATTTTATTTAAAATGTAGTTTATTCCTGTGAGGGCAAGGCTGAATTTTCAGCATCATTACTCCAGTCTTCAGTGTCCCATGATTCTTTTTCAGTGTTGAAAAACAGTTGTGCTGCTTATTATTTTTGTGAAAACTTGAATGAATTTTTTTTCAAGATTCCTACAAGAATAGAAAGTTCAAAAGGAACAGCATTCATTTAAAACAGAAATATTATAAATGTCTTTACTGTCACTTTTGATCAACCTAATGCATCCTTGCTGAATAAAAGTGTTAATATCTTCAAAAGTTCTTACTGATCCCAAACTGTTGAATGGTAGAGTATGTTAGTAACATGGAGTACAAAATAAGACCACATAAACAATAATTATTCGGCTTTTACAATATGAAGCACATTCTCATAATCAAAGAATTTACAACAGAACCTCATAATTTTCTGTGGTGAATGAGTCTTTTCTTCTTCAGATCTCAATCTTGTCCAGAACAGGTTTGACACAAAGTGACAATCTTTTTAAAGTCAATTTGAGTTTTTATTCTTCCCGTTGTTGCTTGAATTGTTCTGGGTTGCCCCACCCACAGTGAAATAAGATTGGTCCAAAATCCAGATCCACATAGCTCCATGTTCTGATTGGCTGTAATTTTCTCACTTTGCAGAATTTAGAATTTATTGAGATTAGACAAACTACACACCTGAATGCATGTTTAGGATGAGGTGTTATAACCCCACAAAAACGCGTTGGTTTTGTGGACCATTTTTCTCACAGACATGGTCCAGACGCTCCTCATTGAAGAACAAATGCCTTCTGACGAAACCTAATATAGGAACATAGTGTAACTCTTGCTATATTATTGGCCAGAGAGTTTGTAACCACTTTGTTCCACCAGGTCTACTTGCTGAGAATGATTCAATATCCAGACAGCTCCATGGAAAAATAAAAAGTGTTGTGCAATATTGACACACGGTCCACAGAGGTTCTCAATCCTCACCGATAGCTTTAATGAACCCTGTAAGAAAGGTCTCCATGATCTCAGGGCAGCAGTTGACAACTGGAGAGGTACAAAGAGGCTGCTCTTAGGTGTGTAATGACCCAAAGACTGCTTCGGGTCGGTGAGAAGGGGTTGTGTGGAAAACAGAATGGAAGTTTAACTGCTTCTGCCTCTCTTGGACACTTCAAGCCTGGTCAAGGATCAGTAACTGTACTGAAGACAGGTGGAGGGCTGCAAGGTCTACCTGAAACTACTAAAAAGAGGACTGTGTATAAAAGTAAGAAAGAAAGGGACAGATTTATCATGACAAAGCTCAATGGAGACGTGAACGTGTAAAAGACAGAATTGAAGAGAGATCAAGATGTGCGTTCAAAGACTTTTGGGGCAGGGGAGAACTTCCTATTGTTGCACCGTGGTGAGACATTCCAGCTCCAAAAGCCTCTAATCCTCCCAGGTTTATAGTCACCTTGAAGTATTATGTTCAATGATTTACACTCCACGCAACTCAATGCAAGGGACATCTCTCGAAGAATATTAAATAGGTTATCTCCATTTCTCGCTAAAGCACTAAAAGCAAAATGTATCAATTTAGAGGGCAGTCAAAACTCCAAAGAGAAAGAAATACAGTTGAAAACAGAAACCAAATAAACCAAAATCAAATAATTCAGAGATGGCTTACTTTAGTGTTATTATTGTAAAAAAACAACAACAAAAATGGATCAAAAAAGAGAGAAAGAAAGACACATCCTCACCTATCATGGGTTTGCATAAAGTCCCAGGACTTCTTTGTTCCATTCTGTGAAAAAACAAACAAAATTAAAATATATAATTTGTAAAATAACAATTTAGGTAAATATGTAAAACAAACAAAGATTTGAGAAAGACCATTTTAAACTGTAGAGTGCCCTTTCACCCTAGAGTCCAACAAATCTATTCATATTTTGCAAACATATAAAAATCCATGTCCAGAGATGACACGCACAGAAAGTGGTTCATGAGAAGAATAGTTTTGATAGTTTTATTTATAATGTTAAATACTGAACATTTTTACATGCCGTAACTTCAGGTTCCCTAAGGAAGATTTGCTCTCCATGAGGAGAGAGATTGTCAAATTAAATTTTTATTTCCCTGCTAAAATGTGTAAACCGGGCTAACCGTGTAAACTCCTACTGTAGTTGCTACTAGGCAACCGGACATCCTATCAATCCCAAAATGATGTAAAATGCAATTAGCCACAGATCCCAAGATATTAAGTTATAGTTGTTCAATAAAAATAATTGCATATGCTGGATGTCTATAATAAAGATCGTGTTCATATTAAATATCATATGTATAATCAAATTTACCAAGTTAAAAAGTTGCCATTTAATCTTAATTAAACTATTAAATGGCAACTTTTGGATTTAAGCGAGACAAGAATTTTTGTGTATTCGAGTTGTCAAAACTACAGCAATAATGGGAGAGGGTGTGTAGCTCTTAACAGGTTAGTAGTAACAGCCCAGGCTTATGTTTTGTGTACAGTGCATGTACAGTACTAAGTGTCTCACTCACTCTTTTATATAAAACTCTAGCACTTTTGATCACTGCAATGCCTGAAGACAGGGATTCTGTCAGACATGAATCTCACAAGATCAGACATGCTTCTTGAAAAGGTTGTTGGTGTCTGTCAAGATAATAGGGGATCAGCCCAGTGTGTGCGCTTGTACTTGATGGAGCATCACCTCAGCATGCTTATTCTACATACACTTGAGTAAAACATATTGTCCTTTCTTTATATCACAAGTTCAACTTGTAGTTTGGGATGGAAACTCAACACTCAATGAACACTCAATTCAACAACTGAGCAGTTTATCAAAGGCAATGTAATGGTATGTAAGATGCTTGGCATCACAGAAGTATGTTCTTTGAAGATCCAGTATCATATTTTCAAAAATAGAACAATTACAACTATATTCAGAATACACTTATGTCCAAGACTTTGCACCCAATATTTGTCTCAACACATACCAGATCAAGATCATGTGTCATAATTGTGAACAAGTAGCCTACAGCCTTAATAATAAGAAGGGTTTGGAAATGAGTAATTTTCTTTTCATGGGCGCTCTTTATGCTTACACCCACAGTAACTATTCATTCACCACAAAAGAGTGAATTAGTACATCACTCTAAACTTTGAAAAATTAAGCATAGCTCAGCATAAGCAGTATCTTGCAGGGCTAAAGCTAAAAGAACACAATACCAGGCTGTATCATGATACATCACATGCGGATTCATGTGTGTATAAATAAATATTATTATACATTAAATGATTATACAAAAAAAAGTAATTTACTGAATTTCTTGCACAATTCCATCTGTGAACTAGTTAAACCCTCAAAGCCACTGGCACAGAAAACTTTGAAATGGGCGTTGACCATTTTTTATATGCTCCTTATTCAATTTCTAAAGTGCTTTCCACCTGGTTAGCAGATAAACTATGGAGCTAATAATATGACAAAATGATTTGAATCTGAATTGTGTACATTTGAATTATTTGCAAGTGTAATCTAACAAAATTGAATTTTAGGTGGTAGTTTAAATAGTTCTGAATTTGATTTTTTTAAACGAATATTGAACATTTGAAATTTAACAAATTGAAATGTTTTTATGGCTGAATTTTATAGACATGTATTTTCAAACAGCTATTTTTTTTTTGTTCTGAATTCAAATACTGCAAATATTCAGTTAAAAAAATACAGATTGAAGTTTTCAAGATGAAGAAATTCGGAACTTCAGATTCAGTTTTCTAAAATTCAATCTCAAAAATTCAAACTCAAAAATTCTGATCTTACAGAAAGTAGGTCACAGGTCATCCACAGGGAAGAGTAGATGATCTCAGAAAAGTCGAACAGAGCATTTTGGCCAATTAGGGACTGCAGAAGTTTTCCAGCTGGTGGTTCAAGAGGTTGCCACTCTCTGACTCTGATCATGAATCGCCCGGAGTGATTCTTAAACATGAATGATTGTGTGTGTATATATATGTTAGGTAGCGTTCTCAGCACGTGAGATATTTGTCTAAGCCGTCTCTGGTGTTTGTTTTAAAGTATATTTTGTGTAAAATTTATTAGAACGCCACCATGTCTACTACACAGACAGGACGCGAGCGGCACGATGCAACACAGTGCTTGCAGCGACTGTTGCAAAGAGCTGGGACTAGGTCAGAAATAGGATGGGGAATCCGTGCGCTGTTGGGGATTTCACGACTAGCGTCCAGTCTAGACTGCGTCGAACATGTAAGCATATAAGGTACGAGTGTGAATTAGTCATTAAATGTCTTACAATAAGCCTACAAAATGCAATTGTCCTTTCAGTATTAAAGTCTTCTCTACTGATTGATGACTAACTCAGTGATAAAGACTGTCTTTGCCGCCATCTGACATTACAGGCGAAATATTTTAACCCCATATTTACACTGCACACGTCTGCGGCGCATTATTATAGTCATATTATTAGCTCCATAATAAACTGGATGTTTGTTTGCAAGCGCAAAGGCAGAAATAATCAAAGGCTTCATTACACCTCTCAATGAACAATGCGCTATTTAAAAAAAACGCAGCACCTTTTTCCAGTTGAACAGCTTAAGCGTGACCTAGCTAATCATGGTTGCTGGTCTGATCTGTTAATAAGAAGCAAAGCTCCATTAATGGAAACAGTCATCAGTTACCTGAGGCACCAGTGTAAAACTAGAGTGTGGAAAGTGAACCTGCATACCAAGCATGGTCAGTGGATCCGACGGGGTCATGTTTGCTTTGGGCAATGCCGCTTTTCGTGCTAATGACCTGTATCCTTTGGCTCCAAAATGTGGCTGTTTTGGAGGGAAGACTGAGAAAGCGGAACAAACTTCAGTCTCGTAGCTCTATATGGTGTCAATAGTTGCTCCATTAATCCAAGAGCAGCTAGTTAAATGCTTGAAAGGGTTTCTTGTAATCTTCATTACTCAAGCGTCAGCTGCTTTGCTACATGAAAGAAACGTCAATGTTTAGAAAATATCAAATCTTTTTGACTAATGGATTTTCATTTGTGATTACGTTGAATATAAAAATTTTGTATAGTAATTTAAAAGTAATTCAGATTTTCTAATGAATCATTGGCCACATTCGCACAGCAGAAGAATACGATTGTCAGTCCTGTATTTTGAGACCTATAACTGAACTGCGAACTCACACCCGTAAATTTTCAGGATTTAGAAAAGCCCGCGCAGTGTGAATGGAACCGGTCTGGATAACTTGTTGTCTGTTATCAGTGTTGTAATGTAACGGAGTACAAATACTTCGTTACTGTACTTAAGTAGAAATTTCACGTATCTGTACTTTACTTCGCTATTTAAATTTATGTCAACTTTTACTTTTACTCCACTACATTTCCTAGATAAAATGTATACTTTTACTCCGTTATATTTCCACGAAGAATCTTCGTTACTCGTTACTACAAAATAAAATCAGAAGAAATGTGTGCGACTGGAATAAGGGAGGTTTGGCGAATCACTGCTCCTAGATTGCATTACGCACGCTCTGCACGCTCTATTTCAGCGTAATGCTTGTTTGTTGCCAAAGGAGGAGGAAGCACAACTGAAACCGCCATGGAAGCACCTACTGGAGGACCGGGGGGAAACTCCTTTTCCTTGATTTACTGAAGCCTATGTGTAAAACGCATTTGCAGCTGCACAGCTTGCACATTGAGCGTCTAGCTCGCTCATCGGCTGTGCTGCGGCAACTGCATATCCAATGGCGCGGGCGCCTCTGACGTGCGACCAATGAGCTAGCCCAACGTCATTACACGTCAGAGCCTGACAAGGGGGCATGGGCTTAGCCTATAATAGTCCCCTGAATTCGCCATTATAGCAGGTTTAACTATGGGTTTAACGACTGAAGCAACAACTCACCAGGTTACTATAATGCGGCCGGCTACTCAATACTCGTTCCCTCTCTCCTTTCGAACGGCCACAATAAAGTTCACAATCAAAGTTCTAACCGCTTGCTTTAAAAAAAAAAAACTTTTTACTTTTACTTCAAATACTTAAGTACATTATATATCAGATACTTTAAGACTTTTACTTAAGTAATATTCTAAAAGGTAACTTTCACTTCTACCAAAGTCTTTTTCTAGGACGATACTTGTACTTTTCCTCAAGTATTGCTTTCTAGTACTTTATACAACACTGTCTGTTATGTCATAAAGTGCGAGAGAGCCGCTCTGCGTTGCAAAAATCCACGTCTCTATCATGTGTAGTGGGTTTTCGTGTGGGTTTGCTTTCAGTTATTTATTTATTTATTTATTTTTGTTGCTTTCGGTACCTTGACATCTGAAGATTTTAGATACAGTCACATCTCTCCACCGAAGCTATTCCCATACATTTTGTGTTCTACGGGCAACTCAAATGCTCCAGATATAAAAACTCACGATATTACTTTGGTCACTGTCGCTAAGGTTACTGGTAAAATAATACAGGTTTGACTCCTGTTGCACTGTGTTTATGCTGTGTGTTATGTGTTTATGTGTGAAAATGCTGCTGCCTTAAATTTTTACGTTTTAAGTAATTTTTCAGTTTACAATCAACTTTTGTAATGTTTCAGTCATTTCAACTTAAATTACATTAAACTGACTTAAAAAATGATTTGAATCTTGTATAACTTATCAAAATAAGTCAAGCAATTTTTTATAAGTTAAAGCAATGTAGAAACATGTTGTCATAACTTATTGATCATATAATTTTTTATAGTGGGAACGGCTATACAGATAGTATTTGAGATGCTACTGTAAGTTGCTGTTTGAATGGGATATTTTGAGACTCACATCCTTATATAAATACGGGGGTCAATCCCAATAACTGACAATGTGAACCTAACCATTTAGACAGATCTATGAACTGGTTTGATTAGTTCATTGAAAAGAATCATCTCAAAAGAACGATATTACGTCTTGCAAGCAAGATATCTAGCCCATGAAATAGTTTGGAGCAGACTGTAACCAGCAAACTGTATATTCACAATAAAAATTTCTCTGAATTTTGATATTTTTATGATTTTTATTTAAAAGGGATACTAATGTTTTACTCAATATTCACATTTGAAAACTTTGGTCTTTTTGTACCTTTTACACTTTTACACAGATGCCGTTTACCACAAGAAGTGTTATAAAAATACCAGGGCCAGGAAAGAGGTGTGTGCCACATCCCTAATCACGTCACAGTGATCCAAACATTTTTGTGTAGGGGGAAAATAAAAAAAAAAGAAAAGAAATCCTGCAGGGCTAGACAAGTGGGGATAAAAGTGCCTTTTCATGGCAAGTGTATACTTGAGTGCATACTTGTGGAGGCAAAAGTGGGTATATTAATGTGTGGAGGGGGATGTAACATGCTCAGCTTTAGATTGTCAAACAAAAGTCTTTACGCTACTATTATCGGAGCGAATATTTTTTAGGGTTCATAGCGGGTTGATGCCAACTACAGTATCTAAAACAAAGACGACCCGCAGTAAAAAAAAAAAAAAAAACTTGAACATTTGCATTCCATGAACGCAAACACTTAGTCTTAGTCTTAGTCTGAACACCAGTATTAACACAACCATCACTAAAAGCAAGAGCACTGAAAGGGAGAGGCCATGCAAGTTTATGCACAGCAAAGACAAGCCCACAAAGTGAAAGTGCAGCAAATTGAGCATAAGCTATTACAACATAGAAAAAGTTGTAGGAGCAAAAAGTAAGGGCTTTAAGATGAGGGGGATTTGTTCAACAGGAATTGTTGCTCAACCGACAAGTATGCACATTCACATACCAAAGACACCAGGTCTATTGCATCTACGTAATCACTGCCATGGAATCATAAAAAAAAAAAAAAACGCATTACCACAAAATTACGCATTTCACGCATTACCAAAAAAGCAGCATAGACTAAAAGATTGATTTTAGAATTTAAGAATCAATATCGGTTTGACAAAATGAAGATAGATTAAAAACCATTAATTGATAGTCAAACCAGCCCAAGTATCAGTTGCTAAGAACATTCTATAACATCATGTTCACATTATTGTGACTTACAGAGGATGTTTCTTACTACTATTAGCACATAAAAAGGCAGAAAAACTCATCTAACAGGTGAACCTTAAACCTAGTAGCCATGCATCTTGGTAAAGCAACCGGATTGATGTAGGTTGTGTAGGTTTGTGTATAATAGGCTAGAAAATGTAAGATGACATCTGAAACAGACTAACCGATTTTAAAAAAAAGTATACCAATTCCAATACAAACGTCCACTAAAAAATTGACCGAAGTCCATGCGAATCAAGAAAGCATACAAAAAATACAATGGGGTCCAATGAGGTTGACCTCATTCAATCCTATTAACTTTTATTCCATGGACAAAAACTTCTACTTCTATATTTCTTCAGAATATCTTCTTTTATGTTCCACAGAAGAAGGGAAATCAATAGGAACAACATGAGGGTGAATAAATCATGACACCATTAAAAATGACCTATAAATTTACTTAACAAGTGTTCACTAAGATTTTTATATGATCCATCATTCTGAAACAAACCAATTGAAGCCCAGGTTATATTGCCTCCAAAACCCCTGGTGAGGTCCTAGCTCCTTTTATTGTTTTGCCCCCTAAAGGACTATTCTGTGTGGCCGAGAGTGTTCAGGGTCCCTGGCCTTGCACACAGATGGTGGGGGTCCCTCATTATCAGGGCCACTCTCTAGGTCAACAAGAAAAGCCTTTTGGGACCCTGGGAATCACAAGCGACATGGATTACAACACAGATTACAGGGAGTGGAAGGAGACACAGAGAGTGAAATTATCGTGCCCCCTCTGTCCTACTCGCAATAAAAGCGTATGAGTGAATAGGGACGGAGCGACAGGCCTTGTTCTTTTGCATGCTTAAAGTCTAATTATCATCAGCTTGCAGTATATAATGCTGTGACCCCGACAGCTGCTGAGAATTCAATTGCCGTCACGCTGCCATTTACAATCAAGGCCTTTAATTCGCACCATGTGCTGTTCAACTTCCTAAGATTTAAAGCCCTTATCGCACATTATTCCCACCAGGCTATCATGTGCCAAGCCCTGCTGATATGCATAGTAAGAAAGATGCTGTCTGGAATCTGGATCTGGTAGGGTGTGTTAGTGTGAAATACAAGGGATAATGAGCAAAAGGATTCATTAATTTGAAATCACATGCTTGTTTACTGTCCCTACCCATTAATTTTCTTCTAGTTTAAAAACCTTAACATCAGCCCAACATGAATCTGAAACTGAGAGTTGTATTTTATGCAATTATGCACTGCCACCCCGCAAAGGGTACAAAGGTTAATTGAGTCCTCAACCATACTTCAGATCTCAAAGGTAAACACCAAGCCGTCATTACAACGAAACAAACTATGTTACTGAACCAACCAACCAACCACCTAAACAAAGCACTTTCTGTGTAAACAACCAAACACAACCCTCTGACGCAGACACATGCTGATTCCCCTCAAAGCTCGCTGGGACGACCATAAATTACGACAGAAAAAAAAAACACACAAGTGACAAAACAAGAGATAAACGTTTTATGGAAGGTTTCTTTTCTGCAAGAGTTCTGTCGGATGCGACAATCATCTTCGTCCATAATCATTTTTACTTACATTTTGAAAGTGTAAGGGCAAAGGCAGACATGTCTGCCGCTTTAACCTAATTGAAAAGGCTTTGTGTCGCTTCTTTTTTCTGCTCTTGCGCTTCAGAGCACAGGGGTAGGGATGAAAGAGATGGGAGAACAGAGGGAGCTCAACCTCTGTGTCTCCATCTGCTTTTTCTCCGCGCCCTCCACCCCTCATCGACCCCTCTCTCCTTCTGCCCCTCCATCCCACAGGTGTGAGCTTACCTCCCCAAATTACCCCCTTTGTGTACCCCCGCCCCCCTTCAAGCCCCATGCTGAGCTTAAGTAGTGATCTTGCCTGTGAGCCTAGGGCTACAAGTTCCTGCAGCCATCACCATTACACAAATACCTACTGTAAAGGAGGCAAATAATGATCCTTGATTACGCCACCAGTTGATGGAGGATAAAACAAACTTGTATCACAGGTTTTTATAAACTTTATCAAGCATCGCAGTTTGGATTTGTGCATGGGAAACCCCATTTGGATTTGTTGCCCACGAAAAACAAAATTCTAAATCTAGTTTAACACACGTACCACGTTCTAAATGTGCTTTGTATTCGCGTAGGTTTTACATGGTAAATTATAAAATTAATCTTATTTCATTAGTGTTTTAAGTAATTAAAAGTAACAGATTATTATCAGGGAATTTTTTACTTAATTTAATTTCGAAATTATAAACATGCTTATCATAAAAGACGTGAATTCAAGTAATTATCTGTATGAATTGCATTTTAAATAAGAGATTCTGAAGTATCATATCATACACCCTTGTAACTTTGCTTTCACTAGGGAAAAACAAGCATCAGAAAACAACTCTAACATGTAAAGAGAGACATCAGTGCACATTATATTCTTCACTATGCGAGTGATTTATTAACTTTTCAAAGAACCACACATCATTGTTCCTACGAACAATCCACAATCTCACAGGGAAATGATATACAGGACATAAATACAATGCCTTGAATGGCGGCTGAAAACCTCCTGCCACAAGATTAAGGCTATGCTATGCAGTGGGAAAATGTTCTTGGGTGCAGTTGCTTCCAGATTCTCACCATACAAAACCAACTTCAGTAAGAGAAAGGATGTCAATGGTGATATAGGGCCACACAGTCTTGGGAAAGTGACAGAGTCCTTTCATCAGTTGTGTTATGGGTTTGGAAACAGTCGATAAGTAGTAAGTTACACTGTGACACACTTACCACGCAATGCAAGATGACAGGCCAGCCTTGGGCAAAAAAAGAGTACTCGAGGCTCAAGAGCCTTTCTTTCTCTTTTCATCTCCTTTTGCTCTTATTGTTTTAGAGTGTCTCTGTAAAGCTGTCTAAAGAGAGGTGGTCTACATAGAGGGTAGGGTTAACGGCTTTCATGGGAAGCGCACATCTCGATCTCACCTTTTTCGTGCTCATTGGGCTCTAATGCATTCATTACCTCTCTTGCGCACATCTGCCTCGCGTAAATCCCATTTCCTGTGTCTATTGAGCGCGCCCAGTGGCCTGGTGCTGGGGCGATGGCCGCCACACGTTTCCCATGGCCTCCTCACCCTTCTGCTCACTCCAGCGTCCCTACCCCTATTGTTCCTCATCTGTTCTTCCCCACCCAGCGAACACTGTTGTCTGCCCAACAACCCCTGCTTTAATCCAACACCCCTCCTCTCCCCAATACACTCTCCTTTGATAACCCCCTTTCCTAGCCAAGACCCCTGCTGCTAAAGCAGTAGCCTGACAGCTGGAGCAGTTGACCATGTTGGCTCAGCTGCTGGTTCTCGGGACCCGAGTGACTCTCGGCTCTGCATGAGAACAACACTGGGAACTGGCTCAGGCAAAATTTCATTATCCAACCACTCTACTAATGAATTAAGAAGCTGTCCAATGGGAGAGCATTGGATAATTACTGTACCTGAGATACAAGAACCTGTCAAATCATATTTCATGTCTAAGGGACAGTGCACTGTAAAATAATTTGCACCTGTGTTGTAGGAATCGAGTCGGCTTTGTCTTGTCATGGGTCTTAATTCAGATTTAACTTTTTTTTATCAATCCATTTGTGATTAATAGACCTTTGTCAAGGTAGCGACACATTTAGTTTTTTAGACAGGAATGAAAACGAGGCTGTAAGGGATAGAAGTAGAGTGTGTTCAATGGATTGTACTGTTGTTTAACAACAAATTGATTGTTTGGGTGATAAAATATCTTTCCAAAAGACTTTTAAAAGTCAAAAACTCCTCTATACAGCGCATGCCATTTTTCAAAGTTGGAAACTTTTCCATGGGAATTAAGGGGAATATATGGGAATTAACTGGAATGGGAATAAACTGGACATGTGCAAAATTGCATGTTAGCCTACAGCAGGGAACTTAAATGTAGAAAAAACAAAAAAAAAAACATCTTGCAGCATAATCTTGATAAAAAAATTTTTTTAATGCAAATTCAGTATAATTCTACCCTGCTCATTCCTAAATCACATGCATACAACATACTTCTTACTGCAGGGGTATTGAGGCTACACCCCCTGCATGCATTGTGCATTCCTCCATCACATTCTCTAGAATCCGGGGGCCTCATTTACAAAACGTGCGGTCCGCTGATAGACGCATTAATCAATGCACACAACAATTATGGTAAACAGAAGCTCAAGCAGGCTGATGATGTACAAGAACCAATGAGGTTCATTCTCGTGTTACGCAGCACGTTTGAACTTCCGCAAGAACCAATGAGGTTTGTTCTCCTGCGTCAAGCAAGTATGGCTAAGCTTCTGTTTATGCTAGCTGATACATGTTTATATGTTAAAAAAAAATCTAAATTCAATCTGTTCATCATATAAAGTGATCGTGTCTCCTTGCAAAATTTATATGAACCACTATATACTATATAAAAACCTATATTAAAGCATCAAAATGGTACAGTATTTGCGTAGATTGTCAACAGAGGGACATAAATATCTCAGATTAAATAAAAAATATGTTCATTTGTGTTTTCCGAAGATGAACGAAAGTCTTATGGGTTTGGAACGAGTAAATGAGTAAATGATGACAGAATTTAATAATGATTGAAATTGGCGGTGAACTAACCCTTTAACTCTATTAATCGTACACAGCAAAGTGACAACTTAAAAAAGATTAAATTAATCACAAGAATTGCCGACAATGAACGAAGCACACAAAAAATGTATGGCAAAGTCCAAAAACAGACAATCGTCATAATCATCCAAGCCTTAAAACTTAGACAATTTCTTAGAAAATTAATCGCCAGTCAAATTTCATAATCATCACAGCCCTACTGACTAGGGGTTGAATGTCTTCAGATTTTTAAGTCAACATTTATGTGATGAAAGTTGAGTCGACGTCGACTCAACTTTCATCACATAAATGTTGACTTAAAAATCTGGAGTCGACGTCGACTAGTCGCTGATGACGTCATTAATGAACAAATAAGCCTGAACCTCGAGGCGAGACTCAAACGCGGGTTGCCTTTAGTGCTACCACTAACGACTAATTTTCTAACGACTAATCTTTCGACTAATTTTTCGATTAGTCGACTAATCTAAACGACTAATTAAAAAAAAATCAAGTGTTTATTTCGTTGTGTCCATTTTATTTTGAACTCAACTGAAGGGCCAAAACATAAAATGTCACCTGTTCAAAAACATTATGTATTAACAATCTAAGCATTAAGTATCTGCATTTCCATTAGGCTATACCATATTAGTCAGAGTCCTAATCTAATCCTCTAATAACAAACATGTATGTATTACTTAAATTAGCTCTTTGTTCTGCCTTAAAAAATGTACAGTAAGCTAATAATGATTAATTTATGTACATTTCTGAAAAGCATAACTGATAACATCACTCTGAATAGTAAAGTAGATGCAATGCATTTTCTGTGAAAAGCGCTATACGAATAAATTGGAATTGAATTGAAAGAGTCTGGACTAGCCCACTATGAGTCGCGCTGAAAGCAGGCAGGCACGCAGTTATGTAGCTCGCGTTTACACTTGCGTGCATGGCGGGCCCGTGCCGCGGTTCGCGTGAATGTGAAAGCAACACGGACTCGGGAGCTCTTGTTCAGGAAGTTAAGTAACCTGCCCATGCGTTTTAGCTGATTATGATGCATTTAGTTAAATAAAACACATGTAAGGGATGATAGTGTTGATGATTTACCTTCGATACCCGAGAGTTTGGTCGGCAGTGTATTCGCGCATTGCGCGTGCAATCAGGGCAACACATTTGGAAATCCACTGTCTCCTCAAAAGAGTCCGTTTGAAAAACACAATATACTATTGACCCGCGTTCTGTTTTCTATCATGCGCCGTGCACGTTTGCGATGGCATAAGATGCACGCAAACTCAACAGGGTTCGAAAGAATTGAGTGTGAAACCAGACCAACGCTGCGGAGGGCGCCGGGAACAATCGCGCTCGCGCTCGGACTGCAGCAAACGAGCCCACTGTGAAAGCTCCGTCACCTGCCTCCGCAATTTTTCATATCAAAGCAGTGAAGGTGGGCGGGAACGTGAAGGAAAATGATAGCAGATAAACCAGCAGGGCGCGCACGGCACACAGACTGGTGTGTGGAGGTGAATTACAGTGAGCTGTTTGTGACGGGAGACCAAAAATAAATAGCGGTCAATAGTAAAACGACACGTCGACTAAAAAAATTGCCGTCGACTAATTTGCATGGTCGATTACGTCGACTAAGTCGACTAATCGCGGCAGCACTAGTTGCCTTGTGCACAGCAATGGCATATGACACAGCGCTGCCCACAAGGCTATTGCTCCTATATATAATTGCTTATTTTTATCAGTTTTGTCTTTGGGTCGTTATATTTCTCACAGATTTCTGCTTGTATTACAGATAAAGTAGTACAGTAAACAAGATTACATATACAGTATATATGCATTAGTTACATGTGAATAAATTCTACCTGGCAGTGTCTCTACTAATAGTGAAGCTGTGGGTTTTAGTTAAGAAATATATGCTAGAACTTTTCAGGTTCTAAGCTATTTTATTGGTAAATCACAGAACAGTTTTGACAATACATTTCTGCGCTACTGAATGTTTCCGTGTGTGCTTGTTTTGAACATGATGTGCGAGCTACTGTCTTTATATTTCTGTCAGGACCACTATCGTAACCCCCCTCAGGGTAAACAGAACAGAACCAACATGAATGTATTACAGATATCATTAATTCAAGATTTTAAAGTACAACATAATTCAAAAATCTATTCTGATTCAAAGGGCAATCAGAAGTAGAGGTGGGCGATATATCGTTTAGACGATAATATCCGAATTGTTGTCTGGACGATATGCAAAATTGGGATATCGAATATTTCATAATTTGTACAATCCGACCCCCCAAACATGAAAAGAGCTGAAGGAAGTTAAAGAGAAAACAAATAACGCACACTAACCTTCTAAACAATTATATGTAGCGATTTTAATACTGTAGGGGTTTGTTTGACAGTATTTTATTTTATTTTTTGTACAAAATCACGATCGTTCCTCAATTGCACGAGAGTAAAGCTGCTACTAATTTGCAATATACAACTACGAAGTTCTTACCTGTGTGTTATGACGTTTCTTAGGTTGAAGCAACAATCCAAAAGAGTAAAGCCGATGTACGATTAATAAAATAGCTGCTAGAAAAGGCAAAATGTGCGTTGTTTGCGGAAAAATTAAGTCTGAAGTTAAAAAGTTTTTCTTAAATGTCTGTGGCGTCCTCAAGTGGCGAGCTTCGTGATTGCATCATTAGAAAATTGCGTTGTATAATGAGTCCAAAAGATGGAATACATTTTACCAAAGAGATCGGTTCGGTACGCATTACAAACCGAACCATTCCGGTGGTTGGACCATTTTTCCTGCCGACCAAAATCCGCGCTGGAGCGAACACCACAACGTTGCGCAACATCAAATGGCAAATGTAATGAAAGCGGAACGAAACTCATTATTAACTCAAATGTTATATGTTATTTAAATGTTATTTTTAATGTGATGACCAAAACATTATTTGTTCATCCTTCAAAGATTACCCCCATTTATAAAACTAAAAGTTTCAAGATGTAGGAAAACTCACACTTATTTAAAAATATTTTTTCTTTTAATAAATAGGAAATTTCTATGGCATTTCTTTATTTTTTGCTGTATCGAAAATGTACCGAACCGTGACACCACTGTATCGTATCAAACCGAACCGTGAATTTTGTGAACCGTTACACCCCTATTAAAAATATAAAAAGAACAATAAAGACTTTATTGAATAACATTTTATTATTTTAAAAAGTTTAGGTGTCTTTAAATCAATAATGTCTCATATCTTTATGTACTAGTAATTCTATACAATAATAGGTCAAATCAAATGCAGCAAGTCAAAAGACCAACTGGAGCTTCTTTGCCAGTTTGCACACATTTCTTTGCAGGATTGCAAAAATATCGTCTGAATATCGATATCGAGATATTGAAAAAACTATCGAGATATTCATTTTTGTCAATATCTCCCACCCCTAATCAGAAGGCCAAATACTGACTGCACAAGAGGAGGAGCTGGGGATGGAGGAGGGTAATTTGCTCCTGAGAACGCGATAGCTGCTGATAATACTGAAGGAGCTTATATATGAATACAGTGATAGGCGTCGTATTCCTATAGGTAGACGTGGATCAGCTAAGAGTCAGCTGATGCGAGCTTGACTAACGTGACCTGCCAGAACTGATGCTACGCTTATTGGGTGTTACAGTGCAGCAGCGCATTAGCTTAGAACTAGAGATGCACCGATTGATCGGCTGGTGACCGGAATCGGACGATTTTCACGTGATCGGCCATGATCGGCGACCGGCCGGTCAGTCTGACATAATCCGATTTTATGCCGGTCAAATGCACTCGGGCGCCGCATGATTAACATCGCGCAACATCAGCATCACACGTGCACACGGAACGCGCACATGTAGGAAACCTCGTGAATTACGGCCGTTGCACACTGCAAGGTGCAGCGCATTTTTGTTTTGTTCGGCGTGCATGTTAATCAATGAGAGCAATCACACCGTGAGCCGGAGCAGGAGCGTCGCGTGAGCAACAGTGAAGCGCGGGTTTCGGCGGCGAATCCATTTTTGCTGCGCTCAATTTAAGTGAAAGCACACTTTTGATGGACAAAATAAATATGATTTCATCCCAAAAGTGCCCAAAATGCAAAGAGTTTGCATGTCTGGTGTGTTTTAACAAGAACTGAAGTAGGCTAGGCTATGTCAGAAAGAAAATGAAGACTCAAAAATATTTATAGAAAATGTACCCATTTAAACTTGTTTTTATTATTTCCCAATCGTTTCCCTGCACATGCTCCACTTGTCCTGTTTAGCTTGGCTGGAAATGTGTCAGATGAGAGAAGAACTGTTTGAGAAATATAACTTGCCATTGATATACAACAAGTGATTGCAATAGGCCTGTCTGTGTGTGAGAGATAGAGAAATATCTTCATACTGCAAGGCTATATTTATTTAATTTTTATTTGTTATTTATTTATTATTTTATTGCCATTACCTGTTTTCATACAGAAGTTTAGTTTGCTAAATATATTAAATTTTTTTAATTGGATATTGGATGTGAAAAGGAAATGGTTCTTCCATAACACTGCACTTTAGATGTGTGTGAATTTCCCACACTAGGAGTCATTTATATAGTTCTATTTTATAGCGATTATCTGTTCAAAAAATGTTCTATGCAAAATGTTCTATTAAAGAGAAGATAGAAAATAAATATTTGTGTGTGCTGTAAAGTGGTTTGAAAATAAAATCGGATTCGGCTAAAATCGGTATCGGCAAAATTGTAATCGGTGCATCTCTACTTAGAACGGTGATTAACTTGCGTGCACAATAAACTGTTTACTATGTGCATTCACCTGATCAATTTTTGAGTATCCAGGTGGTATAATCAAACATATCTTGTTGAGCACTCTCAGAATATGCATTTATTTGCCATTTTAAATATTGGAAACAGAGTAGGGCTGGGCGATATGGACCAAAAGTCATACCCCGATATATTTAGGCTGAATATCGATATACATCCCGATATTTTTTCCGCAAAGTGAGAGCAAATGTTCAGTCAAAGTCAAAGCCAAATATGACGTCACAAGTAGCCTAGTTTTATTGAAACCGGCTATTTCAGTGAACAGGTGCAAAATCAAATGAATATGAACCAGGTGAAGAAACCTGTTTATTAATTAAATGGTCAGCTGTTCAAATAACAATAAAATGTAAACATAATCCCTGTATAACAACAGGAGTACCTTTTTTGAAATCAAAGCTCCATAAGGTGGCTGCGGGAAAATGAAGTTTGCAGTGAGCTGTTTCGGGCTGGAGCTTTTTCGCAGTCTTTCCTCTAGGATTTTTTACAGCTGTGGTGGCAGTGATGTTCCCATGGGCCACGCCCCCTTGCCCCTAACCTTGCCTAAGTATTATAATATGAAAGGCTCCAATAAGAGCGGCAAAGCGATTATGCGCATCCCGTGCGCAAAATGATGCACTTGAAGCAACGCGCAGTCACAGCGTGCAGCGCTTCACATTTGCACAAAGCAAAGAGATATTTGATGCTTAGTATATTATATCTATGCAACAGTTTATTGAGCCTTTTCTTTGACCAGTTTTAAATTTCAGTTACAGTGCTCATGAAGAACAATTCATAGCGCTCTCTACTCCAGTGCTGTAATTTAACAGACATCTGGGAGAAATGAATATGATTTAGAAAGCGCAGTAAACTCCAGTAAGATAAAGTCATTTTATGCAAACCATAGACATTTATCTACAAATAAAGTATAATAATGGGAACATGTCAGTCGTGTCGTCGTGTTACTGTCGTAACCGAACGCGACGTGCTGTTTGAATGCTGAATGGAGAATGACTGAGGAGAGATGAGTTTTCATTAACTTTAACTTAACGACTTAAATATGAATTTTTACCTCACATTATGCAATCGAATGACTTTTGAAGTCTTGGAATATAGTGCGAAAACTTTATGGTGCTTTACAATATTTGTTATGCCTTTAGTGGGGCTTAACAATAACACAATAGTGTGCACAATCGGACCTCACTGAAAAGCTGCAGCCGTGGCGGGATGATTTTTGTTGTGGCGGCCCACCACGGCAGAATGAATATACAGTGTTACCAACTATTTTCAAAGGAAAGTAGCTAAGGCCTTCCCTAAAAGTCACTAAATGTTGCTAGATGACGTCATACGTCACTTAGCATATGAATGACGTCATCGCGTCGTACTTGCGTTCTGTCAGCCTAGTGCGTTTTCTCTCTAAATTAATGCTCTATTTAATATAATGTAGCCGAATGTCAAATAAAGCTGTTTTCATTTCCTATTTTTTTTGTTGTCAGACAATAGAACGAGTAGCTATAATATAGTGAATGATTACATTTTTTATAGGCCTATGTGGAACATTATCTGAATTGAGAGAGTTGGGGAACCGGATGAACTAAGCTCTGTGATAGTGAGTGTTACAAATAATAAGCACAAGAAAAGAAATAAAATTAAAATGGTCAAACTAAATTCTTTAAATATAAAACAAAAGAAAAGCAGATAAGTCCGTGGAAAAACACTGCTCATTACGTCTGTCAGCGGCTGCGTGCGCTCCTCTCAGCCATTCGCTGAACAGGGGAGACGCAGCTAGAGAGAGTGACGACAGGGAGAAAGCAAGACCTCGAGCTCGCAGGACAGTACTGGCAACATTTAGAGGTTACTGAGGTTTGTCCAAAAAGTCGCTAAAATTGTCGCTAGTCGCTTTTTTGAAAAAATGTCGCTAAGGGGGTCTGAAAAGTCGCTAAGTTGGCAACACTGTGAATATAGCAGAAACATCGTTTCGGGTTGTCGATGGGTTGCGGCTGGGGCTTCTGCAGCGCGCAGTTTCGCGCGCAGTTTCACGCGCAGTTTCACGCGCAGTTTCGCGCGCAGTTTCACGCGCAGTTTCACGCGCGCAGTTTCACGCGCGGGGAGCAGTGCAGAGAGCTCCGGTCAGCAGCTCGCTTGGAGCAAGGATCACAGCGCATCTAATTCCATATCGCTTTTAAAAATATATCGATATATTTTGTATATCGATATATCGCCCAGCCCTAAAACAGAGCATAAAAGTGGACTTCAAAGATTTCTTATTCTGTTGCGCCCTCTATAGGCCATGATCAGCAACTAGTCAACATCAAGCTTAAAGCGCCATGCCAGAGCATTTAAGTCGACTAGTCAACTAGTCTATGCAACCCCTAGTGCTGACTAATTGAAAAAGTATTATTTTTATCCAACCAACACATTGCCTCATGACTCATTGAGTAATACCAAACCCTGGAGGTGAAAATATGGAAAATACAGGTAGTGGAATGGATTGGCAGCAACCGTGTACCAGTACATGGCAGCAGGGCTGTGTGGGTGGCAAAGCGCCTGTGACTCAGTGATGCGGCTGGTGCTGAAAATTTCAACTTCCTTCAGAGAGGCAAAGGTTGTAGGTGTGGGTGCATGGACTGCACTTATCTTCTGTTGCACCTGAAAAAAGTGTCTGGATGTTTTCTGACCTGCACTTTAAAGCGCTCACTTTTAATGCATTTAAGACCTACGATCATTTATAATGGAAAAGCGGGACAATTAAGGCCTAATTATTCTTTTCTACTAGCCTGAACAGGACTTCGTATGCTTGCATTCCAGACAACACTTTGTAATTATTAGCACAAATTATATCTATGAACTGACTGGCCTAAACATACCTATTTTCTCTCTAATGGAACATATTCCTAGCACAAAGCAAATCTATTAAAAAATCCTGCATTACTATCTATGACCTATACCACAGCATCAATTTCAAAGCAGAATCCTGCCTTTTTACAACAAATACACTATACAAAATGATTTCATGATTTACTATTATTTTACTGCATACTATTTTGTCAAATCAACTTAAGCCCTATTCGCACAGGATAAATATTACCTGGTGACATCTAGTCATTTGTAATAATTGCGAAGGTTGTCTGCGATCTTAATCCCGTGCGAATCAGCCATGTCTGTAATTTGTAAAGTAAAAATTCCCCGCCAAATGACCTACCATATTTCGCCAAACACGAGGTCCTGTGATAATATTAGTCCCGTGCGAATCGGCATCTCTGTGATTTGGCGGGGTCATTTATAATTTTTCAAGATTTTTGTTTCCTGTGCACTTTTTTATCCATCTTTTGCGAAGAATGGAGGATGCGTTGGAGTGTTTTGATAGTATTTTGAGTGCTGGGTCATATCGCTATACACCATACAACTATACAATTTGTAGAAAGAGAAAGCAGAAAACCATCAGAAGACCAAAAACAAAAAGAATGATTAGATGGAAATGAATGACATGTATAGCAGCATGTGGTAAGGAACATTCTTCTGTTTATTATGATATATCATACAGCTAGACCTATAATAACGACAAGACATTTCCAAGCAATAGCCTATTGCCAATTGCCATCATATCCGGGAGATAAGTCAGGAAATTCAAGTAAAATGACAGGCTTCGCTTATGCCGTGCGAATGCGCCACACGAAATTCAGACGTGGGTGGGTAATTTCTAATTCACACAAGGTCCCCAGATAATACTAATCCCGTGCGAATAGGGCTTATGATCATTAATGTTGTTCAGATAATATAATATTTTGAGTTTCTGTTGAATACACCAATCGCTTTTTTGTATCAACTAAATTTTTTAGTTATTTAGTTATTATAAACTAATAGTTTGTTTTAGTTTTGAGTGAACTCAAAATTTTAAAGCAACCAATCTGAGCTTTGTTTGAGCTTCCGCAAGAACCAATGAGGTTTGTTTTCATGGATCAAGCAGTTGAGCTTACAACCAGGTTACTTACTTTTTAATTTTTTTATTTAAACCAAGGATTATTTTGTTACAGTGTAGATATGCTTAAGTGTTTAATCAACACATAATTATTACACTGAGAATAAAAGTTAATATGCAAAGGCAAACGAATAAGAGCCTGCCTAACATCAAATCTTTGTGATATTCAGTAATTCCACTATAGAAATCATGCTAAAATGTCGTAACCATGTGCTGTTTCATGTTTAGGAACATCTTGTTTAGGAAGGGCATTACTGAAAACAGTGAAAATCTGGCCACCGTCTGAGTCACCAATCTTGTTTATACAAAAAACAGATTTATTTTTTTTATTTCAGATGATGATATTTTGATGTGCTCTTAATGGTAAATATATACACTCACCTAAAGGATTATTAGGAACACCTGTTCAATTTCTCATTAATGCAATTATCTAATCAACCAATCACATGGCAGTTGCTTCAATGCATTTAGGGGTGTGGTCCTGGTCAAGACAATCTCCTGAACTCCAAACTGAATGTCAGAATGGGAAAGAAAGGTGATTTAAGCAATTTTGAGAGTGGCATGGTTGTTGGTGCCAGACGGGCCGGTCTGAGTATTTCACAATCTGCTCAGTTACTGGGATTTTCACGCACAACCATTTCTAGGGTTTACAAAGAATGGTGTGAAAAGGGAAAAACATCCAGTATACAGCAGTCCTGTGGGCGAAAATACCTTGTTGATGCTAGAGGTCAAAGGAGAATGGGCTGACTGATTCAAGCTGATAGAAGAGCAACTTTGACTGAAATAACCACTCGTTACAACCGAGGTATGCAGCAAAGCATTTGTGAAGCCACAGCATGCACAACCTTGAGGCGGATGGGCTACAACAGCAGAAGACCCAACCGGGTACCACTCATCTCCACTACAAATAGGAAAAAGAGGCTACAATTTGCAAGAGCTCACCAAAATTGGACAGTTGAAGACTGGAAAAATGTCGCCTGGTCTGATGAGTCTCAATTTCTGTTGAGACATTCAGATGGTAGAGTCCGAATTTGGCGTAAACAGAATGAGAACATGGATCCATCATGCCTTGTTACCACTGTGCATGCTGGTGGTGGTGGTGTAATGGTGTGGGGGATGTTTTCTTGGCACACTTTAGGCCCCTTGGTGCCAATTGGGCATCGTTTAAATGCCACGGCCTACCTGAGCATTGTTTCTGACCATGTCCATCCCTTTATGGCCACCATGTCCTCTGATGGCTATTTCCAGCAGGATAATGCACCATGTCACAAAGCTCGAATCATTTCAAATTGGTTTCTTGAACATGACAATGAGTTCACTGTACTAAAATAGCCCCCACAGTCACCAGATCTCAACCCAATAGAGCATCTTTGGGATGTGTTGGAACGGGAGCTTCGTGCCCTGGATGTGCATCCCACAAATCACCATCAACTGCAAGATGCTATCCTATCAATATGGGCCAACATTTCTAAAGAATGCTTTCAGCACATTGTTGAATCAATGCCACGTAGAATTAAGGCAGTTCTTAAGGCGAAAGGGGGTCAAACACAGTATTAGTATGGTGTTCCTAATAATCCTTTAGGTGAGTGTACATTCCTAATGCCAGTAGTCTATGAGGGAGCATGGCATCCCTATAGCATTTAGTTGTAGGTGTAGTCCGAATAGTCTGACTGACCACCATTTTAAAAACAAATAAGCCACTGAGCGAGGCCTGACCATTAATAGGCTGCACTTTATATCCATACTACAAGATTTAGTTTGGGTGTGACCCAAAGTAAAACATCTTGAAATCCCTTACCCTCACATTAAGGGACTTAGTGACAACACCACAAGAATCTGGAAAGAAAGCACCATGCATTCCATCCATGCCCGCACAGAGCAGAGGATGTGGATGACTAAGACACCTCATGTGCAACCGTGTATGTGGACCCAGCGTCTGCTTGTCAAACTATAGTAGGAGGAAGTATTACTACACTCTGAAAAATGCAACACACAGTTTGAGAAGAACAATCAAAGAGGAAACACCCACAGGTGCCCCGCAAAAAAACAAAAAGGATTTATTGCATACCAGTACAACAGAAGGAAAAATTACGTCAACTCAGGAAAACACTGGATGCGTTGACATATTTGCTACCACAGTTCCCAAAGAAAAGGATTGGGATGCATGCCAAAAATCAGTCAGTACCAACAGGTTAAAAGATTAAATCTTAAAGATTAAAGGCTATTTGAACATGAGGTCTACAAATGTGTTGGTGTGGGCCTTTAGCTACTACTCTACAGTTTCATAGAAATAAGAAAAGGAAAGCAATGCTAAAACAACAGATTAAAAAAAGGATAAAAGCATGGTCAGGGTCACAAATAAAATGTAGGGCTTTGAGCAAAAATGCCACTTAAGAGTGGCTAAAAGATTATTAACATTAAATGCGTGCGTAAAATTACCTCATAAATAATGAAGTCCTGTTTTTTTATCCATTTAAGCTAATATTATAATGTTTATTGCATTTGCTGTCTCAGTAGTGAGTGTTGTTGAATGTGTATCTACTAGCTAATGTATAACAAACTGGGGGGAAAACACATGAATTATTAAACTAATAGCTGCAGTCTCCTGATTGGTAAATACTGTAGCATTCCATTAAAGCTAAAATCAAGACTTAAAATCAACAGTTAGGCTATATGATACAAAACACCTGTTCACCACCAACACACCCATAGAAGATTATGTTTTGCTCACAGCAATCTACTAGGCTATACGTCAAGAACTAAACTCAGCATCAGCAACAAAAAAAAAAGAAACATCCTCTCACTATCAACTGCTTTTTCCCCCCCACCAATTTCTTAACATGTGTAAATATGTGTATGAACATAAAGAGATTCAACAACTGAGACACAAACTAAACATATTTCACAGACATGTAACAAACAGAAATGGAATGAGTCCCTGAACAAAGAGGGAGCCAATATCAAAAGCAATCAGCATTTGGTGTGGCACCAGCTGCTTTAAAGGGTTAGTTCTAGGGCTGGGTTTCGTTTCAAATTACAAGAATCGATTCGATTCCGATTCTCAAGCTCTTGAATCGATTATCATTATTCGATTCGATTCGATTCGATCCGATTCGATCTTCGAGATTTAGATCAGTGTTTTTGAAAAAAGCATTTTTTTCCAGCTGTTACCTGAATTACAGGACTGTAGTTATGCAACATATTGATACTATTATTATAGATATTCAACTGAGTATGGATGGTTGTAAAGAACAATCCCCCTTCCAGAGTGTTGATACAACTGCTTTCACAAACTTGCACTGGTGTAGACGACAGAGGACGCAGAGGTATACAGCAGCAGTAGTAGGGCTGACGCGATATCCGCAATCTTGTAGTAGCCTACCACACTGACCAGTCAACCGCAGAGGATTGCAAGTAACCGCAGCAATATTCAAGTTTTTTTATGAGGCTATACCCTTCATGTTTTGAACTTCATGCATGTGTATTGAATGTTAAACAAGTTCATAATGATAATAAGACTGTTTATCATGGTGATTTGTAGCCTACAGAGGCTTCCCACAGACAGTGAATGAGAGAGATCGGCAGAGCGCGTGCGATTACCTGCGTCTGTCTTTGAAGTCATATTCGTGGAAAGGTTGCCGTGTCAAAGGAAAGCGAAATATTTGTCGTATCATCCTTTTAACGTTCACGTCACGGAAATGCGCGTCAGCAGCAGCGCTGGTCAGCTTCCCACAGCGCGAGGAAGCCGCGGGGAAATAAACTCAGCGAGTCACGCATTGAATCAATGCCATATTGGTCTTTAATAAATGAAGCATCAGCTTCAGCGTTACCCATGCGACGCATTGCTGCTTAGCTGAGCCTTGAAAAGTGGAACTCAAAGTTAAAAATAATTAACACCCTTGTTTCATTATCTATTTAATGAATCAGCTTTTCTGAACGTGTTCGTTGAATGAACGGTTTAATGACTCACTCAAAGTCCGTTGTCGTAAAGCCTTTCAATGCGCATATAGGGATCTCCCAGTCGCGGCAAGTTAAAATTCACAGGGAAAATGTAAGCCTATTATTAAATCGATCCTCTGAGTTACGGATCGAGCTTTAGAAATTAATATGAAAATCGATTTAGAATTGGTGAATCGATTTTTTCAACACAGCCCTAGTTAGTTCACCCAAAAATGAAAATTATGTCATTAATGACTCACCCTCATGTCGTTCCAAGCTCGTAAGACCTCAGTTCATCTTAAGAACATAGTTAAAGATATTTTAGATTTAGTCCGAGAGCTTTCTGTCCCTCCATTGAAAATGTGTGTACGATATACTGTCCTTGTCCAGAAAGGAAATAAAGACATCATCAAAAGTAGTTCATGTGACATTAGTGGGTTAGTTAGAATGTTTTGAAGCATCAAAAATACATTTTGGTCCAAAAATAACAAAAAACACGACTTTATTCGGCATTGTATCGTCTTCCGATTCTGTTGTCAATCCGCTTCAGTGACGCTGCTGATGTGTATCTGGTGGGTCCGTGTATTCGGGTTCAAATAAATATGGCTGGGCAAAAAAATGCAAGTCTTCCTCTGTGTCGAAATCAGACTGTAAACGAAGCTCGGGCGCACTGATAACTAGGGGTGTAAATCGGAGCCTTAATGACGATTCGATACGATACCGATTTCTTAAGCCAACGATTCGATTATTTTCGATACTTCTGAATTTCCCGCGATACGATTCGATTCGATTCATTCAATACTAGATATTTTTACATGATATCTATTAAGTCTCAAATAAATCAATAAAAAAAAAAAGGCCTTTTATTGAGAATACAGAAACAACATTTGTGGCGAGCAGGACGCCCCCGACGTGAGAGAATGGCGCGAGGCCGGTGGCGTGAGTGTTAATGAACGTCACCTGTAAGATGCACCGGTCTCTTGATCTTCAGCGTCGTCGCTCCTCTTTTTATGCTTCTGCTCCTCCGTGAGAGATGCTAGACCGGTGCGTTCATTAACACTCTCACGTCGGCCGTGTCCTGCTCGCCACAGCATTCTATTCACATAATGTGTATGTTACACTATAGCAGTCTTCTTTGCAAACGGCAACATCTCTTACCACTGCTCCATCTGTTTCGACTGGAGTGTGTAACATTTCACTTTCATTGCCAGCTCGCTCTGACGGTTCCATCGCTCTTGAAAGCCAGACTCAACAATGTGTGTGAACATAGATAGACTGTGAAACGTACGCACGCGTGTGAAGTGGTGAGAAGTAGAAGACAATAATGAGGTTAGCGCCACCCGCAGCTTAGGAATAGGTTGTACGCATATGTCGGAGCTCATGCTGAAAATAGACAGGCGAACAGACAGGCGGCAACATAAACACATTAATCGATACTCTTGCGGACGCATCGATGCATCGAATCGTCGGCTGTATAATCGATGGATCGATACGAATCGATTAATATTTACATTCCTACTGATAACACGTCAGCAGCGTCTTACGTCATCAGCGTCACTTGAACGCGGCTTGACAACAGAATCGGAAGACGATACAATGCCGAATAAAGTCGTAGTTTTTGTTATTTTTGGACCAAAATGTATTTTCGATGCTTCAAAACATTATAACTAACCCACTGATGTCACATGGACTACTTTTGATGATGTCTTTATTTCCTTTCTGGACAAGGACAGTATACATACATTTTCAAAGGAGGGACAGAAAGCTCTCTGACTAAATCTAAAATATCTTAAACTGTGTTCCGAAGATGAACGGAGGTCTTACGGGTTTGGAACAACATGAGGGTGAGTCATTAATATTAAACATTTAAAGGCGAGTGAGTCGTGCGACCCGTCCCGGACACATAAGTGAATGGTGAGATATTTTGCTAAATAAAATAATCCTGCCTGAAAAATAGCATGAGAACTTGATTATGTCTGTTCCATCAGTATCATCTAATTGAGCTTTTTTGAGGGTTTTTACACATGCACAGTAAGGTGAATTTATCGTTTTGCGGACGTTTCATTGAGGATGAGAAACCTTTGGAAAATGCTTGAAAACACTAGTGTGGAAGGAGAGCGTTTTGAAACTAAAACGCAGTTTTCAAATATCCGGGTTAATGTAGATTTAGTCTTAGTGTTTTAAGGACTGTTCCACAGGTGCACATGCAATAATTGTTAATTATTTCTGGTTAAGCATGAAAAACATTATTTAAACCCATTCCAAAAAAAAAAAATCTGTAAAGCTTATTTGGATTTTACAAAATTATCTTAAAAATACAGTATGCTGAAAAAGGGATGTTTCTTTTTTGCTGAGTTTATTTATCTTTTAATGAGTCAGATGTCACATAATTAATTTGCTTAAAAAATGTTTTAATAACTCCAAGTCCTTATAATATTTATAAAATCAAGAAGGCCTCCACTGAGGGTTGTCCTAACAATAGCCTTTACCCTGACTATATTCAAAACACATTATTATTGTTTATATATTTTTACAATAATGTTAAAAAAGTACACACACACACACACACACACATATATATATATATATATATATATATATATATATATAGGCCTTTACACACAAACATGTAAATCAAATATGTGTTTAACAATGTAAAACATATATATATATATATATATATATATATATATATATGAACCAAAATTGGTTATGACAGAGAGATAGATAACCGTATGGATAACAATAATGATAATATAGCTTGTGTTCTAGCATGTTTCCATCATGTTCAGTCTAGGATCTCGTTTTATTCCTCAGTACCAACTGTAGGGTACAATATTATGTGCATCAGGCTTTTAATAAAGCGTAAGGCAGCTGTGCTGCTTGTAATGTAAAAGCATGTGCTCGAGGGAAAGTGGATGCTTTCCTGTCTATAGCTTAATAGCGTCTTGCTAGTTAGCCTAAGATCACAATACACGATATCAGCAACATTTTAAATACGTCGTTTGTCATTCTGAATGCCGTATGTAATGCTGATTGAGAAATATTAGACGCATTGTTGGTCGATAAAAGCAATGACAGAATGAATGGGGGTTGGGCTGCTGACAGCAAAATGATGAGGTGTGACCGCATCACTGACAGATGATAACGTGCGATTAAACTATAGCAACTCACCTGGTTGTAATGCACCCTAAACGGTCTCAGATAGTCAGAGCTGGTGCACGGAACCACCTGAATATTATTGATCTGCTCCATGGCTTTGATATAGCTGCCCACGGGTACTTCTCACCACAGATGGCAGAGCCGCAGACTACGGGAGAATGAGGGGAAATGTCTACGGAAGCCTGTGAAGGGCAGAATAAGAACGCTGTTTAGTCTTTGCGTTGTTGTAGTAATGTTCTGTTGAGAGGATGACTATGCGGTGCAGAAAACTGCCAGTCAGCTATAGTTTTAAGGATAAGGTCATTCGTTTATTTAATTTTAATTTAAGGTTAAACAACGGACTCTGTCGCCTCAGCACGCCCCCTTTTCGACCTTTACCGGGCGCGCGCTTGACACGCTCATTCAGGTGTCTGCTTGTCTGCCTGGCTCGTGCAGGCATTACCTCACATAGCGCCAACTCCAGGGAGCGCGTGATTCGCTAAATAAACCGCCAAAAGTCTTTAAAGAACTTAAACCGCCAAAAGTATTGATCCATTTTCTGTAAATCTGTTCAGAAACGTGCACTGTCCAAATTCCTGAATGATTAATTTGACCCCCCACCTTCCTCGACAGGACAACTAAGGTATTTGTTGTGGAAATATAATTATTATAAGGTAGTAGTAGGCCTAGTAGGCTATTTGTAGAAAAACGAATTTAACAAGAAAGATTTTGTATTGGCTAATAGCCTAACTTATATTGTGAGTAACAACCAACTGTTTATAGCCTATTAGTTTTATTTCTTTTAAAATATTTATATTTTATTATGCATGTGTATATAGATTTCATTTAGTTTTATTTTTCTTGATTAATTTATTTAATTTATCTGCCAAATGAAAGGATCTTTTTTTTTAACACAAAAATGGATTAAAAATGTGAAATAATTTTATTTCCGAGATGATAACTGTTCATCATCACACTCTCTTAATTAATCATGCAATGTAGTGAGGTCATGTGAATAATGTAGCATCCTGTCTGAAACATTATTTTATAGCCTATTTTTATACAGGCAGCAGTAGGCCAATTCCCTTCCAAGCATCCCTTTTCTTTTCCATCTAATAGCAGATGTATTTAATTTTTTCAGTTCTTTATTTTCTGTCTCTTACCCCCACAAACACTCCACTATTGCAGAGTAAATCTTTCTGCTTATCTGATGGCCTTAAAACATCAGTGATCTACCAGTGAATGTCTAAACATGTGGTTTCAATGTAGTTTAGAGGAAACAGAATGCGGCATTTGACATTGATGTCTTAAGAATCGCAGAGGTAAACTGTGTGTTTCATGATTGGTGCAGGTTTTTTTTTATCTGACTGTATGCCTCTGCTTACATCTCATCAAAACCAGCTGACAAAGCTTATCCTCTCTTGAAACATCTTATAATTCCTTTTCTTCAATGGTTGAGTCATAGTAAAGGGTAGTGTGTTTGTGGTCCCTGTGCTGAAGTATCAAAACTGTTTTGTGACTCTTGGAAGGACAGCTGAAAGTAGGCTCACTATAGCCCAGTTTTTGCCCTGCACAATTTTTTTATTTTTTTAATGAACTTAATTAAGGAGAACTTTTCCATGCAATTCCATGCACAAACGCCAATCTTCTGCACAACGGAACTCAAAAGCATAACATAAACTATTTTAAATCTCTAATATAACAACATTAAGCACTAACAAGTCTTTCTCTTTATTGAAAAACACAAAATAACTGTTAATTTCCAAATGTACTCTCCTAATGCAGTCCCATGCAAAGCATGCTGGGAACTACAGATCCACTGTCCACTTAGTTGTCAACAAAAATGATTCAAGTAGATTGAACCTAATCATATTAATTTGTGAGAACAAATTTAAGAATTAAGTTACTTCAGCACATTTTAACAAAGTAATTTGAACAAGCAACAAAACATATTTTTTGAATGTAAAATTCAAGAGTCAGTACTGATCAGAAGTGTATAAAAAATGTATTTTGAGAGATGATGTTTGTTAGTCACCATCTTTTTCACAACCACAGAAAGTGCCCATATGGTGACAATTTTCTTTGTCTGCTCTAGATGTCTGTGATCACACCTTTCACATATAGAAATGACATCATCTAGTCGGTTCATCATCGACAGGTGAAGAATATGTCTATTGATGGCTTGACATGATTTCAGAGACAGCAGAAGTGGAGCGAATTGCTAATTACACTGAGGAATTCACTAGGGACCTACAGTATATGACTGTCAGGTCAAGGTTACAGACATAAAGAGGTCGAAATTGGCTTGCAGTTCCTGAATCATGTATATTATTTTTATATCCAACATTATTGTCTCATCCAAAGTAACTAGAATGAAATTGACATCAGATTTTTACTATTAGAACAGCTCTAGTTCGGTATCAACTAAAGTTCTGTATCATCAATCAGATGTATTTAAATGCAAATAATTTTATTTGCATTCTTCTTCTACCCATATGTTCTGCAATATCCTTGGGCCTTTCTGCCGTATCCAGTAATAAATCTGAAAACAAAGACCCAAATGTTTTATTTTTCATGTGGTTGGTTTCTCTGTATTACCACAGTGATTAATGTGATGACAATTCAATTCACAATATACTCCACACCCTGTTCTTTCAATCATATTTCTCATACCTCTAATCATAGTTCTCAGAACTCTCCCACACGAACAGATTCCGCCCATTGGTTCCCCTTTTTCCGCCCCTTCCAATCTTCTGAGTTTGACTGGAAAAATACAAGTTCTAATTTGATCTAAATTAGATCTTTTGATGAAGGCGGGGTGGAAGTCAGACGATAAGGCATCATGGAAATTCAGCGTGTTCCTTATAGACCCCGGGGTGTGCACCTTTCCAAACATCTTTAGACGCAATACCGTGCAGTACTGTGATTGTGGTTGCCTACAATTATACAATAATCAGTGCAATCACAAAAGCACCTTACAGGCCCGGGCCAGGAGGTGTTGAGAGGAGCTGAAGACGTGTAACACCCAGGATGCCCCGACTTTAATGATACATTCGGGGAGAAAGGGTGATGTCACCCAAACTGCAATAGGGCACTCGGTTTCTGACATTCCGAGGGTCCCAATCTCTTCAAGCCAGTTTCCTCCTCAAAGGGCCAGAAGTCGCACCCTCCATACACTGGCAGAATGTAACACTTTTGCTGGCTGATTTACATCTAAATAAACATTGCCAGACAAAACAATGTGCAACTGGAATGGAAACGCAACCCTTTTTTCTCCACCCGGCCAATTGATATGAGCCGATTAAACATGGCTGCACTTTTTGATAAGCAGAATAGAGTTTCACAGTCGTAACTTTCAGAGTTGAAAAAGAGGTTCACTAAGAGTTTAAGAGCCTTTTGTGGGGACAGTTGATTCAAATATGTGAATACTGATTTTAATGTCTGTATTACAAAAAAATACATATATGTAAAATATTAAATACTTATTACTTTAGCTATTACAAAAGGCATATATATATATATATATATATATATATATATATATATACATATATATAAATATATAATTTTTTTAATAGAATTTATCATCTCCATGTTTTAAACTAACAAAGGTCAATCAGGAATGTTACTGATATCAAGAAACACAAGCTATGAAATGAATGATAAACAGCGGTTCAGTAAGTGAGTCAGATGTTGATTCACTAACTGCTCGGATGAATCCAGTTCTGTAAAGGACTTGTCATACTGATTCAAACCGGTGACTTTTGCTGTTGAACTATTCATTGAGAGATCCGGCTCATAAGAGTCATTCGTCTGGGAGTCAGACTATAGTGGCATTGTATGTATTATTATGAATGATATTTTTTTTTACCTCTTATTCTACAAGATTTTTTTGTGGTACAAAATAAAAAAAATTGTTGTACCAAAAGAGATTAAACATCCACAGGATTTTGAAACTATTTATATAAGGCACTGTAAATATAGCCCTGTGTTCTGCGGCAGAGCTTTTGTGTGAACTGCCCTTGTTTTGATCTGTGCACAGTATCCAAATAAGTAGCCGAAGAAGTGAAAGTCTGAGAACACAAGATAACTCAAGATGAGACATGGCTCATTACACAGTCTATATCTTAAAGCTGAATGGAAAACGGATATCGGATCCCCCCGGTCCTCCTTTCAGTCTGCATGTGGCCCCCTGCAAGACCCCCTGTATCTTATCAGACCATCTTTTTGGCTCGGGAGCCCCAACAGAGTGCTAATCCTGCACCCCTGTGCGCACCTCAGGGCGTCACTGTGGTTTGGACCGTCCCTTCACTCTGAATTACACTCTTTGGCATTGCAACACAAGCCAGGCCACTGCTGGCTTCAGAGAATACAGAGTCATGGAGCCTCACACACTCCTTTTCATATTTCTAGCTTATTCTCTGTCTCCTCTTGTAGTCTAGGCACAGTAGGTTTATCAGCAAGGGGTCAAGCAGGGATTTGCTGTTGCCGGAGATGACAAAGGTCAGACTTCTGGGAATGCACTTAGCTGAGGTGCCTGCAACCCTTCTGTTAGCGTTCACATGGTGTCGAGCCAGACACGACATCCTGAAGAGATTGTGGCCTTGAAGGGCAGTTGCATATGGGTCAATGACATTTTAGTGAGGACATGAGTGTCCACGATATAAAAAAGGATCTTTTCAAAACACGTGGCAAGTTCTTAGAAATGTACTCTTGTATTCATGTTGGTTTCACATAGTTTTCAAATAACTTTGATACCAGTCTAAACACGACAACAATGTACTAAAAACTGAAAGTTTTTCCTGTGTTTTTCTCGTACAGACAACAACGTTTTCAAAACGATGCCCAAAAACTATTAAAAAAAACACTGTATGGTGCCAGGCCAGTACTTTGTAAAGAAAAACGATGTGCCTTTGGACTGAACATGTAATACGCTTGTACATGACGTCAGTGTTTTCGCAAATTCACGTTTTTGTAGTTTACACAGAGACAATAACGGTATAGTTTTCAAAAACTTGCACTTTGAAACCTGTTTTCACAAGTTTTTATTTGAAAGCGGCCCCTATATACATATATATATATATATATCAGGGGCGTTTCCTCCGAGGAGGCAAGGGAGGCAGTGTCTCTTAAAAAAAAACTGGATGAGAAAATAATCGATATTACAAAAAAATAAAACAATGCAAATATTCCAAAATCTGACATTAAAAAGTGTAAAATTCGCTCGTTTTTCGCTCGTTATACATATACAGTGGTTAAGGTGGGATTTGGCAGGTGGGGGAACCCTCAAATTTTGTGTTGGTGCAACAGGGAAAAATTACTCACCGTGGGACAACATATTGAGTATCGTGGTAGAGCAATATTTTTTGGGACAAGAGTGTCACTGTGGCAAGTATCACAATACTTATTTACTTGATATTTTAATGGTTTTATTTTAGTCCATACACTGATATGATGACGATACTATGTTAAAATTGCTGAACACCACAATATGGAACACAGCCTTGTTTTTCATATTGTAAATTCAAACATAAAAATGTGAAGTCAAGTCAAGTCATCTTCATTTATACAGCGCTTTTAACAATGGATTGTTTCAAAGCAGCTTTACAGAGATAAACATATAATTTAAGGTAACAGAGATTGTTTTGGCTTTATAGCGGTTCTTGAATAATGTTATTTTCAGCTAAAGTTAATTTTGATTGATTCACCTCCGTCGAAATGATCAGACTTTAAACAAGAACCTGTGATTAACGCTGACGGCGTTCACATGCTCATTCAGAATTGATTCTATAGTTATGTGCTTTTGAAAAAATGTGCGCAGGTTTGTAATTCCATAAACCCATGCCTAAACAAACTACTCGTCTTGCCTATAAATTTTGATACAGAATTTTGTTTTATTTTATCACTTCGGGGTACGCGAACCGAAATTCACAACGCTTTATCTGTAGAGTGGGAAAGGGATCCTCCATAGGGAAAGGATAGTTGACACTTCAGCACTGCATTGTCATTGGTCCAGGCGGATCTCCTTCGTCAGATCTGGACACGGCCTAGATCCGGCAGGCTGCGGGAAAACCTCGGGATAAACAAAGACACTAATATTAGCGTAGATGCCATTCTTCTTATGATGTAACGAGTACATCAAGATTTAAGGGAAGTGTTCCCAGTTCCGGCTGACCTAATCTATGCAGCCTAACATTGAATTATAGCTGTAGTTTATTTATTAAGCGTGCAGGGCAACCACCCAGTAGAGCATTACAATAGTCTAGCCTTGAGGTCATGAACGCATGAACTAATTGTTCCGCATTTCCCAATGAGAGCATATGGCGTATTTTAGATATATTTTTAAGATGGAAAAATGCAGTTTTACAGATAATAGACACGTGGCTTTCAAAAGAAAGGTTGGTATCAAAGAGCACACCCAGGTTCCTAACCGACGACGAAGACTTAAAAGAGCAGCCATCAAGTGTTAGACAGTATTCTAGGTTATTACGTGTGGAAGTTTTTTGTCCAATAATTAGAATCTCTTTCTTTTCAGAATTTAGTAGTAGGAAATTACTAGTCATCCAATTTTTTATATCAGCCATGCATTCCGTTAATTTTGTGAATTGGTAAGTTTCGTTGGGTTTTGAAGAAATATACAGCTGAGTATCATCGGCATAACAGTGAAAGCTAACTCCATGTTTCCTAATGATATCTCCTAATGGTAGCATGTACAGAGTGAACAGCAACAGTCCTAGTACTGAGCCTTGTGGTACGCCATACTGAACTTGTAATCGATAAGACATCTCTTCATTTACTGCTACAAACTGATAACGTTCAGTTAAGTATGATTTAAACCATGCTAGTGCAATTCCACTCATGCCAACATAGTTTTTTAGTCTATTTAAAAGAATGTTGTGGTCAATTGTGTCAAATGCAGCACTAAGATCGAGTAACACTAATAGAGAGATACAACCACGATCGGATGATAAGAGCAAATAATTTGTGACTCTAATGAGAGCAGTCTCAGTACTATGGTACGGTCTAAATCCGGACTGAAAACCCTTGCAGATATCATTTTTTTCTCGAAAGGAACACAGTTGTGAAGATACTGCTTTTTCTAATATCTTTGACAGAAAAGGCAGATTCGAGATCAGCCTGTAATTGACTAATTCTGTAGGATCAAGTTGTGGTTTTTTAACAAGCGGTTTTATCATAGCCAGTTTAAAGCTTTTTGGTACGTATCCTAGAGACAAAGATGAATTAATGATATTAAGAAGAGGATATATGACCTCTGGAAACATCTCTTTCAGTAGCTTAGTCGGTATAGGATCTAACATACAAGTTGTCGATTTAGATGAATTAACGAGTTTGCAGAATTCTTCCTCTCCTATAGCAACAAATGAATAAATTTTTTCCTCAGGGAGACTACAATGCACTCCCTGATGCGATACTGTGGTAGACGGTTGCATAGTTATAATTTTGTCCCTGATATTATCAATCTTATAAGTGAAGAAGTTCATAAAGTCATCACTGCTGTGTTGCTTGGACACTTCTGAGCTTGAAGCTTTCTTTTTCGTTACTTTAGCCACTGTTTCAAATAAATACCTTGGATTATGTTTATTTTCTTCTAATAGGGTTAATAGGGTATTTTCTTTAATCTTCTTCAAGCGCAACGGAGCAACTGCGTCTAAAGTGCTGGAAAAGAGAGAGTTAAACGTTTCTGTTGCAATATCAAGTTATTCTAAGCTATCCGGGATGCTGAGATGATGAAACTGATTAGGAAGATTATTGATAAAGAAATCTTTAGTGGCAGAAGTTATAGGTCTAACGTATTTATAACACGGAGTCGGCTTTGCAGCCTTGGCTAAATGTAATTTGCATGAGACTAGATAATGATCTGAGATGTCATCGCTCTGCTGCAGAATTTCAACGGCATCAACATCTATTCCATGTGATAATATTAGATCTAGAGTATGATTACGACAATGAGTAGGTCCTGACACATGTTGTCTAACTCCAATTGAGTTTACAATGTCTTTAAATGCCAATCCCAATGCATCTTTTTCATTATCTACATGTATATTAAAATCACCAACAATTAGTACTTTATCTGCAGCCAATACTAATTCTGATAGAAAGTCCGCAAATTCTTTGATAAAATCTTTATGGTGCCCTGGTGGCCTGTATACAGTAGCAAGCATAATTCTCAAATGTGATTTATCGTTTACACTATATATTTTTACATTAAGCACCAATACTTCAAAAGAAGTATATTTAAAACTAGATTTCTTAGTGGTTTTGAAAATATTACTATAAATTACAGCAACACCTCCCCCTTTGCCTTTCAGACAAGGTTCATATTTATAACTGTAATCTTGTGGGGTTGACTCATTTAAAATAATGTAATCGTTTGGTTTTAGCCAGGTTTCTGTCAAACACATCATATCAAGATTATAATCTGAAATCATATCATTAACTATGAGAGATTTTGAAGTAAGGGATCGAATATTCAGCAACTCAAGCTTTATCATTTGCTCATCTGTATTATATCTGTTTTTTATTTGTTGAACATCAATTACATTTTTAACCTGACGTTTTTTGGATTTCCAAATTCGGGGAACAGACACAGTCTCTATATGATGATATCTAGGTGAAAGAGGCTCTATGTGATGGGATTTATCTGACCTTGGTGACGTGAGGCCGCTAGCAGACGGTCGGTTTAGCCAGTCTGTCTGCTTCCTGACCTGAGCCCCAGATTGTCATGTTTTATCTCTAAGACTATGAGCCAAATTACTAGAGAGAAGAGCAGCACCAGCCCAGGAGGGATGGATCTTTTTTCTCTTTTCAACAGATCAGGCTTGCCCCAAAAACTTTTCCAATTGTCTATTAATTCTATATTATTCTGCGGACACCACTTCGACAGCCAACCATTCAGTGAGGCCAATCTGCTAACTATCTCATCACTCCTGCGTACAGGAAGGGGGCCAGAGCAAATTACAGTGCCTGACATCGTACTTGCGAGTTCACCCACCTCTTTAATATTAATTTGGGTGATCTCCGACTGGCGGAGTTGAACATCATTAGTGCCGACATGAATAATGATCTTAGAGAATTTACGATTAGCATTAGCCAGCACTTTTAAATTTGCTTTGATGTCAGGCGCTCTGACTCCCGGCAAACATGTGACTATGGTGGCTGGTGTCTCTATTTTTTACGTTCCGTGTGATCGAATCACCAATTACCAGGGCACAATCAACAGAATTCTCAGTGGGTGTTTCACTGAGTGGGGCAAATCGGTTTGTTATGGGAATCGGAACGGAAGAGTGGTTCTTTGATCCGCGACTAGAACGATCTCTCACGGTCACCCATCTGCCCTGCTGTTAGCGAGTTACTAACGTTAGCGAGTTACTAACGTGCTGTGTTAACAATAATGGAAGCTAGAGATGTAAGGTTAATCTGAGATGTTGGGTAAGCTGTATTTAGTAGTATAAACAACTAGATAGTAAATGATGGCTCAAAACATAAAGAAATACGAGGCTCAGGCGGAGCTTACAGCCTCGAAGCAAAAGACCAAAACTACAAATTTAACACACCAAAATGGCTGAAGACAACTATACAGAAATACATCACAACCACAATTATGGAAATTTGACATTAGCCTACTTCACCTTCGACTTTAAACTCCACTGCAACATCCACTTGTTGCAACTATTAACTGTCAGGTGCGGACTGGGACAAAAAATCAGCCCTGGCACTGTAGCCACGCCAGCCCACATTACCACACCCCCACAGCACAACCCACAGACACGTGCATTCAAATGTGAGGTAGTTTGGGGGGTTTGGGGGGCATGCTACCTCGAGAAAATTTGGATTTCTCTGACCTACATATGTGCAATTTAAGACTTTTGAAGGCCAAAAAAAATGATAATAAATAGCTTTAAAACCATGTCAGTGGGCATTAGATTATTTGTCAATACCTACTCTCTCCTCATCTCCATCTTTCTTTTTCTCACAGTCTCCTTATTCTGCCCTATTTCTTCCCCTCCTAAAGCTGAACTTTGACTGATAGTCTTTTCATTTTCGTCTGTGTCAGTGAAGAAAGTAAACATAGGCTCAACTGATATTTATATGTTTTATGAATCATTTTCTTAGATAAGTTATTTTACTCAAGGAGGTCAGTATTGCCAATAGGAACCTTCTACAAGCTTTGGAATTTGGAAACGTTCGTTTTTAAATGTTAAAAGTAATTTTAAATAGTACAAATTATGGGCTACGTTTAACGCAGTTGGTGGAATTGGCAGACGTTCCCTTAGGCATCATGCGCTGTGGAAACGCATCAAAGCATTCAGGTATAAATATGCAGCATAAACGCAAGTAGGTGATTTTGAACGAATATTTCATGTCGATATGGTTACATAATGTTAAAACTAATCCTGCTATGATATCTTTGTAAGACTGCAGACCCTATAGAACAGTGGCAAGGGAAAACAAATGTCCGGTGAATATCGAACCTAAAACTAACTTTACCGCGCCCATCGTGAGTGCATTTCACACATTTTTTAATCGCTCGCATTCAACGTGGAGGTGAGGAAGGGAGATTGGTCGGTCAATCAGCCTATCTCGGGACCAGCGAGATTCATTGAGATTAATTAATCTATTTATTTATTTATCTGAGGTGCCGGAATGCAGTTCCGGACCGTTCCGGCCCACTTTAACCCCTGCTGTAGATATATATATATATATATTATTGACACACACACATATGCAGGTGTGATGTGTGCGGCTTTGGGCGTGACAAGAATGGCCATTGCCTGTCACATCAAACGACACTTCGACCCTCCTCCCATTCCAGGTAGGGCCTAAATTAAGGCAACCTGATCTGTGTGGAACTTGCCTCTCCTGAATAGTCCTTCAAAGCAGCAGGCCTCTCTTCCATCCAAGGCCTTTGTAATGGAAACCACCTCTGTTATTTTGCCTCTTGTATTTTTAGGCAGGGCTATTATTGTTCTTGTGGCCCCGGATGTGTTACCCAGACAGAATTCCCGCGTCCTGCTCCTCATTTTGCGCAAGAATTATGACCGGCGTACTCAGACCAACAGTACCATTCATTCATATTACAGAGTCGCAAACAGAAAAGAGATGGTGAAACAGGCAGTTTGTGAGTTTGATGAGTTGGGAAAGGTGAAACATAAGTGATAAAGAGGCGCCTGAGGAGGTATTTTTAGAAGTGGTCAAAAGTGGCAGTCATCTTTTGGGATTACAGGGCCACAGGCCTGACAGGCCGACAGAACCTTGATCTCTCTCAATTTACTAAGGAACAGCTGACTACCCCCTCTCCTGCAGTGGGGACTATTTTAAATGCCTCGAAACTAAAATCCTATTGTTTTGATATGATTCTTTAATCGCACTCGAGCTCAGCCGCAGATGCAAGGCTCTGGGCCGAGTGTGTTTGCGAGATGGCTTGTGCCTCTCATCACCATGGGTATGCACGTTCCCTTGCTAATTACTTGCTTGAATTGGCCCACAGAGACACTGTTAAAGACACAAGCTGATCTCAAAAACCTGAGACGCTCCACAGAAGGTGCCGCCTGTATACGGAGTGAGAGGTTACAGAGGGCGTCTGCTGCAGTGGCAGGGGACTGTAGTGGAAGATGTGACGAGAGAGAAACAGTGTGACACACTAAACCAACTGTGCAAACGCAGTTCTGTCTCCAATTCCATAGACCATTATATGCCCTGTGACCATGGGGGAAGATTGTTGCTGGTCAAAGCTGTAGTGGATGAGGTTATGTGGTGGTGGTGATGGAAGGGTTAGGCGTTATTGAGGCGCATACTCTCTTAAGTAGGTACTTATTTTGATTAAGTAATTCACAACCACTAAAAAAGTACATTCTACAGTAGTATGAATGTGTGTATGTAATCCGGACGTTCTACATTCGCCATGTTGTCATGATCATGTGACCTACCAGTGTCAGTTGTGTCACTTCACACGTCATTCACAAATCCTCTCCCGTGGCCTCATGGGATAGTAAAGTGTCCATCAGATGCACACTTTAGAATCTCGCCAGAAGTAGGTCATCCGGGTACTTTTTGCCTTCTCTTTTATGAGTACTGTGAATTAAGACATACTTCTTTTGTCACATACTGTTTTTCACCTACTATATAGGAAGCATGTAATTTCGGATGCAGCCGTTGTAGAGTCCGACTCGATTCACAGTGCATGGGAGAGGGTGTTGCCTGCAAAGCTCTTTTGGTGTGATTTGCTGACTGCGATTCTCTGATTGGTGTAATTTTCTGTACAGCATGATGGGTAACAGTTTTTCTCCAGAAATTCTGCTGTTAAACAATTATTTTTAAAAATACACTGAAAAAATCTTAAACAAAAGTATATACCATGAATTGTCCTCAGAGATCACAACAGGTCTGTCTTTAGAAGTTTATAGGTTATGGTTTAAGGTTTTTGTTTTACTTCCGGAACCCGTCTGTTGAAGTATGGCAGTGGACCCTCAGTTGCAGCTGGGTTCATTAACCACAGTCTAAGAATAATAATTAGTGCTTTTGTCACAGCAGTGGTGTGTTAATGACATGCTGGGCCATAGTCACTGCAGAACTGTATGCATGGAGCGGCACTGCTGCCCTAAATATCAACCGCACGTGATGTTGCATCAAGCTTGGCTAAATAAATAAATAAATAAATAAAACATACAAGAGGTGATTAACAGCCCCTAGAGTCTGGTTACTTTCAGGAATAGTCAGGCTTTTCCACAGATTACTTAATTTACATGCTTTATTGCTAGATCTGCTTTGGTCTAGCCTTATACCAATATTGTTTATCAATGGACAATCATTGTCAAGGTTGGTAAAAGTTGTTGTATCCATTAACAGTATTATTGGTTAATGTTAATTTCTATACATTATAAAGAAGTGTGAAGTCCGCACACTGAAAAGTACTGCTCCAAAATAATTTATTAAAAGCAACGTTTCAACCCTCAGGTCTTCATTAGGCACAAAGGTGTGCCTGATGAAGACCTGAGGGTCGAAACGTTGATTTTAATAAATTCTTTTGGAGCAGTACTTTTCAGTGTGCGGACTTCACACTTCTTTATTTTGTTTATTTCACTTAGTTGTCCTGCACCTGAGCCCAATTTGGGTGTTTGGGATGTGCACACCAGCTTTGTAATTTCTATACATTAACATATCAAGTTGTATAAATGTACATTATAATATGAAAAAAACAATAAGTACCTTAAATAACAATAAACTATTTGTAAATTTTTTTATAAATAACAATAATAATACAATTAAATGTAATTTATAATTGAATATGCTGATTATTATTATTATATGTTAATGGTAATTTCTTAATATAATATTCAAGTTGTCTAAATGAATATTATCTATCTTTCTAATGTATTATTTAAAAACATGAATTAAACGTAATTATTTTTATAAATGAAATTCAACTGTTTTATAATTATAATAAGTATTAATGTTATTTTTGTACATATGCATTTTTTATCATTTAAAGGCCTACAACTTAACAAAATACCTAATGTATTGTGAATACACATGTACCCTTAATTATTTTTTATACACAACATGAACCTATTTAATAAATGCTGCTGATGGTCCTTGTTAGGTCATGATACCTAATGCATTTACAAATGTTATTTATTTGAAAGTGTTGCCTCAAGATTTAATATAGTCCGAAACAGCCCAGAATCATGGAAAGTACAGCAGTGCTCAGATATTATAAATCCTGTTCTGGAGTAAAAGAAGCTTTAGGACGGTGGCAACCTTAGATCATCACATTCATTATCAAACCTGAGTGTAAAACACATGCAGTGATCATCAGGGTATTCAGAAACCGCTTTTAATCACTATGGGGCAGAATTCATTATCAGTGTGAAGAAATAATTTCACACCTCCACTGAACTACCAGTATTCATTTTCACCTCTGGCTCAGAGAGAGCAAGACACCTGCGGTGGCATAAATAAATACAAATCTAAAAAAAAAAAAAAAATTGGAGAGACTGATAAATATAGAAGGAGATTGAGATTTGTCTTTTTCACGCCATGAAGTGTGGTCATGATATGGTAAAATTATTGCCAAATACAGTCCAGATTGTTGTGTGATTTTGTCACAATGGTAATCATTTACATAGAAAGGTTTTTTTATGTGTTCCCTATCTCTTTCTGTATGGTTGCGCATCAACATTTAGTGTAAATTGATTAGTCACAGATGGTCTTACAGTCAATTGTTAATCACGTAGGGCACACTCATACACACTAATATGTGTGATGTCTACGCCCTCAAACTGATTCTGACCTGAGAAAAAAAAAAAATCCACACAGCTATTTACTTTTCAGCTACAGTCTTTATAGAAGTAATGTGATAAGTATGCAACTTTATGAGGGATAAGCGCCATCCATTGGTCACAGTCACGTACTGCCATTTTCACCCCTGAAAACCAGAAGATTTATTGTGTTCAAATCAATTCAGAAGCACTATGCGTACAAACACAAACCTACAAGGACATCTTCAGTTAGCCAATGCACATCTGTACTCCTCAATAAAACTCTAAATCAATCTTTAAGCAAACAAACGTCACATAGCTGTAAATCCATTAACAGATCCTGTTGCAGCACAACAATTCCTTGGTTGAGGTGGTCACACTTGCGAGGCCTTGAGAAAAGAGTTCCTGAGTCAAGGCCCATTATCCGAAGCCAGGGGTGTTTTGTCATGCAGCGCTTTTGATTCTGCAGCCCTCCCATGGGTGCCAGCGGTACACCAGTGACCGGACGGCTGTAAATAAAGCCAGAGAGTTTTGGGTAACTCCCTCGAGGCTCCCTCTTTTCCTGTGCCACCCGCTTCAGAAGGGCAATATTATTCTGTCCCCAGGTCTGAAGAATGATTCCATTGTACTGGAAGCAGAATGCGGCCTTCCTCTGAGCCCACTTTACTGCCGCCGTTCTTTATTTAAACAGCACTGCCTTTATCTGCCCTCCACTGTACATGCTCCTGCTGTCACTCGCCGGGCTCGGCCGGGTTTGGTAGATAGGCCTTGATAAGGGTGGCGCTCTATGCAAACATGTCCCAGCATGGGGACTGGGTGACCAGCAGGAAGCATCAACAAAGAACGGGGTATTAAAAGCTCTCGACAAGTTTGATTGTTTCCCATTGTGATAATCGTAATTGTACGGTGCTATAAAACGGCTGCCATCCTGTACGTGCCTTTCATTGTTGCATTGTTCGGCTTTAAAGACCACCAGGGAATATTAATGAAGAACTTGTTAATAGTAATTAAGCATTATGCATCCATTTTGTTGAAGTGGGTAAACAGTGCAATGCTTAAGTATTTGAAAGCTATACGGCACGTTTGTCAGCCATGGATGGTGCACGCCAATAATGTGTTCCTAAATGCCGATGCATTTGTGCCTTGGGGTTGCATTTGGATCTTTTGTTCACTGTTAGATAGTTTCCTGTATATCACCACACCTGTGTGTGCCCAGAAATCAGTGGAGGGTCAGACCGCCTGCCCATACATGTTAGCATTTTTCTCTCAATCAGGCAATGGCTTTGGTAATCCGGAAAAAAAAGACTTTGAAAAAGAAGGGATCGGCCCAAATCAAAATACACTCCTGTTTTTGGTTTCTATGGAGCATGTGTGCTTGTTTCACTTGTGTGCCTATTTAAAATCTCAGATCCTGATCATTTGATTGAAATAAAACATAAGAACATAGTGTTGCACATCAACGAGGACATTTGGCCACTGTCTTGCTGTGGCCTATTGACACAAATCTGTCAGCATTTCTAGGTTCTCACAGGTCTAATGTGGCCTAGTTTAATCCCCCTCACATTGTTTTAAACCTGAATGACTTTCTTTCTTCTAGAACATTGAAGATATTTTGAAGAATGTTTCAGCTGTTATTGTCCATACAATGAAAGTCAATGGGGTCCAAAACGTTTAAGCTCCAAAAGGACAAAGTTAGAGTGAAATTAATCTATATAGAACTCTATTGTAATTTTCCAAAGTGGCACAATCACCTAGTATGAATGATAAATAAAATAAAAATAATGAAAAATATGAAAAATATGAAAAATAAAATTTAAGCCTTAATTAAGATTAACATTTATTTCATGCTACATTTATACTACCGTTCAAAAGTTTGGGGTCAGTGAGTTTTTTTTAAAGATATTAATAGTTTTATTCACCAAGGCCCCATTAATTTGATCAAAAGTGACAGTAAAGACATTTAAACTGTTGCAAAGATTTTTATTTCAGAAAAAAATGATGTTCTATTGAACTTTCTATTTATCAACACAACTGTTTTCCACATTGATAATAATAAGAAATAATTATTGAGCTGCAAACCAGCATATTATATTCTAAAGGATCATGTGACACTAAAGACTGGAGTAATGCTGCTAATAATTCAGCTTTGCCATTATAGCTTTCCTCAGTTATTTTAAAATGTAAGAACATTTCACAATATTTCTCTTTTTACTGTATTTTTTGATCAAATAAATGCAGGCTTGGTGAGCATAAGGGACTTAAAAATGCCCTTTTTGACTTTCATCATAACAAACGAAACATTTTTTGTTTTGCACAATAAATAAAGTAACACAGGTTTGTAAAATGTACATTTTGGAGTGAACTATTCCTTTAAGAGGAAACTAATGCCAGTCCCATATACCAGTCGAAACCAGCATTTGAAGTAGAGTCGGTTTCCTCCCAGGGGAGCTTTGATTCCACCGATTCTGCCGACTGACATTGAAGTGGTATAGCCTATATACCGTAGTTCATTTCACCGATTTATTTTCTTCCCTCTTTATGTTTAATTGCTTCCCCCGATGACAACAATCTCTTATATCGCCACATTGTACTTTAGGAAGATAGTGTTACAGCAGATATCATATTTCTGCTCAGCCTTAGCTCAATTATAACATCCTCTCTCCAGGATCTATTGGCTTTACTGGAAATGGTGTTTGGCTTTACTATCAGTCTCACCAACCATGGCAGTCTGAGGGCAAGTGTATGATAAACGAGACTCAAACCACAATATGACAGGACTTGTTTAGGCTTTGCTCGAGCAGTCCAGAGGAAGCCTGGCTATATTGAATAATGGTTATGCAGAGAATGGAGACATGTACAGTCGGCGTTATGAGGCTACAGAACATATGAATAGAGAGGAATGTGCCTTCTGAGTACCATTGTTTGGGGGTGCACTGGAGGTGGTGCGCAGCTGGTTTATCCATGAGGAGAAGAGCAAGCGTAGGCGGCTAATGGGATGTGTTCCCTCATGTCAGTCCCGCTGCTGCAAGAGAAGGAGGGAGGGTGGCAGGCAGTTTGCTGTGGAGCGGAACTCCTTTTCAGGAGAGATTATCTTAAGGGAGCAAACAGGCCTATATGGGCTACTGTGGCACGTTCCGAGAACTATTATTATTAGCTCACCTACGTACAGCACGTGGACACGTGGAATAATCATTAACAAACCCATGTGTCAATCACAACAATGCATAGAAGGCGGGAAAAGGTAGAAGGCTGCTCATGGAGGTTATTTGAGGTGCCTTATAAAAAATCCCACTTATATTCATACTTATATATTTTATATGTATACTTATTCATGCCAAAAAAAGACCCCCACATAGCATAAACAGCTAATATATGTATGTATACTGTGTAAGAAAAACAGCATGTGTGCTAATGTAAAGATTGTTGTCATTGTATTAATCTAAGGCCAAATTATTCAAATAATTTTCTGGAAAATAATTTTAAATAATTACTAATAATTTATATAGTGTTTCCCAATTCCCCAAATATTGGTTCAAAACAACTATTTTTTCTCTGAAATGTTCGCCTGACCGCAGTCTGAAAATCCTGCATATGTTTTGAATAAAATGTTTACTGAACATGTTTTAACTACTAAATTAAATTAATATGTTTTGTGATAAGAATGGTGAGGACGGCAAATATATTACACCAGATTTACATTATGTCTGACAAATAGTCAGTTTAATGAACAAGGATTCAGCTCTCAACTCATAGAGGGGTTTGAACAGGTGAAACTGTCCAAAAAGCGCTTTTTAACACAACAAAACAGGGGTCCAAAAATATATATTAGCATGGAAAAACATGGGAAAAAAATTCTAGACCATCCCTTATTATTTTGTGGTGGGGGATTATATTGACTGATTATATAAGGGAAGATGGGGTGGGATGACCCATATAGATTTACAGATGCATTGTGACAAATATACAGTGGATATGGGTTTAGCCTTAGCATCGACTAATATATTATTTTACATGAATGCATTTAGCTGCTTTGAAACAATTTGTATTGTGAAAAGCACTAAAATTAAATTGACTTGGCTGGCTTTTATTCAAAGTGACTTACATTGCATTGGAGGTATATATTTTATCAGTTCATGCATTGCCAATATAAACAGAAACATACTAATTTTGTTGTTATAGTACAATACTGAAAATTGTGTATATAATTTGACCTTGATGTGAGTTTGGAAAAGGTTGAGGAGATGGTCTCCTATAAATCTCTGCAATGGCATAATGCCATCTTGTCAGTTTTATGGTTCTCGGTAAAAAACACAAATCATATACAGTCTATATGCTGGAACACCTGCAAAGGTGATGGGTTCAGAATTTAGACAAAATAACAGCGAGAGAAGAAAGCAATAAAAGAATATATGTCTAGTTTTAAAAGAATGTAGTGTGTACCTTACTAACTGTCAACACAGGCAACAATTGGAGATCTCGGCTATATATTATCCAGCTCAACCCACAGCTTTGGTGAAGATCGAGGAGTTGGGTCAGTGTTTTAAGAGCACATATAATGTATATTTGAATTTTTACAAAAGGGATAGATCCAAGGTGAATGCTGGTTCTGCTCTACTTCATTTGCTGAAGCTGAAAATAAAAGATGGTTGGAATTTCTTTTGTTTGGCAACAGCACCATCTGGCTGTTCGTGCTTATATTCAAGAATGGCCAGCTTTTACAGTTTTTCACAATTGCTAAAACACTCAAATTCTATACTGATTTGTTGAATAAATAACTTTAAAAATTAAAAATTAAAATTACTTTCTGTAAAACCTTAACCAAAAACCACCATTTGCAAATCTCATGCACTCTTTTTGCAAAACTCTAAACACATTCATTCTCACTAACTAAAACACATTCTGCACTGTGATGAACGTGTGTTGCAAAACGCTAAACATGAGCGGCAAAAGTTAAACACAACTACAACACAGCTGTCAACGTTTACACACAACGGCTCAAAATTGTTGTTTCTAATGATGTGATCAAACCAACTGTACAAAATATGAGCCTGCAGCTCAGAGTGCACAGATGACGCAGGTGCACTGAATGTTGATACCAACAATGGATGGAAACAATCTGAGAGGGAGAGGAGGAAGAAGACGAGGAAGAGCAAGGTGTGACTGGAAGAGATATCATTGCCTGTGATGTGGATGAAGTCCTCAGGCTGGACCCAACGTGAAGACGTGATGATGAGGCAGGGTCTCTCCATGACCTTGATTTTGCAGATGCACAGCTTTTTTGAGCGTACTGTAATGTGCTTTTCATTTAGAGTTTTCTTTGACCTTTTGCAGTTGGACTACTGCATTTTTACAGAATGCAAATGCTGAATATACAGACATTCAATACTATTCAATATTCAATACACTATACTTACAGTACATATGGTATACAATATTTTCACCTTACTAAATTGATTACTATACTTTTCACGTAATTGCGTAAAATTTTTCTGTGACCTCATGCTCTGGATGCTGCTCTCAGTGTCTAATGAATGATCTATAGTGTTTATATATTGGCTGATGTGTGTATGATCTAAAAGCATTGTCTGATTTTGAGAACAGGTGAAATAGTTTTTGAGGCATTTGTTTAATTTTGCCAGAAAGATTCAGGAGTTTTGTGAATGTAGTTTGAAGATTTGGTTTTGTGTTTCCTGTCGTGAGAAAAGTGGTCAAGGTTTCAAGAAATGTGTCTTAGCAATTGTGAAAAACGGTATTGTATAATGTCTGGAATGGAACAGTACATTCACAAATTTTGTTAACATTTTACAATAAGGTCTGTTTAGAATTACGTCACATTAGAACTCGTTCCATGAACGAGGGCAACAAGGGCATTTCTGTAATGCAATGCATGAGACTGAGCTATCAAATTGCTTTAAGTGCACATTTAGACACTCAGTCATGAAAACCCACAAAAACCTGTAAGACATTCTCAGTTACAATTAGACATTTGAAAAATAGTGAGCGCTTGCCTGCAAAAGTCAGTTGCTGCCTGAGTGTGTTTGCGATTTTGGTTCAATTTAGTGTTTTGTTTTTTCATGGTTACTTGGGTTATAGGGCCCACCCCAATAAGGATTCAGTTTCTTAATTATTAAATGAATGAATAAATACTTAACAAAAGTAATGAAGTACAATTGTTCTTCATGATGTTGACATGATAGAGTCAGGTGCTTGTTTGTTGCTGGTCCTCGAGCATATGAGAGCATATCAATGGTATTCCTTGGCTGAACCACTCACTGTTGATTACGGGCAGTATTAAAGAGATATTGATGGACGGCCGATGCTCTCACGCTTCTTTTATGACATCAATAAGAATCAGAGGTTGTCTACTGAGTAGCAACTCATGAATGCAGATACCTGAGGCTCTTCTATATACCAAGTAATAAATGGAATCATGGGAACCCAGTCACACCCATCTCCATTTTTTTTCCCAGCATCCCCTTGAGAGAGGTACAAAGAAGTGTGCAGACAATTCATAAACAAAGACCATTTTGAGACAGTTCATTAAAACGAAGATTGATTAAAATCAAGAAATTTTTTGAAATTGATATCGTCACCCCAGCCCTAGACACATGACATGTTCATACCAAGACCCCCTTGCAACACATTGCATTTAAATAAATTGTATAAAGTAAAATAAAGAGCAAATGCTGAAGGATGATAAATGTGTTTCACTCTCTTCATGCTGCACTTCTGCTTCCCATGATTCCATATTTTTTCACAAGCTGAACTAGGGAATCTGGCTGTACTGTGACAGATTTTTGGAGTTTTGTTTTTGAGGGGAAATCTGCAGAAATTAGTGTGTTTTAATATGTTAAAATATGTTAAACAGTACAACACTGTTACTGGTAATTCAAAGCATTATTAAATAGCCAAAATATTTAATAAACAATTAGACATGGGACTAGGAATTTGTATACATTTTTATGATTAATAGGCATTCCAATTCTGTGGAAATCTGCAGAGCTTTCTGAGCCTCAGCAGGTGCAGATTTCATGTGGGCCTAAACGATATGCCTGACTGGATGGTACCTTGTCACATTTCTGGAATATGTAAGCACCAGATAACAAGGAAAATGGTTTTATTATTTGAATGTTTTGGTTTGATACCATCTTCCAGATCCTGCATCCAGCCTGAGCATGTGTACTTACACCGTGCCATGGCTCTGAACGGCAAGTCTTTCATTGACAATTTTTTTTTTTTAGAAAGACAGAGACTCTCAGGACCAGCAGGCTCATTGTTACACATCCTATCCACAAATCAGTCACAGACCTGAGAAAAAAAGGGACACCCACACTTTGTTGTAATTTTACCCAACCTCCATCTGCATTCATTTGAAGTGCCACGGGTGAAATAATACACCAGCCTCAACTTCTTTGTGATCCACTGATTCTCTTTCTTTCTCTCACACTCTTTTTGTGTAGACACAAAGAACTGAAAGGGGAAAGACTGTCTTTCTTAGTGATGCTACTTTGAGAAGGAGGGTATTGCTGTGATTGCATCGATAACAGAAAGAAGTGTAGCTGGATACTACACTTATGCATTCACTTCTTTAAAAATGAATGAATGCAAACAAGTAATCAAAAAGCAAATAGCACAGCAGGATGATAGTGTTCTCCTGACAAAAATGTTCTCTTGTTCTTGGTCTACCTAACATGCATGAGCCTATGGAAGCCCAGCAGGCACCGGACATCAATATGATGTCATATTGACGTCAACATCCAACATCGAACATTGTTGCCCTTGAGCAAGGAACAAAACCAAATTTCAAGTATGGGACGGACACCATACTCGGCTTCACGTCACGTCATGTCACTTTATATGAACACAGAGTACTGTCAGCTTGTATCCAGATGTCTCATAAGGTAAACACAGTTGTACCAACCAGCTAATATTTTTAATTATTGCAGTGGTTTACACTGTTTTTCTATCAAGTGGGTGAAATGTCTTACAAATGTATATGATGAGATTGTTAAATTACTCAAGATATCATACTCATAGGATTAAAATTCTGTTATCATTTACTCACCCTCATGTCGTTTCATGACACACGGACACCGGCAAAGACACGGACACACCGGCATGGACATGGACACACCAGCACAGACACCGGCACGGGCACACCGACACAAACACTGACACGGACACCGGCACGGACACTGGCACGGACACTGGCACGGACACACCGGCATGGGCACACCGACACGGGCACTGGCATGGACACCAGCATGTTCACTGGCAAGGACACCAACACAGATACACCGACATGGACACTGACTGCGGCACGGACACCGCACGGACATCGGCACGGGCAGACCGGCACGGACACACCGGCACGGACACACGGACATGGACACACCGGAGAATATGACACATAAGACTAGGGAAGCAAAAGACATAATTGCATGATGGCAAGGGAAATAAATGACAAACAGGAAACATGACTATGAGAATAGACATGAAACATGAACATGAAACAAAACCCAAAACTAAATGTGACAATATTATTACAAATTAAAATAACAGTTTTCTATTTTAATATATTTATATAATGTAAAAAAAATGTGTTCCTGTGATGGCAAAGCGGCACGGACACGGACACCGACATGGTCACGGACACACGGATACTGGGTGAGGCGTGGACACGGCACACCAGCATGGACACCGGCACATACACACCGGCACGGACACGACACGTACACCGGCATGAACACACCGGCACGGACACCGGCATGAACACACCGGCACGGACACCGGCATGAACACACCGGCACGGACACCGGCATGAACACACCGGCACGGACACCGGCATGAACACACCGGCACGGACACCGGCATGAACACACCGGCACGGACACCGGCATGAACACACCGGCACGGACACCGGCACGGACACCAGCACAGACACCAGCACAGACACACCGGCACATACACAACGGCATACACACCGGCACATATACACTGGCACGGACACCGGTACGAACTCACCGACACGGATATGAAACAAAACCCTAAACTAAATGTGACAATATTATTACAAATTAAAATAACTGTTTTCTAATATATTTATATTACAAATTAAAATAACAGTTTTCTATTTTAATATATTTATATAATGTAAAAAAAATGTGTTCCTGTGATGGCAAAGCGGCACGGACACGGACACCGACATGGTCACGGACACACGGATACTGGGTGAGGCGTGGACACGGCACACCAGCATGGACACCGGCACATACACACCGGCACGGACACGACACGTACACCGGCATGAACACACCGGCACGGACACCGGCATGAACACACCGGCACGGACACCGGCATGAACACACCGGCACGGACACCGGCATGAACACACCGGCACGGACACCGGCACGGACACCAGCACAGACACCAGCACAGACACACCGGCACATACACAACGGCATACACACCGGCACATATACACTGGCACGGACACCGGTACGAACTCACCGACACGGACATGAAACAAAACCCTAAACTAAATGTGACAATATTATTACAAATTAAAATAACTGTTTTCTAATATATTTATTAGAAAACACGGACACACTGACACGGACACACCGGCACGGACACCAGCATGGACAACGGCACAGACACACCGGCACGGACATTGACACACCGACACGAACACACCGGCACGGACACCAGCATGGACAACGGCACAGACACACTGGCACGGACATTGACACACCGACACGGATACCGACATGGACACAGACACACTGGCACAGACACGGACACACCAGCATGGACAAAGACACGGACACTGGCATGGACACGGACACACCGGCACGGACACACGGACATGGTCACGACACGGACGGACACACGGACACGAACACCGGCACGAGCACAGACACACCGACACGGACACACGGACACCGGCACGAGCACAGACACACCGACACGGACACACCGACACGGAGACCGGCACGTACACCGGCACAGACATGGACACACCGGCACGGGCACCGGTACGAACACACCGGCACAGACACACCGCCACATACACACTTGCACGGACATCGACACGGACACCAGCACCAACACGGACACACCGACAAGGACACCGGCAAAGACACACTGACAAGGATACCGGCACAGACACACCGACAAGGATACCGGCACAGACACACCGACAAGGATACCGGCACAGACACACTGACAAGGATACCGGCACAGACACACCGACAAGGATACCGGCACAGACACACCGACAAGAACACTGGTACGGACTACGGACACACCGGCACAGACAAGACGTGGACACCGGCACGGACACACCGACAAGGACACCGGCACAGACACACCAACAAGGACACCGGCACAGACACACCGACAAGGACACCGGCACAGACACACCGACAAGGACACCGGCACAGACACACCAACAAGGATACCGGCACAGACACACCGACAAGGATACCGGCACAGACACACCGACAAGAACACTGGTACGGACTACGGACACACCGGCACAGACAAGACGTGGACACCGGCACGGACACACCGACAAGGACACCGGCACAGACACACCAACAAGGACACCGGCACAGACACACCGACAAGGACACTGGTACGGACTACGGACACACCGGCACAGACAAGACGTGGACACCGGCACGGACATTGACACACCGACACGAACACACCGGCACGGACACCAGCATGGACAACGGCACAGACACACTGGCACGGACATTGACACACCGACACGGATACCGACATGGACACAGACACACTGGCACAGACACGGACACACCAGCATGGACAAAGACACGGACACTGGCATGGACACGGACACACCGGCACGGACACACGGACATGGTCACGACACGGACGGACACACGGACACGAACACCGGCACGAGCACAGACACACCGACACGGACACACGGACACCGGCACGAGCACAGACACACCGACACGGACACACCGACACGGAGACCGGCACGTACACCGGCACAGACATGGACACACCGGCACGGGCACCGGTACGAACACACCGGCACAGACACACCGCCACATACACACTTGCACGGACATCGACACGGACACCAGCACCAACACGGACACACCGACAAGGACACCGGCAAAGACACACTGACAAGGATACCGGCACAGACACACCGACAAGGATACCGGCACAGACACACCGACAAGGATACCGGCACAGACACACTGACAAGGATACCGGCACAGACACACCGACAAGGATACCGGCACAGACACACCGACAAGAACACTGGTACGGACTACGGACACACCGGCACAGACAAGACGTGGACACCGGCACGGACACACCGACAAGGACACCGGCACAGACACACCAACAAGGACACCGGCACAGACACACCGACAAGGACACCGGCACAGACACACCGACAAGGACACCGGCACAGACACACCAACAAGGATACCGGCACAGACACACCGACAAGGATACCGGCACAGACACACCGACAAGAACACTGGTACGGACTACGGACACACCGGCACAGACAAGACGTGGACACCGGCACGGACACACCGACAAGGACACCGGCACAGACACACCAACAAGGACACCGGCACAGACACACCGACAAGAACACTGGTACGGACTACGGACACACCGGCACAGACAAGACGTGGACACCGGCACAGACACACCAACAAGGACACCGGCACAGACACACCGACAAGGATACCGGCACAGACACACCGACAAGAACACTGGTACGGACACACCGGCACAGACAAGACGTGGACACCGGCACGGACACACCGACACGGACACCGGCACAGACACACCGGCACATACACATCGACACGGACACCAGCACCGACACAGACAGTGACACACCGACAAGGACACCAGCACAGACATGACACCGGCACGGACACAGACACATCGGCATGGCCACCTGTACGAACACACCGACATGGACACACCGGCACGCACACTAGCAACGGCACGTACACGGACGCTGGGTTTTGGTCAACATACCTCACGACTAAATGTCAGTATTATACATCAAAATTACGTTGGCTTGAGAAGTTGGCTCAACGTTGGATTTTGGTTACTTTACAACACAATCTAAAAACAACAAAATATCAACATCTAATGATGTTTCAATTTGACATTGTATTGACGTTAACATTATGTCGTTTAGGAGATTTTGGGTGTTGGTCACCAATACCTCTTGACTAAATGTCAGTGTTTGACGTCAATATGACGTTGGCTTGAGACGTTGGATTGACGTTTTTTGGTTCTTCTTTGTGATCCACTGATTCTCTTTCTTTCTCTCACACTCTTTTTGTGTAGACACAAAGAACTGAAAGGGGAAAGACTGTCTTTCTTAGTGATGCTACTTTGAGAAGGAGGGTATTGCTGTGATTGCATCGATAACAGAAAGAAGTGTAGCTGGATACTACACTTATGCATTCACTTCTTTAAAAATGAATGAATGCAAACAAGTAATCAAAAAGCAAATAGCACAGCAGGATGATAGTGTTCTCCTGACAAAAATGTTCTCTTGTTCTTGGTCTACCTAACATGCATGAGCCTATGGAAGCCCAGCAGGCACCGGACATCAATATGATGTCATATTGACGTCAACATCCAACATCGAACATTGTTGCCCTTGAGCAAGGAACAAAACCAAATTTCAAGTATGGGACGGACACCATACTCGGCTTCACGTCACGTCACGTCACTTTATATGAACACAGAGTACTGTCAGCTTGTATCCAGATGTCTCATAAGGTAAACACAGTTGTACCAACCAGCTAATATTTTTAATTATTGCAGTGGTTTACACTGTTTTTCTATCAAGTGGGTGAAATGTCTTACAAATGTATATGATGAGATTGTTAAATTACTCAAGATATCATACTCATAGGATTAAAATTCTGTTATCATTTACTCACCCTCATGTCGTTTCATGACACACGGACACCGGCAAAGACACGGACACACCGGCATGGACATGGACACACCAGCACAGACACCGGCACGGGCACACCGACACAAACACTGACACGGACACCGGCACGGACACTGGCACGGACACTGGCACGGACACACCGGCATGGGCACACCGACACGGGCACTGGCATGGACACCAGCATGTTCACTGGCAAGGACACCAACACAGATACACCGACATGGACACTGACTGCGGCACGGACACCGCACGGACATCGGCACGGGCAGACCGGCACGGACACACCGGCACGGACACACGGACATGGACACACCGGAGAATATGACACATAAGACTAGGGAAGCAAAAGACATAATTGCATGATGGCAAGGGAAATAAATGACAAACAGGAAACATGACTATGAGAATAGACATGAAACATGAACATGAAACAAAACCCAAAACTAAATGTGACAATATTATTACAAATTAAAATAACAGTTTTCTATTTTAATATATTTATATAATGTAAAAAAAATGTGTTCCTGTGATGGCAAAGCGGCACGGACACGGACACCGACATGGTCACGGACACACGGATACTGGGTGAGGCGTGGACACGGCACACCAGCATGGACACCGGCACATACACACCGGCACGGACACGACACGTACACCGGCATGAACACACCGGCACGGACACCGGCATGAACACACCGGCACGGACACCGGCATGAACACACCGGCACGGACACCGGCATGAACACACCGGCACGGACACCGGCATGAACACACCGGCACGGACACCGGCATGAACACACCGGCACGGACACCGGCATGAACACACCGGCACGGACACCGGCATGAACACACCGGCACGGACACCGGCACGGACACCAGCACAGACACCAGCACAGACACACCGGCACATACACAACGGCATACACACCGGCACATATACACTGGCACGGACACCGGTACGAACTCACCGACACGGATATGAAACAAAACCCTAAACTAAATGTGACAATATTATTACAAATTAAAATAACTGTTTTCTAATATATTTATATTACAAATTAAAATAACAGTTTTCTATTTTAATATATTTATATAATGTAAAAAAAATGTGTTCCTGTGATGGCAAAGCGGCACGGACACGGACACCGACATGGTCACGGACACACGGATACTGGGTGAGGCGTGGACACGGCACACCAGCATGGACACCGGCACATACACACCGGCACGGACACGACACGTACACCGGCATGAACACACCGGCACGGACACCGGCATGAACACACCGGCACGGACACCGGCATGAACACACCGGCACGGACACCGGCATGAACACACCGGCACGGACACCGGCATGAACACACCGGCACGGACACCGGCACGGACACCAGCACAGACACCAGCACAGACACACCGGCACATACACAACGGCATACACACCGGCACATATACACTGGCACGGACACCGGTACGAACTCACCGACACGGACATGAAACAAAACCCTAAACTAAATGTGACAATATTATTACAAATTAAAATAACTGTTTTCTAATATATTTATTAGAAAACACGGACACACTGACACGGACACACCGGCACGGACACCAGCATGGACAACGGCACAGACACACCGGCACGGACATTGACACACCGACACGGACACACCGGCACGGACACCAGCATGGACAACGGCACAGACACACTGGCACGGACATTGACACACCGACACGGATACCGACATGGACACAGACACACTGGCACAGACACGGACACACCGGCATGGACAAAGACACGGACACTGGCATGGACACGGACACACCGGCACGGACACACGGACATGGTCACGACACGGACGGACACACGGACACGAACACCGGCACGAGCACAGACACACCGACACGGACACACCGACACGGAGACCGGCACGTACACCGGCACAGACATGGACACACCGGCACGGGCACCGGTACGAACACACCGGCACAGACACACCGCCACATACACACTTGCACGGACATCGACACGGACACCAGCACCAACACGGACACACCGACAAGGACACCGGCAAAGACACACTGACAAGGATACCGGCACAGACACACCGACAAGGATACCGGCACAGACACACCGACAAGGATACCGGCACAGACACACTGACAAGGATACCGGCACAGACACACCGACAAGGATACCGGCACAGACACACCGACAAGAACACTGGTACGGACTACGGACACACCGGCACAGACAAGACGTGGACACCGGCACGGACACACCGACAAGGACACCGGCACAGACACACCAACAAGGACACCGGCACAGACACACCGACAAGGACACCGGCACAGACACACCGACAAGGACACCGGCACAGACACACCAACAAGGATACCGGCACAGACACACCGACAAGGATACCGGCACAGACACACCGACAAGAACACTGGTACGGACTACGGACACACCGGCACAGACAAGACGTGGACACCGGCACGGACACACCGACAAGGACACCGGCACAGACACACCAACAAGGACACCGGCACAGACACACCGACAAGGACACCGGCACAGACACACCGACAAGGACACCGGCACAGACACACCAACAAGGACACCGGCACAGACACACCGACAAGGATACCGGCACAGACACACCGACAAGAACACTGGTACGGACACACCGGCACAGACAAGACGTGGACACCGGCACGGACACACCGACACGGACACCGGCACAGACACACCGGCACATACACATCGACACGGACACCAGCACCGACACAGACAGTGACACACCGACAAGGACACCAGCACAGACATGACACCGGCACGGACACAGACACATCGGCATGGCCACCTGTACGAACACACCGACATGGACACACCGGCACGCACACTAGCAACGGCACGTACACGGACGCTGGGTTTTGGTCAACATACCTCACGACTAAATGTCAGTATTATACATCAAAATTACGTTGGCTTGAGAAGTTGGCTCAACGTTGGATTTTGGTTACTTTACAACACAATCTAAAAACAACAAAATATCAACATCTAATGATGTTTCAATTTGACATTGTATTGACGTTAACATTATGTCGTTTAGGAGATTTTGGGTGTTGGTCACCAATACCTCTTGACTAAATGTCAGTGTTTGACGTCAATATGACGTTGGCTTGAGACGTTGGATTGACGTTTTTTGGTTAGTAAATACCTCAACCTAAAACCAACAAAAGATCAACGTATAATAATATTAGAATATGACGTTGTGTGGACTTCACCATTGTGTCGTTTAGGAGACATTGGGTTTGGTCACCATACCTCACGACTAAATGTCAGTGTTTGACGTCAATATGACGTTGGCTTGATGTTGGATTTTGGTCAGTAAATACTTCAACCTAAAATAATCATTTCTAATAATGTTATAATTTTATGTTGTGTGGACGTCACGACGTCAAACAGATGTTGACACCAAAATTTAACCAAATATCAACTGTCCCTGCTGGGAGATCGTGAGACGCAGGCTTCAAAATGGGTTTTATGATCAGCAGAGACCAAATCTTCTAAACAGCTTCTGCAAGATAATTGTGATAAACCAAAAGAAAAAATACTCCCATTGTTGGTTCAGTGACTTTCAGTGTCTTTTAACCCACTATTCACAATTTTCTCTAGTCATTTTAGCTTCACACACAAAGCTGAATTCATTGTTATTTATTAATGTGTCCGCTCATAATGGATATGTGCATAACTAGCTACAGAGAAACCATTAAAATGATAAATTGCAGAAGAAGAGTCCTGACCAGAGTCATTAACCTAAACCCTATCTACCAAATGTCATTCCTCCTCATTATCACAAGCGCTCTAAATCCTTATTTTGAAACCATTTCAAATTGTGTGCTTGTGCCAATTAAACAATCACATCACATTAGAAAAATGTTCCTCAAAACTAATGTGATTATTCACTAAAGAGGTGACTTAGATAGTGGAACCTCGGATTCAGGAGGAACAGTGCGGTTTTCGTCCAGGCCGTGGAACACTGGACCAGCTCTATACCCTCTACAGGGTGCTGTAGGGTTCATGGGAGTTTGCCCAACTAATTAACATGTGCTTTGTAGATTGGGAGAAGGCATTTGACTGTGTCCCTTGCGGCGGCCTGTGGGGGGTGCTCCGGGAGTATGGGGTCCACGGTCCTTTGCTTAGGGCTGTCCGGTCCCTGTACGACCGAAGCAGGAGCTTGGTTCGCATTGCCGGCAGTAAGTCAGACTTCTTCCCGGTGCATGTTGGACTCCGGCAGGGCTGCCCTTTGTTGTCGGTTCTGTTCATAATTTTTATGGACAGAATTTCTAGGCGCAGCCAGGGGACGGAGGGTGTCAGGTTTGGGGACCACACGATTTCGTCTCTGCTCTTTGCGGATGATGTTGTCGTGTTGGCCCCTTCAGACCATGACCTTTAGCATGCACTGGGATGGTTTGCAGCCGAGTGTGAAGCGGCTGGGATTAGAATCAGCACCTCCAAATCCGAGGCCATGGTCCTCAGTCGGAAAAGGGTGGCTTGCCCACTTCAGGTTGGTGGAGAGTTCCTGCTCAAGTGGAGGAGTTTAAGTGTCTTGGGGTTTTGTTCATGAGTGAGGGAAGAATGGAACAGGAGATTGACAGACGGATCGGTGCAGCTTCTGCAGTAATGCGGTCGATGTACCGGTCTGTCGATGTACCGGTCTGTCGATGTACCGGTCTGTCGATGCACCGGTCTGTCGTGGTGAAGAAGGAGCTGAGCCGCAAGGCGAAGCTCTCGATTTACCGGTCAATCTACGTTCCTACTCTCATCTATGGTCATGAGCTTTGGGTCATGACCGAAAGGACAAGATCCCGGATACAGGCGGCCGAAATGAGCTTTTTTCCCCCCGGGTGGCTGGGCGATCCCTTAGAGATAGGGTGAGAAGCTCGGTCACTCGGGAGGAGCTCAGTGTAGAGCCGCTGCTCCTCCACATTGAGAGGGGTCAGCTGAGGTGGCTCGGGCATCTGTTCCGGATGCCTCCTGGACGCCTTCCGGGTCCGGTGTTCCGGGCACGTCCAACTGGGAGGAGACCCCGGGGAAGACCTAGGACACGCTGGAGGGACTATGTCTCCCGGCTGGCATGGGAACGCCTCGGTGTCCCCCCAGAAGAGCTGGAGGAAGTGTCTAGGGAAGTCTGGGCATCTCTGCTTAGACTGCTGCCCCCGCGACCCGGCCCCGGATAAGCGGAAAAATATGGATGGATGGATGGATGGATGGAGGTGACTTAGATGCAAAAATGTTGTCGTTGTCCATAACCATGACTTTTTTTTTTAATCTTTTCTGATTTATTGGATAAGGAATAAGGATAATGGTTTTTAAAAAGAGCTTGTACTCACAATTTCTACCTGATAATATTTTAGAGCTTGGCATAACAACATGTATATTCATTTCAAATTCTAATTCTTCAAAGAAAATAAAGAGTTGTAGAGGGGGTGAATTTTAGTGGTTTTTACATATTTGAATGCGTGTTTTGTCTTTATTTTAAATCCTTATAAGTCATATTGAGGCCATCTTAAGCCAGGATTACACTGTTTGATTTTGGCCACGATATGCCTATCTAAGACAAATTTTGAGAATCCTAAAAGATTCCTCTGATCCGGTGCCAAAATCTGAAGTCGGATGTTTGCCGATAGCCGATTAATGAGCATAGCGATAAAATTTTACCTCTGACAACATTCTGGCAGTGTCAGAAATTTTTAGGTCCAATCCTGCAGTTTGACTACTACGACAACTATCAAATCAAAAAACTTTTTTTTTTTTTCATTTTCTTTAAAAAAAAAGCCATGATCAAAAAATAATGCTAGATCAAAAATAATGCTAGAAATTGATTTGTTTGCTAGCCACCATTTATATTCTTCAGGTAAATGCAGTCACTGAACATGTCACGAGTTTATGATGTAAAACTCAAGTCTTCTTGTGTGCATTCATTCTTGACTGCCGTACAGTCTGACATGAAAGACATCTGAGATGTGACATGGCTTATAGCGGGATCCTGTTCGTACAGTCTGACAAGCAATAGTGGTTAAGGACTATTATAAATCGTACAGTGTGCACCTGGGTTTAGAAGTTTGCTAAGGCCTCCTAGTGGGCCCCGGACCCAGAAAGAAATGTAAAGGGACAGTTTGCACAAAAAATACAATTCTATCATCTTTTATTCACCCTCATGTAAATGCACCCTGTAAAAGCAGATATTTTGGTGAAAAAAAAAAGACATTTTTCCAAATATCTTTTTGGGTGAAATAACACTTGAACTGGGAGGCCTCAACTCTGTTTTGCAAATGCTGCAGGGTGACACCTGCTGGATTAAAATAAAAACCTAGGCTGAACAAATAATACAATCAAATGAAAGAAACCAGAGCTCAAAAAGTCAAAATCAACAAGCCAACATGATACTCAAGCTTTATTTAAAAACCTCTAGGCAGAACTGGATGTTCTGTGTAATGAATAAACAGGCGAGGTTAGCTGAATGGAAACATCTACACGGTCACGGAGGCAACAAATCTGTGTCTTCTATTGCGCCCACCCCGCATCCCGCCTCTGCACTGGCACCCCAGTGGGTTGTAATTAATTTAAACGCATTAACCCTTCATCATCCCCCTCCAAACACACACACACACACACACACATTTTGAGGGGCTTAATTGATTGCTTGTTAACACGCTGCTCCTTTTAAATCAGCCTGATGATGGTCTCCAGCCAGGAGTTACTTCTGCACAGAGTAAGCAACCTTGAACACCTTGTTGATGGAGGATTTAGCCTTAATTGTATAATTTTGCTCAATTAGTGCCTCTCCTGCACATTCTGATCTGCCTGAAGGACACATGGGCCAGTTGCATGTTTTGATCTGCTACATGGCCTGAAAAAAAATCACCTCTTTGAAGTTACTTCTATAAAATATATAACTTTTCGGGAAGACACGCTCAAATAGCTATTTGACCTGTTTTATATTTCTTTCTTACATCTGTTTGTATTAATAAGCAGCTGAAGAGCTTGGCTCTAAGCTGTGTTTTGGGCTTTGGAGGGCTTCAGCGTTAAAGGTCTAAGCTAAAGGCAAAAAAACTGTTTACTTTGCTTTCTTCTCCTTTTCTTCAATAATATCCTGCAGGTGACCTGCAGCTTTATCCCCAATTAAAATCCCCACAACCATCTCTACCAAAACATATTTTTGTACAGAAGAGAATTCAAAGGTGCATTTAGAAATTTACAGTATCCCTGCATTTAAATTTGCATAATTCCCTGATACACAATATGCAAAACGCTGCAGGAATATGATGTAATTTTAATGACAAATGGGTGCACTCTCAGTTTACAATAATGTGCTCTCATTTATTTGTCAATAAAATAACGCCATAGTAGTAATATTGCTGATACTCACGATGTCACACTCTGTGGCACCTTTTTTAAAAGCATAAGTTCAATATATAACTATACAACTAATCTACTCCAATGGTTCTCAACAAGGGGCCCAGGGCCCACTAGGGGGCCTCAGCAAACTTCCAATGGAGCTGCAAGATTTAATTAAAACATATTATTAACGTATCAATGTAATTTAATTAACACTCAAATTAAAATGCTAAAAGACACATACATCATATCCCCCTCACAAAGTGAATCATGGTTAATTTATTATTTAATATTTAATTATTTTTTTTTAAATTAGGCTACCGATATGACTTCACCTTCATCGAAAGTACAGTACATGAGTTTAAACATTTTCCACGAGTACAGTTGATTTTATGTTTACAACTTTTTTAATGAGAAAAAAAAATAAAATTGAGAGCAGCTCTCTGTTTTGGTTGATGTGCACATTGGGATATTGTTACCTGTGTGGATTTTGGATGTGGTCTGTTTTGTAACTGCACAGAGACCCTCAGGGAAGTGTGAATGTAACAGGAAGGTTTACCTCAATAAATCATCAGGGCATAATTATTATCCCGACAAGCAAAAGATGCTGCAAAACAGGACACGACAGCTACGATAAAAAACAGATGGACAGTGGTGTAGAAAGAAATATGCTGATACATTTCACTATTTATAAAAGGAACAGATTCATTTTGACCACAAGGTGGTGCTCTTTCTTTATAGCAAAACTTCTCAGAGGCTAATCTTGTTGCCTATTCACAAACTTCCTCAGATGTCAAAAATAAGAGCTTATCTAGGTCAACAGCTACGAAAACTACAATTATTTTCCTCTTTCATTTGAAAAGAGTACAATTTCATTTCCCATGCCATAAAGCATCTGACAATGGTTGTGTCTGAATCCAGAGACGTTACGTTTCTTTCCAGTGTCGGGTAGCCTATCGTGCACTAAAGAAAATGGCTTCTGAGAATTAATGTATTTTAGCGAGAGCACTGTGAAGACTGGAGTAACTATATTACTAATCTGTTATTTTACTGACATTTTAATCATAAACAATTTTGGAGAATACTGTTGTCATTAGACACACACACACACACACACACACACAATTAGGCTACATTAACTTGAAAATCGGATTTTACTAACTGACATTTTACTTCTCATGTCATCAGTTTTTGCACTCACATTTATTTGTTTGTGAGTTTAAAAAGTACAAATAAAGTCGGTATGTGTGGGTGGAATGAATCTACAACTAGCTACATTTTACACCCTTTCACACACTGTGGCATTCATCTAAGTTAGGCTCTTGAAGTGGATACTGACAGGCCTTTTTAGTGAACGTGAGCCAGCTTCACACTGAGCCGCTGCTGCCTGCCTTTCAGGCCTCCCCCAGCGCTCCACAGTGGGAGATCCACTCAGCTGAGAAACAGAGTGCCAGCGCTGCCTTTACCACAGTTACACTGCCATACCTCCGCAGTCCGCACTGCTGTCTGCAAATCACACTGGGATCAGTGCTGTATATACAGAGACATGGGCTTTTATGGACAAAAGAGGCACACAGTGATTGGTCAGATCCTGATCATTTCAGCAAATAGCAATAATTAGCATCTCAACGAGAGCAAGCGGCACTATACTTCGGAGGTTTATGTCTATTCTGGGTATATACATTTGGCTCCCTTACGATACCATTAAAAGGTCATGTGCATTTTCTTCATTATGCAGCTTGACAACATAATGACAACACAGTCAACTCATCAATAGCAAAAGCAGACTGAACCTCCATGCTGTTTACAAAGTGCCATTTAAGTTTGTTCTGTTGCCGTTTTTTTCTTTTCTTTTTTTTTTTTTCTCGATGGGCTGTAATCATGATCTAATCAAAGAGATTCGCTGCTCCAAAGCGTACGGACGTTCTGGACCTCCACCTTCCATTTAAAGTATAACTGAAGTCCGAAGATTAAATTGCGTGGTTGATTAAACAATGGAATTAATTCAACTGAAATGCCAGACAAGAGGCTATTGTCATCCTTCAATCATCCTAATTGCACTTGATGTGGTTCTGGTTATTAGCAACTGGAGAACAAGGTGCTTGCAAATTATGTGTGCGGTTAAGTGTGTGAGTAGGTGGGAAATAACGGTTGTGGTGAGTCAGTGACAGTCTGATCTACAGCCAGACCGCCAGACCCAAGAACCCTTCACATGAAGAGACATGTCACCCCACCATGGTTTGTTTTGTTGGAATCTGGATCAGGATACTGAAGGACTTTTTTTTTCAATCAGGTGCAAAGCAAACTCACACTTCTCACATATAATACAGACATGCTCCATCTGTCCAGTAAAACAAGCATACTCTTATAAGAGTCAAGCAGGCCAGGGTGGCTGTGAGAGACGACCCCCCAGAGAGGATCAAATGGGATTTATTTACAATTTACTACAGGGTTTGTACGCTGGCAATTGTCTCCTTAAACCAGCATTACTACATAACAGCATAATTATGATTCTGTACTCTTGGAGTGTTTGGCATGGGAATAGATATGACAATGTTGATATGTTTGGTCTTGGAGGAATAGATCTTCGCTGCTGCTGTTGGTTATTGCTGCTGCAGAGCGAGTACAGGACTTGCTACTGCCAATACATACACGACACGCTGCTGTGAGATGCTGTACAATACAGCATACATGAATTACCCGTAGCAGATCTATACAGGTGGAGCTGGGGAAGGTGGAGGGTTTCTGAAAGCACGCTGCAACTGCTACAGCAAATACTGATCAAGTATTTGAAGGTTGAGCAGCGAGTTCATCGGCTATGATACAGCAGGAACCAATCAGCTGTGCCCTTATAGAGAATGATGTGATTGCAACTGCAAGCATATAGAGTTAAGGACCTATCAGCATGTGCCATCTAGAGTTTCATGACAGAACTTTGAACTTTGTATTCCCCTGATACTTGTTTATAAAATATTAAAAAACGTATTTTGTGTGGGGCAACTGCATGCTATATTCTTTACGCAGATTACACATTCAAATCTGCGGAAGGGGGACGGAAGGGGGGCGACTCTGGGACGCAAGAGTCACTGTCTTCATGTTTTTATCATCTACGCTCGTGTTATGGAAATCATTATGAACAGCAGCTATGCTAATTATTTTCCCTTTTTACTTTTCTGCTGTTATCTCGGGACGCGAGTCCCGAGGAAAATGGCGTTCGTCAGCTCCAGTTTGTATCCAGCCTCTCACGGAGACTTCAGATGCCCCAATCACAAAGCCTGTGAAGAGACGACTCAACGCCGGCGATATCGACCCTCTATGGTGGACGGCACTGATCCTCAACAACTCGTCTCAATACCGGCGTGACTACTTGGACTTCCAAAAAGATGGAAATGGATAAATACTCTAAATGTTCCGATCCAATCTGACTTGTAATGCTGCCCGAATCATGCACTTTTCCTTTGTTGGCCTGAGGAGAACTGGCCCTCCGACTGAGTCTGGTTTCTCCCAAGGTTTTTTTCTCCATTCTGTCTCCTGATGGAGTTTTGGTTCCTTGCCACTGTTGCCTTGGCTTTTGGCTTGCTTAGTTGGGGACATTTAATATTCAATAATATTATTGATCTGCCTTACTTAAGGTGGACGTTGACTTTTTTATCTTTTAGAAACAAACTTTGTTGTATTATTTTCATGTTATCACTGTGAAGCTGCTTTGATACAATCTGAATTGTAAAAAGCGCTATATAAATAAAGGTGTTTTGACTTGACTTGACTCAAAACAAGCTGAGATCTGTGTCCCTGAATGATTATATTGCTGTTTTATCAGTAAATCAATTGAATTATGCAAATAGCTTTAAAAAAATGATAATCTTTGTATTATATTATTATAATCAACATAACCAATTAAAATCACTGAAGTGTAAATGGTTTGACTTTTCATAATTAGTTAACTGTGGAAACCCCTAATTTTGCAGCTCTACATGTATAAAGTTCTCTCCAAATGGTTTCAAATCCAAACCCCACCTCAATAGGAGAAGCCAAACAATCACATCTATTAGAGATGAGTCAATCACAGTCACCAGTGTCACATGACTATGACTCCTCCCCTGCTGCCTATGGCTCATGCTATGACACTGATGAAAAATTAATTTCTTACACATTTATAATTCAAACTGCCACAGCCAGCAAGTAGATCAGGCAGTTGACCCTCCTGTCCCAGTACCCCCTGAACCATAGGAGAGATATACGGGATTATAAAGCAAATTCTCAGCAGATTTTAGAAGACATGCTCTCTGAAGTACTGCTCTTGTATTTTATACTTTATATCTTATATATGGCATTATGTATTCATTAAGTTTGGGACTGGTAAGATTTAAAGTTTTTGAAAGAAGTCTCTTTATATTCCCCAAGGCTACATTTATTTGATCAAAATGCAAAAAGAACATTAAAACATTAAAAACAGAAATATAGTGAAAAAATATTACAATTTAAAATAAATGTTTTCTATTTTAGTATATTTTAAAATGTAATTTATTCCTGTGATGGTGATGCTGAATTTTCAGCATCATTACTCCAGTCATCAGTGTCACATGATCCTCCAGAAATCATTCTAATACTGATTTGCTGCTCAAGAAACATTTCTTATTATTATTAATATTGAAAACAGTTGTGCTGCTTAATATTTTTGTGAAAACCATAATACTTTTTTTCAGGGTGCACTCTTCTTCACTTCAAGTTCAAAAGAACAGAATTGTTTGAAATATAAATATCTTGTAACATTATAAATGTCTTTACTGTCACTTTAATTTATTTAATAGATCACTGAATACAATTATTAATTTAAAAATAATAATAATAATAATGACTGACCCCAAACTTTGAAATGGTAGTATCTATATCATTAGAATAGTTCACATAATAGTTCAATATTAAAATTCACTCGTTTACATTTGGTAGTAATGCATGTCAATTGTGTCATCAGATTTTGAGGGGAGGGTCTCTGATTTCATCAGTCACCTGTCTTTTTATATATATTGCATTCTCATAGAGTGCAAAAAAGAGAAAAATATTAAAATAAAAAAAGTCTGCACATTATTGTATCTATACACACAATGTGTTCTTCCGAATATACTTTTACATTCAATGTGAGCTTCTATATTAACTGTATTTTGGATGCATGTGTTCCGTTTAAAAGCATTTCAACTACAAATACAATGTGGGGCGTAAGCATTTTTGTTTACCTCCAAATGTAATTTGAGTGGTCCATTTTGAACCGTTTTCTACCACTTGTGTTTGGATCACCCGAACCAGATGTTGCAGGTGTAAAAGACAACTGATTCTGAATAAGTCCACCAGATCAACAAACAATTGTTTTATGACTGATAAATTATCATTGTGTTTTGCATCTGCGCAAATTAATGGCATTCATTAATGTGGGTGAAATAATAATTAGATAGAGATAGTTTGCGCTCCTTCTATGTGTGCTTTATGTAGGCTACTTATGTCTCCAGGAAGACAACTGTGAATGCTTGGCGCATACATCTTGGGATAATTAGCGTTGTTGACATTGTTCCCGCCTGCCGTGATAATCTGTCTATGAGGGGCTTATTAGAATGAGTGTTTACAGAGTGTGCCTGCAGACCGGGGCTCTGCTTGCCTCTATTCCTCTCCTCTCCCCTATTGTCCAGTCTGACGCCTGGCCACAAAGCCAGTCCTCATGTCCTTATTGTTCAAGAACAACCAGCCAAGACAGCCATCAGCAGGCACCGGGCAGATGGCCCTATTCATGAGCTCTCACAATGCCAATACTGCAGGCCAACAGCACTGTGTCTGAGTCCTGACTGGACCCCTATAGGTCCACAACTCACCAGTGATTCACTGAAAACAGGGGACGACATTAATTGCTGCCATGTATCAAGCATGTGTGTGTATAAAGAATGACTGATGAGTCTTCACTAGGGAGTGGTTCAAATGTCAGACTTTAACAACAACCAATGGAATGTGAGAAGGCCTTTAAAAACTGTGATTTCTGTGCTACTAAAAATACAATTATTTTGAAACTGGTTTCTCACTCCCTGTGTCTGCTATTGGTTGGACAAATGGCCAATTTGGCTTTGTCGGACTGTCTGGTTGGATTTTATGTTCAGTTACCAATGTACTTATATTTACCTTTTTAATAATAATAATAATTATTATAGTAGTAGTATTCAAATATGTACTATTACTAATAATTAAACCTAATGAGTATTGCTGTTTTTAGTATTAAAATATCAAGAAAACACAACATTTAAAAAATATTTATTTATTTATTATGATTGAAGTAATCATCATCATTATTATATATTATTAAAATAATAATACACATTGTTAATATATTATTGTTGTTTTTATAATTATTATTGCTACTTTTGGTTATTAATATTACTATTTATAACAACGCGGGAAGAATGAAGCGAGAAGTGAAACCCATTGCAAGCACATTTTTTTAATAAAACAAAAAAGAAACTCAGAACAGGAACACGGAAACAGCAACCATTACAACATTAAGAACTCACAAGGACTGAACTAAAACACAGGGCTTAAATACAGAGGAACGGGTGAGTGAAACAAGACACAGCTGGGCAAAATAACTAAGAACACAGGTGGAAAACATGAACACAAACGAGGAGCGGGAAAACTAGACAGGACTAAACCAAATACACAATAATGGGGGGGAACACAAGACAGACAGGAACAAGACATGAACCCACACCGTGACACTATTGCTGGATAACTGCCATGTTTTGATCACTTGTATCATGAATAAAATCTGTGCTATGTATGAAAGTGGAAAAAACCCTTTTGGGACAGAAAGAATGATGGAGGAACTGCAACATCTGTTCCTTTGTTTTAGTTTTTTTGTCCATGTAACACTATTTTTTACTTTCTATTTTAAACTTTCTGGCAAACTTTTGATAGAGAAATACCATTATTATTTCTGTGAGGCACCTGCTCTAATTAAATACACACAGTGGAGCAAAAGACCCATCAAACTGAATTAGATATGCTAACATGTTTTGTTTGGAGTCGACACAGTCAGTTGACCATCAAAGGACTTAATATGTATATCAGTCTAGACTCCAATCTAATTGTATTTGAACTCACTCATGCAAAATCAAATAAACAATGCCGTGAGTGGGAAGTGAAAGAGTTGCTCTGGCTTTTATGTATGTAGTCACACTGTGAAACTATATGAAAGCTGATCAATAACAGCTGACATGATTTAGTCATGGGTGGAGATTCATGGGAGTCAAGTGTGTATTTATGTGTGTTTAATGTGCTTTACAATGGTTGTCTTGCAGATATTTGCCAAACTTACTAACTGCATGAACAGCCATTTATTCACATTTGCAGATTATTTATATATATATATATAAACGTATACTGTATATACAATATTATATTATACGTTTATAAATTATTTAGAATTTATGTTATTATATATAATTTTTTTATTATTGTAAATAAATACCTCAGACCAAAAATATACCAAGATTTAAAATTGCATTTTTTTTTTTTTACTCAAATGAATCATTCCTATAAAAGAACTGGTTTCACTTTCATGTATTAAGTAAAAACACCATCTTGCCATGGAAGTAAACTTATTGTCTCTTGGCTGATTAGATTTAATTATTTACTTCTCAAAATCCAGGATAATTGAATAGTGGGCACTGGAAGCTGGCGTGTCTGATGAGAGCTGGTGTGGAATGTGGTTCCTCGAATGAAAACCCCACTTGGAGGAGGAGAGGTAATGGGGATGGGGGATGTTCACAACCCTAAATTAGACCCATATGATTTAATTCTGAATGAAAGCAGGAAGGTCTTAACAAAAAAGCTTAAAAGGTGGTGGTGATAAAGAATGATCAACAGAGATTGTTACTCAGATCATGCAGCAGGATTGCGAGTGGGGTGCACGAAGGGAATGAGACAGCTGCTCTTTTAAGAGACGGAAACCTCAAAGAGGAGAACACTGCAGGAGAGGGCCGGGGGTGAGGAAAAGCACCTGCCATCTCTCCGTCTGCATGCCTCTCTTTCTCCTACATTCACAGGACCTGAGTGAAATTAACTCAAGCTCTGTGGAGGGAGCTGCAGGGAGCCTGACTGTAATGCTTCTGGATTGTGTGTGATATTTGTGCTGATTGAACTGTAAAGGATTATGACTCATGCTGAATGTTGTCTTCACATTTTTTTTTAACTAAAGCCAGAAAGTTGCACCATGTGTCAGCTGAAGAAAAAGTTATACCAGAAGAGTAGGCCTGTTATATGCCTGTCAAATAAACGTTACTGTATTAAACAAAAATAAATGATATTTCCACAACAATATTAATCAGCACAACTTTTGTCAACATTGATAATCATGAGAAATGTTTCTTGAGCAGCAAATCAGCATATTAGAATGAATTTGGAAGGATCATGTGACACTGAAGACTGGAGTAATAGAGTGCATTAGCGCCCGCTCACTTTTTCAGTGGAAGTTGTTCCGGAAGAATATGTTTTTCCATTCATTTCTCCCATAGGGATTTCAGAAAAGTCTTCGTTAAAGCATTATAAGCCATGAACCAAGCCAATCAGCTACGAGGTGAATCATAACATTGTAAACTTTGATTTAAAGCAAAAAAATAAATAAAAAAGAAAATAATAATAATGAAGTGTATATTTAGTATATACATTTGTGTATACACACATTTATAAATTAACTATTTTTTTATATAAATGTATTTATCAACTTGTGTGGACTGCAAGCCTGCGTTAGACTTGTGGCAATAAAACAAACAATATATTGATAACGTCTAATCTCTATTCAGTGATTTACTTGCATTTCAAAATAATGTAATATTTTATATTAACTTTGGGCCTTTTTAGTAAATATTGATATTTGTGATTTATTGTGAACCATTTGATTAAATAATCAGCATAGCATGTACTTTTTTATTATTATTTACAATATAATATAATATTAAATAAATATAATATTAAAAGATATTTCAATAAATGGTATTAAATACATTTTAAATGTTTGCCTCAATTAAAAGTCTTAGTTAGATGGACTTGACAAAAAAGTTTCTCTCGGCTTTCTTTCTAACACTGACCAGAAAATTGTCTCCTTCAAAAGTGTTTGTGTGGTTGTGTGATTTGTGTCCACTTACCAGGCATAATTCCTCAGCAGCAGATGAGAGGGCTCTGAGCCCCAGCATTAGCTCTGTAATAAGACACCACTCGCAGCAAATAACAGTCACAAAGACCTGCTCTGCCACTTCAAAGAAGCCACATTTACTCAGATCACCAGAGAGAGAGGACACGGACCAGAACGAGTAAACATTTGTCATGGGCTACTGTGCTCTGTAGTTTAGTATGTCACAACGTCACAACCCAAGGTCTAATTTAAACCCGATGGATTGTCCAATGCTGCAGTCAAATTAATTATGTCATTTGATTCCATTGTTAGTATTCAACACTGCCTAAAACAGTTCACAATGTAAGCAACATTTTCCCACACCATTTCATTAGTGTTTGACTGTCTGTACCTCTTCTTTATAACCAGACTAGTCACCTCTGTCTAAACCAGACTGAGTAGTGGCCTGTTGCAAGGAGAATCCTGTGAGAACAGAGATAATGTTTTATTCAGTGAGGTGGATACAAATGTGCAGGAGCAGCATGGGAAATAAATAAAAAAATTTGCATGTAAGTGTCTATTTTATTTCATAGTCCACAAATCTCCATTTATTTCCAGCAATGTTCATGTCACTCACATACGCAGCAGGGGTTTATTCAGTTGCCAGCAGTGCAGGGAACCTTTTATGAACATTAGATAATTCTATTCTATTCTATTCTATTCTATTCTATTCTATTCTATTCTAATCTAATCTATTCTATTTTATTCTATTCTATTCTATTCTATTCTATTCTATTCTAATCTATTCTATTTTATTCTATTCTATTCTATTCTATTCAGTGCTATTCTCAGATACTCCGAACACTATTGACATTGACTGCAGTAGAAATGCAAATAGAGGCCCAGTGATGAAGTGAGAGACAAATGAAGTGATGCTATAAAACAGGAATCATTTTGAATTTAGCAGGTGGGGAGTAGAGCTATTAAATGTGCCATGAAACTAGGAAATGTACTGTAAAAGCTCTACTTATCTTGGCAGAAATGGCAGGATGTTTTTTTGGCACTGTCTAGCAAAAAAAAGCTGAATTTTCTAGTCAAACTGTTGCCGGATGTCTATGGATCTTTGTTGTGGTAAACTAGGAGAACGGTGTAGTAACAATATTATTTAAAAACAGTAAATAAGATTCAGAGTTGACAAATGAAAAGTGGCACAATTCTGTTTCATTCTAAATTAACTCATCCTTCAAAGCACGGAACATTGTAAATATATTTGAAAAAAAAAAATTCAGTGATAACTCTTACATCTTAAAGGTACTATGTTACTTTTTTTGTACAAAATTAACAAGATTTAAAAGTCAATACATCATCAATTCCAAAACGTGTTTTTGTCTTGCCCTGATTCACTATACTAAATTATAAGCGTTTATATTTTAGACCTGTCAGAATGTTTTTGCGGTAAATTGTGTACATGCATCACTCGCCCGTGTGTTCCTCGTCATATCCATATATATATATATATATATATATATATATATATATATATATATATATATATATATATATATATATATATATATATATATATATATATATATATATATACATCACTCGCCCGTGTGTTCCTCGTCATATCCATATATATATATGTATATATATAAACACAGAAAGGTTGCTCCGGCTACTTTGACGTGTGGAAGTGGAATAGGTTAGTTGTCACAACGAGTGAGAAAGGTTGACAAGGAGCACAATAAATCTCCAACCTGCTGGCAAAAAGAGAATGCAACAGAGCTCATAATAAATCAAGATTCAACATTGGCTTGGCTTTTGGGAGAATTGAGGGATTTGAAATGTTGTAAAAGCGAGGCAGAGATGCTTTTTTTTTTGCTCAACAGGTGAAGGTATTTTATTGAACAGATAAACTGCCATATGTATCTCTCTAACAGAGTTCATTTTAAAACATTATCTAGTGAAGGGTCATTAAGAATTAAGAAATAAATAGGCTATGTACTATAAACTTTTGCATTTAGGGTTGGTCTCTTATGCTCAACAAATCTGCATTTACGTGATCCAAAATAACTTTTTTCTATTTGAATGTATTTTCAAATGTAATTTATTTCTGTGATGCAAAAAGCTGAATTTTCGGCATCATTACTCCAGTCTTCAGTGTCAGATAATCTTTCAGAAACAGGATCTTTGGTGCTCAAGAAACAGTTGCTTATATTTGATGAAACCACAGTACTTTTTTCAGTATTTTTTTTTTTAAAGAACAGCATTTATTTGAAATATTTTTTTGTATCCATGTATCTTTACACTCTCTCTCTGTCCTAGCGTGTATCCCATATTTATATAGGGTCCGCTTGCTTGCATGCTTTTCGCCACTTGGCTCGATCCAGGGCATCTTCAGTGGTGATATTTACTGCGCGCATATCCTCCGCCAGACGATCGAGCCACCGCTTCTTCGACCGGCCACGTGGTCTTCGTCCGGGTGGTGATAGATTATAGGCCATTTTCACCGTTGTCTCATCGCCACTTCTGATGACATGGCCATACCAGCGGAGTCGAGTTTCATGCATCTTTTGGGCTATGGGCACCACGCCCATGCGCCTTCGGACTTCTTCATTCATGACGCGGTCGAATCGCGTGAGGCCGAGGGACCAGCGGAGCATCTTCATTTCCATAACATGGAGGGACTGCACATGTTTGATGGTGGCTGGCCAACACTCGGAACCGTACAACGCGACCGGGCGTACAACGGTTTTATAAATCTTGCCCTTGAGTGATATGGGCATTCGGCGATCACAGAGAATGCCTGTGACTTGTCTCCATTTAAGCCATGCTGTGTTGACTCGGGCTCGGGCGTCGGGAAGAGAGTCACCGTCACTCCGGATTAGAGAACCAAGATATTTAAATTCGGTGACTTTGTTTAATGGCTGCCCTCCAACTCTGATTGTCCCGTCGGTCTGGGGTCCGCACTCCATATACTCGCTCTTTTTGATGTTAAGGCGCAGTCCGTGCGCGTCTAACCGCTCATTCCAGTCTTGCACTTGACGTTCAAGCCCCCAACAAGTTTTGTCAGCTTGGAAGATATCGTCGGCGAATAGAAGTGACCAGGGCTGAGACACCTGGATATCCCCCGTGGCAGTATCCATGCAAAGGATAAAAAGAAGCGGGGAGAGGGCGGATCCCTGATGTACGCCCACGGTAGTCGGAAATGTTTCGGACAGACCAGCAGGGCATCGGACGACGCTGGTGGTATTGGTATAGAGAAGCTGGATCCATCGTACGTACTCTTCGGGGGCACCGTGAGAGCGGAGGGAATGCCAGATAAGATCTCGGGGCATACGGTCAAATGCCTTCTCGAGATCAAGGAAGGCCATGTGTACTTGCTGTACCTGACGCCGTGGATCGCATCAGTAGTGGCGCTTCCTCTAACAAATCCGCACTGATTTGGACTGATGGAAACGATCTTCCGGAGGCGGGTGTCGATTACGCGCTCAAATATCTTCATGGCATGGCAGAGCAGGCGAATCGGACGATAGGTGTTACATTCGCTGACGTCGCCTTTGCCTTTCCAGATCGGGACCGTTACGCTGGCAGCCCATGTTGGGGGGATGGTACCCTCATCAATGATCTTATTAAACAATCGGGTAAGGACTTCAGTGCCTTGGTGTCCGAGTAGTTTCCACGCCTCAGCGGGAATGTTGTCAGGTCCCGGGGCCTTTCCTTTCTTCATCTTTTTAACTGCAAACTCGACCTCGGCAGGGCTGATCTGCGGTACCGGCCCGGGGATGGGTGGGCTGCTTGTAATCGGTGGATGCGGGAATTCCATGTTGCAGGTCGAGTCAAAATACTCTTTCCAGCGTTGCAGAATGGCGGGTGGATCACGAAGGACTTGACGGTTGGAGTCTTTAATGTTCATTACTTGACCAATGTCCAGTGTCGAGCAATGGCGGGCATTTGCGAGTTTGTAGATTCGGTTGGCTCCTTCAGGCGTGTCGAGCTGTGCGTAAAGCTCGGCATGGTGTCGGGCCTTTGCGGCAGCCACCACCTTCTTCGCTATCGACTTCTGTCGTCTATACTCATGCCAATCGTCGGCCACCCGCGAGACACGCCATAACTTGAATGCGGCCTTCTTTGCCTTCGTAGCTTCCTGTACCTCGTTGGTCCACCACCAGATCTGCTTGTCTACAAACCGTCGCCCTGGCTTGGTCACACCGAGGCACTCTTCCGCCACGTCACAGATCGTCTTGGACATGTTTTCCCAGAATGTTTCAACAGCCTGGTCACCATCAATGGTGTTGATATGTGTGTTGAGCGCGGCAGCCAGTTGTGTTGTCTTCTCAGGCAAGCGCCACCACTTGATCTTCTCAGGGCCAGTAAGTCGAGTGCGGGGTCGGAGGCCGGAGTTCAGCCGGAGATCAAGGACTAGTAGCCGATGTTGGGAGGCAATTGTCTCAGATGGAATCACCTTGGCATCCCTGACCAGCTTGAAGTCGCGGCGTCGGATAAGCCAATAATCAATCTGGGTCGATCGTCCACCGCTGGTATAGGTGGCGAGATGGGAGTCACGTTTCTTAAAGAACGTGTTAGCAATGACCAGATCGTGCACCCCTGCGCAATTGAGAATTTGACCGCCCCCTTCATTTCGCGTCCCATAGCCTTGTCCACCGTGTACCTGCTCGTACCCTTCTCTCGCAGTCCCAACATGGCCATTGAGGTCGCCGCCAATCAGGAGATGCTCATTGATGTTGATTGACCGAAGATGATCGTCGAACTGACACCAAAATTCCTCCTTCTCGGCTTCAGTGCATCCGGTCTGGGGGGCATAGCAGGAGACCACCCTCAGGATCGCCGACCCAGTGTCGATCATAATTGACATGAGGCGATCCGAGATACGGTTGACCTCAACGACATTGTTGCGACCATGTATCTTTACACTCACCTGCTGAATAAAACTATTCATTTTATTTAAAATAATAATAATAATTATGATGTATAATTAATAACATTTGATCAATCAGCCTGACCAAGAAGGTTGGACAATAAATTTTACAGCACTGGTACTGAAATGGGCAATAGCCATGCAGTGAAATCTGCATTCCAGGCTGCATAGCAGTTCTTTTACACAGATAAAGATGCTGAGAGCAGTATCTCTGTGTCTAGTCATGCGGTTGGTCTGTGTGTTTCTTGGGCAGCTCTCAGGCTACAACAGAGGTTAATGTAGGTGTCTTGAAGTTTATCTGTGACAACAGAACAGGCTTATAAACTGGTTGCTGCATCTGCAGCCGGTGTTAAGCTTCTGCTTCAGTTCTCACGGCGTAAATTACCTGCATTGTGTTTCCTGTCCAGTTTCTGTGCCAACAACACATGCTAAAGCCATAAGAGCTGACCACTAATGTTCCCATCAAAATATACAAATAATATGTAAAGACAGATATGTTTATTCCCAACGGTGAAGACCTGTGAACATATGCAAGACCACAAGGGCAACGACTGAGATAAATCACATGAGTAGAAGCACACGTAATAGTACCACGTATCGGAATATAGTTTTCTTATGTCTCATTAGAACTACAGAAACGCGACCCGGTCTGGCAATCTTACATGGTTATATCATATATCATACATATAAAGGACCGCAAAGCGAATCCAGAAGTGCCTTTCACCCTGTTACGACTTAATGAACCACTGAACGATTTTGGAAACATTATTTTAAGGTAAAAAAATCGTACTTAGTGTTCCTTTAAATACAAGGCAAATGAGGTGTGATGAATCAATAACAACTCATAAGTGACAGGAAACTAAAGGGAAACCATGCAGGAACTAATGAATACAACCTAAAAGTCCATGAAAGTGATACTAAGACAAAGATAACTGAATGTCTGTGACACTGATGAAGTATGCCAGGGTTCTCTAATAATTTTATCCGCTTAAACCCTGCCCCTATCTTACAGTCGACTGCAATTTCACATTTAGATCTGCCTCCATCCAATCAACAACCATTGGACAGGACCAAATCCACATCCCACATGTTTTCCTTTTCCAATAATCCGTTTCACTCAGATGTACGTCACAATTGGAAGAAAAGACCAGTCGCTATTTAAGCCTCTGAGAAACAAGAGTAAACCAGCATCCAAAACCCAATCTACAGATCTTTTCAACAGGAATAAATGAGCAAGTTTAGGAGAAAGAGACAGAGAGGAATAAGATATGGGGATGAAGGAAGGTTAAAAGATGAATTTAATAATATCTCCAATTCTGACAATCTTCATTAAATCAAAGTTAGACAGGATGCCTTCTGAAAGCGAATCCCCATACCAGACCCTGAAAGCAATGGAGGCAGAGAGGCTTTCTAGTCTTGGTTTATTGCATTAAGTAATTCAGAGCACACAAACGTCCCTCTCTCCTTCCCCTCTTCCATCTTCACCGTTGACAGATGAGAGCTTTCTCAAAGCACTGCGTGTTCCCGAACAGGCTCACTCCCCCTCAGCCTATTATCATGCGGCTTCAGTTGTTCACTACTTTCTCTCTTCCCTTGTTTTTGATATTCCTCTGCCATCACAACAGACATCTAAATGCTCTGAATCCCTCATTCTTCAAAGAGAGACCCTCCTATCATGAGCTTCACTGAACGCACGGGTCTTTCGCAGATCTCAACTCACTCCAGTCAGAGGCTGCATCCGAAATTGCATACCTCCCTACTCTATGTAAAAAACAGAATGTGACAAAAGAAGGATGTCCGAATTCACAGTACTCATAAAAGAGAAGGCAAAAAGTAAAGCAAAAATCGGTAACGCTTTAGATTACAGCCCGGAAAGTACTGCGTAATTAAAACGATTCTACAGTGTAACTTTCGGTAATTATAGTGTACCTATAAAGTACTTACATGTAAGTATAAGGGAACAATATGTAAAGTTTGGGAAATAAAGGGGTAACAACCAGGAGAATTAAAAAATATTTATACTGTAAGTATTATATAACTAAGGGGTACTTATTCTACTATTATGATACAACAATGTTACATTTGGGGGCAATTTAGCAAGGACATACAATGCGTGCCTTTTTGTAATAATGGTGTACCAATACATATGCGTAGGCTTTTTAAAAAATATAGGGTACATATCTAGCTATGCATCTATACAGTTCTTTTTAACAAAAGTGCACTGACAACTAAAACTATTGCAAGTTTTAATTAAATATTGGAGAAAGATACTCTTGTTTCATTAGTGGTGATTGTTACCCTCTTGTTTCATAGTTACAGGGTAAGTACAATAAAAAATAAATACACAATCATATATCATTGACTCGGAAACCCTTATTTGAAAAACAACTTAATTCAGAACACTTATAATGCAAGCTCATGTGTTCCTAAAAGGTGGAGCATCAATCAGCACATACTGCAATAACTCTAGTAATCCACACGACCCCAATGGATGGATCAATGTCTTCTGAAGGGAAACGATAAGTGTTTGTAAGAAAAATTACAATATTTTAAACTTTTTAAACTGTAGACTATCTCTTCAGACTAACTGTAATAAGTTGTTTTTCAAATAAAGGTTTCTGAGTCAGTGATATTAGATTGTGTATGTATTTTTATTGTACTTACCTTGTAACTATGGAACAAGAGGGTAACAAATACCACTTTAATTTACGGCCCGCAATGTCACACTTACCCTGTAACTAACATGGAACAAAAGTATATTTCCCAGACTTTTTAAAAATTGCAATAGTTTTAGCTTTACTTTTCCCTTGAAACATGTAAGCCCAAAATTAAACATCTTCACTTTTGCTATAAAAACGGGGGAAAAAAACAACCGCATAGATGCATAGATGGGCCATTCTACAGAATTGGTGCAAACTGCTGTCCCTCATCCAAAAAAACACATTTGAAAAGCATTTAATTATTAAAATCTTAGATGTTTACTAAGATCCTTTATCTATTGTTACCCACATTAACAATTATCTATTGAAACCCACAATAATATTTAAGATATCAGTAAGCTTTATATATATATATATATATATATATATATATATATATATATATATATATATATATATATATATATATATATATACACGTGTCCTGCATTTTCATGTCACTACCAAAACAGTGAATGTTGTAGTCCATTGGCTGAGACTGATTTTAACCGCACCCCTACATTTTTGATCAGGAAATATTCCTGTGTCCCTCTCTCTCGTGTGCTTTTGTTTTTTGGAATAGGGGACAGATATTATAAGATTTTATCTTCTTTCTGCTCCCTTTTGCACATGGGAATTTAAATTATCTAAAGAAGAAAATGAAATGTTTTGCGTTTTACCATGGAGCAATAAAATACATTAAATTAAATTAAATTAAATTAAATTAAATTAAATTAAATTAAATTAAATTAAATTAAATTAAATTAAATTAAATTAAATATGGTGAGTAGATTGATCCCATCATTTTGAGGTAAATGTGTTCTAAAGTCTAAAAATCTGTGTGTAACTTTAAGGAATGTCACTACTACCAAACTCATTTTTTCTGCTATTAAGAAAACTTTTTTGAATGTTATTCCATAAAATTTAGTTGTTATATGTGTTCAACTGTTCTGACCAGTGATTGCTAACCATGTGCTGATTAGCATCTTCTAGCTAGGCTCAAAAGTATCTAAAATTGTCACTACCAAAACAGTCACCACCGAAACATGTCTTGAAGTTTCGGTTGTGACATTATTGTTTTGGTAGTGACAAAAGGGAACACATAATCCTTTATTTGGAGGAATAAACAACTTTTTGCAAATAATTACTACTGTAGTATGTTTTTGTAGTGTTTTAGTATGCAAGATTCTGTTAAAATTCTGTAATGTGATGAGGTTACAATTAGGGATACTCCACCCAAAAATGAAAATTCTGTCATCATTTACGCACCCTCAAGTTGTTGCAAAGCTGTGTGAGTTTCTTTCTTCAGCTGAACACAAAGTAAGATCTTTTGAAGAACGATTGGAACCAAACAGCTGTTTGGCACCATTGACTTCCATAGTAGAAAAAAAAAATACTATGGAAGTCAATGGTGCCAATGGTTTCAATGGTTCTTCAAAATATCTTCATTTTTGGGTGGAGTATCCCTTCAAGGTTGCAGTCCATGATACTAGCTTAGGTGTAAGGTTGTTGTCAGTAATGTTAATTTCTATGATTAACTTGTAAGGGAGAATGACATAAAACACCAACATGCCTAAAAAAATAGAAAAACTACAACAGAGAGACAGAGAGAATACAAACAAAGGTTGAGGGAAGACCCAGTGAAGTACGAGGAATACTTAAGGAAAGAAAGAGAAAGAAGGGAAGAAGGAAAGTTGAAGAGTATCAGTGAATTATCTGACAGGGAGCAAAGACATGTCAGAAAAGCATGGAGGAAAATACAGAAAATACACAGGATGATGGTGAAAAGACAAAAAGAGGTGGAGACATTTTGCAGGGCTTCCACACCACCTAGCACTTCCAGTGAGGGTGATCAGACACCAGTGTGCATACACACTGGGGGAAAAGGGAGAAAACGAGCAAAAATCAGTAACTATAGAAAATGTCAGAAGTTAGAACAGAAGATCAAAGAACTCCAGAGGAGAGAATATAGAAAGCGATATCAAAGGTTGAGGCAGAAGTTGACACCAGACCAATGTTCTCCAAGGTCGAAGACTCAGAAGGATGTAAAGAAGCACAGACTTCCCAGATGTGTGTCTGCTAAATGTACTGACTGCATATGTGCATCATAGTTATTTATTTATATTAACAAAAAGTGGACAGTCTGATTCAGCCATGGCACACTAAGTATTGTGGTCACTACCAAAACATTACTGTCACTACCAAAAATGTACAGTCACTACTGTAACATGGGATGTTTTGTCAAAAATAAAGTATATTGAATTATCAACTAAGATGTTATGTGCACCATACACAGAAACAGAAACTTTGTACATAGAGAATGAACACCACAAAAAAAAAAAATCTTTCTCTAATTGTTCTGGCTTTTATTAAATGTCATTGTATCACACTCATGCTAAAAATTCAGGTTTGAGATCACAGGAATAAATTATTATAATTTATTATAATATAATCATTATTATAAAATATATTAATATACAAAATCATTATTTTAAATTGTAATAATATTTCGCAATATTATTTACTGCGTTTTTGAGAGTAAGAATCAAAAATAAAATACATTGAGAATGAACACTGCAAAAAATATATTTCTTAATTGTTCTGGCTCATATTCAATTTCAGCATATCATACTCATGCAAAATGCAAATAACCACATGGTCCAATCAGTGCCATGATTACAGAGAACAATAAATACAATTCCTTTTCATACTTGCAATTAATTGTCTATTTTTAGTGTGATGATTGGTCTTTCAAATGTAACAAAATGATTTCCTGAATATTGTGCTTCCTGCAAACTGCATTTAGTGACTCACAGCGCTCAAAGACTCTATACGGGTTGCCCACGGATGCACAAACACAGCAATTACCCCTGATTGGGACGACTACGCACCCATCAATGTCAAAGCCTCCCGCTCTGCTATATTGACAGCCCCGTACAGGAGAAACAACAGCAGCCAATCATCAGACCCAGGGGAGACCCTACAACGCTCAACGGCCCACAGATCACGAGTGCGCTCCATTACGCCAGGAATCTGCACTAACACATTCAGAGGCTTTCCCTGGACGCTTTCATTGTTATGTTTCTCAGAGCATCGGCTATGTTTACATGCAAACTTATAATGCATTTAAGGTACTGTAATTAAGTTTGAGCTCATGTAAACAGTGAAAACAACCACGTTTCTTAGCAAAAAAGCAAAGTAATTGTCAGTAGTTTGGGATTAAAGATGTCAAGTAAATTCATCTTAATCCATTTATTCCTCATTCTGATTATTGCAAGTATACTGTCAGGGGAAACCAGACTCATGGACAGAGAGATAGTCTTTTTTAAAATTCAGCTTTGCCATCACCGGAATAAATTATAATTAAAAATATATTCAAATTTAGGGCTGCAACTCACGATCATTTTAATAATAAATTAATCTGTCGATTATTTTTTCGAATAATCGGATAAAAAAAGAGAAAAAAAAACATAAATTTCCAACCCTTTATTCAAAAACAAAACTGACAGTGCAAAAAAAAATGGACTAACACAAAAAAACATACACATGTATGCGTTACATCTGCCAAATATATAGGCTTTTTAAAAATAAAGTGCACAAAAAGATGTATATTTTTGTTTAAAGGGACCTGAGCTGTCAGAACAATAAATAATTTATAAAAAATAAAGAAAAATACAAATCAGAAAATTTAAAGGCACAATATGTATTTTTTCTGCTTTAAAAATAGCAAAAATAACGTACTCGGTTACTAACGTAACCTCGGTTCTCTCTAGAGAGGGAACGAGTACTGCGTAATATCTTACGCTATGGGGAAAACCTCTTTTCCACGAGATATTGAAGCCAAAAATTATCCTTAATTTTGATTTAATGTAAAGCGCCGTGCTGCAGCATGCAGACATAGGCAAGACGGCTCGCGCCCCTATTGGCTGCCCTGCGGCAACAGCAGCAGCCTATCGAGAGAGGCCCTGCGGGACGCGATACCCAATGGGGGCGCTTCGCGCCCATTTGGTCACGTCCCTCCAGAATAGGCGTGGCCTTGGCCTATAAATACGCTCGACAGGCTGATACAAACTGGTTTTCAACGCTGAAGCGAACCAGCGCTGTTGTATGCATGGCAAGATACGCAGTACTCGTTCCCTCTCTAGAGAGAACCGAGGTTACGTTAGTAACCGGGTATGTTCTCTTACGAGAGTATCTCTCGTACTGCGTAATATCTTACGCTATGGGGAACACAATGCAACACGCTGTGCGTACTGGGATCCGACACCAAAGTCCCAAGGGCAGTAGCCCGGGGCTCATGTAGTGCATAATCACCGTAGACTCACAGAGAGTCGGAGAAGAGAGGCTACAAGCATCATTCCCATGAAATAGCATCCCACAGGAGCTAGTTATGTTAACAGTGTTTCACGCAGACAGGGTGAACGTGTTCAGCCTGAACTGGGTATAAGTACGGGTTATTCAACACCCATGGAACTGTTCTATCGATCAGTGAGCGATCCCCAAGCAAAACTCAGCATTCTGCGCCGGCGCAGCGGGCAGATAGTACTGAATTCTAGACCGACAGCAGCTTAGCCTGTAAGGCGGGAACCTCTAGGTTATAAAACCTTATAAATGTAGACGGCGAGGCCCAGCCTGCCGCCATACAGATATCTTGCAAGGAAATCCCGCTAGACCACGCCCACGACGAGGCTACGCCTCTCGTGGAGTGCGCTCTGACACCCAAAGGACACTGCAGGCCCTTAGAAGTGTAAACCAGCGCTATGGCATCGACTATCCATCTGGATATGCTCTGTTTTGATGCGGCCAGTCCCTTGGAGCGTCCGCCAAACAAAACAAAGAGCTGCTCGGTCTGTCTGAAGACAGACGAGCGGGACACATAAGCTCTCAGCGCCCTGACGGGGCAAAAGAGATTAGCATCCGCCTCCTCATTATTCACCGGGAGGGCGCACAGGGAAATAACCTGGGCCCTGAACGGTGTGTTGAGGGATTTGGGCACGTACCCGTGCCTTGGTTTGAGTATGATTTTAGAGTCATTAGGCCCAAACTCCATACATGACGCGCTTACTGAAAGCGCTTGTAAGTCCCCCACGCGCTTCATTGAAGCAAGAGCCACAAGAAATACCGTTCTGAAAGACAGGTGTTTCATGTCTGACAAATGGATTGGCTCGAATGGGGCACCTTTCATGGCTTCCAGAACCGTAGAAAGGTCCCACACAGGGACTGAGGGGGGTCTGGGAGGGTTCAGCCTCCGAGCTCCCCTGAGGAATAGTACGACCAGGTCGTTTTTCCCCAGTGATTGGCCAGACGTTGGTTTTGCAAACGCTGCTATGGCCGCCACGTATACTTTGAGCGTGGATGGGGTTCTACCCTTATCCAGCAGCTCCTGAAGGAAGGAGAGGACTTCCGTAACCCCGCAGTCTACGGGTGAAAAGCCCTGAGCTTGACACCAGGTAGAGAACACTGACCATTTTGAGGAGTAGAGCCGTCTAGTAGATGGGGCCCTAGCCTGCGTGATCGTGTTCAGCACTCCCTCCGGGAGGTTAGCGGGTACCCGTTGATGGTCCATGCGTGTAGGGACCATAAATCCGGGCGAGGATGCCAAATCGAGCCCTTTGCCTGAGAGAGGAGGTCTCTCCTCACCGGTATAGGCCACGGAGCAGTGCTGGTCAGCCGCATCAGGACTGGGAACCAAATCTGGTTCGTCCAGAGCGGAGCCACGAGCAGCACTGGGCATCCGTTTTCCCTGATTCGTTCCAGCACTTGAGGCAGGAGCGAGACGGGGGGAAAAGCATAGAGGGGGCAGCGGGGCCATACGTGGGCCAGCGCATCCCTGCTCTTGGAGAAAAAGTCCAGACAGTGAGCGTTTTCCTGGGACGCGAACAGGTCCACCTGCGCTCTGCCGAATGTCTCCCACAGCAGTTGGATCGTCTGCGGGTGCAGCGACCATTCCCCTGCTGGGACATTGTCTCTGGACAGTCTGTCTGGTCCCAGATTCAGGTGACCAGGCACATGCGCCGTTTTCAGTGAAAGCAGGTTGTGCTGAGCCCAGACCATGAGGCGTTCCGTCAGCCTGTAAAGGTTTCGGGACCTGACGCCGCCCTGGCGATTTATGTATGCCACCACTGACATGTTGTCCGACCGGACTAGGACGTGGTGGCCTTTTATCTGGGGACAAAAACGCCGTAGCGCGTTGTCGACTGCCAGCATTTCCAGACAGTTTATGTGTAGAAGCTTTTCCCATTCCGACCACTGGCCAAAGAACAGTCTGCCCTCGAGCAGCGCTCCCCATCCCGAGGTGAAGGCGTCTGTAGACACCACCGTCACACTCGAGGGAGTCCCCAGACTCACGCCTAACTGATACCAGTCGGCTATTTTCCACGGTTCCAGAGCCAAAACGCATTTCATGTCGACCCTGAGGCGAAACAGACCAGTGGTCCACGCCCGGGGTGGAACTCGCGCTTTCAGCCATAACTGCAGTGGGCGCATGCGAAGCAGGCCCAGCTGAAGTACCGAAGATGCTGAGGCCATGAGACCCAGCATTTTCTGAAACCTTTTGAGCGGGACTATAGAGCCGCGGCGGAAGGATTTCGCGGCGCGCTGAATGTCCAGTCCGCGCTCCGGCGACAGACGTGCTGTCATAGACAGCGAGTCCAGCACTGTTCCCAGAAAAGAAATTTTCTGGCTGGGAAACAGCGAACTCTTCGCCCAATTGACTGTAAGACCCAGTCTCTCAAGATGTTTGAGTAATGTGGCCCTGTGTTCTATGAGCTCTGAGTGTGATCGAGCTAGAATCAGCCAGAATCAGCCAATCGTCCAAGTAGTTCAAAACTCGCATGCCCTGAAGTCTCAGGGGTGCGAGAGCCGCGTCCATGCACTTCGTAAATGTACGGGGTGCTAGGGACAGGCCGAACAGGCCGAATTGATATGCCTGGCTCTCGAAGGCGAATCTCAAGAATCGCCTGTGACGTGACGCAATCTGTATTTGGAAATAGGCGTCTTTCAGATCTATTGATATGAACCAGTCTCCCTGGCGAACTTGCGCAAGGATTTTCCTGGTTGTCAGCATTTTGAACTGGCGCTTTAAAAGCGCTTTGTTCAATTGCCGTAGATCTAGAATGGGTCTGTGACCCCCGTCTTTTTTGGGTACCAGAAAATATCTGCTGTATAGCCCCTCTTCACTCTGAGCCTGAGATAAAGGTTCTATGGCCCCTTTGCTCAGTAGTTTCGCTATTTCGGCACGAAGTAGATGAGATACTTCTTTGTTTACCGTGGTTTCGACATGCGCCGTGTAGCGGCGGGGACGTCGAGCGAACTGTAGCGAATAGCCTCTCTTTATAGTGTTCAACGCCCATTCTGATACCCCGGGAAGCTTTGCCCACGCGTTTGTGTGAATTGCTAGAGGTAGAATGCGATCCGGGCTCTGGCCGTGGCACAGCGGCGGCTGCAGAGCGTCGGTGTGCTGAGACATAAACACTGTGTTTAAAGTGTGCGAGGCGGGGGGCGTGCCGATCACGGCGGGCAGCCTGGTCGCGCTCGGTTTCTCTATGACAGATTGTGGAGAGAGAGCGAGCGGGACAAACCCCGTGGGTTTTAGCGTGTCTGTGAGAGAATGTGGGCGCGGGACACCGGGCACATTTACTGCACTGAAAACACCGTCGGCTTGCGCTGACTGAATGTGTGTTGGTTTCGTTTTTACAGAAACCGTAGGACACGCATCGTGTAGTGTTTGTGGGCACTGTGTCGTGGGCACATTCACTACGTTTGCACAATCGACATGAGTCGATTTTATTTGTGCTAGCCCTGAATTGTGGCGGGCTGTGTCTGGGAATGGGCACTGAGGCGTGGGCATTCTTACAACACTCATAACACCATCCTCTATGCGACATCCAGTATGCGGCAGTCCTGTGGGTGAAAATGCCTTGTTGATGCTAGAGGTCAGAGGAGAATGGGCCACCATCCTTTCTGGGACACCAGAAAATACACTCTTTTTTGGATTTATCTGGGTAGCCGTAAAAACGGCTTTTGTGTGCAGGCAAGCGGGTAATTGAACCGGCTTGTTGACTGCTAAATACACTGGAACAGTCACATTGCATGGAACTGGACGAGCGAAATGTTTCGGTGAAAATCCGGCCGCAGCGAGATTTGAACACCGTCGCTTTCCTAGGATGGCTAGGAAGGCTTTGAGGCCTCGGGCTTGATCTCGATCCTCGGCCGGGGCCCGCGCTGAGGGGGGCGGCGTCCAGCAGAGCGAGAGCGCGGTCTCTATTCTCGGGCCTAGCGGCACTGAGAAGCGGTGGCGGGTGGTGCGGGCTGCAGCTGTGAGCTCCGGACAGACGGCTGTTTCGAGCGACCTGCTGTGGAGCTAGAGCGCTTCGGGAGGAAGTGCTTCATAGCCTGCGATGTCTTTTGAACCTCCTGGAATCTGTCCGCGAAATCTTTGACGGCAGATCCGAAGAGGCCCGCTGACGAAATGGGCGCGTCGAGAAACACAGAGCGCTCCGAGTCCGTCATCTCAGACAGCGTTAACCACAAATGTCTCTCAGCCACGGTGAGACCGACGGCCTGTGCAGCAGATTTAGCGGCGCGTAGAGCCAGGTCTGTAGCGCTCCTTAAATCCGCAACGCTGATCGATTCCGCGCCTTCCTCGTCCATTTTTCGGAGAAGGTCGGCCTGGAAGATCTGCAGGATGGCCATTGTGTGTAGCGCCGACACAGCTTGCCCGGCGGCGGTGTAAGCGCGACCGTGCATGGTTGACGTCACTCGGCAGGCTTTAGATGGCAACACGGTCTGTAGCGGCCAGCAGAGGGCGGGCAGAGATGTGTTGCTACCGCTGCTTCCACAGGAGGAAGAGAAAGGTATCCTCTATCTTTCGCACCGTCCAGAGTGGAGAATGCAGCAGAGACAGAGGTACGCATCCTGGCCGAGAAGAGGGCATTCCAGGACCTCGCGACTTCTTCGTGAAGCTCAGGAAGAAAAGGCGCGTGTCTGGACTGTGATGGGGCGTGGTCCTTCTTGAGGAAACATCCATCCAGTCGGTTGCGCGGGGGCTGCGCGGGCGCCTCCCAGTCGAGGCCGAGGTGTTCGACGGCTTGAGAGAGCAGACGCATCAACTCTGATTCAATGCCAGCCCTTCTTCCAGAAGGCTCTCGAACAGTGGGGGGGAGGTCCACGGAGCTCGCCCAATCCTCACTGTCCGACGTCCGGATAGAACAGTCCTCGCCTATTTCGTCGATCTCAATGGCGGAAGCGGTGGCAGACGGCGGCCGCTGTCCGTCGGTGAGCGTCTCGAGCGATGCCGGCGAAGCTGGCGGGCGAACCGGCGAGCTTTGGCGGGCAGGAGAAGGCTCGGGAGCGCGCTGAGCACGGCGCTTTTTACGGCGCGGCGTGACAGCGGGCTGAAGTGCAGGCTCTGAGAAGGATGCCAGGCGAGTCCTCAGAGTCACCATAGGCAGCAGCTCACAGTGAGGGCATCCGCCGTCGACGAGAGCGAGAGCCGCATGATCCTCACCCAGGCAGGAAACGCAGATGACATCTCCGTCGCTGAGTGTGGCTCGGCACGAGCCGCAGGATCTTTGCATCTTTAAAAAGACGCTAGCTCTTTTAGGATAATAGAGAGAGAGGGAGTGTGAGTCGCAGCGGCAAACACACACTAGCAGTGAAAAAGGATATTAACGCCGGAAAGCGTAGCAGGTATAGTATAAACGTAATTATATTTTTAACGAAAGGTGACCGTGTTTTTTAAACATCTATTAATACTAGCTAGATGGAATATTGATTCAATAGGGGTCTGATAATTCATATATCTCTCTGTTCGAAAAGACGTGATTATCATAATACATAGTTAGAATGAGTGAGGAATGTGGGGAATGACAGAGCGTGCGTGTTCCAATGAACATCGTATCTCTGGTTCGCGCGCGCTCTCCCTCTCTCTCTCCCTCAGAGGGCTGGTTGTCATTGACAGCGACAACAACTCCCGTGAGTCCACGCTCTTTCCCGACGTCATCAAAGTACGTCTTTTGCTGTTATTTAGATCGAGTGCCCCCTGGTGGCCAAAAATTACATACTGTATGTTTAACTGGATTTGTTTGAACATCAGAACGTGTTCTCTACACTCTCACACTCTCACACAGATGCACACACTCACAAACTTGTGTTTTGTTTTGTTTTTTATCAAAGATGTTATAATCTTTAACAAAATGTTTGACATTATTCAACAAGCAAATACACACAAAAGGCAGTCGGATAATAGGTAATAATAATAGCAATAATAATTATTATAACAGAAGATAATATCTCTAGTCTATCCTAATATTAATTATAAATACAATGTATATAAAATATAAATACAATATAAAATAATATTTAAAAAAAACAAATACAATGGATTGACCACCTCATATGGTGTGTAAGGTATTTTGCAGCTCATCCTTTCCGACCACATTTTTCTGAGTCATTTAGAGTAAAGATTGAAAAATTCACTGCTGCAAATTGTGGAAAAAATATTCCCCTTGTAGTGGTACTTGGGACAGACAAGAAAGTGTTTTCATCTTCTGTCTATCTGATTCAAATCACAGTCAGCTAATTCAGTGGTAAGAATTTAATTGTTGTTTTTATTTATATTGTTGTCCAATTATCGAACTTCCATGCCTCTTATATAGTTATTATATACACTCACCTAAAGGATTATTAGGAACACCTGTTCAATTTCTCATTAATGCAATTATCTAATCAACCAATCACATGGCAGTTGCTTCAATGCATTTAGGGGTGTGGTCCTGGTCAAGACAATCTCCTGAACTCCAAACTGAATGTCAGAATGGGAAAGAAAGGTGATTTAAGCAATTTTGAGCGTGGCATGGTTGTTGGTGCCAGACGGGCCGGTCTGAGAATTTCACAATCTGCTCAGTTACAGGGATTTTCACGCACAACCATTTCTAGGGTTTACAAAGAATGGTGTGAAAAGGGAAAAACATCCAGTATGCGGCAGTCCTGTGGGCGAAAATGCCTTGTTGATGCTAGAGGTCAGAGGAGAATGGGCCGACTGATTCAAGCTGATAGAAGAGCAACTTTGACTGAAATAACCACTTGTTACAACCGAGGTATGCAGCAAAGCATTTGTGAAGCCACAGCATGCACAACCTTGAGGCGGATGGGCTACAACAGCAGAAGACCCTACCGGGTACCACTCATCTCCACTACAAATAGGAAAAAGAGGCTACAATTTGCAAGAGCTCACCAAAATTGGACAGTTGAAGACTGGAAAAATGTCGCCTGGTCTGATGAGTCTCGATTTCTGTTGAGACATTCAGATGGTAGAGTCAGAATTTGGCATAAACAAAATGAGAACATGGATCCATCATGCCTTGTTACCACTGTGCAGGCTGGTGGTGGTGGTGTAATGGTGTGGGGGAGGTTTTCTTGGCACACTTCAGGCCCCTTAGTGCCAATTGGGCATCGTTTAAATGCCACTGCCTACCTGAGCATTGTTTCTGACCATGTCCATCCCTTTATGGCCACCATGTCCTCTGATGGCTACTTCCAGCAGGATAATGCACCATGTCACAAAGCTCGAATCATTTCAAATTGTTTTCTTGAACATGATAATGAGTTCACTGTACTAAAATGGCCCCCACAGTCACCAGATCTCAACCCAATAGAGCATCTATGGGATGAGGTGGAACTGGAGCTTCGTGCCCTGGCCACAAATCTCCATCAACTGCAAGCTGCTATCCTATCAATATGGGCCAACATTTCTAAAGAATGCTTTCAGCACCTTGTTGAATCAATGCCACGTAGAATTAAGGCAGTTCTTAAAGCTAAACACAGTATTAGTATGGTGTTACTAATAATCCTTTAGGTGAGTCAGTGTATATAACTATGTAGTATACTATGTACCAATTTACTAATGCTCAGACACACTCAAATCCTTTTTATATTAGTGTTTAAAATATTTAATTTACAATTAATTATTAATTTTTTTTAAACTTACTGGGCGAGGGAGACCGTGCTAACAGCCGTCATTTACCCTGCCATACCAAGCTGATGCAAAGCGTAGGTGAATTTACATCTACACAGAAGAAAGCCCTGTCTAGGCTCTTCCCCGGTACGGGTTGTGTCAAGCCATTCGTTAGTCTGGTTGTTTGATGAGAAAAAGATAAAATGTAGTTGCAATAAACGAGATAAGAACAACTGCAGCAGCGGAGGACTCTTATTCTGCTGTGCGGAACTGAGGAAGAACTGATGACAACACAGTTTGATCTTCATCTGACAAATCAGAGGAAAGGGGCGTTTCATTCCCGCCCACGTGTAGAAATCGAATATTCATGCTGTTTATTCATTTTTCTACCTCAGAACGAAAAATGAAAAATCAAGCTGAATTCTTGTTTTTCGTTTCGTGGAAAAAATTTAAAAACGAAAAAGGAACTGTTTTATCATTTTTCTACTTTCAATATTAAATAAAAAAAACACTGAACGAATGATACACGTGTACGTTGCGTTCATTTGTTTTTCAATTTAATATTGAAAGTAGAAAAATGAGAAAACGGCTAATTTATTAATTTTTCTTTTTTCAAACAAATTTTAAAAAAAATCAGAATTCGGCTTGATTTTTATATTGTTTTGTTCAGGGATAGAAAATGGGAAAAGGGCTTGAATATTCGATTTCCACGTGTGGGCGCACATGAAACGCCCCTTTCTGCTGATTGGTCAACCAAAGATCAACGCTTTCAGTTCTTCCACAGTCCTCCGCTGCTGGTCCTGGACGGATTCTTAAAGTGTTTATTACAAATACAACCAACAACCGGTCTAATGCTTGACACAAATCGCATGGGCAGGGCCTAGAAAGGGCTTTCTTCTCTATAGGGATGGTTTCGACAATCTACACTAGAGAAATATTAGCTGATTATTTCAGAAATATTATGTAGATCTCGCATCTGCACCCACATGACCCATCATTAGCCTACAGCCTACTTCACAGCTGGGTGACCCACTGACAGCGCACAGATCAGTATCCATTAAAGTGTAAATATGCAGCAGTCATAACTATTATTTTAGACTGCACATTGAGTTTTGGACAAGGGATGAAGCTGAAATATGATAGATATGAAAAGATTTAAATTGCATAGTGTCAATGTCACAGCGCATCTATTTTGGTTGTTATTCTATTCGTTTTTTAGTTGTTGTCTGTTTGTTTGTTTTTCATAGCTTATAGCTTTCATAGCTTATAATCATTTTTACCTTTGCAAGGGCAATTATTCTAATCTTTTTTAAATATAACCTAGGCTATTTGTCATCTTTTATAAAAAAAAATTGGAAATTTAATCGACAAATTCAATTAGAATAATAAGACAATAAGCTGTTACCAATCAAATTAAATTAGTATCAATCAACCTAAGCTGCATCTGAATTCTGAAGTGGCATGTAGACCTACAGTATAGGCTACTATTAACTGTTTAATGCTGCTCAGAGGATTTACACAGTAATTAGCCTACATAGTAGGCTATTATGATATTAACGTTTTAAATGTAATATTTTGAATAGCCTTTTAAATATGAAATTATTAATGACAAAATGAAACAATACTTAGATTATGAGAGTAAGACCCCCAGTAGGTGGCAGCACGTAACTGTCTTAATCATAGTCAGTCAGTGAGTCATTCATTCAACCGATTCGTTCAAAACGCTGATTCATTCATGAACCAATTGGCTGTATATGGGACATTGAATCATTCACTCAACCGATTTGTTCAAAGAATCGAATTCGAGTGAGTCAGCCCAGTATTTCTTTGGCACATAGAGACGAAAACCCTTTCTATCTAGTCCCCGCCCAGCGCGATTTTTGTTCAAAGAATCCGTCCAACAGCAGAGGACTGTTATTCTGTGGAAACTGTTAAACTGTGGAAGAACTGAAAGCGTTGATCTTTGGTTGACCAATCAGCGGAAAGGGGCGTTTCATGCGCGCCCACACGTGGAAATCGAATATTCGAGCCATTTTTCTATTTTCTATCCCTGAACATAACAATATAAAAATCAAGCCGAATTCTCATTTTTTTAAATTGTTGGAAAAAAGAAAAAAGAATAAATGAGCCGTTTTCTCATTTTTCTACTTTCAATATTAAATCGAAAAATGAATGAACGCAACGTACACGGACCTACACGGATTCACTCTTCACGCAGTCTCTCTCGCACGCAGACACACTCGGCTGCGTCCCAATTCGCATACTATCCGTCCTAAATAGTATTCGAAAATAGAATTAGTACGTCTCAAATCGTAGTATGTTAAAATTAGTGTTCCAAAGAGACCCAGATGGTCTACTATTTCCGGTCAGAATCCGAAGTGCAGATCGATGCACCCTCTGACGGCTGATGTTGCGCGTTGGACGAGGATTCGGTTAGAACTACTACAAACACGAGTGAAAAGTGTTAAAAAACTACAGACATGAAGGACGGTTGTAGAGAGGTTTAGATAAAGGGGTTTGAGAGATTAATTATCTGACCTGACGAAAAAATTTTATTTAATGTTGTCTACATTATATTGCATCTGCAGCAGCATTGTGAACTTTTGTAAAGATACGTTTAGCCATTAACTTTTAAATGCATCATTACATATAAATTGCAAACACATGAGGAGAGTCTTCGCATGAAAGACCCATGACTGGCAGGTGAACGTGCTACTACATTTCTCTCCGAAATGGTAAGAAATTATATTAGATTAAATGGAGGATTTTAACTGTGACAAGATGATTGACGGGGCAGTTTACGGCGATACAGGATGCACGCGACAGATCTGTCCGTTAAAGATGACGAAGTAGTATGTCCAAAAGCTTGCCTACTCTTTTGCTACACACTCAAATAGTATGTAGGCCCTACTTTTTCTTTACAAAAAGAGTACATTCTTTTAGGGCGTAGTATAAGTAGGCGAATTGGGACGCAGCATCGGTCTCTCTCGAGCAGGGGCGCTGCTAAGGATTTTAATAAATGTAATATTGATATGAGGGTAGGCAGGCAGGCATAGATTCAGAGGCATTAGGTACTGTAAGTAGTCTCGAGCACTGTCTCTAGAGCACTGTCGCTCGCGCGATCTCGGACACACTCGGTCTCTCTCGCGCTCGCGGAGTTCGCTTTGCCTTTGTCCAATCCGGCGCCTCATACTGTAGATCTACTCCGCTCCGCGCTCAACTCAACTTTGTTTTGTTTATACTCAAACATCTCTGCGAATTATTGACTGGCGTAATAATGGCGCGACACAACGAATTGATAATGAAATTCGTTGCCAACTATTTTAATAATCGATTTTTATCGATTCATTGTTGCAGCCCTATTACAATGAATAAAGTTGTTTTAAATTCTGATACAATTTCAGAATATTAATGTTTTCACTATATTTTTGATCAAATAAATAAATAAATGTCTTGGTGAACATAAACCGACCCCAAAGTTTTGAAAGGTATTTCATATCACTCCTGTAAATGGTTGATTTACTTATTGTATCTGTTGATATTAGATTCTTTATTATCTAAACTGGTCGGGGGTTTTTTATGTAAAAACACAATAGTCTAATATTTATATTGTCCGTAACATGAAAAGAATGTTCAGCTTTTTGGTATTGGACAGGATTTTAATATCTGTGCATCTACAATTCCAAGGAAAAGGAAGAAGTTTTTGCTACGCTAACATGAACTGTGGTTGGAAGGATAAATATACTGTAAAAAAAAAAAGAATTAGCAGGAAGGGATTATATTCATACCTTAAAACATCCTTTCTAAAAATGTATCACTCACGCACAAAAACATTGTGGTGGTCACAGCAAGAAGGATGAACATGCAGTAAAGATTTTTGTTGTAATTGTTTGTATAGGGTACATTGATACAACCCCCTCCAGAGTAAATGAGATTGTGTACCTATATGCACATGCAGGTAGTGACTCACTCATTCCATATGACATCATCCACGGTGGCCTCCCAGGGATGCTGGGAAAGCGGATAAAGGGAGTACTGGTAGGTGGGCTCTGAAAATGAAAGGTCGCTTGCCGCCAACTGTTACTAAACAGGAAAATGGAAGGATTGATGCCGTCCTGCTGAAAACAGGTGCGTGTGTTTTGATGTACCCAGCAGGCATGGAAATAATTGGAGTGCGTCATCCCCAGAACTTTTGAACTTGACCTGTTGAGGTCAAAAGCCACGCAATCTTTCCTCGTGGATCTATTATAACCGTGCAGCAATGTGATATTTATGTGCAAAAATCATTGAGCTTGTGGCTTTATGTTCATTTCAATGCAGCATATGTGAACATGTGCACTGACTTAACAAACAACTTGTTGGTAAGCAGCTCGGTGTGCGGAGGTTGATTTTTATGGGCCAAATATGCGGGTGGTCACGAGCACCCTAAAGTCTCTCAATGGAGCTTCTTTCATGAACTGAATCCACTGCTGTGTTAACTGTATAAATATCCCCCTTCCCCCACTTCTTCGAGGCATTCAGACAAGCAATCCTGCGATAATATTAGAATATAATGCTTTATGCAGACTAAGCATCACTTAAAAATAAAATTCAAATAAAAAGGATTTGCTTCTAATATTAATTTTTGAAAGCAATCCCTTTCAGTAATAGATGATGGTATTATCATGGACTTATGGACATATACTAGGGAAATACCTATATTAGGCAATACCAATAAAAGGCCAATTCTATACATTTATTCTAAATAAATAAGGTAAGAATCTCACATGTTGGTACTATTTTGTTATAGTTATCAGAGAACATTGTACAATGCCACTGAGGTAAAAAAAAAAAAGAAAAAAAGTGCTGCAAAAAAAAACAAACAAAAAAAAAACCCCCACCTGTTTGTGTGTGTGTGTGTGTGTGTGTGGAACAAAAGTGTGTGTGTGTTGTAACATCTAGTGCAGTGCTAGTGACCCCCTGTAGAAGCTCAAGTAGCCCAGGCCTCAGTAACAGCACTCCTGCAGATGTGGCTGGACACAATAAAGACAACTGAGGCTTTGAATTAAGGATAGTACAAGGCATCACACAGAAGATCAATGCATCGTTTCAATGGACATCGCACACATTCACATCATCTGGCATGTAATTACACTCTTGTCTAGAGTCTCTGTCTTGTTGACTAGCCTCTCTGCATCAAACCAACCATATATATACGCATGGACAGTCAAATTCCTCGAGCCAGTCAGATTATGCACTTCTCATGGAGATGAACAGCAACACAGTTTCTCATTCCCAGTCCTGTCATCTCTGTGACTCAGGTATCGTGATTCGTGACTATTGCTCCAGAAAGGCGCCAGTTTCTTGCGATGGATTGTATAGACGCTGGAGTAATGCTGTACTAGTGACTCACCCGTTCCCAAAACCACTATAGCACTGCGACAGGCAACACACCTCCCACTAAACCACATTGGTAGGGTATAAAGACTCCCGGGAGAGCCATCTATAAAGGCCTACAGCACACACCCACATGCACATCCAGTTATCCAAGCAGACACACACACATACTGGGAGGTTTAATCCATGGGGGATATTTAACACACAGAAGCTCAGGCCAAACAAAGAGAGCAGGAGAGGGAAAACAAACAGGAGGGGATACGAGGGAAAATAAAACAGCCATGAATCAGTGGGAGATGAGGAAAAACAAAATACAATATTTGAGATTGGAAAAGCAAATAAAAATAACCATCATCAAAAAACACCAGCAAACATGAAACGGTTAACATTAATATCTTGAAACACTCCAATGAACTAAACTGATTACAGAAATATGGAAATACAATTCAAACAAATGCTACATTTTATATTTCTACGTTTAAATGTATTGTACACTCTATATATAATATTCTATATATAATATATTAGCACAGGGAAACCTGGTGAGACGGAGGAGAGGCCGGGGCAGGAGGCAAACCACAGTCCCCCGAATCTCCAGGCACACGATGAAGACGGGAGTAGGAACGGCATCACTGATGTGTCAGAGGACACAAAGCACCAGAAAGAGATGGAGGGTACACAGGACATTAGACGACCTGGACAGGACATATGGGTAGGAGTGGCCCGAAAGGAATCAGTGAACTGGCCCGCTGCAGTGGCGAGGAAGGAGTGGGAGAGGTTTGATCACGATGTGGATGAGGTGCTGGAAACAGCCTTGGCAGGAGATGTGGGCACGAAGCTCAAGGCTATGGCTTCCGATATTTGGAGCATAGGCGCTGATCGCTTCGGAAAGAAAGAGCTGAAGGCTAAAACAAACACCCAGCCAAAGGAAAGCAGACGCTTGAAGGAAATAGCAATCCTTAGAGGGGATCTGCGGAGGCTGAGGAAGGCATTTCGTGAAGCAGCAGGGGATGAGAGACCAGCACTCAAGGAAATCCGTGACAACTCGAGGGAGCGCATTAAGATCTTGCAAAGGGCTGAATGTTACCGTAGGGACAGAAAGCGACGAATGAAGGAGAGGACAAATTTCACCAAGAATCCTTTCAAATATCTGTCAAAACTTCTGGGCGACGTAAGATCAGGGGAGTTGAAAGCAACAAAGGAGGAGGTGGAGGAGCACCTTCGTAAGGTCCACAGTGACCCCAGAAAGGAGGACAGCCTAGAGGAGATGGAGAAACTCATACAACCAGCAGAACCAGCTACCCCCTTTAGAGCTGAGGAACCGAGCTGGCAGGAGGTGAACACCTTTCTCAGGAAGGCCAGAGCAAAATCAGCCCCAGGGCCGAATGGCATTCCATATAAGGTGTACAAGTATTGTGAAAAGCTCAAGAGACGACTTTGGAAGCTACTGAGAGTTGCATGGAAGAAGGACTTCCTTGCTGATAGTTGGCTGGTCGCTGAGGGATGCTTCATCCCTAAGGAAGAAAACTCTATAGGGATTAAGCAATTCCGTACCATCTCACTCCTTAATGTCGAAGGCAAGATTTTTCTTGGGATTTTGGCGAAGAGACTGACCACCTTTATGACGGACAACGGGTACATGGACACGTCCGTCCAAAAAGGGGGAGTTCCAGGGGTGGCAGGCTGTCTTGAGCACACCAGCATGATCACTAAGATTATCGAAGATGCAAAGAAGAGCCGTGGTGACCTCGCAGTTCTGTGGCTGGATTTAACAAATGCATTTGGAACGATACCCACAAGCTGGTGCATCTGACGTTGAAGACCTACCATGTCCCAGAGCGATTCCAGAAGCTCTTGCAGCATTACTATGACAACTTCAACATGCGCTTCTCCTGTGGAGACTTTACCACAGAATGGCAGAGGCTAGAGGTGGGCATTGTCACTGGATGCACAATCTCAGTGATTTTGTTTTCAGCAGCGATGAACCTTCTCGTTAAATCAGCAGAGAAGTTGCGTCGAGGCGCAGTGTTGGCAAGTGGCATCCAGCAGATACCTATAAGAGCATTTATGGACGACCTCACCATCACTGCAAAATCAGTACCTGAAGGGAGATGGATCTTGGAGGATCTGGTTGAACTCACCGATTGGGCAAGGATGGATTTCAAACCAGAAAAGTCCAGAAGCCTGGTATTGAGGAAGGGGCGCATTGAGGACCGGTTCCGCTTCAGGATCAAAGATACCATCATCCCAACGGTCCAAGAGAGACCGGTGAAGAGCTTGGGGAAATGGTACAGGGCAGACCTCAATGATAAGCAGAGTGTGAGGAAGATGATTATCCAAGTAGATACCTGGATGACATCCCTAGAAAAGAGTGGCCTACCCGGCAAGTATAAGGCCTGGGGTTACCAACACGGGGTACTTCTTAGGGTGCTCTGGCCATTACTTGTTTATGAGGTACCTGTCTCTACCGTCGAGGGATTGGAGAGGAGGATTAACACCTATTTGAGGAGGTAGCTGGGCGTCCCAAGAAGCTTCTGCTCCATTGGCTTGTATAGCACAGGCAGCAAGCTGCAGCTGCCAGTGACATCAGTGGTCGAGGAGTATAAGGCGACAAAGACACGCCAGGCCGTGATGCTGCGAGACAGCAAAGACGAAAGAGTACGCCAAGCAGGTATTGTGGTCAGGACAGGTCGTAAATGGTCACCCAGCAGAGCATTGACGGAGGCTGAGGATCGACTGCATAATGCTGACATCGTTGGGACAGTAGCTCTGGGCAGGCTTGGACTGGGTTGCTCCACCAGAATAAGCTGGAAAAAAGCTGACCCAAAAGAACGTGGTGGCATGGTGCAGAGGGAGGTCCGTAAAGCAGAGGAGGAAACCCGGCATGTCAAGGCTGTTGCCATGAAAAAACAGGGCAGCTGGACAAGGTGGGAGGGCGTGCGAGAAAGGGCCCTGACATGGCAGGATATCTGGACTATGGAAGGACGTCGGATAAAGTTCTTGATGTGTTCTGTCTACGATGTCCTGCCTAGCAGAGAACCCCAGCTGCACGCTTTGATAAAAGACAGCCAATCTTGAGCACGTCCTTTCAGCATGCTGGTCAAGTTTGGCAGACGGGAAATTCCGGTGGCGTCATGATAAGATCCTGTCTCGGTTGGCGGATGGTGTGGAACAGGCAAGGAAGAATCATAAACCGCTTTCTGATAGGCACCACTTTATCCATTTCGTCAGGACAGGAGAGAGTAGTGCAGCAGTACGGAGGAGCAGAGGGGTCCTGCCCTCAGCAAATGACTGGGAGATGCGGGCAGACCTGAAAAAGCAGCTCAAATTCCCGGAGGAGATAGCACTCACTAGCCTCAGACCAGATATTGTACTCTGGTCTAGAGGTACCAAGCAGGTGGTGCTCATAGAGTTAACTGTACCCTGGGAAGATAGGATGGAGGAGGCACATGAGCGTAAGCTCAAAAAATATCAAGGCCTTATCCTCGAGAGCCAGCAAAAAGGATGGAAGGCCTGGAATCTACCAGTAGAGGTCGGCTGCAGAGGTTTTGCGGGACAGTCGCTCTGGAGAACACTCGGATTGTTGGGGATTGAAGGGATGGCCAGGAAACGGCTTATAGGCAATGTCACTGAACAGGCGGAAACAGCATCAAATTGGATCTGGATACAGCGGGAGGTCCGGTGGCAGAGCGTGTTGAAGGACTAAAAACGGCATAGAGTTGGGTGGTGGTCAGCAGGGGTAGATCCAGGATGCTGGATCTGCTGTCGAGCCCTCCCGAGCTGTTATAGGCTTAAATCGCCGAAACACCAAGGAAGGGGGGTGCCCATCTGATGACCGGCTGTAGCCACCTAACTCTTGTAGTGTTGAGAGATGTAGCCAAGCCTTGAGCTGGCCCAGGGAGAAGGCTGGTGCTTGGAAGGAGGAGAGAAGGAGAGGAGAGAGCGATGCCAATGGCTCACAGATGGGGAAGGGCAGAGTACCTGTATAAATATATATTTTTTTATATTCACAAATATATGCAAAAACGATGTGATCATCGCAACTGGCCCACCTTCAGTTGCGATGATCACATCGTTTTTGCATATATTTGTGAATATAAAAAAATATATATTTTAAACATTTACAATGTTAAAATAGATTTCTATTTCAAATACATTTCAGTTTCCATAAAAATATTAAGCAGAGCAACTGTTTTTAACATTAATAATAAGAAATGTTTCTTGAGCACCAAATCAGTGACACTGAAGACTGCTTCAAAACAACCACATATTCATATATATATATTTACATACATAGTTATTGAAATTATTCAACTCCTATTGCAAATCAGGTTTATGATGGTGCACCTAGTGCAACTAATGATGCCCTTGATTACAAGCAAGGTGTGCTTGAGACAACACCCGTTTTTCAGATTTGTGCTGTTGTGAGATTCTATTCAGGGGGTTGAATAATTTTGAGACGGGAGAAGTCTTGAATTTGTGGAAACCTTTAGTATATATATATATATATATATATATATATATATATATATATATATATATATATATATATATATATACACAGTATATAATACATGTATTGTCTTTACAAATATAGCTGAAAATATACAGAAAATGGTGTTAAAATTAAAAGAATATATATTTACATATATACAGTATATAATACATGTATTGTCTTTACAAATATAGCTGAAAATATACAGAAAATGGTGTTAAAATTAAAAGAATATATATTTACATTTTTTCCCATGAAAATTTATCAAATTATAGGGGTGTGATTGTAGTGGTACAACATGTGAGTGAGCGTAAACATCCTTTTGGGTGTCATGGTATTCAAATAATGTCCATGAGAGAGAACAGATCAAAGAGTAAGACGGACATGAGAAAAACGTCTTTCCTTTTAAATGTGGCGTAGACCAGAGTCACCAGAGTTGGTTTAGAGGGACCAGCAGACAAGTGATCAGTAGAGGTGCTCAGACAGCTTTGCTTCAGGCCACTTCAACAAATCTCCCACCCAAATTACAGACCTACTATTATGAGCCATATATGATCAGCTGGTTCAAAGCGAGTCTTGGCAACTTGTGTGAGAATGTGCTACAGTTTTGACTGAGTGAGACACGGCAATACGCAAATTAGTTGTAAGTCATAACTTCACATACCGGCTGATGGGGCTTCATTAAAATGGGGGTCCATTAAAATGACTCCTTAATAGCCACTGCATAATTCATCATTTTATTTCAGACACAAGAAAGGTTCATCTCAAAGCCCTTAAGGAGAATCTCTCCTGCATTAGCATCTATATTAGCATCCTCGTGACATGGCACATCTGCAAGCAAACTTAATATTCCCTGGGATCTGTGTGTGCCCCCAATGCCAGACACCAAAGAGGGCTTCTCCGCTCGCTCAATTCTTTGCCTCTGGGTGGCATATCAAAGAGGTGTCTGTAAGATGAGGTTAACTGGGAAATGGACGTCTTACTAGCTAGCGCTTAACCCCAGTAATGGAGCCCCCTCCTTACTGTAGGCACAGGTGCAGTCAGACCTGTGGCACCTCATTAGAGACACACTGTACCATTTTCCACAGAGGAATCTGGACTCTGATTTCCCCAGAGGAGCCCGAGGGGACTCTTTGATGACAGTACCTGTTACCTCCTTTTTTATTCCCTCTGGCTCCTTCTCTCTTTTTGTCTTGCATTTATTCTAAAGGCCCAGTGTGACTCCAGGTGATACACTATGGATGGAGTCCGTTTTGATAATGAGAGCGTGACGTTATGGATTCTCTCTGGCTATCACGGTACAGGTGAAGAGCCTGAAGCATCTATTCAGGCACAGAATTACCTTTCACTAAGGCTGCATTTACACTGCAGGTCTTTGATGTCCAATTCTGATTTGTTGACTATATTGGATTTAAAAAAAAAATAAATTATTATACATTTTAAACATAACTATTTACAACAAAGCCCAAAATCCGCCCAAAATCATAAGATACAGACATAAGAATAAAAAATGATTTAAAAAAATCAAGGATACAGAAGGATACAAAGTACATCTCACGATTTCAAAAGATCTGATAAAATCTCAATATGGTCCGACCAAAATCCTACTGGTGGCGCTGAGCACTTTAGCTGTGGTAAACTCCAAAAGAGCAATGCCCAGCAAACACAACATCCAAATAGACATAGCTGGTTTAGATGGAGCCAACCACAGTTTCAAGATAACCTTTTTATCAGCAGTAAGAGCAGCAGACAGAATCTTTCTGTCTTTGATTAATAGACAGTGACAATGAAGAATCATCAAGCAAAAGAAAAAACAGTGGGTCCTTTTGGATCAGAGTCTTCAGAATATCTGCCAACAAGTCCCGGACTGAGGACCAAAACGGCTCAATTCTAGAACAGTCCCAAAACATATGCATATATGTATCTGGACTTGCGCTGCTACTCAGGTGAAAAAGAGGGTCCGACTTTCTTTTCATCTTATATAATAAACAAAGAGTGGCATATGCCATATACTGCATTCGATTTTTTTGACAACCAGCTTACATCTTCTTATAAAAGTGACCCATCTGCATTTTCACTTGGAGAAACACCCCAAGGTAGACGCGCTGACCCGGAAAAGCTTAGTCCAAAAAGGAAGTAAAAACCATGCGATTTGCAATGGACGCAAATGATACAAGCTTTTGCTTTCTGCGCCATCTTTAAAGGTCAGCAAAACATTGGTATCTCAAGGCAGAGAGCCTGTATGGCAGCCTGGGAATGAAAAGAGTGATCACGGTTGGTGTTGACGCCATTCGCGATCATCATCACCTTGCATTGACAAGGGACCAGATTTATTGACACATATGAATGAGACCTGAAACCGATCTGAGAATATTGGAATCCATGTGCTTTTTTCCTGCTTACATGTTTGTGGGTCATTTACGATCTGTGCCACAGGGGGGGAAAAATAAATCGGAACTGTTTTAAACACTGATAATAATCAGCAAATCAGCATATTAGAATCTATACATTTCTGAAGGGTCATGTGAAACTGAAGACTGATGTTATGATGCTGACCAAAGCTTTGATCACAGAAATAAATTGCATTTTAAAATATATTCACATAGAGAGACTTCTTTCAAAAACATTAAAAGGGCTTTCAATTAGCACTGCATTATTCATATACTTTATTGTCAACACATACCTTGAAATGGCTTGAAAAACACACATAAACCATATATTGTCGCAATTGTGTGTTTATCGTCTTCACATTTCATCGAGAGGCTGCTCACTGCAGAGCCATGGGTGGAGTGTGACATCCAGCTTCCCCTTTCTGAATGTAATTTGGGCAAAATGGGTGGAGCTAGAATATCCACCCATGACATCCAGAGAGGTGGAGTTGGACGTCATTTGGCTCTGCAGTGAGCACTGGTTTTATCAGTCAAAACGTTTCTCTTTTTATTCAGCTGCTGCTTACAGTGAATAGCTGGATGCCTTTGACCGTATAAGGGATTTCCTGGAACGTCATAAGTTATTACTTCCACAAATCCGTTTTGGACTTTCTGTGAGAGAGGGCCCTCCGCCTTTGAGAATGAATGAAACATATATTGCACGAGAGTGTTAGCGCTCCATAATGATCAGATCCTCTTGTTTTGGATAAGAATACAGTGGCAGTTTCATGCATAGACTATCTTGTGTCTTTAAATTTAAATCTAGATTTATTCATATTGGCCTCTACAAGTCTCTCGCTCTCCAAGGCTGCATTTATTTGATCAAAAATACAGTAAAAACTGTTATTTGTTAAATATTATTACAAGTTATAAGAACTTTAGCAGCTTCAACCAGCGACTGTATGTGACTTCATAGCACATTCAACTTCCAGGGAAAAACTCTTTGTTGTTTTGTTTTCTTACATCTACCCTGAAAAGATTATGTAACTGTAGCATGAAAAGGCTGGGAATATTTCTGGAGCAGCCCAGATGACATTGTGGATAAGTCTTGTGATCTCATTTACCCTTTGTTATATGATCTATAATAGTTACTCAAAGAATCTCTCAATGTTGAAGACTTAATAAAATAGTCACTGCCAAAGACAGTGGAACCAGATATCTGATGCCATCACAAACTCTTGATGTGGTTTTGTTTGACTATGTTGGATGGATCATTGGTTGGGTTGTTTACATTAACCTTTCAATGGCATTCCACTTGTAATATTTCATTTGTTGAGCGTCAATGATTATTAAATTAGAAGGCAAACGACTTTACTTTTGAAAAAAAAAAAACTGTAATCTGAGTTATATTCCACACAACAAAGAAAAATCTATCTTTTACTTTATGCCTATTTCCCATGGCTGCATGAAAACATGTACTGCAAAATCTGTCAGCTGCCTTCGACACTGTAAATCACTAGATCCCCCTGTTCACCCTTTCTGATTTGGGCATCAAAGGTACAGTTCTTCAGTGGCTTCAGTTTTACCCCACAGGCAGATCTTTCGATGTGTCATAGGGAGGAGGGGTGTCTGAGTCACATTAGTTAATCACCGGGGTGCCTCAAGGTTCGGTGCTTGCTCCTTTTCTTTTCTCCATTTACACAACTTCAATGGGAATTATCATAAAGGCACATGGCTTATCCTACAACTGATATGCAGATGATACACAGCTCTATCTATAAATTTAACCTGATGATCCCATTGTTTCAGTTTATATCTCTGCCTGCCCTTCAGACCTTGTTCTTTTTAGGAAATCAAAAGATACAGCACAACCAGTGTAAAATAGCCCAATTTATGAACACATTTCTTTTATGAGAACAGTTAACTGTTTTATGAACAGTTAAAAAAGACAAGTCACAATTTTGAAGGCATTGTATAGACTTTATAACTGAAATATACCCAAATGAATAGAATCTAGTCAAACTTAATCAAACTTGGAATCAAATCAAATGTCAAACCTATTAAATGCATTAATAGCATATTAATAGACTCATACAGTATATACCCTATTCTAAAAGAACTGCATTGGTTGCCAGTGTCCTATAGGATCAAGTTTAAAATTCTGGTTCTAGTTTTCAGAGCCTTGCATGGTCAGACTCCTTTACATCAGTGATCTGATCCAGCCCTATATCCCTGTGCGGGCCCTGAGGTCTGTGGATCAGAATCGGCTGAAGGTTCCACGCACTCGTTTTCATACTAGATGTGACTGATAAGGATGATGATGCATTTTATTTGTAATGCGCTTTTCTCCGACCCAAAGCGCTACACAGTATGGTAAACAAATATAAGATAATTAAAAACAGAAGAATCAAACAACGATATACAAGATAATACCAGACATAATACACTTCAGAGACAATAAACATTTTTAAAAAGATGGGTCTTTAAAGACCTCTTAAAGCAGTCCAAAGTTGGGGAATTTTTAATCGCAAAATGAAGTTCATTCCCCAGCCGTGGGGCAGTAACCGTAAAGGAGCGACCACTCATCGACTTTAATTTAAATGTGGGCTTCTGTAGAGTAGAAGAGTCAGACGAGCGTAGAGGACGATTTGGAATGTAAGGAACAGCTAGATCACAAAGGTATTCCGGTGCTATCCCATGAATAGCTTTATATGTTAAAATCAAGACTTTAAAATCGCTACGTGCCGTTACTGGAAGCCAATGGAGTTCGTAAAGAACAGGGGAAATATGCTGCTGAACAGTTGTGATTTTGAAACCAATTTGATATGGGCATCAAAAGACAAATGTGAATAAAAAATAACACCTAAATTTCGCACCTGTGATGCTGGGGCCAGTAAATCAGAATCAGTGAACAGGTTTTGACAGTTAAACAGTTAAACTGATATTTCAGGCCGTTGCTCCTAGGGTTTGGAACGATATTCCACCCTCTTTGCACTCTATTGACTGTGTTGATACCTTCAAGTGCAAACTAAAGACTAATCTATTTGTTCAGGTTTCAAATGAGCTACTTTTGGGTTGATATGATCGTGTATTATGGCCTTTTATATTATGTTTATATTTTGATGTGTATTTTCTGTTGTGAGGCACTTTGTGGCCTTCTGTCTGTGAAAGGCGGTATAGAAATAAAGCTTACTTACTTACTTACATATAAAAAACAACAACAGCATTAATAATTGAATATTTAAGTAACTGCATGTGTTAAGATAATTTTTGACAAGGCATATTGTATGAACTTCATGACCAAAAATCATGACCAAACAGTTGTTAGACCCACAGGCTCCTGAGCCTCCTGTATTTGTATGGTTCACTTTATACAGCAGTAACACATTATGACGCAGGATCCAGCAGCACTTCATATATTCACATAAATTATGTAAACTGACTCAGGAAAGTGTTTTTGGCATATATCTACCTGGTAAAGCACCCTGATCACATATCAGTGGATAGAGGCGGCAGACAGAGTCAGGGTGAATGCTGAAGGAAACTCATAATCCCTCTCAGTGTGGTGACAGGGAACAGTGGTTTGAAGGTTTCTGCTCGGAAAACAAATTGAGTTTGCTGCCGTCTCCCTGAGCCCGTATTTATGAGTCTGTCAAAGACGGCTGCGTTGCACTGGGCCGTCTGTGTGTCTGCGAAGATGTGTGGGCAAAACAGAGATGAGACACCCACCCAAATGCAAACATTCACTACAGCACTACAGGGCATGCACATCACACACATAAAATACAACTTGGGCACACTCGGCTCGCTGGGTAAGCGTTCTACACACTCATAAATAGTCTGGACTGAAAAAACCCAGACAAGAGTGAAATATTAAATGCATACATCACAGTCAGGCTGCAGCTATTTATCAGTACCTTGTGCTTTGCAACATACACAACCTATCACACAAAAATGCAGTCCGCTGCCACGGAGGTCTCTGCACCACGTCGAACCAAGACGTTTATCTGGAACTGATTGATCCGCTCTGCCAAGCTTTCTGTTGGGTTACCCTGCAGAACAGTCACTAGTGGACAAACTCTCATGACAGAATGCCACATAAGCAGCCTGACATTTAATGTGCCATACAGGATTATTTGCCAAAGACAAGCACTGTAATTGGGTAAGAGTCGCTCGATAGCTCTGAAAACCCCCAGCAGTCGATCTGTCCTTCAAAAGCAATGGCTTATGAAGTCAACAAGCTTTTCTGTGAGGCTTTAAAAATTAGGTTTAAGTGACACGATGGCTAACTTCCAATACAGTTACCACACAAACGACCTTCACATGTGAGATTATAAGTTTGCCAACTAGAGTCTATAAAGGATTTAATTCACCCTATAATTAATCAAATATATATTATTTTAATCTTGCAAGCAACACATTCAACATAAAACCAACAATCATGCACTTTACCAATCTGGATATGCACTAGATTTGCATTTACATTCTATATTTTCACCCTGGTGCTAGAGTTTATAGAGAAATGCAGTCCTAAAAGTCCTGCCATAACCACCTCTAAAGCCTAAAAAACCCTGATACAAGCAGTGCACGTCTGAAATATGCAAAGACCCCCTGACACACACACACACTCACACACAAACACATAAGTCAGCTCCAGAATTCTGCTGTCAAAGCAGCCAAGTGTATCACTGATGCGCCTCTCTTCTAGCATTTGCATTGAGAGGCAAGGCGTGTATGAACACATCGTGTGATTTACCTCTCTTCCGGGCATGTCTCAGCTGTTGTTACATAACCTTAGCCAAACAGATTTGGGAGCGCCTGACTGAATGCACATGTTTTTCACCCCCCAAAACCCATTTAAAATTCAGACGAGCCAGAGCACAGTCGACAGTAGTGGAGAAAGGCTAAGCCACGCTTGAATACGTCACATCATGCTGGGGTAAGCGTATCCATATAAGCCTGCAATTTCAGTGTTTATTCGGAAAATTCCCTAG